>OZ037938.1:49851542-51051542 GCA_964035585.1 Polytrichum formosum | reverse complement strand
GAACACTCTGGAACAGGCTACATTGTTGCAGAGATCTTGCCTGATTAAGCAAGTCATTTTCACTATTCAAGCTTCTCATTGTGGATTTTGTGTGGATCTTTGGAATTTTTGCCATCCATGTAAACAAATCAAGTTTAGAAACCAGTGGATCTTTCTGAAATTATGACCTTGACAGTTCACTGAAGGCATTATACCAAGAAGGTGCTGGAGGACTGGCTGACAATGTCCTACTTTACTGTAATGTCTGCAGGGTGGCCCATGGCGCAAGAAAGCAACGGAACTTGATGGAACAGAGGATGATAAAGAATTGCCATGGTGGTGTATTGAGTGTGTCCTTCATGGTCGACTATCTCAGCGGGAAAATGCCAAGTATGTCTACAATGCAGTTGTTGTCGACAAGATGCTTCATTATCCAAAATTGCTATTATTACTATGCATGGTTATTGGTTTGGTCTGTGTGGAAAGCATTATTCGGAAATGGCTACACTGATTATGGTTATTAGTTTGGGGAGGAAATTAGTGAGTTATCATGTGAAATGGACCACTATATTTGATTGCACTTGAAATTAGTGGGTTATTAAAAAAACTCAGATTGTTGTACCATCATAATACTTTACGTGGCTTATTGTCCAAGTTTACAAATATCCTTAGTTTAGGAATACATTCATATAGATCCACACTATTTACAAAGGAACACCAAATAGTTTGCTGGAAACACTCAATGTATTTGCATTGAGTGACATTTTCAAAAGTAGTGTCCCTCGCACTAATTTCATTCGCTGTAACTAGATAAGCGTCTCCAAAATCAGTGTGGCCTGTAGATTTAACTAGAGTAAGTGTTGGCTTTGTTTCACCAAATTGGTTCATTCCGGACCTTGTCTAACACGTGGACACGCTTTGTGCTTTATTACTTGTCTGAGCAGGTGTAGCTTTTATTTGCATCCATATGAAGGTCAAACACTCCAGGTTCTTACACAGGGCAAGTTGAGTGCCCCACGAATTCTTCGGATACAGAAAGTAAGTGAACCTTGTATTTCTAAGGAACTGATTTGACCAGTAGTTTCCTTAGTAGAGTCATTATCGAGGTATAAAGATGTTATCCAAGTGTTGTTCATTTTGCGTGTGTTCAGCAATCTCTGATTGATATTCCTAGAGTTGTGTACTGCCCAAGCAGAAAAAATTAATTTAGCTTCCATGTTTCTCCATACGACTGTAGAAAACACATGCATCGAGCAGTTTTGTTGACTGACCCCCTACTCCAATGTCAATGGAACAGGTGAAGAATTATGTGTTAGAGAAGATAATCTTAGATAGGCCACTTGAAGAGACGCCTGAAACAAATGCTGGTTCTAGTCAAACGAGCAGCCAACCAGCTGGTGCAAACAGCAATGGGAAAGGGACGACAGCATTTAGACCTAGCACAAGGGCATGGCAGCCAGGTGTCAAACATGTTGTCGAAATCTTGTGCAATGATCAGGTAAGTTATTGATAAATTCCTATAGGAACATCTTGATTTAGTCCACTCTACAGTAAAATAACCTATTATTTCCGACTAGGTGGGGCATGCAAAACGTGCATGTTCCACACGAGTCCCTGGAAGATAATGTCTGTGAGATGCTCTTGTGTGCTACTTACACGCTTCAAAGGCTGCTCATAAATCTCTAGCACATTATTTTCCCACCCATAATAATAGCTAATCTTCACTGTAGCTGTTTGAATTTGTCATGGAGACTTGTCATTGTGTAGTCAAGAAGTCATAACTGCTTCATGTATTGTAATAAGTCAAGTTGTTATTGACTAAGGTAGATGGGTCTTAAATGGTTACTATTTCCAACTAGCCAATTCTCATATGATATGAACACATGCATAGTAGCAAAATGGTTAGCAGATCAAATCGAGGCTGTAGCCACTTTCCTAATACATTTTGGAGCTAATGTGGATATCTTATTCATTATCAAAGTGAAGTATCTCATGCTCATCAAATAATCATATAGGTCCCCCCAATTATGTTGACTATTGAGTCTGGAACGGTTATCATAGTTTGAGCATGCAGTCCAATCTCTTTTAAACACCTGTCTTTTTGGTATCTGTTCTTGGAGCCACACCAGACCACATACCACTCAAATATGGATGTCCTAATCAGAAAAGTAACCAAATAAGGGTTGTCCACTTTAGTACAAGGGAAGACATGAACTACTAAAAATTGTTGACGATGCACATTGGAACATGAGGCATTCATATAATTCCTCAATACCTGTTGATTTGATGGTGCCTGCTGTGAAATAAAATTAAAGAAGTGGATACAACTGTATTTGTTAACTCTCTAATTGAGATGTTTCTCTTTAAATGCAGGTCTTGCCGCCTGATATGAGTCTGGCGACAGTGAGGGCATATGTGTGGAAGAAACCAGAAGACCTATACCTTCACTACCGCACAGTATCCAACCGTTAATTTCTTGTAAAAATTTGCTATCACAACATGAAATACATATTCCTTCTGGTTCCTGATACTGCACTTTGGCAAAGTTGGAAGACTGTGGTCTCAGCACTTTCCATTCAATGGCAGATGCTTTATATGATATTTCATGGTCACTGGGTATTATCTGGTACGATTCTATTGACTATTCATGCCTGGAGTTTCCGAGACATCTAGTCAATGGTCATTTGATTGCGACCATGGACGTGATGTAGGTCAGTGTTCTCGAAGAGAACATCCTGACTTGACGTCTGGATTTGGGTCTGGATTTTGAAGGCTGTGTATAATTTTCTGTAGTGTGTCACTGACGCCTAAAATGTGTCATCCAAGGAGCGTCTTCATATTTGTGACCTTGGTATTGGGGTCAACAGATGAACGTAGCTGAGAGGTCCACAATAAAGAACTCTGCTGATACATCAACTTTTTTGGTGCAAAAGTAGCCTTGGAAGCCAAAATATTTTCTGTGTATTCATCTTTTATGTTTGGTGATGCAAGGGAAGCATCTTAAAATGCAAGTGACCAGCATTTAATGTTGAGGCAGTGTTGGTACATACCTTTCCTTGAGGGTTCAATATATTTTCAGAGCTAACTCAACATTGATTCAACGCATAACTCAACCTCTTTGGAGTTGCAACCCTAAATTTAAAAGACAGTCATAGATTGAATGTTGATATATGAATTTAAAGGTTTGTGATGAGGGTCAAGCTTATGTCGACTTGTCACGTGTTTCCACTCTCCAATAATATGATCTTTATGCTCCTCAATAAACTGCCAATAACTTCCAATAATTTGATCATTACCTCTGCAAGTTGAATCCTCTCTTTACATTCTGATGTTTTTTCTTGCTGCACAAAAGAAGCCCACCCTTTGGAAGGATGGAAGTAACCTTACCTTGAAGGTTGGTAAAACATGATTTAAGGCAAGACTTTCATTCACATCGGCGCCAAAGCACACTCACTTTTTAAATTAAGTTAATTGATTTTATTGCTGCTCAAATTGGATTGTATCCAAGGTACGTGTGCCCAATATGGCCATGCCATTCTAGGCATAGTTTCACAACCTCCTAAGAGTAGATGTCCAATTTCATTCATGGAGCTTCATGTCATAACATTATTCAGATCCATAACAATGTTTTGTGGGATTGACAATATTTTGTGGAATATTCCATCTTTTAGGTTGAATATGGGGAATATTCCGTAGAATACTGTCAGTCCCACATAACACTATTATGGATTTGAATAATGTTATGGTTGACAAATTAAGAACCAATGAATCCAGTTTGGGACCATTCCCATTTGAAGGAGTGGAGTGTTAGTTCATAAGTATTTTAGGACCGATTTTATATGCCCAGACATGTTTGGTTCAGTAAGACAAACTTTCCTTTTAGACATCATTTGATGCTCAAGCACTAGGCACATATGAACCTTGAAATGGGTCTCCTAAACTTGGATTGGCGATCCCATGAACATACGAACCGCGATCACCGACTTTCTTCCTCATTCATAAATGCTAGCAAATTGATTTTTTCAACTTGATGCAACGGTGGGCTTGGAAGTGGAGTTGGAAAATTGATAAGATAAGTGGGTTTTTGACCGACACTTTTACCCATGCACCAATTTCTTGTATGATATGAAACGTGCAATTAATGCAAAATCCAAATTGTGCTTGTAGCCATTTTCCTCATAAATTTTGGAACTCATGCATACATTATTCATTTGTCAAAATGAACATTCTCCGTCTTGTTAATGATCTTATACATCTCCCCAATTATGTATGTTGATTATTGAACCTAAAATGGCTGGCAAATATTTGAGCATGCGGTCCAATCTTTTCTAAACACATCTTTTTGGTGTCCATTTTTAGACCCAAGCAAATTTAGGTGTTTTTGTTTAAGAAGAGTAACCGACTTAGGCCACTCACTTTATGTGGAGTTGGAAGTGTCAAAATACGCACATACATTCGGCGTGGTGTTCCTTCTTGTGAGATAAAACCTCGACTTCGGGTGAAATTGTAACCCCAACCTTTGAATAAAGATGAGAAGGCCCATTTTCATCGCACCCAAGACTCTTGGACACTTGATAAGGAATTGAACCTTCAAATTATGTTGCAATGCGAGTGGCAAGGAAAATAAATAAATGATGAAACAAAAGACAAGAAATGAAGGTTTCATTTCAAATCTACGTGGAACCCTACGAGTGTTACTCGTTTTTCCCACGTCCTTCCACTTCTACTACCGATTAGATTCACGCAACGAATCTAATTGTGTTGCATTACCACAGTGCTGATGAAGCATAAGCAAAAATCGGATTGAGAAGCACACCTCCCTTGATTTAGTTATGATTATCGATAGTGCATGTGTGTGTGGATTTTTTGAATGCGTATCTAGTTGTCACCAACTTCTGTTGACTATCGAGTCTGGAGTGGTTCCTAAAATTTTGAGCACGTAAACCAATCCCTTTCCAACACATGTCTTGTTGGGTTCCGTTCTTAGATCTCTAACGTACGACGCACCACTCAAATAAAGGCGTCCAAATAAAGATGAATAACCAAACACGGCCCGTCGCTCGCCTTACACACATTATGGTATAATAATACCAATTTGTTGAACTAACCCAAGACCCGGTCCAACGATTTGAATGCAAGTTTGCTTCCAATTTTGTGCATTCCGGTCGTGCTCATTTCTTTTCTTTCCGGTATAGAAGTACTCCTCAAATTTTGAAGTCAACGTCCTAACTTCTTGTCGAGATATTTTTCCGCAAGGTATTGTCTCATGGTGTCTTCGAATAAGTTAAGTATCACTTATCCCCATCGAGTGGAAGGATAACTCATGATTGTACACTAAAAATCTGATTTGGGTGTGGGCCGCACTATCGATCATCGACCCACATTTAATTATCTTGCGATCACTGGGTGGCAATTAGAGAGGGTGTCACGAAGACCGATGCAATTAACATGACACATTAAGTTTAGTATCACACTAAAATCAACTACTTAACGTAGTAGTGGGTGGGGTAAGGCTCCGGAAATCAACGCTGCACATACTTCTTTCGACTCCCATTGTTATGTGTTCAGTGTTCCTCGGAGAGATCGCATACAAGTGTACCTCTCATTCATCCAACATAAAATGCCCTCAAACAATATGAAGCCTGGAAACTGCTACGTCCAGTTGATTTCGGTCTGAGACGACCCTAAACTACCGGGCGATGGTGGAGGGGTATCCGTTTCCGAATGGAGTGGTTGGCAGTTCGATTCCCGCTGTGAAATCTTCTCTCTACTTGACGGGGAAAAAAAACTACACTAAATAGGATATTTAGTGCTTGATACACTGAATACGAACACATACACTAAATATCAATAACCTTATGAAAGTAAGTAACATTAAATATAGACTCAAACACTAAACATCAACTATGGTAATATGTGAAAGTCACATGTTTGAATTTAGTGTTAGTAAGGATATGGAAAAAAACAATGATAAAAGGAAAATTCCAGCATATCTTCTAGCATATCTTCTAACACTAATTGTCAAAAAACTAAAACTTAGAATTGAGCAGGGTAGGGTGGTAACAACATTAACTATAATCAAACACTAAATATCCCATTTAGTGTAGCTAGGTAGTAGGAAGCCAAGAGCCCATCCACCGCAAGGTAGGTAGTAAACCCCACCATGTACCAAGAGGATTCTTGAACAAGGTAAGGCCAACATGCTCCAATTCATGTCAGATTGCCTGACGTTGGTTATTTATTTATTTCTAGTTGATTTGACACGTGAATCAGTTGTGAAAGTCCCCAAATTAGTCTACTCGAAGTCATTTAAGATGAATCGGCCTCCAACTTAGAGAGGATCAAGTTCTTGTCTTGGATGGGTGAGAGGTTACTCTCGGATAAAAACTCCTTCTCACCGTATTCTTCACCTCTAGCTTTGAACCCAAATTTTGTTCTCCTCCAATCCACCCCTTTTAGCTTTTGACTCATAAAAAGGAAACGCATTATTCAACCAGGAGCTCAGTGCGACAATATCAAGACCCTGGGATTGTGTGGCTCGTTGCGAACGAATATTATTTTTCTTCCTGGAAAATGGAGATTGTTGTTGTCAAATTATTCCTTGGGACTTTGTAATGGAGGGCTTGGTCACAATGACGACCACTCAAAGCTCCCAAGGAATAAGAACTTCCGGGAATTCGATGCTTTCATATATCATCAACATTGACTTGACATTCGTTGCAACTAAAAGCATTGAATCAAATGCCTACCGAGCATAATGGAGTATATGATTAATCTTCTTTCTTCTTCCTTTAAAAAAAAAAAAGTATTTTGAAGTTGCAAGAGATTGCCTCCAACATATGTGCAATTAGGTTGCCCCACGCTAATTTGTCAACATCTCACACTATTTTGAGTACTCACTACAACAGTTTTAAAATTTTGGTAACTATTTTGTTCTTGTGGTTCTTATACAGATAAATAAACAAAGTTATGAGTGTTTGCAATCCGGTTTGCATATCACACGGACATGGGAGGGAGGCGGTTGAATGGACATTGCATGTCAGGGTAAAAGAAACAATGACGTTCCTTTTTCTTTTTTCAATTTGCAATCTGGTTTTGACCCAAGGTGATTTACATGGGTAAGGTGGCAACCTAATTGCACATGTATAAGTGTAGATGTTTGAGGTAGCAGTCAAAATATATTGAACATTTTATTTGGTTTGCATCAGCATGGACTCAACATTGAGCATCGGTCAAATGCAGTTTGAGATGCAACATTGGACGAAGGATTAAGCTCAAATTTCTAACATTGCTCATGCCAAGTATGTGAAACGAAGTGTCCTTCATTTTCACGTAACTTGAGAAGATCCGATAGCATGTGTGTGGTGGAGCTTGGAGGAGTTTTGGAGGCTTTAAAGTGGAGACAAGTTTGCTTGCTTGTGGTCATTGCCCGCTATAAGAATCATCTAAGGTAGATGAGGCTAATGTGGACACCTCCAGCTCTGTGGAACCATCCAACCAATGGATTCGAGCATTAGAAGTTTGAGCAGATCATCAATTGCGAACCAGGACCAAAGAATTTGAAATCGTTGAAATCGGAGTTGAGGAAGGTGTTGATCTAGGCTCCATATCAAAGATTACCTACTCCCCAATTTGGTGTTATAGGGGGGGAACTCTTTTATTGTTCAAATGTTGTGTAAGTGGATGACATCATAAGCAGATTCTACACGGGTCATTTGCCAATGAAACCAAGTATTATGCTAATATTAGTTGTGTCGTGTCTCTAAAGTAGTCATGGGTAAGATAAAATGTTGTCAAATTGGCTTTCCATTACAGAATACTCACAATACAACTTAGTCAACACCTCACATCCACATGCCGCCTCCTAGTTTGCCTACCTTGGGCACAAAAATCAAGTGTGTGAATAGCTCGGTGGATAGCACTCCTAATTATGGAGGATGGTGGGTGTAGTTTGATTTTTGGTGAAGGTGACTAACCCGAATATCATGAAGGTGGTAGCTAAATCACCATGTATTACTCACCCACCAAATTAGAGTGACCGTACCAACCAACTAGAAGCGAAAAATAGGTGTCCAATTAAGGAAACTAACCGAATTAGCCTCATCTACCTTACGTTTGCATCCAATTGCATTTTTGGCTACACCCCACATTAAACATGCCCCAAACATGTCAACTCAAGGGTCAATGACCCTTGATGCCCTCAAGAATAGGCACATAAACTTCACATTTGGATCATGAAGTTTTGGCATGTATATAATTTTTGACGTGGTCATATTCCATCCCTCATCGAAAATGATTGAAAATCTTATTTCTGCTAGTGTCTCTACATGAGAGTTGCTAGTTTTGCAGTTATTGAATCTTCTCTAATTTGATCAAAATTGTGAGTCCTATTTTTCTTTCGAATGTTAATTGAAGTTGACAAAATGTGAATAGCTGATTAAAAAATAAAAAATGCACCCCCACAATGTCAATGGTGGTCTAAAATGTCCTTCATCAATGACATACACTCCAAGGGAGAAAGTGGGCTAAAGTTGCGATTAGTAAACTATGATTAGCATATCCAAGCAACATTGTAGCCATTTGGTTTCACAAGTTGTGTAGCTCATATACATATCAAAGTGAAGCTTCTCTTTCTTCTTGAATGGTCATTTATCTAAGGTCTCCCCAAGTGCGTTTTTGGCTATTGCTAAATTCTCAACACCTAATCCAATCTTGTCCAAATGCATGTCTTTTTGATGTTCGCTTTTGGACTCACACCCACACAAATCTCAAATTTAGGTGTCAAGATAAGTGACGAAATTGGGGCCGCTCACCATACAAGAGATCTAATTTTCATAAGCAACATTAACATAAACTTTGAGATTAGTGTGGAGGAGGATGGACCACACTAGTCTAGAAAAGTGTCCCTTGGAAACCGGTATGGACCGATGAAAATAAAAATTGTATTGTAGTGTGCATTGCAAGGACATAATTGAACCGGTGATTGATGGATAGAAGTATAAGGCCGTAGATAAACCTAACAATTATGCAATCTTCTCATGAATTTCCATGTAATTCAATATCTTTCTTCACTTGGTCAAAATGCATTTGTGCACCTCATGCATCCCTTCTTGACAAAGGCTTTTCAATGATGCCAAGATATCCCATGTTGACCTAAATTGCAAGACATTAGAGTCATCCTTGAATTCAACTGGAGATTTGGTCGAGAGTTGATTGTTCTTGCATTCAAAACTCTCCATGTTTAGTAAGTTGACTGTGCATGCTTGGAATCGGTGTGGAGGTTTGTTTAAGACTCTATATGAACAACTTTCTATATTGGTCCATTAAGGTCGGTCAAACTCACTTTGGCATGTTGAGAGGTGCTAAAATGAATTAAGCCCCCAATGAATTGATATAGAATGTTCTTTGTTCCAACCTCCACATCGACTCCAAGTGTACAATGAAAACTTACCGAATATGAAACTTTTGCGATGCAAATCAACCAACTATTCCCCAAGATAACTCTATTAAAGGATATGAAAATATAAAGGATAACTCTATTCCCCAAGATATGAAAATATAAACAACTAAAATATATTTAACAAAGGAACCCAAGTTTATCGTGAACCACATTGCCCACTAGAAAAATGTGGGTCCATTGGAAATTGATATGGTCCACACCCATTAGCATCATAAAAATAATTATGAAACGTGTTACTAAATATATTTTAATTATTAATATAAATATAAGCATGTAAATATAACAATTTAAAAATATCATAAATTTGCAAGAAAATACTTAAAAGTAAATATCTCCATCCATTTGATCAAAGTGCATTTATGCACCTCATGCACCCTTCAATAGTAACAAGTGAGGCCTTGTTGGTCTCAGGGCTAGTTCACACACGAGAGTGAAGGCCAACGACCATTGCATTCTAAGATCTTTCATTGGTCAAAAAGGCAGAGACCGTCCAACTTCACACTAGAAAGGTGAAGGCCTAAGGGAACAAAGAAAATTTCATGAATGAAAAGTCTAGTATGGATAAGGTTACACAGTCAACTAAAATTTGCATGAGGCCTACCTCTTGGAGGTGGGCCTCATGCAAATTCTGGTAGACCATGACAGTTAAATAGTTGTCATTGATTGTCATGGTTATTTAATATATACTTTTTCAACAATCACTTTTCTGGGAGAAATTAGTGAAAGACATGACAGAGGATTGTCGCTCCCATCCGCCCACAAACTCGGGGCGATCACACCCCCTTACGTTTCATAACCACGTGCAATAAAAGTTTGCTACCCTATATTATATGCCATAGATAATTTTAAAAATTATGATATTTTTCTACATATACATAACCATTGATAATATATATTTTTGAAATTTTTAGTCATCTTCATTTTGTGTAGTAATTTTTTTAGTTCAATTCTACATCATTCTAGTTAGAAACGGTATGTTTTATTTTAAAAAAAAAATTCATCAAATCTGGTTACCATTTTTTATTGTGTAATATATATTGTGTATATCTACTCATGAAAAAAAAATTGATAAAATTTTGACTCATTTTGGTGATGCTTTATGTAAAAGGTAGATTTTTTTTATTGCACGTGGTATTCAACTTGACAATGGAGTGCACCCCCTGGGGCCCACAACTCCAAGTTTTTGGAGTTTGCTTGTATGTGTTTGTGATAGATATTTTTTTTGATGGAAATTTTTATGACAATTTTATTTTTTTCTCAATGGAAAGTTTATCACAAGATGATAGTGGTTCCAGAAACCCAACAATGGAGCCAAAATTCTCCTTGGATGACATGGACATTCCAACAAACATTGAAAAAATGGCATATGTAAGAAATAGAAACATCTAAGAAGACATATACAACAAGGGGTAAAAGCTCATTACTATGTAGAGTTTGATGGTTTTTCTTCTTAGCCAACTTATCACCTAAGTTAGGGTAGAGTCCCCAAATTAGTGTACTGAGGTAAATTCAGGATAAATCACCAATAAACATGTCGGGGTCTTCAAAGTCCTACAACAAGGACCTAATTTCTTCCAATGACCAAATTCATTCTAAACTATCTAGTAAGGGGCTCAACAATACAACCTATATACACACTTCTCAAAAGCCTTCACCAAGTCTTGATATATATATATATATATATATATGTATGTATATATATATCAAATTCTTACATGTTTTTGGCTTTATTTAGTATATAACCTTGTGTCAAGAGAAACTACAAACATAGTCACATGTGACATTGATGATCACTATACCAAGTTCGCACTTGCATCCATGGAACCTTGGTCATGCATTTGAACTTAAATTTTCAATTAACCTTAACGTGGTGCTCTACCGGTTTTTATAGTGCACTAGATGAATGAGGTAACTTCATATAAGAATCATTTTTGACACACTCAACTTAAAAAAGAGAAAATTATGTACATATAGAGATGTCGGGATAAGGTCTCTTGGACACTCATGAGTTACCTATATAACTTACGGTGACGTCTTTGTATTGCACTCTCTTAGAAGCTACTTGGATGAACACGGGTGCTCTAAAAAAACCACACTATTAGTTGTATCATGCAAGGCCCAATCAAGAGCCATTGGCACCATGATTCACGCACAAGACAATTCAACAAATGGTAATGGAGCTTTTACCATTGGGCCCTCTCCTCAAAGGCTTCACCCTCCTACTAGCATGACCATGCATGGTGGACGCCTAATTGTCGTGCGAAACCCGACCACGAGAAATTCGGCTCATTTTTTCAACCCACGGTCCCCCCGAAACCAAGCTACTCTCGAATAGTAGAGAGCCACGGGGAAGGATTCAATGCTAGGCATCGAGCATGTAAAACAAATATCGTGAAACTCGTTGCCACAACGATGATTCCATAGCCCCAACAAAAGCTCGTGGAGGAAGGGAAAGGTAGTTGCCATATACGTAGGCTCCATGTCACTCTAGGCATGGTTTGTCGGGTCGATACTTTATTACCACTACACGTGAACTTTTCCGCCATACAAGTATTTGTTCCCGGTTTTCCATTAATCCTTGCGCTCATGAGATTGGGTGCGACGTACAAGAGGCGCAATGCGCCTAGTTGTGACAAAGGGAAACAATGTTCACTTGACTTTGTGCCCATCGAGTCACCATGGGGAAACCCACATTCTTGACAACCCCGTCACGTTCTTTCCACCACAAGCATATGGGTCCTAGGCAGCTGACCTACGTCATTGGGAAACTTGTGCTATGTAACTAAATTTTCTGCAATTGAACACAGTGTTAGATTTGCATTCTTCTTTCATCGACGTGGAACGATTGCGTAGGACTCGTATGCTAGTAGTGTTCATTTTTCCTCTTTTTTTTAAAGAAAAAGAAAAAATGGGCATGACATCAGACATTTTATGAAAGGGGATGGATGCTACACCAATCCACGGGGAGATCACTCCATTGTAAAGTTGAACAACCACATGCGCTCATTTTACATGTAAAAAATGTACATAAAGCATCACCAAAATGAGTCAAAATTGTATCAATTTTTTTTTCATGAGTAGATATACACGGTACCTATTACATAGTAAAAATGGTAATTAAATTTGATGATTTGTTTTTTTTAATAAAACATACCGTTTCTAACTAGAATGACACAGAATTGAACTAAAAACATTACTACAAAAATGAAGATAACTAAAAATTTCAAACAAATGTACAAAAGACACTATCAATGGTTATGTATATGTAGAAAAAATATCATAAAATTTAGAATTATCTATGGCATGTAATATAGGGGTAGCAAACTTTGTTCGCACGTGGTGTTCAACTTGACAATGGAGTGATCTCCCCGAGCACCAATCATGCCATTTAGTGCGTGTTACTATTCAGGGCTATGCAATGCTACAACTGTTCAATAAGAATGTGATATTTTACCAAGCAAAGTCATTTATATTCTATAATGTCTGAATAATCTATTGAACTTTTTGTTAGTAAAAATTGAGCTCCTGAGTAAGACATTATTGCATTGCATAACTCCGAATCGTAACACGCACTAAATGGGATTATCGATGCACTTGTTTTTAAAGCCGCTCCCAAGCTAACGGATTGACCCAACCCAATTGAGAGTCTTCACTAATACAAATCAAGGTCTCGGATGCTTGGCTTTGCTATTGATTACTGCTTTAGTAGTAGAGCCTAATGCTTTAGGTCTTCACCCCACTCACTTTACTACACTAATCATCCGGTTTAATGTGGCCTAAACTATTCACCATCGCCCCACGTAAATGATCTTGCAATCGCTATTGGTAAGCATAGAAGTTGGCATGGGCTATAACACAAGTCATGAAGGCCATTCTAATGAACATGGTACATCAATTTTAATGCCATATTAAATTAAATGTAAACTACAACTATCAAGTGAACTCAGGGGGTGGACCTTTCATACCACATACAACCTAACGTGAGTGTAAGAAGGGGCATTATTTGAAGCATTAGCATACAAAGTATACATAAGTGAGAGGTATTATTTTTTTCTAGTGTGGCCATTAAATTTTTTGAAGTAAATGTAGATGCAAAAAAGGGGGCCCTTAGGTTTAAATTGACAATAGATGTATTAGTTTCATCCAATTCACATTTTCATCGATGTTGTCAAATGGTGATAGTCCTCAATGACTACTTTGTCCCATTTTGTTAGGATTTGCATTTGGGTTCTCGGTTTCTACTAATTGGAGGCTCTTTGAGCACTCTTTGGGCTCCCTTGAGATTTGCTCTCCATATTGTGGCTAAGTTATTGTGCTCTTGTCTTTGTTTGTTTGATGCAATCCCTTGAGTTGAGTTGCGTGTTATGTATGAAAAAATGTTCAATTGCTTTCTCATTGGACAATGAAAGTGGATTTTATATGCATTACATGCTCATATAATCAATGATTTATATTTTGTATATTTAGTGGAGACCTTTATCACATTAAACCAAAAATCTTAGTATAAATACCCAAGTCCTTTTTCTAGCCTGCCATTAGTATGTATACATTTGTTTTCCTTTACAAACTTCTCCTATATTAGGGGTTTGATTTCATAGTGACCCACGCACGTCATGTAGGTTTCCAATGAAGAGGCCACCCCTAGGCAACTGAACATGTCACAATGATCATAACACACGAGTTAATTCAACCAATCCACTATATTACAACATGGAATGAAAGATTGTGCACATAATGTACATTGTGTGGACCAGATATGGAGTGGCAGGTGGCTATGAGGGGCAAGTGGTTCGCCTTGGAAAACTTTGCAAGCTGGATGGTATAATCTCTTCCCGATAGTCATCATGCTACAAAAAGAAACCACAATATACATTTGATTTTGTGTGACCCACGCTTAAAAACCCATCATCGATCAACGTCATTCGTCTTGCAATTACTGGGTGGCAACTAGAAAGGGTGTCATATGACACTTGGACCTCCATGACAAGTCACAAAAACCATCTCAACCAAACATGGCACACCAATTCTAAGGCCGCACTAGATCGTATGGTTAGTGTACGCTAACGTTTGAGAGTTTACGTTCCTATCATGCTCCCATTACATAATGTAACGCGGCCCCAAAGAAAGGACGTGAGCCTTCACCTAGGCGGGCTATGTCATGGGCATGTATCTTAAGTACCAAGTGCAGTCGTGGCTAGTTTCACGGCAAGGGGAACTTGTCATTCGTCCACTCACGGGGTGCCACGTGGGTAGGGCCAAGGGAGAGTGGGGGCAATAGTGCTTTATTGTCTTTTACACTTTATTGCATCATAAACCTCTAGATCCATATATGAATCAAAAGTGATATCACATCGATCCGATGCCTATCGGACATACTAGGGTTGCAATTTCATCACTTCCGTTCTTTCTACATTTTATACTTGCAAGGTCTAAAAGAGTGAAATGCAAGTCGAATGAATCATTGTTGAACGAATCGTTTTTTGTAAATGTTGAATTGGCATTGTAACAATATTGAAGCCCAAAGGATATGTGATGGTGTTGATTGAACATCAAGTGTTGGCCACTTGCATTTTAAGATAACCGCAATGAACATGCCACAATGGTCGCGATAGAGGAAGGGAGTAAGACCGTTCCATGACATTATGATATTTAGCAATAGATTAATCACGTACTAGAGGACGGGTCCTTCCCACACCCATTGTGGCTCACTAGAGTCTAGTGAGCCACACATGGACTAGGTGCCATGATGGGTCAAGAGGCGTTCGTTCCCTAGTGTAAAGGGCATGAAAGGGCCAAATTCGTTGTATGCATAATTGGAAAGGTTTGGTACAAAATTGCCATATTGTATAATTAGTGCCCGAATTCTCCCCCATAAAATGCCTTGAAACGTGGCGAAATCGGCCCTACCATACCCATATGTCACAAACTCAATTGCCCATCAAAGCCTACTAGAATGGAGACCGTTGCAATGAAACAAACTCCAAATTTTGAAATTACCAAAAGTAAATTTTAACGGATTTACAATGCTTGATATAAAGATAGATTTGTAAAGTGGCTTTGGTTGAGATGTTGGCAGGCCATTTGCTTTTGCTTCTTGTGAATAGTGTTTGGGGTGGATGTGAACACGTGTTGGATGAATTTTGGTGCGATGAAAATGTGACATGGATGAAATCATGACACTTTGGAACCAATAGAAATGGATACCATGTTTTTGGTAATCGTCCCGTTCCATTATGCAACATAACGCGGCATGAAGCGAAGGACACGAGCCTCCATCCGGATTGTTTTTTTTTTGGGGGGGGGGTCTATTCCACTCAAAGGGTGCCATGTGAGCAAGGCAAGGAGTGTGTGAGGGAATCGACATTGCGTTCGCGTTTGCTAGTTGTGAATAGGTTTGAGAAATGTGAATAGGTGGCAGACGAGTTTTGATACGATGACAGTGCACCATAATCGGTTGGATGAAAACATGACACCGCAACGAATAAAATAGATCACACTCCCGTCGTGCTTCCATTCCGTTACCCCAACGTAACGCTAGAGGACGCAATTCAATTCTTCATCCGTCCACTCAAACAGGGGCCACGTGGGAAAGGCAAGGTGGGGGGTTGTCACCCGTCCGTCCACTCACGGCGTGCCACATGGGCGGGGCAAGTGGCGAGCAAGGGAGTGTCTTCTTCTTGTGTAGCATAACTAGCAAACGTTATTCAGTGAACACGGATGATTAATGTGACACAAGAGGCCGGATGAAAATGTGACACTCTTTGCACCTAATAGAATAGAATTAACACATTCCCATCATGCCCCCATCCCATTTCGCACCGTAACCCCCGTCCGGATCGTTCGAAGGAAGGAAAGGGGGTCATCCGTCCACTCACGCGGCGCCACATAAGCGGGTGTGGAAGGGGGGGGGGCTTGACCACGTGATATTGTCCGGCTCCTCAACTAACTGCCCTAGTCGTCTCCCCACCAGGTTGTGTGTATAAAATATATCGAACGCCGGGGAGCATGCTCCATGCTCCATGCTCCTTCCGGGAAGGAACCGAGCGGACCGGAACGTAGCCCTAAAACCCTGACGCCCCTGCCCTTGCCCGCCCGGTGCCACCGGGCATTCCGAGTGGCAACCCGGGCCGTGTCCCCCGAAAGAGCGGCCAGGCCCCTCCGAAGATTCACCCTGTCCCCCAAAAGATTGGCCGTGTCCCCTAAAAGGGTGGTACGAAAACCCCCCCCCCCCCCTCCCTTCCGGCAAATTCCACCGCAGTACCTCATCGGCCCTTGGCTTGGGTTGGCTTGGGCCCTTTGTCAAGCCCTGCCTGCCTCATCATACCCACCCTTTTCCCCCTCCCAAGGCCCACACTGGTATCATGTAAATGAAATGAAATGTGCGTTACGTCGCCGCACCGGAGAGAGGAGGAGGTTGAGGATTATTGTTGTTGTTGTTGTTGTTGGTTGGGGGGGGGGGGGGGGCAATGTCCGGGCCTATGTCCGGGAAGAACCGGCGGTTAGTTGCGGATGAACCGGTTGAGGGGTTGATCACACCGGCCAGTCATGAGATCGTCCGTCGGCATCTCCGGCTGTAATAGTGCAAAAAGTGGTGGGCCAACATCTATTTCTCAACATAATCCCCATCAATTTCACGGCTAGAATCGGACAAAAAGTTTGGTGTGATTGGGGCATGAGTTTGAGGAATAACCGGTTGGAAGTTGGAGACTTCAGGAGGATTTACCGATCGTTTTAGAGGAATCGATAGAATATGCCTCAAAGGAAGGAATAGAGCAAAGCCGGGAGATGCCAACGTGTATGTAACCGGTTGGATTTAGAATCACTAGGATCTTGACCGACTGTGCCCCAAAACTTCCCGGGCACTGGTCCGGGCATAGTTCGGTCGATATCCTAATGTTCTCGGGTCCAACCAGTGACATGCGGACATCTGTCGGTTTAATTCTTTGTTAAAATTGGGGTGTATTCTATAAATTCCTCGAAAATGATCGGTAAGTTTCTTGAGTTCTTGAGCTTCAACCAGTCGTTTCTCAAACTCAACCGGTTCGTATGTAGCTACGGGCGGTTCTCCCCATTTACGCGGGGGGAGGGGGGGGGAGAAGGGCACTCAATGTACAACTTATAAAATCACGATTTCTATGAGTCCTCACCGAGTCTCGACGTGTTAATGTTCAAGTTTTATCTTCACGTGTTTGGTTCTGTTTGGGATTGTACTTGACACGATTCCTTTATGTTAGGGAGCAAATGAAATAAGAGTCGCATGTGGTATTGATGAATTAAATATCAAATGTTGTATTTGCATCCAAAGATAGATTCAAGGAAGTGTGTTTGAACCCAAATCTCCAGTAACAATTGAGTTATAATATCACATAACATTGCTAACCCTCATGCTTCCTCACCCATTCTGCATAAAAGAGAGATTTCACATCCCATGGAGACCTTGCTGCAGCACTAAGACTTGAGCCGTCATTTTTTTGAGAACTATAACATGTTTTAGTCCTGACCCTTGACCAAATCCTTCTCGTGCCCAAGGGAGGTAGGTGCTAGATGGAACTTGGAGCAATGTTATGCATTGTCATAACACACTGCTTATGTTCAATTAATCCACAAAAACCTGGTGAATGAGTTGATTTAGATAGGGTTCACTTTTAACACAACTAGCCAAGATGAAAAGAAAGCATTCTGCTCCCAATACACATGACCTTTGTGCATATCGAGGCCCATGGCAGACTATAGGGTCTCTCTCACTCTCTCTCGGACACTTATTTCGTGTCTTACCGAATTGAACTGACCTGAACCCAACTGCAAACTAGGCATAGGCATCACCTGACAAAAACTACTACTATATTTCCGGTCACCTGTGAAACGGCGATTATCGGTGCTCATGTGGCGGTGGTCAGGAGGGTGGGAACCAACAAACGAGGGATGGATGGATGGATGGATGGATGGATGGAGAGAGAAGGAAGAGAGAGTGAACTATCGCATCCAAGCATACCTCTCATTCATTCATTCATCCAACGTAAAATCCCTGAAATAGTACGCAGCCTGGATGTTACTTTTTTTAAAGCTGATTTGACATCAGAATTAGCTTTTAAAGGTTCCCGAATCAATCTACTCGAGGTCATTTGAGATGAATCGGCAACAAACCTTCAAGGGGTCGAGTTTTTCATGTTGGATGGTTGAGAGGTATGTTTCATGTATAATAGTCCCCATACAAGTGTAACTCTCATTTCATCCAACATAAAAACCCTGAAACAGTGTGCAGCCCGCAAGTTACCTTTATTTTAGTTGATCTGACATAGGAATCAACTTTAAAGGCCCCCGAATTAATCGACCCGGGCCCATTTGAGATGAATCAGTAACAAACCTTTAGGGGTCAAGGTTTTTGTGTTGGATGGATGAGACGTACGTGTACGATAGTCCCCATACAAGTGTACCTCTCATTTCATCCAACATAAAGACCTTGAAATAGTATGTAACCCGCAAGTTGCCTTTATTTTAGTTGATTTGACATAGGAATCAGCTTTAAAGGCCCCCGAATTAACCCACTCGGGCCCATTTGAGATGAATCGGCAACAAACCTTTAGGGGTCGAGGTTTTCATGTTGGATGGATGAGAGGTACGCTCACATACGAGAAGGAAGGAAGCCATCCACGTTATAATGTAAGTAAGTTATGTACCTACAAAGGGGGTCAGGCCAGGTCAGGCAAGGCAAGGCAAGGTCAGGTCAGGTCAGGTCAGATCAGGCCACAGGGATTTTATATAGGAAGGGGGAAGGCTGTGCTTTTCTTTTTTTTGGCTGATGAAAGGCTGGGACCCAATAAACAAGTAGTAAATGCTGTGCCAGAGGGGCTCAGGCTGGGCTCTCTGGGGCTTTCTTTCTGAAGCTCAGAAAGTGGGCAGAAAGTGGACAGAAAGCGGATGACTCCTTGTGAGCAATAATGGAAACTGAGGCATCCCGGCAGACAAAGGCCATAGTTGGTGCAATACTAATGGTCGACCCCACATCACATAAGGATAGATAAGAGAAGAGTAGTCAGTAGCCGGACAAAAAAGGAAACAGGGTATTTGTGTGTATATATACATATATATATATATGTGGGTAGGATAGGAGGACGCAGGCAGATTATCTCTCTTTCTTTGCAAGAGAGAAACGCCGACCTTTCAGTACCTAATTTACATACTGCACATCTACGTACATGTGACTCTTTCTTGCAAAGGCAAAGGAGTGCCAAGGACGATAGTTGTATTGGCAACCTTGGAAAACACATCCTTTGCAAATCACTCTTGGGCTGGTTGGTTGGTTGGTTGGTTCAGGTCGGACAACAATAGTAAGCTCCGAGTCCCAACCAAGCCATCTGGGCTAGTTTGAAGTATACAACCTTGGTAGCAAAGATGATATGTTGAGGCCACTCTAATTTGGTGTATTAGAGTGTGAGGGTTTATGGTTATTATTTGCTTTGCCGTTCTTTCACATCCAGCACAACTTGACTTCTCACCACAATATGGACTTCAGTCCAATGTGTGGAGGACTTGCAAAAAGAGACAGGAGCCGACAAGAGTGATTCAAAACCAAGCCTGACATAGATGTGGAAATCATATACACTTCCTTTCCAGTAAGAAGAAAAACATGAAGACTTGTACACCACACATGCAGACTTGTACACTACACAAGCAGACTTGCAGACACATCTGTTGTGGTCCAATTCACAGAAGGAAGAAACTCAAGTGCAAAACTTTTATTGGGGCACTGGAAATTGTTTGTGCAAGGTCCAACACAGGTGCTTGAAGCAAATATAAGCTTCCACCACATCAATACACACTTCCCAAGTACAATTCTCTCCCCAGTGTCCTAAGCTACGAGTGAAAAATATCCTTCTTAATACTCGATCAAGGACTTGGACAGTCACTGTGGAAGTGCAAAAGCACCCCTCCTAAAGTTGTTACTGCGCACGAGGTTTGACATGTACCTCATCCATCACAGATGACAATCATACAACCGCTGCCACTAACTACAGCAGCACGGAAACTGGAACTAGCAAGCCAAAGCAACGAGGAACCAGCATCAAGCTTGTGAGGGATAAAAGCAGGAGGATATGCCAAATGTCTGAGCAACTAAACATAGAGCAGGGTTGGAACAACATAGAGATCATGCCGCATTGTAGGGTACCTGTGCAGATATAATATATGTAGAAGTCATTCTCCAGCTGTTATTTACTATAGCCTTGTGGAACTGACCAGAGGAGTAAAAAGCCTGCAGCGAGGCAAGTACCCACCAAAATAAATAAATATAGTCCTACACTGACATCACATCTGTCGTCGCATTGCATCTCTTTCTCCGCTCCATCCACCAGTGCTAGGACGACAAAAAATTGTTGCGCCGAACATAGTGTTGCCTGAAGTTCTGAGACAGGTGCTGCTAACTCCCGTGCGCAGAGAAATGAAGCCCATCAAGATGTGGCATGTCTTGTTGAGTTTTTGGTACACATTTTGCCCCTGATCCCTTTAACCAACAGCTGCCTGGGGTGCCTGAGATTTGACAGAATCTCCACCGGTGGGGGCTGCAACAAGGAACATGCATCCATTAGAGAGCCGTCCAATCAATTTCCACCCACAACCATACATGGCAGGCTATGACAGTAAGGTGGCATCCTTGAGTAAAGAGCAACACAGACTGAAAACAGTACGGCTCCAGTAAGCACAACTACAAAATTAAGCACATGCATGCATACTCTTGCGCATGGAAAACACATACATATGTGCTGAGCAAGTATGTTCAAAAGAGTTATAAACATGATCAAGGCTCACCTAGGTTGACAGCCTCAGACCCCTTCATTATCCGCAACCGCTTCACAGTGTTGATGAACATGCTGAAAGAGAACCATTTTGCATATTAGTCTCTCCACACAGTTGACCTAAATCAACTAGAACCTTTAGAAGAAAAAAGTACACACAAAGTACACACAAATGAACAGAGGTTTGGCACTTACTGCCAGGGCACATCTCCAACTAGCATGAAGTCACCCTCATGATCCTCATAGATGAGGACATAATCTGTGCCACGTAGAAAGTCACGCTTCCTGGATGAAGTTACATCCATGTTGCCACTACGGGAGCCACAATATTGACCTGTAATAGATCCAAGAGCTGGCTTTGTCAGAACAGATCGATAGCTTATGCAAGAGCAGAAGTTCCACACCAAATATATAATAGCAGCAATCCACAAATGTTACAACGTAACTATGACAAAACAAAACCAGAAAGACTTGAGGGCATACCATTAACAAATTGCTGGAACATCTCTTCAATAACCCAGTAAAGCTTGTCATAGCTGTTGTTGGTCTTCAAATCCACCTTGCGTCCAATAGGAACGCCATCCATGTAGATCTTCACATACAAAGAGTTTGGTGGTGGAGCAGAGGTGGATGCCTTGCCTTGGGCAGAGACAGAAACAGTGGCAGGTGATGCAGGTGGAGGGGAAGGAATCACTGGATTTTGATTCCTGGCGAAAGACTTGACTGGTGGCCAACCGACTGTCTGTTGCCTGCTTGCGAAAAGGCCCAGCACCGGTCAGGAAAGGTGAAGCATACTTATTAAGGAGAACCGTCCAACTAACCTTTCATGCAAACACATCCCATGTAACCTTATCTGATAACACTGACATCTAAGAGGATCTGAAACCAACAAGCAGGCACTACACTAGTCTTGGAACATATATCCTACACATCATCAGGAATGTGTTAAACGAAGTCTTACGTTGGAACAGGAGCCGAGACAGGTTCCTTAGAGGGGCCCATTGCCTCACTCATGTTACGCTTGGACGCTTCCCCACAAGTCTTCATGGGTGAGGAGGCATCTTGTGATGACTCCCCAGGTCTGTTGTTCATGAGAGGCCTCTGCACGCCACCAACGTTACCAAACTGCATGTTGGCGAATGGGCCAACGGAGCTTATAGATTTATCAAGCCATGAGGAGGAGGCCTTGTGGGTGTTGTTGAAGTTTAAACCTGGAGCAGCAGCAGAGGCAGGAGTACTCCACATCTTCCCTTGATGCTGCATCTTCACCTTGTTGGCGTCAAAAACCTCATTTCCACTTCCGCCCATGTTGTCCCCATGGTTGTTCACATCGCATTGCCCTTCCCGAGCACCACCAGAAAGACCACCTCCGTGGGTAGTGCCTCCTACAGCTTCGGAGAAGCCCCGTTTCACACCATTGTTCTTCATGGGATACGACGCACCCCGTGATGACCCATTACAGGGAACATGGGGTACACTGATATAACTGCGCTGCATAGGCCTGTTTGGTTCAGCCCCAGCCCCTGTCTGCATCTGCTGTGCTTCAGCAGCTGCCTTCATCATGCGAAACTCCTGCAAGATGCTGCTACGCTGTAGCCCGTGAATGAGGCTTTGTGATTCCGACTTCTGAAGAGCTGGAGACGAAGTAGTCATACCACCATTAGTGCCTGCCTCCCCTCTCTTCATCTCCCCGGAGAGGTTGCTGCTTTGCTCTACTTGTTGAGCGGCACCATACGAAGACCTCTTCTCTACTGGAGACCCAGCATCTTGGTGAGGAGCAGAAACCTCCATAGTAATACTCCCTCCTGCACAATTGCTCTCTTTCTCCATAACCTGGTCATGATGGATCGGATGATATCCGGACTCTTTCTGCTGCTGCTCATCACCTTTGGATGACTTAAGAGCAGCCGGAGGTCCAAGCCGTAGCTCAGTCGCACTCAGATTGAGGTTCAGCTCTTCTCCAGCGCATGCACGCTCACGCTCCACGGTATGCTTATGGTTGTTGGCTTCAGTGCTACTGGAAGAGGAAACCTCCGAGAGTCCTATGTAATCGTGCTCCCTAAGTGTAGTGGCCCCATTCCCATTCTGGTCGCATCCTTTCTCATGATGTACTACAACTGACTCTGAAGTATCCATAGTCTCATACTCCATGTTTGCTGTTGTTGTCGTCTTCTCCATGCTTCTTCCTATCATATTGTTTGATACTGAGTTTGATGCTTCCCCCCCATTCATTGGGCAAGTATATGTCCGCACTCACTCAAGTCTGCCCAGTCTACTACCTCCTCCTACAACGTACACTGGCCCGCATCCAAAGAAGTGGCTCACACTGTCCACCTGCGTTCTGGTTCATCCTGAAGTTCACCAAGAACAACAACACTAGAGAGGTTCAGGCACTCATCTCAACCTTAAAGAAAGAATGACGCATTCCACAGCTTAAGAATGAGCGACATGGTGGTCCATGACGCTCCACGACTCTCCCTGACACTCCAGGGCACTCAATGACACTCCCATATCTCATATACACATACACAAACCACTAGTAAGCCATAAGCCAAACCCTTCCAACACTCGACTCACACCACTCCGACCGCACTATTCCACAACAAAGCATATTCCACGTCTCAACAGTCGTTAACCTCTATTAGAAGAAGCACACACATCGAGCGCGAGCGAGCGAGCGACGACACCCAGACAGACAGCCACAGAACCTCTTCTTCTTCTTCTTCTTCTTCTTCCTCTTAAACTTAAACAAACTAGCAGCCGCAAGCTCGTGGCAGAGGCGTTATACGATAACATACTGGAT
The DNA here is from genome assembly GCA_964035585.1 of Polytrichum formosum. NCBI lineage: Eukaryota > Viridiplantae > Streptophyta > Polytrichopsida > Polytrichales > Polytrichaceae > Polytrichum > Polytrichum formosum. The sequence goes on along the minus strand of OZ037938.1, from coordinate 51,027,508 downwards.
AAAGAAGAAGAAGCACAGACGCACTTCCGTAAGACCATGAGCCACTGGCGCGGGCTACTTCCTTCGGTCGGCGGTCACAACGTTCTCGCAACTTCTCCACAGCTTGAGGAGGTAGCAAGAACTACTAGTAATGTTCACGGCGTGGCTCCAGTGCAGCCACGGCCCCAAGGGTTAAGAAGAATCCTGGCCTCCGACACCACTCCGACTACTCGTTCGCGACCACCTAGGGTTTGGTTTGTTTCAACCACCAATGGTCGTCTGCGACAACGAAACGGGACCTCTTCCGACTTGGTCCTCAAGTCTTGCTCCGCTTTCAGTCTCAGAAGCTCGTGTTCGCGTTCGCGTTCTCTGGTAAGGTAACAGGTGTTACTTCCTAAGTGTCTGAGTTCCCCTCTCTTCTTCCTCCTACTTCTCCTTTCTATCGTTCTCCTTTCTACAGCTAAGCTGCCTGTTGTGCTTCTTCTTCCTCCTCGTCTGCTGAGTGTTTGCTATTCTCCGCCAAAGCTGCTATTCCTACTGGGAAAACACTCTCGGGCGACTTGGGCTGAAAATCCTGCGGAAGTGCTGCAACAATCCTTGCCTCTCCCCCGATGATAATGATCCACTCCGGCTCTCCTTCCCACAGGTCGGTCTATTATTGCAAGCCCTTCCAAGAGCGTGGTCCGTATGTTCGACGACGGATGGATGTCGTCCTCTCTCCGTTGGTGGGTGGGCAGGATGGATGGATGCATATGTAGGAGGTGGGCCCCAGCTGACACAGCCCCAGGCTTTGCTGCGAGGCGAGGGGGGGCAGGGACAGTAAGTTACTAGTAAGTGCGGAACCTTACCTTTCGGGTTACGGGTGTTGTAAGTCCCTGCCAGTCTCCGCGAAGTGGACTCCCTTCTCTCCTCTGCCACTCGGGTCGGCTATCAAACTTACGGACACGGGATGGATGAACGGATGACGATAGATGGATGAATAGTGGTCGCCAATGAGAAAGTGGTGATGGATGATGCGTTGGCAAGGGCTCTTTTGTAATGCCCGACAAGGAACTTGGATCGGGGGAGAGGGTGGGGCCAGTATGTCGACGACCCAGCCCATACCGGCAGATGACTAGTGGGATTTCAATTTCTTAAATACATACAAGCCTGGTACGGGGCTGCCCTTGTGTGTTTTCCAAGAGTTTTATACCCCGAGCATGGAAGTTGATAATGCGAGCCCTTTTGTCCCATCCCTTTGTTGCTCGCCCACACACCTTGATGCAAGAAAGGGGCATTGCGCGCTACGATAGTTGGGTGGGTGGATGGATGCCGTTATGTTTGGAAACGCGGGGTGGGTCAAATCGACCGACGAATTACTTAGCTTGCATTTTTTTAGGTCGCCTAATCGTCTCGTTTAAATCTCGCTAACTCGGGGGGCTACCTATGTATGCTACTCTCTACTCCGATGAGTTATTAATGACGAGGAGTCGATGTGTCGGCTATGAGCCCACATGGCTCCCATGACAACACCCCCCCCCAATATCTTGCACGTAGTCTAGTGCTTATGACAATATGTCAATCAGAGGAAAAAGTCCTTGATATCTACATATCTCCATGGAGAGTTTGTGATATTGAAACATGAGTGTCATATGTTGTGTTGTGTGTGTTTTTCTTTTGTTGATACTCATGGGGGTTGTAGACATCTTTCCTACTTTACATCACTTGCGTATGTTTGAATTGCAACACTCGTTCTTTGTCACCAAAAAGCATGTGAAATCTATATTGACGATTCTCCACAATGACAAAGAACAAGTTCAATACAAGGACACCCATGTACCGAAACTTATTAGTCGTGTTGAAACATTCACTTGGGAAGATATTTGGACTAACAATTGCTAATTACGATAGTTGTTACCTAACGAGTGGGGTACACATGGTCGGACGTCAAGTCAAACCAACGACTTCTTAGCCAAAAGTTGGGTTCAATAAGTAGGGGTAGTGGGTAATAATAACAACATACCACTTTGTGAAACTAGAAACTACCTAAATTATCCAACAAAATACTCATTTGTGTAATTAAAGCAACCACACTAAACATGTTATTTAGTGTTTGATTATATTTAATGTTGTTATCACCTTACCCTGCTCAACACTAATTTTCAATTCCTTGACAATTAGTGTTAGAAGATATGTTGGAATTCTCCTTTATTGTTGGTTTTTATGTTTCATATCCTTACCAACACTAAATTCAGCCATGTAACTTCCACATGTTACCATAGTTGACATTTAGTGTTTGAGTTTACATTTGATGTTACTTACTTTCATAGGGTTATTGACAACGTATTTAGTGTATCAAACACTAAATATCCTATTTAGTGTATTGCTGCCAGTAAAAAATAAAAAGAACGGTCGTTTGAACGACCACACTAACTTAATAATGGAAGAGAGGATTGGGGGTATGACTTGCACAACAAAGGACAAGAGAACGAGTAAAGATTCTAGCATCACAATGAATATTGGTGGGGGAAATTTTGGTGCCCCTTTTGCATGACAAAATGATTTGCAAGCGGCGTGCCAACAACACCCACTTTCAAGTGGGGCTCCGATGCAAAGAAGAGTTTCCACGCACTTTTGAACGCCACCGTGGTTTCCATTTGGTGGATGTTTTCTAATGCCCTAGCTAGCTAGCTAGGCCGGGCAAGGCAAGGCAAGGCAAGGCGAGGCAAAGGGGCCGGAGAGGAGTACGAGCCTGCGTGCAGGGAAATACCTCACATTCCCCCAAATGCATGGTCCACCCCGTGCTACAAAGAAGACTTAAACAAAGGGCCTTTTGATACTAATGTGGGTATCATCCGAGCCCTCCTAAAAAGGAGAGTAGGTACAAGGGAGAGTAGGCCCGACTCATCGATGCGTTTCATTCCCCCAAGCTCGTTAGTACTTTTACCTCACACGATGGACCCGATTGCCATTACCTTGGAGGAAACGGGCTCCGGGACCGAGTGAAGGTGATTTCGTTTGTTCCCTTAGTTAGTTACGCATCGCGGCACATGTGACAATGGTGTGTTATTTTAAGCCACGCCTACACTTACTGGGTGGGCATAGCCAGTGGATGGCTCCCATCAATATGGGCAGCTTTTTTGCTCACTTTTAAGCACCACATGGGTAGAACTTCAGTTCGTTACATTTGAAAGCTAAAAAAAACCCACCCGTACTGGTGGGAGTTGTTCAATGACTATGTCCGCCGGTAAGTGTGGGACATGGCATTAGTTCAGTGTCCAATAGTTGGGGCTTTCTACGAAAAGTTAATAAAGATATAATAGAATAGAAAGGGAGGGGGAGGGGCACTAAGTTACATACATGCAACTACTCCATCTATCATTCCAACATACAACTGCAAGCAACGTAGGGTAGAGGGCCTCGTCCATCCAACCCATGTATGGATTGGGTAGGGTTGGATGAACTCATCCATCCATCTATCCGTCTAGAGCAAGGCGTGGGCATCATATATATAGAGAGAGAAATGTATACTCCCGTGTATGGATGACTCGAGGACACTCTGTCCATAACGGGGTGGAGATGAGATCTCTCTTATCATCATTGAATCTAGAAGAAAGTTACGTTGCCATGATGGGATGACAAACATGATCTATCATTCCAACACACAACAAGGAGCATCCACCCAAGTTATGAGTGTGTCCCACCCGTATTTCATCCATCCAAGTGTTGGAGAGTGAGAAATCTATCAAATGCTCCAACTTCTTTACCCCCTTGAAGGTCCGAGAGGCTCGTCATGGGTCCCGAGGTGTCGCGCACAAAAGCAAGGTTTAAGGTTAGTTCTCGACACTTTCCACTTAAGAATGTCAAAAGTGACCTATCTAGCAACATTCACTCTATTTATCAAATTCAATCGTATGTGTTCCTATGCTCATCCACAAATTGCACATTAATTGTTGCCCATTTACTTGTATTTGTTTGTTGTTCAATCCAAATAGGTGGGACCATTATAATGTGAGTATGACGATAACATAATAGTGGGTTTTATTTCAATTTTTTTCTTTCAAAATTGTTGATGGAAACAAGATCTTAAATGCCATAGCATGTGCTCATGTTGCTCCATCGTCCATGCAACAAGGAGACAAGGATGATTGTATGTCGTGATGTTTCATCGTAAGAGAATGTGAAGGTTGCCTATGACATTGTCCAATGATATGGAAGGTGAGCTAGTGCATATGTTTTTTTGGTTACTTGAACACTTAGTATTTTCATAGTGTGTAGTTGGGTGTCAATACAAAAGCACCAACGCCATAAAGACACGTGTTAAAAGAAAGTGGACTATGTGTTCCCAAGTGTTATTTATGACTCGATGTACTCAATAGTCAACACAATTGGGGGATTGTATGTGTTATTTGAAGGAACAACTGTCAGACGTGCACTTCATATAACCATAACTTAATTAGGGGAGGCCCGGTTTGCAACCCAATGTTTGTTGATGTTACAACTTTCGCTCATGCAACACAAAATTCAAGACGTGCAATGTGACGAATAGGAGGTGGGGTGACCAAGAAAACTAACTAAATAACACTCACCCACATACTTTTATGATAATTGTACATTCATCCACAAATGGTCAGATAGGAGTGCTACCTAAGAAGTTGGATTCACATTCATGCATAGTTTCATCCAAAGGCAAGCAAGTCGTTCTAGGTAGGGCAACACACACATGCTTATGTTAATCGTATCTTAATTAGGGGATGTCCGATTTCAATCCAGTTTTTGTTGATGTTTTCACTACAAATCTCCTAATGCAACACAAATTTGAAGACATAAGTTGAATATGATAGAATAGAAGGTGGAATGAGCAAGCAAAGAACAACCAAATAACATACATCCCGCATATCATCATGTGAGACTTCTACACTCGTCCACAAAATTGCTACCTATTGGTGTTGATTTAGATTAAGGCAGGCATGCCTAGTTCCAACAAAACAATACTCTTCACTCTAAATTAATAAACATCCATACAAGCTCCAAAAATCATGAGGAAAAATGCCATGGCCTCGATGATTTGGATTCGTAACCTTCTCGTAAGTACACTAAATACTGCATTTAGTGTCATATGTCATTGTGGTAGTGACATTTCTCATGAGCAAGTAGTATACAAGTATTGTCATCCCAATTCATTTTCAGTTCATCCAAATGCCAATCATCGGAACAAAGTGTGGTATATTACGCATCCTAACATTCTTGCAATGAAAACATTGTCATGGATGACTGGAACTTGGATGGAAAACCACTCCCCATGTAACATTAATTGCAACAGTGTGAATCTACAATGCCCTAATCACTTGACAAGGAATGACAACTAATGTTAGGTTTACATTTAGTGTCCGTGACACTACGCACCCAGTTCACAATCAGTGTCCAGCAAGCCAAACCCTAATAAGATCGGCAACGCTCAACACACAATACGTAGTGTAGTAAGTAATCGCGCGTTTCATGTCCCACGAAAAGTGGGCAGGCAGGAAAAAAAGAAAAAAGTGAACCCTTTTCCACCCATCTACATTAATGCATTGGTTTCACCCAAAAGGCAAGCTAGTTCTAGGGAGGGAGGGCAAAGGGGGGGGACTTCCGGGCAGCTCGCTAAAAATAAAATAAAAACAACAACAAAATACAGGACCCCTCTGGCAACAACAACAACAACAACAACAACAACACCATTCATCATCATCATCATCATCCACCATGGTGTCCAGAAGAGTGCCTATTTTCGAGGGGTTTAATTTAATGGTGCCGAAAACAAAAGCCTGAAACAAGAGCCTCCCTGTTCCTGCTCCGCCTCCCTGTTCCTGCTCCGCCTCCGGTGGCCATGCCCATCCATCATTATACTACTAGCTATATAGCTTACTCCACATCATCATAATCGCTAGCTAGCTCCCCCATATACTATACTCCTATTATTTATTTATTTATTATTAGTTAGTCACTAGTAGTAGGATAGTTATTTAGTTTGTTTCCCTTTTCACACTTATATAATATTGTGCCATGTCATTCATAATATTGCATGCATATATATATATTTGTTTGTAGGCCATGCCAGGGACTAGGAGGCCCTGCCTCCCTCCCCCCCTACTGGTCGGTCTATTATTGCCACGCCCTCTTGCTCGCCCGCCCGCCCTTGCTATGAGGGTGTGTGATTTATTAATAACGTGTATTTCTATTTTGTTTATTTAAAATTGTATTTGTTGGATGGGGTTTGGACGAGGGTTGGATGAGGGTTGGGTGGATATGAGAGCAGTCATCAGCAGTGTCCCGGGTGGGGGGGGGGGTTGAGGGTGCTCGATCCACTCCACATCCGAGTGTTCCATTGTTCAATAACGGGTTATGTGTTGGATGGTTTTGGTTTTCTTTCATTCATTCTAGGTGTATTTTGTATACCGTAGCTCTCTAGCAGCTTGGGCACCTTTTTGCCTAATAATTAATTAAAGTGCGAAAGTAAGTTAGGCAGCCCATAAATCAATATTCTAAAGTTGGGCAGATTCGAAAAGTAATTTTAAATAAGTTAGACATTCATCCAAGCCATTCCTATAATTCATGGATGGTTTTCCTAATTTCATATATGGTGGTTACGATTAACCTAAACACTTCCCTTAACCAACATTCCTTACCCTGAAGTTTGTCTTCTACTTGTATGTTAGGGTTTTGCTTTGTGTAAGAGTTATACGGAGTGGTCTTTGTGAGAGACTTGCATTATTGTGATTTTAGGCACTCTTTGAATGTTATTTCTTTTTTTTGGACACTCAATGAAATTAATTTCCCATAAATTTAGGCACCTTCAAAAATAATTATTCTCTGCCCAAGTTGCGAGAGAGCTGTGGTATTCCTCTAAAACGATGAATAATTCTCCTGCAGTCTTCGACTTGATTTGGGCGAACCAACCCATACACTCGTTCCTTGTTGGATGCCTAAACCCTTGCCTCCAAGGAACCAGTGTACGGGTTGTTTCACCCCAGGCCTTCAACTTCACCTTGTTGTTTCTCGAACTCAACTGGTGCATCTGTAGCTCTACTTTGTTTGTTTGACTTTTAACCTAATGGATGAGAGTGGTCCGAGATGACATTAAGCCACCGGATGATAGTGGAGAGGTACCCAAACCAAACGGAGTGGTTGGAGGTTCGATTCCCGGTTGTGAAATCGTCTCTCGACTTGATGGGAAACTAGCCAAGTGGTCAAGCGTCTCATGTGTTCCAACACAAAAATAAGAGGGATGAGAGGTAACTTACTACCAATGAATAGAGAGAACCAAACACTACGCTATTTTGTCTAACTAGTGTGGGTTTACCATTTGGAGTTACGCATTGCTATAACATTTTATTGACAATATCATTTTCTTTGGAATAACATAATTAGTTAGTATGCATGCCGAAGAATATGATATAACTTAGTTGATTAAAAAAACAATAATGACAGTTAAAATTTACAACAACACGTAACTCCAAATAATAACCCACACTAATTAGACAAAATAGTGTAGTGGTTGGGTTCTCCCTATTCATTGGTAGTAAGTTACCTCTCATCCATTATGTTAAAAGTGTGTCTTATAAAGCTTGGGTTCTGTAGTCGAAGGTAAGCGGGTCTTGAATGGACACTTTTTCTTCTTCTTCTTTTCTGTCTCTCTCCGCCCGGTTCTTCGTAGGATACGAAACATGAAATTAGTGCGAGATGATCAACAATTCGCAATCGTGTCCGTAGGGCCACTTTCCTCATGATTTTTGGAGCTCATTTGATTACCGTATTTGTTGTCTAGTAAGTGAAGGGTCTAATGAGTTAATAGATGGTCATGTAGGTTCCCCAATCATGTTGAATGTTACATCTAGATGGTTGACAACTTTTGAGCATGTAGTCCAACTTCTTTTCAACACATGTTTTTTTTGTGGTTTGTTCTTAGGTCCATACCCACCCCATTCACCGCTCAAATACATGTGTCCGTTTAAGGTGAGGCTTCACATTAGGCACACCTACCTTATAACGTAACCTTGTACGTCATGGATGAAAGGCTTACAATACAAGGCACGTGGGTGTTATTCAGCGTACATTTGTCTACATGGGGGAAGCACGGTAAAGTGGACAGCTCTTGATCCTTGCTCAGGTTTAAGTGAAAGCGATCCAAAACTATATACTAACTTTGAATTTTATGAAATAGAAATTCATAAACATTTAGAAAACATATGAATCTACAAAGCCAAGCAATTTATGTTCACAAAAAACAATTTCAAACAACGTATATGTATTTTAGAAGACGGTGCAAGTGGGTGTCATTGAAAAGATAATTGTCAAAAACTGGTTTAAAATACAATTACATTACATTAAATTGATGAATTTTTGAAAAAAAAAATTACAATGACCTCAAGTTTATAATGAATTCAAGGAATATGAAAAGAAATTCCAAGTTCAAAATATTTAAGGTCATGAAATTTACGTTCAAAGCTATATTTAGTCAGTTGCTTTTACGCGTCACTTTTGATGATAGGTTTTGAAGATCTCATATTGATATTCTATATTTGAGTACCTAACTTAACAATAGAGGTCATCATGAAAAATAATCTATTTTAAACAACATTTTGCTACTACTTATAGGCGTTTGACCAAGAAAATCATGGCTTTCATATACTGGAGCACTTTTTTGGTCCACTTTACTATGCTTGCACCCTACACTTCTCAACCCTTCCTCATATGATTTTCTAGAGATGCTAAAACATTATTACCTAAAACTACCACATCCAACCTCACTCTCTCACGGTGCAATTATCACATACTTAGTCCGGAAGTTTATTTGAACTATTGTCTTCCCAATGCATTCTTTCACATACTCATCACTTGTTAGGCTCAAGCTCTCCACTATTACCAAGTAATGTCTTTTATGTTTGACCATCCCTAGAGGTTTTGCCCGAGAGCAATAGTAAGTGAGTGAAGATGCTTGGTTGTGCACCTCTACACAACCGTTCCCTTCCTATCTTCAATTGTCTACTTGGAATATTTCATGTCCGATATCAAACACGCACACATAAACTTCAACAAACACAACAAACACCACATACCATACAACATGCCACCCGAAGCTCCCACATGGAATTGCACCTAGCATAAAACCCAAAATCGTGAAGACATGGAATCCAACCCCAACCCCCTTTCCCCTAACCCTCACTACTCCACAATTCCCACCTCCCCTCCCCCACAAAATCACCACGGTTGACCCCATCAAATTCATGCCTCTTCAAACCTTGTATATTGACAAATCATTCACCACCCTAAGTCAGGTGGGATAGGTAACATTGAAGGCTCATGTGTACACATTGAACACAACATCACAATTGCACATAGACTACCGGAATACTCAAACACCTTGCAAGCAAGACTTAACGTTGTTCTACAAAATAAATAAATGCGGATAATAAGCTCAATGATGACAAAATAGACCTCAAGCTATCAAGCCCCATGGATGATAGACCCACAAATCACCTAAATACTCAAATTCCGCTTTGCACACATCTAGGCAATAACCTAACCGTCAACTACACATTAAGTACACAAAATGCAAAAGACACGTGGCCACACCTCCTCTCAAATTGCACGCAAAGGTTTACAAATCAACCCGCATAACAAAGCAACCCAAGCCATGGTGGCAGCCCTAGCATCACACAAAACCGCTTGCAAACTACATAATAGTAAGTGTTGGCACAAATGGCAACACTCCACAAGACAACATTGTACCCCCTATGGATGCTACAATCTATATGCTCAAACAACCCAAAGATGCACATGCCTAGATATCACCAACTTTATTGGAACAACAAAAGAAGCCCTTTTTCCCATTCACACCCTCACCCGACATCACAATACATTCCATTGAAGTTACCTTCTATTGCAACCGCTATATATAAAAACCAACCCAAGAAAATTATGACATATACAACCCACCTATAGAATGCCCTCCACCAAGACAAATGGAAAGTCAACCCCCTACTAGTACTCACTATAGAAATTAGAGGTGCAATACATACTCCTACAACACAATTCTTTGGACAACTATAAACCCATGAATGCATCTTTAAAGAAATCATGGACAACATCCAACAAACAAGTTTGTCAAATACCTAACATACATTATCCTCATGAATGTAGATTAGAAGAAAACCAACGACCAATCCAACCACCATAATCCATCACTTACCAACACACCAATGGCCCCAAAGCACAACCAAGGTCTAGCAAACACTGCCTAGTTACAAGTAGGAAGTAACCACCCTAGAGACCATCCATCCAATGCATAGGTACTCCATGACAATGAACGGGTTAATTTCACACGAGTGCCATGGAGCATACACGATCCTTCTCTTCTACGAGGCAAAAATCCTTATTCTCTACACAAATTGTCGTTTCCAAATTGTACAATACACTCCCATCCCACCTCTTTATGAGAGAGATAGTAAGAGATGTAAAAATAATAATATTGTAAGGTGTTATTTTGGTTGAAATAAACATCTGCTAAAGAAATGAAGTGTCGAGCATTTTCATCCTAATTTAGGGGTTCCTAATGCATTTGAGAAATTGTCTGTTTTCTAGTACTAGACACTGGAAACAAGTACTGTAGCATTATGCCTTGCTTTCTTTTTCCAAGAGGTGGGATTCAATCCTTTTCCATATTCTTGACAATTGTATGTTAGAAGTAATTGACTTTCGACGCACGATATTTTGTAGTGAAAACTCGGGGAGATCACTCCATTGTAAAGTTGAAACCACGTGCATACAAAAAAAATCTACTTTTTCTAAGTTGCATCACCAAAATGGGTCAAAATTTTATCAATTTTTTTCCATGAGTACATATACATGGTATCTATTACATAGTAAAAAATGATAACCAAATTTGATGATCTTCTTTTTCTATAAAACATACCGTTTCTAACTAAAATGACGCAGAATTGAACAAAAACAATTACTACAAAAAATGAAGATGACTAAAAATTTCAAAAAAATACACAAAAGATATTATCAATGGTTATGTATATGTAGAAAAAATATCATAATTTTTAAAGTTATCTATGGCATATAATATAGGGGTAGCAAACTTTGTACGCTCATGTGTCCCCAAAGAATACACTAAGTGACTTCCCCGGGAGTGAAAACCAAAACAAGGAGCACGTCATAGTGCTCTCTAAAAGATCAATAAGACTTGTTGTGGATGTTTAAGGCACATATCACACTACAAAAATGCTAAAACTTGCAAATGCACATTTCGCATGCCATGGCGTATTTGTTAAGTTGTCCACAGAAGATGTCACCCATCCACGTGCCCCGTATCAAAATAGTATAATGTAAACCTATACATTGACATGGTCGGGCAGAGGTGGTTGCCCATGATTTGTTTTATTTTATTTAAGAAATTATCTCAATTTTTAAGGGTTAATGATCAACTGACTAGTAGCTATCAAGCATGGGTGCACCAAACCACCAGACATACTACACTAAATATGATATTTAGTGTAGTTTACAATGCACACAAGGTGGAACATTCTAGTTGCTCAATACCAAATTAATGGTGGAGTTACAATTATGCAACTGACGTGAGTAGTCCATGTATTAGGAGGAAGAAAGTTATGTTTCGACTTTAAATTGGAAACAATGTTCCGCATGTTTTTGTATTTATGCAACTCTCAACTATGGAGATATGAAACTTAGGCTCTTTGGAGAGAGAGAAAGTTTACTTTGTAATCTTATGATTGTCCACATGTTTCTCTCTACAACTTGGGAACCTTCCCACATTCCAATTGCTTAAATAAAATGCTCTTTGATCAAAGACAAATAACTTCATTTACTTGCAAGCCTTCGTCTCCTTCACAATTTGGGCCTCGCACACATCTTAACTTGGACATGTATTATGATTATCCATCATGGACACTCAATAGTACTTAATCTGAAATGGATGTATGGCCGCTTTTGAGTGTAGATGCAACCAATGCCGCTACGACATGTGGCAACTTTGGTTCCAAAATTAATAGTATTATGTTGAATTGTGAATTGAGTTATAGTAGTACACAAATAATGGTATTGAGTGTCACTTGGTATTTGTGATTATGCAATGCTACGACTTCTTACCGTGGAATATGTTTTTTTACCAACAAAGGTTAAATAGGTTGAATGGACATCGTACAACATAAAGACTTTACTTGGTAAAAAGTTACGTTCTAGGCAAAAAGTTATAGCATGGTGTAATTCTAAATAGTATGTGACACTAACTTATATCTCACCCTCCGTGGAAAAACTAAATTGGCTAAAAATAGTCACGTGTCCAAAAGGGCATCAACAATGCAGTAAAACATTAAAACTTGATTTCTAGCAAAGGAAAAAAGTAAACTGGCTAAACATAGTCACGCGTCCAAAAGGGCGTCAAGAATGCAGTAAACAATAAGACTCGATTTCTAGCAAAGTCACCCCAAATTTTATTTTTAACCAGTTTAGTTTTTCCGCGGAGGGTGAGATATGCCATAAGTGGTGTAGTGTTATGAGAACAACTCCCATCATGCAATTATGGCTCTCTACAATTGGGTATGTAAAGTGCTTGAAGTTGCATGTTCTTGCCCACCTACAAAACCCCTAAATTCAAAGGCATTGTTGCCCCACTCTCAATGCTCAAAGGTAAACTTGGATAGGTCACTCTTTAGGATTTTTGTGCAACACATGCGCCTGAGGGCTATTTGTGTGAGGGTTATTTACATTCACGGCATGATTTAAGAGCTCCTTATAAATTTTTCTAGAATAATATATTTTATTCCACCCTACCATTAGTTATATTGCCAATATTGTTGCAAATTTTGGTAGTCTATATTCCTCGTATTTAAAAAAATAATGATTCAAAAACATACACATTGTAAAAGTGGTGCAAAAAATGACAACAAAAGGCATGATTCATACATACCATTGCAAAAGCAGACAAGTGCAACACATCATAACGACACAACATGAAGCAAATCATTCCAAGAGTATAACATGAATGGAAAATGCAACAATGATCTAAAGCTTAATTTAAATACTATTTGCAAGTATGCAAGTTTAGGGTTTAATATTAAGTTACCATCATGCATCACATAAGAAGGCTTAGGGTGGAAACGCAACAAGAGTGAATGTGTGTTCATAAGCACAACACCCACTCCATGGTAGTCTAGCCCCAAGCCATAATGCGTTGTCAACCGATACACTGCTCTTTGCTTCCTTTGTTTCGTAAACCGTAAACAAAACCAAAAAACACCAATCTCGACAAAATGGAGATGAAACACTAGGTGTTGGCAAATGGGAGTGCATGAGTGCATGATGAGGAAGATGACCAATAACGAATGTTGGGAATTTCCATCCCTATTGGGCATATAATATTGCAATTTTCATCCAAATATCATGAAGTATGCATGCAAAACTAAGCCTACTTGACATAAATCCTAACGTTCTTATCTTAAACCCTTATATTATTAATACAAATTGGAACGGTCCACATTTAAAGTCTATCTACCCTACTTGTAATGGGATTATACATTGTTTACAATCACCAAATTATGTGGAAGTCTTTTATAAATTTATGTCAAATGAATTCAATCCTCCCTATATAAGGCCACACATCAGTTATGAATTGCACTAAGTGACCTACCCGGGAAGACAAACAAGGTTGAGGCATCCATAGTCGACCAAGTCCATTTAGCCGCTCACTGGGGTACATGTAATGATGACAAGGATGAGATTTATATATTTTTAAGGTGAACGGAGTTGAGGTTTACATGCTGGCAGCTTGTGATCGATCACCTTCATAAGAGTTTTGACAAATGTCGTAGCCAAGCATTAGCATTTAGACGAGCGGTTATGACGTCACCTATAGATTGATTGTATGTTTCAATAAGCTCATTGCTTCAAAATTTGTAGCAATTTTTATATTCCTGAAAAAACGAAACTACATTCTCCTTAGAATATATTTATCATTGCAAAAAAAATCCCGCTATTACTCCTCTTAAACAAATGCAAACTCTCTTATTTTGATTGGTTGTAGATGCCTAAACCTTATGTAGATCCAAATTATTAGATACCGTATAGAATTTGACATAGGACATCCATACATTTGAATGCTAAATTTGACATCCCGACATGCAATAAATCGGGGGACGTTAAAGTCCCCCCCACGAACTTCTAGGGGGCATGTCAAAGCAAAAAGATGCATGCCCACCCCCGACGTGGCTGTCACTGTTCCATCCATCGCGAATGACACTCGAACGACGCATAACACATACACCTGCAATGGACATGACACGCATGTCATTCACATTCAAGTCATTCAGGCCATGTAGTGCGTAATGCCGCAATTTTCGGATATGAGATCTGAGATCTGAGATCTGGGAGTTAGGTTACACCAGATGCTCATTTGTCATTTTCGTGTCTAAGGCTTTGTAGTTTCGTGTTGTGATCCTATTGGTTTGTGCACACACTCTTGTTGGGCGAATGGCACCGTAGTAAGTGTTGCAACACCATCTATCAACACACACAATAGTGATAGGCGCAGCTAGTTGATTGCAGATTGGACATGCACATATGTTGTTGAAGTGTATGGTTTAAGGTTTTCGGGTTGCACATCAGTTAGTTTAGAAGTAGCAATGGCTTCAAGCTCGCAACCTTCTCCCAATGGAGGATTGCCTATACCAGTGGATGACTTGGAACTTACTGATCTAATGGCATTCCGGGCACAACAAGTCGACATTATTCCAGCATTGAAAGAGAGAGAGAGTTCAAAACCCTCCTATTGGTGAGTTCATAATGGAGGATTTAGTGTGGACAGACCATGTCATTATTGGGAGTGGTTTACACAAAGGTTCAAAGATTCTATAGAAAAGGTTGGATGATTTCATCTCTAGTGAGCAACATCACCTTCTCTACCCATGTTGATTCAATGTTGAGGTCATTAGGCGAAACCTACCTACTCACTAAGATCATCCCGTGTACATAGTCCGGCTCTTAGAGTAAGGTTCGATTTGTTGCCTTCTATTATTCACTGTCAGTAGTTCACTCCATTCATCTTTCTCCAGCACCGTTTTTTTACTACTATTCATTGACCCAACTATTTGCACATGTCTTTCATTGGCATTCATGCGTTATTCATAAGGAATTACATGTCCATCTATGTCATTCAGGGTTCAAGACCCACCATTCATTGTTTGGTTGTGTGAATAACAGACACCGATGTAATTGTGGGCCAAAAGACAAGTCTCATGTTGTGCCAAATGATATGCAAGCCCTTCTCATATCTACATAAAAACGAATCTTCATGCGTTATTCATAAGCATTTACATGTCCATCTATGTCATTCAGAGTTCAAGACCCACCATTCACTGTTTGGTTGTGTGAATAACAGACACCGATGTAATTGTGGGCCAAAAGACAAGTCTCATGTTGTGCCAAATGATATGCAAGCCCTTCTCGGATCTACATAAAAACGAATCTTCATGCGTTATTCATAAGCATTTACATGTCCATCTATGTCATTCAGGGTTCAAGACCCACCATTCACTGTTTGGTTGTGTGAATAACAGACACCGATGTAATTGTGGACCAAAAGACAAGTCTCATGTTGTGCCAAATGATATGCAAGCCTGATCTTAGCATCTGGCCACACAAGCCTGCATGTACAAGAAACAATAAGAACCCCAACGTATGAAGGACATAATGGAAAGCATGACCAATATATCGAAAAGGTAAGAAGTGATCTTAATGTGTTGATTTCAGCATGTGCGTTATCCACTATGATAGATGAAGGACACCAATTCGTTATGAGTATCGTAACTCTGTCGTGGAGCAATCAAATAACTAGTATAAGGTCATGCTCTCACGTACATGAGATTGCAAAAAAAAAAATAGGTACATTACTCCAATCGTTAAACACCATAACCGTGCATAGTGGTTTTGTGTATATGTGATTTGAGGAGAATGCGAGCCCTCACATGGACACATGGTGCCAAATAGGGAGGAATGACTCCAATGTTGTGATTGAAGTGTTTGCAATTCAAATCTTCAAGTGGGTTTAATACTATGTTCATCTCATACTCAAGCTTTATGGGTATTATACGGAACTTCAAAAATACTATTGTCTCCTTGTAACTCCTAAATGGCTTTGGGGTCATATATGACTCCAAATTGTTGTAAAATTTCATTACCCATCTTAACCCTTAAAGGTCAAGGGGGGGGGGGTGAGAGGGCCTCTCCCATCAGCCTATGTTTACCCCATTTCAGACCTCCATGTAATTCTTTTAGTGCGATCGGCATATATGTTTAAATATGGAATTTTGAGATACACATTTTGGGGAATTTTTTTGTTGCAATTCCGACATGTTTTGATGCTATCTTATGGTCAAATAGTTTAGGGTCAACGAGGCCCTGAGAGGGCCTCTCCGACCTGTAAGGGTTAACTTGGTCACTTTGGACCAATTTATTATGGCAAAAGCTAGCGAGCGTGCATGTGATCTGGTGCAAATAAAACAAACTTAAAACCATGTGTAGATATCTAGCATGGAGAACACCTTGAGCATGCGTGGACAAGCTAGCCCACACCTACATGTTTTCCCTATTTGCTTCCAAATATCCTATGTTTCCATAAGATTTGTACTCGGGGAGATCACTCCATTGTAAAGTTGAAACCACGTGCATACAAAAAAAATCTACTTTTTCTAAGTTGCATCACCAAAATGGGTCAAAATTTTATCAATTGTTTTTCATGAGTAGATATACATGGTATCTATTACATAGTAAAAAATGATAACCAAATTTGATGATCTTCTTTTTCTATAAAACATACCGTTTCTAACTAGAATGACGCAGAATTGAACAAAAACAATTACTACAAAAAATGAAGATGACTAAAAATGTCAAAAAAATACACAAAAGATATTATCAATGGTTATGTATATGTAGAAAAAATATCATAATTTTTAAAGTTATCTATGGCATATAATATAGGGGTAGCAAACTTTGTACGCTCATGTGTCCCCAAAGAATACACTAAGTGACTTCCCCGGGGATTTGTAAAAAATAGTCATTCTACTCGGATTTCCTCACTATAGATGAGTATAGTATAATGTCTTTCTTTCCCACTTATATTATTAAAGTGAACGACTAAATAGAGTGACAATTTACGATTGGATCCCATGAAGAACCTAGTTGTTGAGAATTAGAAAGGCGCATGATAGTGCAATGTCACTCAAAACAAAGTGACATGGCGTGCCACATGGTTTGATACGATATATTAAGGAAGGCATGACCGTGACAATTGGTGATACAAGAAAATGTTGGTGACACAATGAAGCAAACCAAACCGAGCATATGAGCTAGTATGGCACTAAGATTGACGAGTCATGTTAATTGGTACAGTCTTCATAACTTGTCATGTAGCACCATGTGTCATGTGACGCCCTCTCTAATTGCCATCTGGTGTCAACATGAATTGTGATAAATAGTGTGGGCCACATCAAACCAAGCTGGTTTGTTTCCGAACACCTACCAAAGGGGCAATAGTAAAATTATGTCCCCCCATAGATTGGTCGTTCATTCATCCCAATTTAAGCACACTAGACTAATTTAGAGTATTTGATCATGATTTAGGTGTTACATTATTCTATAAATAACAACCATGGCATTATGCACTAATAACCAATGTTTTCATCCTGACCTCCCTTGGTTTGCCCCCCCCCCTTGGTAGTTGGACAATCACCCAAATCAAGCCTTGCAATTATATCCGTCTACCATTGAGATTGCAATGAAGCAAAATTGCACCTACAAACCCCATGGAGTATAGTCATATGTGACTATGCTCTGAGCGAAACGGAGGTTGTAACCCAAAAAAGAGGGACCAACCTTGAAACCAAACTCCTTGAAGTCAAGCACATGTCAATGCCGAAATTCTTTTACCTTGGCTTACCAAGCATTGTTTCAAAATTGGTGTTTTCGAACGTGTGTGGCCTCCCCTTCAAGAAGGTTCATTGTTCAACTTGGCATTTGGGCTACTAAGAGCATGATCACACGTTGTACACCAAACGCTAACACAAAGGGGTGCTAAATCAAGTAACATTATTTTAACGGGAGTAGTCTCATTATATGTCCCACGTGTTCACTCTATATGAGCTTCATAAATCGTGGGTCCCATGTTTAAAACTAATATCTTATTATACATAGGGCTTAACATATAATTAGTTGAAGCTAAGTTTCTATTAGGTTAGAAATGGCGAGGTGTTGATAGTTGATTCTCTTACGGAGGTGTTGGAAGTTGGGCTGCAATATACCCAAGTTATTCCGGCCCGGGAGGCCTTTCCAGGGGTTGCCAATGATACAATAGCGGTTAGGTATGACGTGTGGATCTAGCATTGTTCCATTGTGGGGCGTTGTATGGAGAACTACACTAAATTTGATATTTAGTGTCACTTATTGTTTGAATTTACACAACACTATATCTTCTTACAATTCATGTAATTTTTTACCAAGTAAGTACAATTGTTAGTGTTCTATATTGTCGAAACAACCAATTCAACATTTGTTGATAAAACATAAGATATACAACAAATAGATATAGCATTGCGTAATTTTAAATAGCAGGTGACATTAAATATCATATATAGTGTAGTGAACATGCTATGAGTTTTTCTCATAGTGGGGTGAATATGGGAAATGGAAGGTTGAATAGGAATATTCGGGTGGGTTTTGGTTGACTTTCCTTTGTTGTGAATAAGATAAGACATAGAGTCTTTTAATTAGCCTTTCCAAACACTTACTTTAAGACTATATTGTTATCCTTTGGAGTGGTTATAAAATCAAATGAGAATGATTGTAAAGTTCATGAAGTCAAAATGCTTATGGAACTAGAAGTACATCAAGATGATGTCAAAATATCTAATTTCCTAGAGTAATAGAGTGCATTGGCCTCTGCAAGCCCCCCCCCACCGCCTAAAAAAGAAAAAGAAGAAGAAAATAACTCCCCAATGTTATGATGAGAAATGCAAGGTTCATTTTCCATCCATTTACATGTTAAGACAGTAACGGTAGAATCACACTTAATCTAGATGTTGTTATTGTCGTGGTCGTTAGCATAACAATCTAGTAGTAGTAGAAGAAATTTGATGTATATGAGTTGTATGTTGATTAGTAGTAGGAATGATTTGTATTAAGTTACACTCAGTAAATCGTAATAAAGCCCTTTTCATTCAATATATCAAGTGTTATAATGTGATTTGCACATATCGAGGTACCGTACCCGGCCGTCAAGGTCAGCAAAAATTAAATAAAAAATAAAAGTTGAAAAAAATCGGAAATTATTGGAGAAGAGAGTTGAAAAGAAAAGTTATTCATCGAAGAGCATGCTGAATATTACAAAATTGAGCCAACTCCATGTAGTAAAATCCCAAAATATTGCATACCATAGCATCATAACTAGTTCGTGCAAAATTAATTAAAAAAAACCGGACATTATGAGCCCGAATTTTCTGTTGTTTGCAGAGCAAATTGAATTAACCCCTGAAGAGCTTGTGGCCAAAATCATGGCAAACCCAGAGGTTGCAGTGGCATTTTAGGATCCAAAAGTAACACATACAAAGGACCACTAATTGAGATTAGGGCATTCAATTAGGTTAAACACACCAAGGCCGCCACAAAAGGGTGAAAAAAATAAGAAATCTTTCATTGTTGTGAACTAGCCTTGTATTAAAGCGCCGAATCTTTTACAAATATTTTTTGAAATTGTTGATTTTTGTATTAATTTATTTTTACCATGCCGGACCCACTTTCTCCACTTTAATTAATTATTCAACATGAGATGTTAACCCTGACGGCCGGGTACGGCACACATGACTTATTTAAAAAACAACATTGTTTAAATGCCTCCATTTGGATGCAACATGGATCAATATTCACCTAAAGCAATATATTATAGTGTTCTTTTAAGGATTAATAGGATGGCCCATTGGTTGGAATAGCCAAATTGTCAATGTTGAACACCCATTTAACACTAATCACTTTAGATACACCTATGTAGCCATTAAGAATATCACATATATGGCCTTTGAGACTTTGTCACAAGTTGAGGTTTAATCAACTTAATCTCATCCTTAAGGCACTCGTATAGTAAAAGATCTTCTAATCGATTGGGTGTGTTCTTGGATATGGTGCACATCAAAAGACACCAAAACTCACGAAAGTGACTGCCACAACTTTGTCTACCTTAGAAACTAATGTGACAATACAAAAACCACAACTCATGATTGTGAATGAAGATGCTTTTATGTAATGTAATAAAGTTATCCTTAAAAGGTCAAGATCAACCATCCATTGTTTGGAGGTGCATCTTGTCTTTGGTGTGTTAGCTGGAATTTCTCCAATCCCTACAAATTCGTTGGATACAACCATAATAAGCTTACCGATCTTGTTGCTCCCAAGAAGTTTCCAAACATAAATTTACATGTTGTCAGGAGAAAACAATCCAACTTGGACCAAACTCTGGTGAGGCCAAAATAGGAGGGAATTTTTTTCGTCTTTGTGCTTATTTAGAGGTCCTAACACACGATTTTTCCATGTGTTTCACCTTTTAAGGTTAAATTCATGGCACATATGATGAGATCTAGCGAGGGACTCAAGGGAGCCTAAGGGCCACTTCACACACGAGCCAAGAGCCATGACCATGAAATTGTGAGAGCCCAAAAGAAATTGTCCAAAGGCCGTCCCAACACACCTCCAAAACCATGTAGTGCGGTCACGGACCCTCAAGTGCAATGTGAAGCCATATGTGACCGGACCCTCAACCAAATGCTATTTCAATGAATATCTATTCATGCGGGTCCTCACACATGATAAAATAAAATAAATCAACAGTTGTGAGCGTTCAAAGTGCCATGGTCTCCCAGTTTTGTGTTAGACCAAACCTCCAAGAGGTGGTTTTTAAAAATAGTCCAAGTGACCATGAAACATGATCCATTCGATGCCACGTGGGAATCCATGTAAACTTGACATCCATCTTGTTGCATTCACATACTCCGTTGGTCCCTCAAGCGTAGTGTGAAGCAAACTTGGACCGACCGGCTCCGCCCTTCCCACCAACGAGAGTGCTTGAAGTGTAACGGTCACGGGCTCGCAGTCTCGAGTGTGAAGTGGCCCTAAGTACTTGACCTACTTCCTCGACGAGATCGCTTTTCCAAGTGAGGAAGCCACGTATAATGTACATCCATCGAAACCATATGGGAATATAGGTCAAATGAAAACCTTCAACCACCAATTACATGAAATTTCATCCATATTGCTCCTAATAATTCAATTGCCTTTATTTATGACTTTCAAAAGAAAGGCCGAAAATATGGAAATTCACTCATTAAAAAAAGACTTGACCAGGCATGGCCCTAAATTTAGGTCACACATGGCAGACAAGGGGACTGACCCTGTCCCATGCTTGTTATATGTTGGAATCTCAAGCCCACTTATTTCAGGGTTTTCAAGGGGCTCCTCAACTTACACAATAGAAAAATATCTGAAAATAGAAAATAGAAAAATAAATTATCATGTGTTGCGGGCCAGACGCCTGTTTTAGTCTCTGAAAAACTCTTAATTTCTTTTGACTTGTTGTGTGCCGAAATTTGCATATTTGGACCATGAAATGGTGTATATAAATACCACCTGCGCCCACCATATGGAAGTTCATAGCATAGAAAAATACAAGGGAGATGGGTATTTAATGGTCACTTGATTGCCATTGTTTTATTTTTTTATTTTTTCGGCTCTGCCCACTTCTTCTCGGATGACATGGAACACGTGATTAGGGTGAGCTGGTTGCCCAATCCAAACCGAGGCCGTCGTCACTTTCTTCATGGTTTTTGGAACTCGTATGAATATCTTATGATTTTCATCAAAAGGTCCAAAGTATGGGTAAGTGACTTAGGGCTGCTTTACACCTAGAGGCCGGGCCAATTCGCCTTGAGGCTGATTACATGAAATTTCAGCCCCTTTTGGGTTGGAGACCGGCCTCAACAACATATTACAATAAGATTATAACGGGGGTCAATTTTCCCATATGTAAAGGCCTTAGGGTCAAGAAGCCAGGCCGATTCAATAAATCTAGCATAATCCAACGGATCTAGCATAATCTAGCATAGAGCCATTCAAATTTCCACATAATCCAACGGATCTGGTTCGCTTAAAAATCATATTTTAATCTAAAAAGTTTTTTATTTTTTTATTGAAATATGACATTGGCCCCGAGGCCAAGAATTGGCCCTCCATTTTGGGTGCACCCAATTCAACGAGCTCGGGCCATGTCAGACCATGCATTTTTTGATTAAAAAATTCATACCACCAAATCAGCTCGGCCTCTAGGTGTAAAAGGGTTGGGGCCGATTTTAGCCTTTTGGCCAATCACAAGTGAGGATTTCAAGCCTCTTAAACAACAAATTGGCCCGGCCTCTAGGTGTAAAGCGGCCCTTAGGGCCACTTCACACACAAGACCGAAGGCCGAGACCATCCAAGTTCACTTCACGCTAGAAGGTGAAGGCCTTAGGGCCCAAAGTAATTTATTATGGATGAAAAGTGTACGTGGACTCCTACATGACAGACTACGAATAATGTTTCATGGTCTGCCGGAATTTGCATTGTGGCCCACCTCCAAGAGGCAGGCTTGGCACAAATTCCGGCAGGCCGTGTCAGTCAAACAATTGGTACAACCTTTGGATGAGGATCGAGGGAACCCTCACAACTACACGGTCATGGCTCTTGGCTTGTGTGTGAAGTGGCCCTTACCGATCCGCGACAAGATGGAATTGTGCAAAAAGTGGGAGCCCTTGGGTTCCGTGCCGTGATCGATAGTTGCAACTAGATGGCGAAATAAAGAACAAGATTTGTGTCGTGTGTGTGACATCATTCTTCTTGTTTGGTTTAGGCGGTTCGTGGGTCGTTTCTAGCACTTAGGGCACCGAGAGGGTGGCTGAATACACGAGCTTGGGTTTATTGGCTTGAGGAATTGGGTTTGGGATTCACACAAAGTTCTAAGTTGGGGAACCAATTCCGAGGAGGACCGGAGGAGCCATGGACCGAATCTTGGAGCGACATGTTTCGACAAGGTCGTTTGCAGCTATAATTCGCGCCCAAGGTGGCGGCTTGAGAACGGATACGGATCGTCGAGGATGGAGGAGGAAATGAAGTCGGAGGCAAGACACCCATTAAGTTATGGCCAAGGCAACCGTCGAGATCGTTGAGGAGATCCACAACCTCATGTCTATAAGCAAGACTTGTTCCCTTTGAACCGGCGATTGGGGGGGGGGGGGGTGGTTTTGCCGAGTGGAGTAAAGAGGGACCCGCATCACTGAGGCGTTGTGAACGCCTCCTGTGTGGTCGGGGGCTAGGAAGATCTCGGCTGTCGATTGCGATCTAACATATCTAAAGGCTCCTATGATGCCCCAATTTTTGGATCTTCTTCCCCTCATGTAGAGCTTTGAAAAACTTCACGTTGAATGAAATTTCCACCTCCATTCACTCACGAATCTTGGATGAAAGTTTTCAAACTCAGTCCTTCATTAAAAGGACTTTGCGGGGGACTCCATTGGGAACTTAGGGAACCCTTTGGGAACCTTCAAAATCCCACACAAATGCTCTCATACGATGGGATGAACAATCAACCCTTTCATCTTGGAAACATTGATTTTTCGTCTGTCAGAAGAAAAAAATTCGAGCTGCCTGAGCAGTTTCGTAGACTATAGGATGGGACTCTATGAATGGATGGCTTGGATGTGATTTGCCCACGATCACACACCCTCCATTCACAGCGCCTCAGTGACATAGAAAAGGGACTTCCGTGAGTTTTTGATTGAGAAAAACGTTGTCACCAGCGAATTTATTTTTGGCGATTTATCGTAATTTCTGCTATAATGTTTGGTCTTTAACGAAATGCCCTTTAATAAGGGGGCAGATATAGGCGTTTGAAATCGCCTAGATCTGCCCCGTGGGAGCTGCCCTTTAGTCGCCGCCCTCCCGTCGCTGCCTCCCATCGCTTCGTCTGCAGCAGTCGCTTCCGTGCCGTCCCGCCTTCGCCCACCTTCGCTGCCGAGGCGTCCCTCCCTTCACATCCATCGCGTTGGACGCACTCTGTCCCTTCAGGCATTCGCGACAACCTCGCCGCACATAAGGTGAGTGTAGTTGCGTTCATCCTCCATCCAATTTGCCCACATCGCTACCCTGCAAGTGCTTGCCCAGTTGCCATTGCCAACCCCCTCACCTCGGGCCTCCAGATCTGATAGACAGTGCCTTGCAATGTTGCACTGTTGATGGGAACCGTGATGAGAGGCTCTTCAATGCATGGTTGTGTTAGGTAGGATTTCTTGGGTTTCTTGTGATTTGCTATCACTAATGGGCATTGGGGATGGATTTGAATTTTGGATGCAAGAGATAGGAGGCGTGGTGGTCACTGGTGAGGGTGGCGGCGTGAGAGTTATGGTGGCGAACCCTCGAATCCAACAGGTATGTGCTTCTTTGTGCTTCTTTGTGCATCTTTGCCTTCGCTGTATATGTGTATCTTTGCCTTCGTTGTGTATGTGCATCTTTGCCTTCGCTGTGCATCTTTGTGCCGCCTTCGCTGTCGCCGCCTTGGCCTTGGCCGCATTGCCTTCGTCACCTTCGCCTTGGCCGCATTGCCTTCGTCGCCTTCGCCTTGGCCGCATTGCCTTCGTCGCCTTCGCCTTGGCCGCATTGCCTTCGTCACCTTCGCCCTGGCCGCATTGCCTTCGTCACCTTCGCTGGCCTTCCTTCGCCGCTCGCCGCTGGCCACTGGCCTTCCTTCGTTGGCCTTCCTTGCCCTTGCCGACCTGTCCCGCCTTGGTCGCCTTCGAAGATGGCTGCAGCGCATTCCTCCACCCCAAAATGGCCAAATTTCAAGCAGAGGGTGTTGCTCATAACACCTAGGGGAGACTTGTCCACTGTGGCAATGGTGGAGGTCGCTGCCAACAAATCCGATGGGGCAAGCTTGGGGGACTCCTCCTCCACCCCATCGCCCAGGGCCTCCCCATCCCCAGCTGCATCTGCTGACATTGGGGGTTCTCAAACTACGGTTGATGCTCCGGAGATTGGTGGAGACACCGAGCTCATCCCCCCCGTGCATGAGGTGCCTTCGAAACAACGGAAAGCTGCAAAAAGAAGGTATGTTTGCATTCCTTTAGGTTGTGTTGGGAACTCATATGATTATCTTATTCATTGTTAATGTGCTAATTCTCTTTCTCATTGAGTGGTGCAGATTCCAGATAAGTGGATTTCATTCTAATCAGTGCTGTAGTTATTCTAATCAGTGATGTAGTGCATTGAGTGGTGCAGATTCCAGATAAGTGCATTTCATTCTAATCAGAGTTGTGGTTGTTCTAATCAGTGTTGTAGTGCATTGAGTGGTGCAAATTCCAAATAAGTGGATTTCATTCTAATCAGAGTTGTGGTTGTTCTAATCAGTGTTGTAGTCAGCGAATTGATTTTTGGCGATTTATCGTAATTTCTGCTATAATGTTTGGTCTTTAACGAACTGCCCTTTAATAATGTAGTGCATTGAGTGGTGCACATTCCAGATAAGTGGATTTCATTCTATTCAGTGCTATAATGATTATAATCAGTGCTGTAGTGATTCTCATCAATGTTGTAGTACATTGAGTGCTGCACATTCCAGATAAGTGGATTTCATTCTATTCAGTGTTGTAGTGATTCTAATCGGTGTTGTAGTGCATTGATTGCTGCACATTCCAGATAAGTGGATTTCATTGTATTCAGTGCTGTAGTGATTCTGATCGGTGCTGTAGTGCATTCAGTGCTGCACATTCCAGATAAGTGGATTTCATTCTATTCAGTGTTGTAGTGATTCTAATCAGTGGTGTAGTGCATTGAGTGGTGCAGATTCCAGGACACTTGGCAAGCCAAGTACCCTTGGTCAGAGCAGGATGCGGAGGGTGATGGCAGATTTGAGAAGGTCAAGTGTGTCATTTGCTCCAAAATCAATGGCAGGGATAAGATTCTTGATGCTAAAGATGACAACTTAAAAAAACATCAGGGTTGGAAAAAATGTCTCTCTGATATGCCTAGCATGAAGTTGAAGAGGGGGGAGTGGTATTGGGACTTAAACTCCACCCACAAGCGCGCTGAAAGGGCATTTGCTGCACTACCAGCGGGCGATATTGCCACAATGGTTGCAGCAGGGGCTCCTCCCAAAAGGAAAGAGGTTCAAATGGATGTCATCTTCCACTTGCTCCAATTCGGGAGGCCAATGACCGAGTATCCTCCCATGAAGGAACTCTTGCAATTCCTTGGTGTCCCTAAGGTGAAACCCTAACCTCTTCTAATTTCCAATTTTTCCTTTTTTTCCCATTTTTTGTTGCAACATTAGCTTTGTTGATAATGTGCTTTGAATGGCTTTGTAGGTTCCATTGAAGCATTGGACCGAGGGTGCGGGTTGGGAAATGGGTGAGAGCTTGCTAAATGTTGTGCAAGCCAAGACAAAGGAAATAGTAAGTGCTGCCCCATATTTTTCAATCACTTGTGATGAAGTAACAACGGTGGACAACCTATCTTGGATTAGTATTCATGTGTACACAATTTCTGATTGGGAGAGAGTGCCCTTGCTTCTGTCTTTGGAACGCGTGATCGAGGGTGGTTCAGCTGAAAACATAACTACGCTTATTCTTGGTGCCCTTGCTAAACAAGGTGGGCTAACCCCCCAGCAAATAAGGGATCGGTTCATGGCATTTGGGGCAGATGGTGCTTCGATCCTACAAGGCAAGAGGAATGGTGTTACTAACAAGTTGCAAGTCTTTCATGCGCCACACATGCAAGGCATGCATTGTGTGGCACATCGAAGCAACCTTGCAGTGCAATGTCTATCAGATCTGGAGATGGTGAGTAGGATAGAAACCCTACTAGCAGCCCTGCACATGTATTTCAGCAAGTCCCCAAAACGTCATTTGGAGCTCCAAAAACTTGCTGATTTGCTTGAGACAAAGGGTAGGAAGATACTTCAAAATGTGAAAACTAGGTGGATCAGTATGTTAAGTCCTTTGAAACGTGTTTTGTCCGAGTACCGCACTCTTTTGGTGAAGATGTATTCGGATCAATTTGTGAAACCGGTAATCCCAGTTGCCAAGGTAAACTACGAACTCTTGGCTGACATCAGATGTTTGTTGACAATGGCGGCAGTGGTGCCCCTTCTTGAGGCGGTAAAGGCCTTGGTTGTCTTTGCACAGTCACCCTCAGTATATGTATGTGATTTCACAAGGGCTTTGAATCTTTGCATACAAGATGTGCATGACTTGTACTGCTCTGAGAAAGCATTCACTTCTGATGCATTTGCATGCTTCATTCGGATTTCTGAGCTCTCTCATGATAGCATTCGCTTGAGGTGGCATCCGGATGTGAATGATTGTGTTGAACATTTAGTCTTCGAGGCCCATCTTTCTACTTCAGCGGGCTCACACCTGAATGCTACTTGCATTGATCCTCAAACTTCGATGAGGACCTTCGTAACCAAAGAATTATTTGACATCACCATTTCAAGAGTGAAGGCTGAGGTTACAGGTTGTTTCTCTAACCTTTTTTTTTTTTTTTGCATCTTCAATGCACTTGGTAATTTCCTTTGTTAAGTTGTGCTCTTTGTTTACATGCTTGTAAGTTGTGGGTCTGAAATATTGGTGGTATGCTTGCAGAGGCGGCCGCAATGATGGTAATGGAACTGCAGAGCAGGTTTCCACCAAGTGAGGTGATGGATGCACTGTCAATTGTGTACCCTCAATTTTGGATTGAGCCAGGGCATGAGGACAAGCTAACATGGCACATGAACACTTTGAAGGCTACATTTTGTGTGCCCAAAAAGATTTCTAGCACTCCATTACAATATGAAACTAGCCCAGCACTGTTGGATGCAGCTGCACTTGATCGGCAGCTGCACTGGTTCGGGGTGGCCATGGTGAACAATTCCGAGCATGCAATGCGTGCATTGGACTTGAATGTTCATCCCATAACGAAGGTTTGGCGTAACTTTGCACAATCTGGTCCGTTGAGGGGGATGTTCCCCGAGTTCTTCAAGCTCGCAGAAATTGCGATGATTCAGGTATGCTTTGGTTGGCAATTGTAAAACAAAAATTATGGTGGTTTTTTTGGATTCATTTCTTGCTATTATATTCTTGTTGGTTCTTTGCTGATTTTATATATGTTTTTGCTTCACGCCTTGCAGGTTCTTGGGAGTGTAGAGGATGAAAGAACATTCTCCAATGTTGCTTTCTTGAAGAACAAACTCCGCAATCGATTGACAGAGCACTTGCCTCTTGTTACCACTATGTTTGCACAAAAACATTACACTTTGACTTCATTCCCTTACAAGGAAGTTGTTTCGGATTGGAGGGGTTTAAAGCCGAAGCGGGGTAGATATGCATTGGGTGTTTGATTCACATAGAATGATTTACAATGGAAACTTATTTAGGGGGTTTTTCACACTTCTTAGAGCATTCAAATTTTAGAGTAGAAGCAACTTATTGACTCCAAAGATGATTTACGCCAATTCACATGGCTAAATGGCAATGTATGCCTATTATGAATGAAGAAGTGTTTTCCTCCTATATTTTTTGTGTGTCATGGTTTCAATTTCGCATAATACATGCTACATTTCATCCATCAAATAGTTCCATTGAATTATGTTTTTTTTTTCACCTAGCTGAATTTCTCCCGCCCTTTCAATGTTATATCGCATGTGTAATGATGTGCTCACATGGAAATATAGTGCCAAATGAAATGACCCCCTCCCTCTTATTCGCAAAATATTATACTGAAATATATGCCCAAATAGGCTCCAACACATCATTCACATTCAATAAAATAGTTACTTCACCTCCAAGGTAAAAGTGAAAAAAAATTCGCTGGTTGTCACGTATAAATTACATCTGGTTAGAATGGAATGCACAAATCATAACTTTGAAACAATAAATGCTTATTAATCAAATTCCTTGGCCCGAAACCACCACATGTAGTAATAGTAGCATGGTGACAAGCGCTTAGAGGAGGAACCCTTCAGCTCGATCGCAGTGTGGAAAGAAGGTATTCCTCTTTGAAACGGTCGTATCGCGATGTGATCACTAAGACGTTGATGTTCCCACCGTTCTATACTCGATGGTGCACGAGCTTATTCCAAGGTTGGATACCCAAACTTGACCATGAGAACCCGGTTGGGGTTTCGTTCCCAACATGGGTCACGTCGAGAACCCTCTTCATTGAACACGTAGAGGAGGGCTTCGACATTGTTGAAACCTTAGGGCCACTTCACACACGAGCCAAGAGCCGTGACCATGAAATTGTGAGAGCCAAAGGAAAGTGTTCAAAGGCCGTCCCAAGACACCTCCAAAATCATGTAGTGTGGTCACGGATTCAAGTGTAGTGTGAAGTCATATGTGACCGGGGCCTTAGCCCAATGCTATTTCAATGAATTTCTATTCATGCGGGTCCTCACGCATGATAGAATAGAATAAATCAAGGGTTGTGAGCGTTCGGAGTGCCATGGTCTTCCGGTTTTGTGTTAGGCCTACCTCCAAGAGATGGTTTTTGAAAATAGTCGAAGTGACCATGAAACATGATCCATTCGATGCCATGTAGGAATCCATGTAGACTTTACATCCATCTTGCATTCACATACACCGTTGGTCTCTCAAGTGTAGTGTGAAGTGAACTTGGACCGGCTCCGCCTTTTCCACCAATGAGAGTGCTTGAAGTGTAATGGTCACGGGCTCTCAGTCTCGTGTGTGAAGTGGCCCTTAGGAAGACTTGTAGGGATTGACACTGGCAATGAGAGTGCCAAGGACCCTTGAATTGGTATGGATTAAAAAACGCGGAATATGGCAAGGAGACCGACATAGCCCTTGAAATGGGTGTCAACGAATCCCCATCACATGAGGTAATAGTGGACTACAATTCCATGCTCGGACGTTGCCATGGATGATTCAAACGGGACCACGTAGTCCGATATTGCGAAGAAACTCACATAAGAACCGATCGCCCCCGACACATATAAAATGACCACTTTGCAATACACATAGGGGCCAAGATTGAGAAAAAAAAACAACCAGTCTTAGATGAGCGGGGATTTCAACAAAGTCCTCCGTGAAGAATTTGGAACATTTTTGGCACCACAATCCATTTAGGTTGCGGAGGATTGTCCTTGGAGCTTCAACCTTGAGCTAGTTGTCGGGCCTCGATGGCCCAATATCATAATGAGGTGAAACTTTGGATGCCGGAGAAGTCCAAGGGAGATCACTGGAGGTAGGCAAGTTGGCTAAGGGTTAGTTTCCATGTAGGCTGCTCGCCCACTAGATTCTAGAAAATAGTGTGTCGGAGGTGTTTGCATGTAGTTAAGGACAAGCCACCACATTTTGGAGGTCCACTAGAATGTGGAGGGCCATGTACACAAGTCGATAAACTTTCATGCACCTACTAAAGAATCTTCAACCCACAAGTTCCGGTTGTCGAAGGATTGAAGTCCAACTTTTAGAAGCAGGAGGAGGTTTTGACCTGAAGAAGGAGGTTACTAAGTGGGCCCAAATTTGAGAAGATGGGAGTAGCTAGTTGGCACATACAAACCTTACCCCGCCAAATACCCTCTACATTATGGCAGGTTTGTCCTTATTCACACAAGAATCATGTGGGCAAACGGCCTACATGGATTCTAGACAATAGTGGGTTGGAGGTGTTTGCATGTAGATAAGCATAAGCCACCAACCAACCACATTCTTGTGGCCTACTAGAATGTGGAGGGTCGTGGACATGGGTTGCTAGACTTCCATGCGTCCACTAAAGCATTTTTTAACCTACAAGTGTTGGTCACCAAAGGATCGAAGACTGGTTTTAGAACGAGGAGGAGGTTAGTCAGTGGACCCAAGTTTGAGAAGATGAGAGTAGCTAGTTGGCACACATGAACCCTATCCCACTAGATTCCATCTACATTTAGGCTAGTTTGTCCTTATTCCCACTAGAATTTGGTGGGCGAGCGGCCTACATGGAAATTCACCCTAAGGTGCCAAACAACCACCTCTAGTGGAATGCAGCTACTGCCATAGCCACCAATCACGAGCCATGGGAAAGGAACTACATCAAATATGAAATTTAGTGTCACCAATTCTAATCGTCTTGCTCAATACTCATTGGAAACCATGGTATACTGTCACCAACACTAAATGTTAACCCAACATTATTTGTCACTCCTTGTAATTTGTTGGGGGGATTATAGATTTACAGTGTTGCAATCGTCACTTACCAAGTGATTTTCCATCCAAATTTCAATCATCCATGTCAATATTTCCTCACAAGTTGTTGACAAGAGAAGGTAGGGTTTTGGCCAATGGATGAACTCATCCATCATCCATGACAATATCTGTTCACTTATTCATAAGAAGTGTCATCCAAAAATTTACCATAGGGACGTTAAATACCATATGACACTAAATACCATAATTAGTGTCACTAGGTTCAGGATATTTCCAAAGGAAACCCACTGGTATCCATATTGCCTGCCAAATACACAACTACACTAAATAGGATATTTAGTGTTTGATACACTAAATACAAATGCATACACCAAATGTCTATAACCTATGAAAGTAAGTAACATTGAATGTAAACTCAAACACTAAATATCAACTATGGTAATATGTGGAAGTTACATGTTTGAATTTAGTGTTAGTAAGGATATTAAAAAAATAACAGTGATAAAAGGAGAATTCCAACATATCTTCTAACACTAATTGTCAAAGAATTAAAAATTAGTGTTGAGCAGGGTAGGGTGGTAACAACATTAAATATAATCAAACACTAAATATCATATTTAGTGTAGTGAGAACGAAGCGAACATGCAATGGTGATTCAAAAAACGCTCAAGGAGGAGGAAGAAAACATAGACAACTTGCAGGAGCCTTCAATTGCCTTCATAACATTATTCAGATCCATATCAGCGTTCTGTGGGACTGGCAGTATTTTGCGGAATATTCCCTGATATTCCCCATACTCAGTTTGAATGTGGGGAATATCAGGGAATATTCCACATAATACTGCCAGTCCCACAGAACGCTGATATGGATCTGAATAATGTTATGTTGGAACTTGAAGAAGGTAAAGTTTAAGAGAAGAAGGAAGATGAATAGTATGAAGAAAGAAGAACGCCCCAACATACAACGAAGATGGGCTCTACGATGGAAGAAACATGCAACTTGAGGCAACTCCTAACCATGACCTACCAAAACAAAAAGCAAGCCAATAATGATGGTTGCATCCTCAAGACCCAACCAAGGGGTTGTTTACACCATGGACCATGAAGTTGTTCCAAGGCCTTGTAAAATTTGTGATTGGCTGTTGAACTTGTACTGGGATCACTTCAGTTTACACCCGAGGAAGAAATATCAGAGTGACCATGGAGTTCGAGGTCCCCAAAAGACATATTTTAAGGCCTACATTATTCATTGACATGGTCCAACGGATTTTGCGGTGGGAGAGGCAAAGGAGGTGCTCTACTATAAAAAGGCAAGGGCCCATGGCAAAGAAATGTTATTATAATAATTTTTCATGAAACTGTTTTTGGGGAAGAAAGGTGAAGACAAGAGAAGACAAGAGAATGTTAATTTTTTTCTTTCAAATTTATTCCTTCTGGGCATATATTAAAAAAAATCATCACATTCACTTTTTGGTGCATGGTCATTCCTCTTGGCCCACATTTGGTTTACACCTAGTGAGGGGGCCAAAGGCTTTCTAAATTGCTATTTTAGGAGATCGGTCCATGGATGTTGGACCATCAAGTTGGACCATGAAAAAAGGCCATCTTCCATGGTGCGACTTCATGGTCCATGGTGTAAACCAGCCCTAAGAGAGCCCGTCCACCAAATATATAGGGTAGAGCCTAGAAGGCCACTCCAACCACTCATGTAAGGTCAAGGGAAAACTCAAGTGCATGCAGACATAGGCTTGGACAACCCCACTTCATAAGAATTTCCATCATTTAAAAGGATTCCCAAGGTCTCTAAGGAGGTCACCACCTCACTGGTAACTACAAGTTTCAGTCATCCCATATTTGGGATCTGCTTCGTTCGGGTAAGGATGCGATTATTGTGTATTTGTAGTCTAGTTTTTGGTTACAAACAAACCTAGGGAAACACTCAGGGAAGACTTAAAAGGTGACTTGTATATCATCTAGGTGTCTCAGATAAGTTTTGTTAAGGAAAACACAAGGTTATTTCATTTTATTTAGGGTTTAGATTTAGAATTGGATCATGGGTATGGGATAAAAACTCTAAAAACCTCTCCATGTCAGTACATGCAATCGTGACTGTCTCACACGTCACTCTAATTTCCCAGGCAATTGTTTGGCAGTGAGTTCATTTTAATTGAACTGAGTGCGGTGCACAAGCATAGGCACAACCATGGTCAATGGTCTTGCATAAGTAACCCATTTTTGTCTCTTTACCGAAGCCAAGGGCACTTCAGTGTAGTCCATAATCTTTCATTAATTAACTCTATTTAATGTAACTTGAATATGCAATGCGGTAATCCTTTCAGGATGGTCGGTCTTCTTTGATTAAGTTCAATCTTAATTATACGGTCTGACAATAGTCTCTTACCTGGTCTTGACCAAGGGAATCATAAGTTCTTTCCTCATGTCAATAAGTCAAAACCACTTATGCGTGTTAACATATTCTCACATCACTCATAAACTCATATGGTTTATTTAAGGTTCCAATTCCACACTCTTAGATCTTAAAACGTTTAATTCACCAATTCCTTTCATTTATCATTATTACAAATAATGCTTAAGCAATTCAATTCTTAAAGATGGTGAAAGTCCAAGTTAGCCTTAATTCACTTAAAGTTTTAATTAGCAATCACTACTTACCGATCACATAAGCGGCACGTCCTTTTGTCTTCTCCTGCATCGGGTTAACTCTTCGTAGTCAATAGCCTCAACATGTTGACGCTTCACCTTCCATCAAAGGTTAGAAGGAAACAATTTCTCCATTTACACTACAACGACCATAGTCTTACTATTTGCTTAACAAAACCATTCAATGCAATGACAAATCCAACCTTGGTGCTTGGAAATCATGACCGCGAACAATTAGATTGATCCGTACGAGGTTGATTAATGCGAGTACAAAACATTATAGAATTAACATCGACAATTTGCTTGAGTTCTATACTTGGAGACAATAATTATGATCCGAACATACTTTGACAGTGCAGTCAATTGTCTGTAATCACTGCCAAAAACCAAGCCTATTTTATCGACCATCTCCCTCGCATACAATGGCCTCGCGATTGCTCATATCGGCGTGACGATTTTTGGAATTAATGCGAACATGCAGTAAAATTATCCCTAGTAAAATTATGATGCGACTTCATTCACTCGACAGTCCGATCCTATTCCTTTTACAGCGCAGACTCTGGTTTACAATTATGAAGTTAATTAAGACAAGACCATAGTATGAAATTACCCACGAGTCTCATAATTACTCATATTAATCTATCAACTAATTTTAGTAATATGTATATAGATATCATGGCCATCTTTTGTAACAATATTCTTTCACGTATTTCAGTTACTGCAATTAAAAGCAGCAAAATCCTTCGCCCATTTTCTCTCGGGAAATAAACTGAATTATATATAATAATCCATGTGCAAACATGACCATAGACTCGTGATTTTCTGAAACAAATATCAACCTCACCGGCAATATTCATACATACTCATCTAACGTCATCACAATTCTTTCAAGGTGCAAGCAAATCCAAATTCTAATTTCTACGAAATTCACTTATACTAGCCATTTACGCTCTTGAGACGATAGACTTGAAACACAACTTCAAATTTCTCCTTTTATTACTGGAAATTCCACATCTAATTTACGTTGCTTCATGCAACTATTCTGATACAAAAAACAGTGCACATAATTAACTCAAGTTCGACTATAATCCAGTCCCTTCACCCTGAAATCACATCAAATTGCCATAGACTGTAGACAATCACATACACAGAAAAGTTCACTCTCTGCTACCTCGGAAAGTCCTGATACATACATATAAAAATAGTTTTCTTCACTTTTGGCTCTCCCAGCCTTGCTCATCTCTCTGAGAGCTAATTATGAGTTCTCAACTCCTTAATATCCCGCGAGAGCCGGCCGAGTTGTTGTAACTACCTCGGCTGCCAACAGACCATTGTCCTTACTAATAACTCTTTCCGATCTCACAAGACAATTGCCCATTTCCACTGGTCCTTTTAGGCAATACCTAGGTGAATAAAGACTTTGTTTCCACATTTTTCAATAATGAACCCGAAAATTCAAAATTTACTACTATAGTAGTCCATTTGGCATAAAGTTGTTGCGGTCAATGAATGGAGGGTTCGCATCAATCCTGCCTTCTCTGTAATATTGAGTCGTGTCAATCATAAGGTTTGGGACTACATCCATGTGAAGAGGGCATGGAGATGGTCCACCTTCATCATGCATGAACTTAGTGGGATCATGATTGGCAACTAGGATAGTTCCCATTGGAAACAAACCCTCTTTGACGAAAGGATTCAGAAAAATAGATCATCAAACAACTGGTGATTTGGCACCTCCTTTGAGGCATTACGCTTTGGACCATCTGGATTAAGAAGAATCAATTAGGTGTTTAACCAAGCTCTATGGCACGAGGCCCAAGTCAAATAATTCATTTGGGATGAACTCATCATGTGTGCTAAAATGGCTTTGGCTAGGGCCATTATGTTTGTTAAGATTGGTGCATTCTTGGCCATATCACTACTCAAAGGTTTTGACCACATGCGGGGGTTTTAGATCGTTGGATGCTTGGAGGATCTTTGGTTGGGGGTTAGATGGGTTGGTTGTGGTGGACAATGGTTTCTTTTACATGGCATTGTGACATGCTTGACAGGCCCCACTAGATGTATTTACCTAGTTATGAGGTTATCGCTTTTGGTTTCACATTTTGAGCATGTGGTAGGAGCCTGGTATAGGAGCATGGTCGAATCTATTATGGGGTTTGGTATCATTGAACGAGGATCTCCTCTTGTTGTCGGATTTTTTTTGAGAAGTAGGGAATTCTTTTATGGACCAAAGGCTTCTAGACCATGTTCAGGGGTTAAACCCCATTCACTAAGTCGTCCAAACTTAAGAAGTATGTTGGTGGAAAGATTGTCATCGAGCAATTTATATACATGTATTTATCCTTGTAATCTTTTGACTATCATTTTGGTTCAATGAGTGTTTTTAGCATTTAAAATATGAATACAACTTAATATACTTGTATTGATTTCTTAAGGTACATCAAGTGAGAGCTCTTCACAAATAATTTTATAACAATGAACGGTCTTGCTTTGTACTTTCGGTTTGGACCTCTGGAGGTGAATTATGCATTTTCACTCATGCACAATTGAGGACGTGGAAGAATGCCACTTTGCAAAATTGCCCATGGTTTCTTGAGTGCCCACTAGCATTTCATCATGTGAAGGAAAAGGATGAGAGGGCAGAAGTTGGAATTGTCTTAGGTGAAGATGACGATCATGATACTATTGACACCCCTATGTTCCACCAGAGGTGCCAACATCGCCAATGGAGAAAGGTGGGAAGCACAAATGCAATTCCAAATTGGTTCTCATCCAAACACATGTGAAACTTGAGTTCATGTTGCCTTTGGAGAAGCCATCCCCTAATACTTTCGAAGTATATGCTTCCAATTCGATCATTCTTCCTATCTCTTATCAACATTCTCAACAAGAAGCACAAAATGTTAATGGAGAAAATATGTTTGTTTCTTTGTCTTCACAACATGTTTATTATG
The DNA here is from genome assembly GCA_964035585.1 of Polytrichum formosum. NCBI lineage: Eukaryota > Viridiplantae > Streptophyta > Polytrichopsida > Polytrichales > Polytrichaceae > Polytrichum > Polytrichum formosum. Next base: position 50,990,629 of record OZ037938.1, on the reverse strand, counting down.
GGAATGATACATAAATCGCAACAACCTTGGATAATGGTGCCATTAAGCACCTTATCATGGTCGACATGTTGGAGGTCTTGAAAAATGTGACTTACGTGCCTTTATTGAATTTCATTGTCATTGTTTATTACAATACACTTGAAGATGTGATCTAATATTGTGGGTGATAATTAATTGCAAACCTTTTGAGGTGGTTGTAGGTTTCATCTAATGGTTGTAGACTTGTCGGAAGGGCTACCCATTCTCAATGTCTCATCACCTTCCAACACCATTCCGGAGTGGAATGTACACTCATCTTCCCACATTGAGGCCTATTTGAATTTGCTTATGTTTATCTTCATGAGAATACTTGTATGATTATATTCCTCCTTGAAGCAAGAGAAGTTAGGCATGATGTTAAGACCTATGCAATAACTTATGATTTTGTTATTGTAAAGAATTGGTGGGGCATCAACAAGTTGGCTTTATGTTATGGAGTTGAAAAAACTCTTCCGGTATGTGATAATGTTTTTATCGTACATTATTCCTTATTGAATATATATTGTGTGTTTAGTTCAAAATTATGTTGATAAATTATAACTAGATATTTGTTTTTGTTCACAAGGCGAGATCATCAACTCATTATGTGTTTCATAAGTGTGAGGATGTGTTGCATGTGATGTGGGAGCCACCAGCATATTCTTGAATCTAACCGATTCTTGGACCCAACTCATGAACAAGAAGGTCCCTTGGAGAGGTGGTCGAGAGAAAGACTCAAAATTGCTTCAAGTTTTTATCGAGGCATTAACTAAACCTGGAGATGTGGTACTTGATGCCTATGCATCCACATGTGATTTTAGACCTTACTGCCATTCATTCAAATTTGATTGCTCATTGTCAAATTTATATGTTTAATGATTGATTTCTATATTGTGTCTAGGTGCTTCTAATCATGCATGTAAGAGAAGTGGTCATCACCTTGTGGCCTTGGAGGCCAATTCAACCATATTCAATGACATTTCGTCTTCATTGTGTGCAAAGGCTCTTCTCTTAACATGTGGAAATGTACCTCACACTACATCTCCCGTGGACAAAGATGAACATGTTCAGAAGGTTGTAGAGCATTCTTGCATTAGTAAGTAAGTCTTTGCATGTCATTTGATATGTGAATTGTGTTGTATTACATACGGGTACAATTTCAAATATCTTATACTTTTATTTTGTGTGAACATAATCATGAGCCAACTTCAATCGCCTCCTAGCTTGGTGTTGCTTCCTCCACATATAGAGAATGTCGCAAAGGTTATGGCAGCTACTTGACACCACTCACTTGTCAAAGATCCCAACGGTTGGTTCGGTTGGCATATGTAAATGACAAAGTAGAAGAGAGGTAATGAAGTGGACAATGAGAATAAATGGCATCATATTTAGTCTTAGACATTATGAGTGAATTTGTGTGGGTTGGATTTCATGTTATGCCTTGCTTTGAATAAACCACAATCAAAATTGTATTGTGTGCCAATATCATCTTTCCCTACCACCCTTTAATAAGATATAATGTGTTGGCAAGTGTTGTTTAATCCCATTGTATAACACTATAATGATCACGGAAATACAATCCAAAGTGCATATGATTTTGATTGGTGAATGGAGTAACCACCCTAAATTATCCATACCCATGTACAAGGTCCATTGTTCCAAGCAAATAATCCACAGTTATAGGAAACATGTGACCTTGACATCATTTGATTTTTTTTTCTATCACCGCTCATATGTTATCACTCATATGATAGCATTCCCCACGTAGCCCCCCCCCCCTTGCCCCCTTTCCCCCTTCCCTTGTTTATGTTGATTGTTGAGCCTATAATGGTTTTCATACTTTGAGCATGCAATCCAATGTCTTTTAAACACACATGTTTTGGTATCCATTCTTGGAGTTACACCAAACCACATACCAATCAATATAGATGTTTAATTAAAATGAGTATACTCATCTTAGGATATATGACAAAAATTCATCCATTTCAGGGGGGTTTTTCATCATGATGTCTCATATGCAATGGCATAGTTTTTTTTATTCCATCTTCTCCTTTTTCTTATCCAATAATTAAGTAAATTTGGGCTAAGTCCAAGTCCATAATTATAACATGTTGAGGTATATCTTAGGATCCTACAATAAGATTGTATGGTAAGATCCTCCAGTAGAAAATGCATAGTTGATTGTATTAATATTTTCATGTTTTTAAAATTATATTTCATTATTCAACATTTACTTATATATATTTAACATCAAAAATAGGTATTTGGATTTTTCATCATAAGTTAATAGCATAACATTACAGTAATCACTAAGGATTCACATATTTCCCATATGATTTTGGTATATCATACTTGAAGCAACCAAAAAATTCATAATTTGAAAATATGTCCAGATTTACTTAACTTCTTTGATGAACATGGGTGAAACACACTCGTTACTTGGATGGATGCTTTTTGGATGGATGCTTCTTGTTGTATGTTGTTGGAATGATAGTTCACATTATCATGTAGATTTTCTTCCAGATTCGCTGATGACAGGAGACAGAGAGATCATCTCCATCCATCCATCCATCCATCCATACAAAAATATGTCAACAAATTATTCATTTGGAGAAACTTAGTAGTACGCACTATGTACACTAACATGTGTAATTAGGTTACCTTTGCAATTTATAGGTTTGACTATTTACTTCATGCAAATTATCTGAGGTGAAAACCATATTACAAAGCTTTATAAATGTATAGCAATCACAAAAGAAGCTTATGTTTTATTACTGTGGTAATAAATACTCAAAATAGTGTGGAAAGTCGATAAAGTAGCGCACGGCAACCTAATTGCACATATGAGTGTACTATGGGAAACTGGCCATTCCAAGACACAAGGTAGATGGGTCTTAAGTGGTACGTGGTTCATTGAGGTTCAAAGAGCAAACACCATAAAGACACGTGTTTAAAAGAGATTGGGCTACATCTTCAAACATTGATGACTACTCGACGCTCAATAGTGAACACAATTGAGAGGACATATGTATCAAGTTCAGAAATCAACAAACGTGCACTTCCTGTAACCGTAACTAAACCAAAGGAGGTCCAAATTTCAATCCGGTTTTTGCGTATGTTTCATCGTAGATTTGCTAATGCAACACAAGGTTTTTTTGTGTAAACCTAATTGGTACAGATCGGAGAACATGAAAAATGAACCAAGTGACACCCACAAACCTTTAAGCCAAGGTCAAAGAATTCATCTATGATACCCATGCCATGCTCTTCCATCCATAGATGGATGGGTGGATGAATGGATGGATGGATGGATGAGTTGTAACCTAACCCTACCCACTCATGCGTGGACGGATGAGGGGCCCCTACCCTACCCGGCTTGAAGGTTGTATGTTGGAATGATAGGTAGAGTAGTTGCGTGTATGTTGTGGCTTAGTGGGTCCAACCACACCCACCCACCCACCCCCTCACCCCTTCATCCCACACTCGGTGTCCCCCCCCCGCTTCTCTTCTAAGTTATTCTCCTTTTGTGGAAAGCCCCGACTATCGGACAATGAGCTAACTTATTACCATTGTCATGTGCCACAATAAACAACTTCACTCGGTCCCGGAGCCATTTCCTCCAAGTTATAATGGGTCCATCGTGTGTGTATGTAAAAGTACTAATGAGCTTGGGGGAATGAAATGCATCAATCGGTCGGCCCCTCCTCCTTGTACCCACTCTCCTTTTTGGGCTCGGATGTTACCAACGTTAGCATCGAAAGGGCTTTGTTCAAGTCTTCTTCGACGCGGGTGGACCATGCATTTGGGGAGATGTGAATATGCCATTTTTTGGCACTCGGCTCGTTCTACTTGACCCTCGTAAGACAATTAGAAAACACCAATGGAACGATGGCGTTCGAGAAATACACAAACGTGTATCTAAACACTTGTATGTTCAGGCACTTGAAGTGGGTGTTGTTGGCACGTTGCTCGCAAAAATAAATTTTGTCATGTAAAAAGGGTTGCCAGGTTTTGAATCGTTCCTAAGTGATTCAAGGATATTTACTTTTCCTTTGTTCTTTGTTGTGCAAGTCGTAACCTTCCATTATGAAGTTAGTGCAACTGTTTGAGCATACATTATTTTCAGTAGTATTATATACTTAACACATTTATCCTTAAAATGTTAGGAGCAACCATACGGTGTTTGGAGGTGTAATTTTCTTGAATGTATTAGTTAGGAACCTTTTGGTTTCTAAATACTATGGATACATACATGTTGGTCCCAACAACGTCACAACTCCCAAAAAGTTCTCAAGCTCAGTTTACATGTTCCCGGTAGAAAACGATCAAACATGAGACTAAATATATGGTGGTGTCAAGAATAAGATGCAAAAACCAATTGACCGTACACTATGTTTATTTATTTGTCCTAACACGTGATTGGCAAGCTATTGAAGAATAGATATACATCACTAACTGAATATATTTTGTGTGTTTCACCCTCTATCCCGCACCTTGTAGGATAACTCTAATGCGCTATGCAGGGTATGCCATCGCCCACCACTCTAATAACAAAAATTTGTTCATAGCCAAAAATTCTTGGTCTAACCTAACCCTTAAACGTCAAAAAGGCCCAACATGGTGAAAAAAACTAGAACAATAATAACAACGACAACGACGTTGTTAATAACTTCATCTTTTGTAATTTCTTAGCTCAAATTTCTTTATAGCTTAAAATAACTTCATTTTTTATGAGTATCTCCAATCAAAGAAACAAGTCCAAGTTAAGGGTGCAAATTTGGTCAAGTATGCGAAGGAATCCGGCTTCTATTTACATGCTATATATAGCCACCTTTCTGCATATGATTTTGTGTTTTCTTAATAAAATTCTTCCATGATTTGTTGTACTTATTTCATTTTGAGCATTGAAACACAAATTTCGTAGAGAATGAATACACTGATATGAGTTGTTTATTAAAATATACAATTGAAATGCTTGTACATGGTTTCATGAACGTTAATATGCTAATTTGGCTTACAAAATGTGTAGATGCAATCTTTAAATGATTTGTAACAACTTCCCTTTTAGTGGAAACAACATTTTGAGTACCGAGTTATTGATCACACCGGCCAGTTCAGACACCATCTATTGGCATCTCCGGCTATAATAGTGTGAAGAGTGGTGGACCAACATCTATTTCTCAACATAATTCCCAAAAATTTCACGGCTGAAACCTAACGGAAATTTTGGTGTGATCAGGGCATGAGAATCTTTCATAGATCACAATAGAAAATAACAACCTTTGACCATTTAGGGTTAAAATCTGCCACATGTACCAATTACAATAAATAATCAAATTGATGTGGGCCATAATAATTTTCTAGAGCCCACATCGATTATGACAATGACAACTAACATGCCCTGCATTTTATTTAACCCACAAACAATCTCCAGTGTAAAAATATTATGGGTCACATTTATGTTGTTTGTTACAAATTTGAGGTGCGTGAATATCATAGTTCATGCTACTTTTGATGTTTGGTGATTGATTTTCGAAAGTCTTAAGGAAGACTACGAAGAAAACCCAGGGCTCGGGGAGATCGCTCCATTGTCAAGTTGAACACCACGTGCGAACAAAGTTTGCTACCCCTATATTACATGCCATAGATAATTTTAAATTTTATGATATTTTTTTTGCATATACATAACCATTGATAGTATCTTTTGTATATTTTTTTGAAATTTTTAGTCATCTTCATTTTTTGTAGTAATTTTTTTAGCTCAATTCTGCGTCATTCTAGTTAGAAATGGTATGTTTTATAAAAAAACAAATCATCAAATTTAGTTACCATTTTTTACTGTATAATAGATACCGTGTATATCTACTCATGAAAAAAAATTGATAAAATTTTGACCCATTTTGGTGATGCTTTATGTAAAAAGTAGGATTTTTTAGATGTAAAAAGTTCGCAAGTGGTTGTTCAACTTTACAAGGGAGTGATCTCCCTGAGACCCAAGGTCTTGGACCCATGTTATTCCACCCCGTCTAAACAATTAGAGTCGCCCATGTTAATAAAATTTCAAGCAAAATTTCCACCCACACTAATAGAACCATTTAGTGTAGTTCCATTATAAGGATTAGATAACTTTCAAATATATTTCAAGTGACCATTCTAGCTCTATTGCGTAAGTTACATTATGCGCGTCATATAGAACTTGTTTAGTGTAAAGAGCAGTCGGTGGATCGATTAGCTAACATGCTCAATTAGCCAAGTATTATCAAGGACCAATAAACTAAACGTTAGAGGTGTGAATTGTTGAATGTGAAGCCTTCATTGTGAAAGGGAAAAAGAGAAAGAGAAAGAGATCATTTGTTGTTCCAACATGAAGATGGTTCATTAACCATCCTTAATTCAGTTATGCATGTAAATGAAAGAGGGGGATGATGCAATATCTACATGATGATAGATGGACCCATGACATGACATATGGCATGTAATGATATCTAATACAATCCTTAACAACAACATCAAAAATGGAATAATAACAAGCCCATGTTTATTATATTTGATATCATTACATGTCATGTGTCCACAAATTTGTATTTAATGGTAAGAGTGAGATGACACCCATAAGGGTTTTTTATTTTGGTTTAGAGATATCAAGATAATGAAGTTTGTTAATTGAGGAGTGGTGGCCGGTTCCATGCATCCCCACTGCAATGACAAAGGGAGGTAGGCCATTTCAACCAAGTTGCTAGAGATGTGGGATAAGCATAATTGTATCTCTCAAGTTTGCAAGTGATTGTTGATGTTGAAAAGTAATCATTACAATGTGTGAATGTGATGAATTGGACTGTAAGGTGGGGGAGGGGTGAAAAGGGGGTATATCCATATAGGGGAGTTTTCTTTTATGCACAAAATGTGTGGTTTTAGTTTGGCTTGGGACAATTACATCTTGGTAAGTTACATGCACATGGAACTCACCATGACGAAAGGGTATTTCGTGGGTGTTTGTTATTCTAGGTACATGTGCGTATCAATGTAAAAATGTCTTGTGAGTGGGCAAGGAAGGAGAGAGCTAGAAATGACATTCATTGCCTAATTGTGAAGTTTGGCTCTTAAGTTGTTGATGTGTTTGCTGGTGCAACATGAGAGGACGTGGAGGCAATTATCAATGTTGAAAGGAGAGAGAGCAAGGTTGAGGATTTTTGTTTGTGTAAGTTGCCCATACATCTACCATATATAGACTTTAGCGTTCGAGTCATTTGGGCATATGAGGTTTGTTTGAGATTCCATAAGAGTTAGACCATTTGGAGTGAATGTGTGTGTGTGTGTGTGTGTGTGTGTGTGTGTAGGGGGGGGGTCAGGTTAAACCATTTATGCATTTGTGATCGAGTGATTTTGGGTGGGTGTGGAATGTGTGGTTGGTTAAGGTTTATGTGGCATACCAATATCAATGATGGAGGGATGTGTGAGCAACTACAAATGAACCTTATGGCGGGACCCCATGGGCATGCATAGACTCTGTCTCAAAATGTGATTAATTATTTATTGTGTTGGAGTGCTTATGTTGCAACATAAACCTAAATCTAAACCTAAACCTAAACCTATAAATGTTGGCTAGAAGTCATTACTCATCTCGCAACGTATTGTTGGATCTCTCTTGCTCTCAGCTAAGTTTCCCTCTTAATAGCTTCACTCAAAAATTTGTTCTTACTTATTTCTCCAAAAATCCATATGAGAAATGAGCATGATACCCCTAAAAATGACTAATTGCGTCACCATTGTTATTTTTTCATCTGAATGTTCCTGTGTAGCTCATGATGTGAGCAATCGATTGCCGCCTTTGTAGAGATCCAGTGTTATATTGACGGTGCTACAAAGTTTATGCGAGAACTAGGGGCCGATGGGACCCCGGGGTCCCGCCATATGGTTCAAATGTTGATAGTGGTATTGAGGGCATGCTACATCACAAAGGGTATTGTACTCTAAGTTGTTGACCATATTGCTTTGCTAATGCACCACCGTCATCCAATATTCAAAAATATTTCTTGAGTGAGTAAATATGAAATGATGGTTTCAACCATAAATACCATGTCATTACACAACCTCCATATTTTCACACTACCAATTCGTTATTCACAAAAGAATTTAGAAACCAAAACAAGAGGCATAGTTTGCAACCACACGGTTAATAACAACATCACATGACACTCAAAGCCTCCCACCCAAGGTTGGGTCGAGGGTGTGGGAAAAACAAATGGCGAAAGACGTGGTGGCCAAATGTCTCGCAAACCAACCCGTGATAGAGGTTGCAGCCCAACACAGACCTTGTGCCGAGCCCTTTTTTGTATTTTTGGGTAACTTTTTTTTGGCACAAAAATTCAATTGCAAAAGAACTCAAAATACAACCAACCCGGGCGAGCCAGCGCACCCCGAGTGGAATCAAGAAATAATGCCCATATGCAGTTTATTCTTTTTATTCTTTTCTTCTTCTTTTTGTGTGTGGGTAACTTGTGTTGCTTGGGGCAAGTTAAGTAGTTGTCCAAAACAACTACTGTAGCTCTCTAGCAGCTTGGGCACCTTTCTGCCTAATAATTATTTAAAGTGCGAAAGCAAGTTAGCCAGCCCATAAAATAATATTCTAAAATTGGGCAGATTCGAAAAGTAATTCAAAATAAGCTAGACATTCATCCAAGTCATTTTTATAATTCATGGATGGTTTTCCTAATTTCATCTATGGCGGCTCCAATTAACCTAAACACTTCACTTAACCAACATTCCTTACCCTAAAGTTTGTCTTTTTACTTGTATGTCAAGGTTTTGCTTTGATTTGATGTTATGTTGTTGGATTCCATTGAATGTCACTTGCATTATTATGATTTTAGGCACTCTTTGAATTTATTTTATTTTATTTATTATTTTTCTAGAACACTCAACGAAATTCATTTCCCATAAATTTGGGCACCTTTAAAAATTAATGATTTTCTGCCCAAGCTGCTAGAGAGCTACGGTAGGCAATCGATTCTTTTGTATGTCCGTAGTTTTGCATGGACTTCGAGGGATGACTAGGGCGGACAAACTTGGAAGTCCAACAAGACACTTATGGTCCAATAACCTCCCCCTTTATTAACATTGACTAATAAACTCCGCCATTTACCCACATAGACAAAGTAACTTGGAGCCTGGCTGCACTAGGCGGTTTTGGGCTGGGACCGTTTGCGGCCAAGGCCTACCCGGAAGCTCCCAACTGGGTAGGGGGGTTAGGCGGTCCCTTATGCCGGGGCCATGATGGAGGCCGCACCGGCTAGGTCTGTGCAGGAGAGACCCCCGACTTTCATGAATGGAAATTTTCCCAAAGTCTCGAACCTTAACTGGTTAGTTCTCAATCTCAACCGGGTCATCTGTAACTAGAGGTCGGTTCTTTCTATTCATTGGATGTCCACCATCCCTTACCGGTTGCCAATGGCGAAGAATGCTCATCTGTATCACCTCCGATGAAGTTTACTCCTCAGGTTTCGAGGACCAAGGTCCAAGACTCTCCCTGCCAAAATTCCCCAACAAAAGCAGAGTCTCCCAAACGACATCCCAGTGTTTCCAAGTCCAACCCACCTACATGTTGACAACTTTCGGGTTTACTTTCCCGATTTGAAGTATATTCTCTAAATTCCTCTGCAAATGTTTGGTAATTTTCCCGAAGTCTCAAACCTTAACCGGTTACTTCTCAATCTCAACCGGGTCATCTATAACTAGAGGTCGGTTCTCCCTGTTCATTGAATGTCCAACATCCCTTACCAGTTGCCAACGGCGAAGTCTGTTCATATGTATCACCAAATTAGGAGTATCTCAAGATGCTCTCACCTGCAGGAAACCAAAAGTTGATCACAAGCGTGGAAGATGATCGCTCTCAAGTCGCTGCGATTCACCACAAGCCACCTCCGCACACAGTTCGGTAAACCCCACACCTAGCTCGCAATGGCCCGCTTGCATTGCGAGGCGTCTCTCGCAGGTGGACAACTTTCATCAACGATTTCCGAGTTTCATCGACATCATCGAAGGACTTGTCCAAACGTTGGTATTTGCTGACGGTGGGAAACTAGTAAATACAACAACTTTCAAACTCTTTCCGGCATGAAGGACATGCCTTCAAGGTCTGACACCATGCTCCCGGCTCCGTTTTGGGACCCCGTTTGTGGTGCCAGTTAGGTCATCCCAACCGGTGACAGCACCAAATCCGGCATGGACTCCCCGGGTGCGGCCCCCCCTTTAGACTCTTTCGATTGCACTCGCTTTTGATACGTAGTGTGACAATTTTGCAATCAATTCATTGTATATAGCACGTACTATACATGCATTAGGTGGGAACAAATATTGGGTGCTTGTGCATAATCTTATCACCATTAGAATGTTATGAGCAAAATGGATACTATTTTCACAACATTTTTTTGGGTCGATAATTCACATCCTGTAACCATTTGTCCATATGCATTCATTTGCTTTCCTCCATTGAAGTTAAGTGTAAAATATGGCATATGAAACCATGGCTTTTAGTCTCAAACCTCGAGTTTATGAGAATTAACACACGTTTTCTAAATGCTAAAATTATAAGGCACAATAAGTGGTGGCGGACTATTATAAACATACTTTTCAACTTGTCCTACTAGGATGGGTGGGCCAAGCTAGCCTTGCATAGGCTGATCTAGGATTTAGGACATCGAGTTCCATGCACACACCCTACATTGAACCCAAAATTCTTTCAAAGTTTGAGAGATGGAAAGAGGAGGTCCCAAAAGTTCCCACCCAACTTTCAAAGTAGGCTACAATACATGACAAGCTTGACGAGCTCTTAATGGAAAGTTCTTCTCAAAGAAAGATGAAACCCATGGTTTCGTCCTTCTTGGAGGGACTTTACGGAAAGCTCTACTATATCTAGACCTTAGAGGATGCTTTATTAGCGTGGTGTGCGAGAATAGGAGGAGGACGAATGATGACGTAGAGGAAATAGTTATTGCCAACGCTCTTTAATCTTTACAAGGGGAAACTTTTGATGCGTCTCCTCCAAAGAGATGTGGAAGCTCTCTTCCAAGTTATTAAGCGAGGGAATAGAGACAAAGATATAGAGGAGGGTCACAATAATAGGTGGAAATGGGTGTAAGCATGGTAAAGTGGACCAAAAAAATGCTCTGGTATCCTATATATATATGTACGTACGTATGTATGTATATAATATATATGTATGTATGTATGTATATATGTATATTATATATATATATATATATATATATTTTTATGGGGGGTCAAACACTTAAAACTAGTAGAAAAACGTTGTTTAAATTTTCACAATGTCCTTTATAGTTGTGTTAAGTACTCAAATGTAGAATGCCAAGATGAGATCTTCAAACTTCTCATTAAAAGTAATGCTCAAAAGCAAGTGGCTAACTCTAGTCCTGGCCGTGAATTTCACAACCTTAAATAGTTTGAATTTTTTCTTCACATTCCTTTCGTTTTTAATAAGCTTGAGGTCATCAACACATTTTTTTGTAGAAAATCATGAATTAATGTAATCTTACTGTAATTCAAACAAATTTTAGAAAATCACTTGCTCAATATCACCACTTGCAGCATCCTTTAAAATATGTAGATTTCTTTAAAATTTGTTTTTGTCAACATAAATTGCTTGGCTTTGTAAATCAACATGTTTTTCCAAATGTTCATGATTTTTTCATAGTGTTCAAATTTAATCTATGATTCTGGATCACTTTCACTTGATACATGGATCAAGAGTTGTCCACTTTAATGTGCTTGCACCCAAATACTAGTTTGCAAAGCCCCGTTGATTCCCACCTACAAATTTTTGGTGTATGTATTGGATGTGTAGAGACATCTTTCTCTTTATCACGAAAATTGTTGCAAAGTACACTTGGGGGGTGGTCATAGGAAACCTAGATGATGGGAGGCGTGGGCCATCAAGAAATTTGTAGAAAGAAACAATCTTATATGTACTAACAATAGGCTAGAAAATTGACTCATGTATTTATACTAAACTTTTCAACTTAATGTGATAATCCCTCCACTACCTATACAAAATATAAATCATGAAATATACATGCCTTTATACATATACAATCCATTTTCATTGTCCAATGAGAACATCATTGAGCACTTTTCATCCACAAGATCTAGACCAATGATTGCATAAAATAAGCAAAGATAAAAGTAGAGTAAGTTAGTTGCAATCTAGAAAGAAAAACTCAATGGAGCTGACAAATGCTCCACGAGCCTCCGGTTTGTAAAAACATATAACCCAAATGCAACCCCTAACAATAATAGACATGGTAGTCACTGGGCACAATTACCATATGACAACGATGGATGAACACATGAATTGGATGAAACTAACACGTCTATTATCAAACTTTCCCTTTAAATCTTAGGTCTCCCTTTTGTACATCTCTACCTTTCCTTCAACATCTTAACAACCTTTTTAAATGTACACATTGGAGAAAAAATAATACCACTCCTTTATGTATACTATGCCGAAGCTAGTGTAACTTCATATTGAATCTGCACTAGCTGCAACATCCCATTGTTATATTCTCGGGGTCCACATGAATGAACGCAAACTGCTTAATAATCTTACGGAGTCCACCCTTAAGAGAGTATGATAGTTATTTCATTCAAGGGTATGGTGTTGTGGGAAAATTTGGACTCTCTACCATTCAAAAAGCATTGAAGCCCACGTGGGTGTCGTAGCCTATGGACTTGGTGCACATGCTACCAAAGAGTATTGTATAATAAGTTAGCTTAGAGTACCACATTGGAGGCCTATAGGAGATGGTGTCGTGCTATACGAGTGTGTTTTGAGAGACAATAGTTAAGGAACCCTACGGAGCTTGACATCACTATTAAGTAAATTGAAATGAATGCACATCGGAGGTGCCCGGGGGAAGTTTGGTAGTTTAAATTGTATGCATTGGGTTTGAAAGTATTCCCCGTTCCACAATGATTGATAATAATAATAATAATAATAATAATAATCGAAGTTGTGTGTGATGAAAATCTTCACATATGGCATGTTTTGTTTTTGGCGTTCTTGGAGAAAGCAATGACCTCGATGTTCTAGAGAGATCACCTCTATTCAGAGAGACACTCCGTGGTGATTCTTAAATTATAGGGTTTTCATAACATTATTCAGATCCATAACAATGTTATGTGGGACTAACAATATTACACAGAATATTCCCCATGTTCAGATCGAATGTGGAGAATATACGGGAATATCCTATGGAATATTGTCAGTCCCACAAAACATTGTTATGGATCTGAATAATGTTATGTTGGGTAAATGGAAACTACATTGAACATGATATAAAGTGTCATATGGTACTTAATGTCACTCTCGGGGGGGGGGGCAGTGTGTTAGAAAGTTAAGGATGTAGGTGCGAACAACCACTATTTTATAGGGGGGTATTACTTTCAATTCTCTTCTTTTTTTCACATGCTATTATTATGTGATTTTCTATTTTGGGTTAATAGAAAAATGGCTTGCATTACTTATAATTCCAAATTACCTATTATTCCATACACTATAGTACTTTAAAGATGTCTTGTGCCATTTTTGATACCCTATATTACTCTTAAGTTCAATTATAATTTTTTGCCCCCATGTTTTTAAAATACCCTATCATTTGTTCGCACGTATATTGCTACTCCAACCAATGACTACCCCCCCCGAGATGTCACTATGGTAATTTTTTCGGATGACACTTCTTATGAACAAGTGAACAAATATTGTCATGGATGATTGAAATTTGGATGAAAGATCACTTGGTAAGTGACAATAATTGAAACTCTATAAATCCATAATCCCCCCCCAAAAAATTACATGGAATGACAAATAATGTTGGGTCAACATTTAGTGTTGGTGACACTATGCCACAGTTTACATTTAGTGTTGAGCAAGACGATTAGAATTGGTGACACTAAATATCGTATTTAGTGTACTACTCTCCATACTAGTTACTGTTAGATGGACTTTATCCAAATTAGAGTTGCTTCGTGAAAATAATTCTTCTTCAACCCCTTTGATAAAATATCTTCTTTCATCGAGGCCTTAAAAATCGTTCGCAAGGATGTCGAGAGGGCATTTGAGGTTTTGTAGGTTGGATGGGAATAATATTGAACCTTTGCAAAAAAAAGTAGCATACTCCACGCTATGATATTGGGTGGATGAAATGGGTGACGGATTGGATGATAATTGGGATGGGGGTGGAAGTTTAGAGGATGGTATGAAACATGGGTTTACCTTTGAAAATTTTTAAAGGGTCACAATGAGCAACTTCAACCTTCGAGAGGATTTCGTTGAACATCGTTAGCGTTGAAAAGGCACAACTATTACTAAAGCAATCATCACTAACTTGTTGTGGAATCATTTCATTTAAAACTTTAATATAAGTTGAATGCCTTCCTTTTGTATGTATTCTCTTTTGGGCTTGTAAAAAGTTAAAGTGATATAGACAATGCTTGCATTGTTGTGATATGCAATCCTTTTTTACCATAAACACACTTGCATTCTTTCAATCATCAATGAAGTCCCATTGTTTGAAGTTCAATGTTTGTGGGTATGTTGTTTTGGAATTGCAGTGTTTTGCTTTGCTAATGATACGTCCCCCTTAAATAAATAAATAAATAACCAATGTCGGGCAATCCAACGTGAATTTAAGCCCGTTGGCCTTGCCCTGCTCAAGAATCCTCTTGGTGCAGGGTGGGGTTTACTGCCTACCTTGCGGTGGGTGGGCTCTTGGCTTCCTACTTACCTAGCTAGTTTTTTTTGCGTCAAGTAGAGAGAAGATGTCACAGCGGGAATCGAACTGCCAACCACTCCATTCGGAAATGGGTACCTCTCCACTATCACCCGGTAGTTTAGGGTCATCTCGGACCTACGTCCCCTTTACCATAAACATTTGTGTTCTTCTTTACCTCAAACGGTGCACCAATTCTCATTGAAGTTCCGATTTCTAAAGTGTTTGGAGTGTTTTTTTTGTTTTGCCGAGGATATATGTAGACTCCAACCCTTGCATAACATTCCGTGATACATCAAGCTCCAAAGCTTGTCATTTAGGCTCGCATGGATAACATCCAAGCTCAACACGTTCAAACTCCATCCTCAACATTCAAGCCTAAACCCTAACCCCTAACCCTAAAACTCCAGCCTATCATTCAGAGACAAACCTCTTACCGTGAAACTCGAAGCAAAGCAACCAACCAACATGGCAAAAGCATTAGGGTTGCAACATAAACCCTTGAACTAACAAAGCAAAGTTTGTCGTTGCACCGACACCGCCCCTAAAACAACAACAAATGGCGACATTGTTGTCGGGTGCCGGAGAGCTTTTTGACTTGGAATTCGAGAGGGAGAAATGCCAGATGAGCGGTCTCAGAATGCCGCGCCCTACCAAATACTACACTAAACACGACATTTAGTGTCACCAATTCCAATCGTCTCGCTCAATACTAAGTGTAAACCGCCACCAACACTAAATGTTAACCCAACATTATTCATCATTCCTTGTAAATTTTCTTGGGGGATTATAGATTTGCATCGTTGCAATTACCGTCACGGACCAAAGTGATTCTTCATCCAAATTTCAATCACCCATGACAATACTTCATCACAAGTTGTTGACAAGAGAAGGTAGGGTGTTGGCCCACGGATGAACACATCCATCGTCCGTGACAATATTTGTTCACTTTTTCATAAGAAAGTGTCATCTAAATAGTTACCCTAGTGACATAAAATACCATATGACACTAACTATCATGTTTTGTCCGAGACGACCCTAAACTACCGGATGATGGTGGAGAGATACCCAAATCTCAAGGAAGAGGTTGGCGGTTCAATTCCCGGTTGTGAAATCTTCTCTCTACTTGACGGAAAACCTGCCAGGTGGTCAACTACCTCCTATGCTTTGGCGCTAGCTTGTCGGCCTTCTGTCTCCAAAAAAAACCTATCATGTTTAGGGCCACTTCACACACGAGACTGAGAGCCCGTGACCATTACACTTCAAGCACTCTCATTGGTGGAAAAGATGGAGCCGGTCCAAGTTCGCTTCACACTGCACTCGAGGGACCAACGGAGTATGTGAATGCAAGATGGATGTAAAGTCCACATGGATTCCTACGTGGCATCAAATGGATCATGTTTCATGGTCACTTGGATTATTTTCAAAAACCACCTCTTGGAGGTAGGCCCAACACAAAACCAAGAGACCATGGCACTCCGAACTCTCATGCCCGTTGATTTATTCTATGTTATCATGCGCGAGGACCCGCATGAATAGAATTTCATTGAAATAGCATTTGGTTGAGGGCCGGTGACATATGACTTCACACTAGACGTGAGGATCCGTGACCACACTACATGATTTTGGAGGTGTGTTGGGACGGCCTTTGGACACTTTCTTTTGGGCTCTCACAATTTCATGGTCACGGCTCTTGGCTCGTGTGTGAAGTGGCCCTTAGTGTAGGTTATGCCAGTGCCTTGGCAGTTGGGATGGCTGTAGACTCGCCGCGTGCAAATGCTCTCAAGTGCCAACACGATGCTAGCTCACCACAGGGGCATCTACAAAGCCAAATACTTTGCTCTGACCGACCCGCTCTTGGTCGTGAACTATATGTGCATCTCATGGGGGCCATGTGGCCCATGGGCTCATAGCCGATGCATGAACATGTCATTAATAACAAATAGAAATAGAGCGTACCATACATAAGGGCCACTTCACACATGAGCCAAGAGCCGTGACCATGAAATTGTGAGAGCCCAAAAGAAAGTGTCCAAAGGTCGTCCCAACACACCTCCAAAATCATGTAGTGTGGTCACAGATCCTCACGTCTAGTGTGAAGTCATATGTCACCGGGCCCTCAACCAAATGCTATTTCAATGAATTTCTATTCATGCGGGTCCTCGCGCATGATAAAATAGAATAAATCAACGGGCGTGAGAGTTTGGAGTGCCATGGTCTCCCGGTTTCGTGTTAGGCTTAGGGCCACTTCACACACGAGACTGAGAGCCCGTGACCATTACACGTCAAGCACTCTCATTGGTGGAAAAGGCGGAGCCGGTCCAAGTCCGCTTCACACTACTCTTGAGGGACCAATGGAGTATGTGAATGCAAGGTGGATGTAAAGTCTACATGGATTCCTACATGGCATCCAATGGATCATGTTTCATGGTCACTTGGACTATTTTCAAAAACCACCTCTTGGAGGTAGGCCTAACACAAAACCGGGAGACCATGGCACTCCGAACTCTCACAACCATTGGTTTATTCTATTTTATCATGTGTGAGGACCCCACATGAATAGAAATTCATTGAAATAGCATTTGGTTGAGGGCCCGGTCACATATGACTTCACACTACACTTGAGGATCCGTGACCCCACTACATGATTTTGGAGGTGTCTTGGGACGGCCTTTGGACACTTTCTTTTGGGTTCTCACAATTTCATGGTCATGGCTCTTGGCTCGTGTGTAAAGTGGCCCTTACCTCCAAGAGGTGATTTTTGAAAATAGTCCAAGCGACCATGAAACACGATCCATTCAGTGCCATGTAGGAATCCATGTAGACTTTACATCCATCTTGCATTCACATGCTCCGTTGGTCCCTCAAACGTAGTGTGAAGCGAACTTGGACTGGCGCCGCCTTTTCCACACAATGAGAGTGCTTGAAGTGTAATGGTCACGGGCTCTCAGTCTCGTGTGTGAAGTGGCCCTAAGTACCCAGAGTTTGCAAGAATAAATAAGACGATTAGACGAGCTAAATGCGAGCGGCTACGTTAGTTGTTGTCGATTAGAGCTACCCCATGTATCAAACATAAGGGCATTCAACCAACTAGTCTATCTATTAAACATATAGCGCGAAATGTGCTCTCTTACAACGAGATGTGGGTGATGAACAAAGGGATGAGACAAAAAAGGCTCGAGTTACCAACTTCCGTGGCTTCGGGTATAATAAAACTCTCGAAACTAGAAGCCAATCCGTACCAAACTTGTATGTATTTTAAGGAAATTGAATTTTACCAGTCATCTGCCGGTATGGGCTTGGTCGTCGACATGTAAACCCCCATCAAGTTCCTTGTCGGGCATCACGAAAGAGCTTGGCCACGCACGCATCCATCCATCCATCCATCCATCCACTTCTCATCCATCCATCAAATATCATCATCCATGCATGTATTCCGTCCGTAAGTTTGATAGCCGACCCGAGTGGCAGAGGAGAGAAGGGAGTCCACTTCGCGGAGACTGGCAGGGACTTACAACACCCGTAACCCGAAAGTAAGGTTCCGCACTTACTAGTAACTTACTGTCCCTCCCCCCCTCCCCTGGGGCTGTGTCAGCTGGGGCCCACCTCCCTCTCATCCATCCACCCATCCATCCCGCTCACCACCAACAGAGAGGGGACGACATCCATCCGTCTTCGAGCTTGCGGCCATTTTGTTCGGAAACCTTGCGATTGTAGACCAAACTCTGTGAAGAAACTCCGAGCCGGTGTGGATCATTTCCATCGATAGAGAAGCCAAGGATTTTTTTTTGTAACACTTCCGAAGGATTCCCAGTCGACGTCAAACTATTAGAAATAGGGACAACACCTGCGGCATCGGAAAGAAATTTAGTAAGTGGCAAAATCTGTAGGAGGAGAAGAAGAGGAGGGAAATCAGAAACTAACACCTGCTACCCTTACCGGAAAACCCGAACGTGAACGCGAGCCCGGCTCCCTAAAGCGGAGCAGACCTGAGGGTCACGTCGGAAGAGGTTCTGTTCCATTGCCGCAGACGGCCATTGGTGTTTGAAGCAAACCAAACCCTAGGTGGTCGCGAACGAGGAGTAGTCGGAGTCGGAGTGGAGTCGGAGACGAGGATTCTTCTCAACCCTTGGGGCCGTGGCTGCACTGGAGCCACGCCGTGAACTTTACAAGTTTGTGTTAGCTCCCCAAGTTGGTGCAGGCAGTTTCGCGAAGGTTGGGAAGCGAAGGAAGACCTAGGGTTTGGTGCAGGGGTTAGGGTTTGGGGTTGGGGATCGATTGGTGCATTTGGATATGGGGGCGACAGGGGGAGGGAGAGAGGCAGGGAGCGAGCAGGTGGTGGAATCGGGCCACCAGGATGTGGTGCATGATGTGGCAATGGATTTTTACGGCAAGAGGTTGGCGTCCTGCTCATCCGATCGGCTGATCAAGGTGTTCGCCGTGGGTTCCAGTGATGCTCCGACCGCGTTGGCCACTCTTTCCGGGCACGAGGGGCCCGTGTGGCAGGTCGCGTGGGCGCATCCCAAGTTTGGGAGCATCCTTGCTTCGTGCTCGTATGATCGGAGGGTCATCCTTTGGAGAGAAGGCGCCGAGAATGAGTGGTCTCAAGCCCAGGTAAAGAAGAAACCCCTGTGATGATGCATTTGGCTGTGCTGTGCGGCATTAGGGTTTGTGGAAATGGTGAATGACGAGGGAAGAGTATGGCCTCTTTCATGTGGATTCCGATGTTCAGAATTCATCTCACTTGTCTCTGAGTGATGAGTGATGGGGTGGGTTCCTCCCCGCAGCAATGTGGATAGCTTATCAGAATATAAAAAAGAATCCGGAACAGGTGATGTGACTAAATAAGGATTGGATGGCGCGTTGCCACAGGTATTCCAGGAGCATGTGTCGTGAGTGGATAGCTTGTGACGTTCTGATGAATTTGCTGTGTCACATTAGGGTTTGCGGAAATTGTGAATGACGAAGGAAGAGCATGGCTTCTTCTATGTGGATTGTGAGGTCCTGACCTCATCTTCCTGGTCTCTGAGTGATAAGTGATGGATCCCTTTCTTCCCGCAGATAGCTATCAAATTTTAAAAAGGAATTTGTAACAGATGATGTGACTCATAAGGATCGGATGAAGTGTTGCCACAGGTATTCCAGGGGCATGAGTCCTCAGTGATTAGCATCTGTTGAGCACTAAAGGAATTCGGAATTCGTCTAGCTTGTGACTTTCTGATGCATTTGGCTGACGAGGGAGTATGGCTTCTTGAATGTGGATTGTGGGGTGTAGAACTTATCTCCCTGTTTTGGGGTGATGAGTTCATCCCGCAGAAATGTGGATAGCTGATCAAATTAAAAAAAGAATGTAATTTGACTGATAAGAATTGGGGTGTTGCCACAGGTGTTCCAGGAGCATGAGTCATCAGTGAACAGCATCTGCTGGGCACCACAGGAATTTGGACTGTGTCTAGCTTGTGGATCATCAGATGGGACTATCTCGGTCTTGACTCAAAAGGTGGACGGGTCATGGGAAAAGGCCAAGATTGAGCAAGCCCATCCAGTTGGAGTGACATCTGTTTCCTGGGCCCCTGCTAGTGCCCCAGGCTCTCTTGTTGGGGCAGACCCTGGACCTGTGCAGAAGCTGGTTTCAGGTGGTTGTGATAACACTGTCAAGGTCTGGAAGTTCTTGAACGGCAGCTGGAAACTTGACTGCTTCCCTCCTCTGTCCAAGCATGTCGACTGGGTGCGAGATGTTGCATGGGCTCCCAATCTTGGACTTGTGAAGTCCACAATTGCAAGTTGCTCCCAGGATGGGACTGTCATCATTTGGACTCAGGTAATTGACATGGAGCTTTTGTGAGTATGTATATGCATGTGTAGGAACTAGTCATTCCAGAGGGGAATGCAGGTTTTCTGAATTATTTCCAATTTGAGTACAGTAACTGTTCTCTGAATTTATGTGGGAATTGAAAAACTGGAAGAGTTGAATGATGCAAACTGTTACTAGCTCTAGGATGGTGGATGCAGGCTAGGCAATGAAGCTAGTATATAAAAAGGTCAAATCATCTTTTATGTGGAACTTATGTACATGTAGTTGGTTCATTCATTCCATATTAAAGGGAAGGTGATTTAGATTTTCCTCTTCACCTTACATGTTTATCTTCTTATAAGTACTAAATGATTATTTGCTTCTTGCAGGCCAAGGATGGGGACCAGTGGCAGCCATTGACATTGAATGACTTCAAGACCCCAGTGTGGCGAGTTAGCTGGTCACTTACAGGAAACATTCTAGCTGTGTCCGACTCGAGCAACAAAGTGACTCTGTGGAAAGAAGAGGTGGATGGGGAATGGACACAGGTCACTAGCGTACAATGAGTTCTTGTCGCATTTCTCCACTTATATAAATAAGTTTCCCATGGTGTGATCACCACAGCTTTGGATAGCAAGAATTCTTGGCACTGCAACTGCAAGCAGACCTTCATAGGGGCAGTTGTGTTTCAGTTTTTTACGTTTTTGGAAAACCATATGTAAAGTTTGACACCTTCCAATTGTGATGAATATTTGAGCCGATACACTTCATTGAGTGAATGCACGATTGTGGGTGGAGCATGGTCTGCTTTGATGGTTCTCTTGTGTTTGTGTATGTCGGGGGCAGGGGGGTGTTGAAAGAATATGGCTTGCATTTTTTTTAAGGTTGCTTTTGCCTATTTTCGCTTCTGTGACCTCTACAGAACTTATGCAACAAGTTCAATGCCTTTCGCAGTTCATAACATTCTCACTACTGAGGAGTTCATTTGCAAAACATCGTTCACTCACGAATATTTCAGTAACAATTCCACCCACTCGTGGTACCCATTGATGACCAGTGTTAACTATTCGGGGTCGAAGTAAGTATCTTCTATCCCCAAGGAAAAGCAGGAGTACGTGAAGATTCGACTATTCACGCCCACTCGTCCAATTTGCAGTTGCTAGCAAACTGAACAAAAAGTATATTTATCTACGCACCCATAAGCTCCGGTAGGACTACTGATAATTTAACCATGTGATTTCCTGCAGATGCTCAACGACAGGACTCCAGGATATCGTAGCCTCCTCTGAGAAAATCCTTCCTCTAGATTTGGAGATCGCTTGAAACAATAAAATAACTAAGAAAGTGCACGTTTTATTAACGAAATTCACCAAGTTCTCTGATCATGCCGGCTACGTAAAGAATAGCCTCGTGACCATGGCTCTTAACTTTGCAATCCAGCCATTGCGACCGGTGCGCAGACCCTGGGCTAGGTCAACTTTTGTTCCGTAATTGGCTAATTTTGCATGTGAGGCTGCGAATTATGGTCCAGAGTGGTGCCGCCTTAAAAATCTCTTCCTAACTTACACATCTTGTCGCTCCAGCACAGAGTCCTAGTCTTGCGATTGAATGTGGCTCACTGACACAATCGTAAATTTCTGACCTTTTTTTCGGGGCAGGACCCTACTAATAAACTTAGCCTGTACGGGCCTCGGCGCAAACCGCTTTTAGGGCCTTGAATGCACATATGTCATTTGATTTCCTCTATTGACTCCCTTGAAGAATGAAGGACCATAAGTGTTTGCAATGCCAACAGAATGTACTTGTCGATATCTTCAGCCATTAGGGCAAGTTTTAAGTTACTTAAGAGGCGGTTAAATCAAGTGCCGATAGCAATGAGCGTTGCAACTAAACACCCAATCATTCATTCCAACCTCATCTTTAAACCTACCTAATTGATCAACGGCAAGGAACCCTTCAATAATATCGGACCCCACAATTATTGTAATGGGTTGATTTATCTTACACAACTTTGAATGTTGTCTACCTATGAGTGTCCGGGATGAGTTTTGGACATAATCGGTCGAGATCCGAGTGTTTCCAAGCCCAACCGGTTACATGTTGCCATCTTTCGGTTTCTCTTTATTAGTTTGAGGTATATTTAGTAGTTAGTTAGGTCCAGGATGACCTTAAACTACCGGGTGATAGCGGAGAGGTACCTGTTTCCGAATGGAGAGGTTGGCGGTTCGATTCCTGCTGTGAAATCTTCTCTCTACTTGACGGAATAAAGTAGGTAGGTAGGTAGGTAGGTAGGAAGCCAAGAGCCCACCCACCGCAAGGTAGGCAGTAAACCCCATCCTTCACCAAGAGGATTCTTGAGCAAGGGTAGGGCCAACGGGCTCAAATTCACGTCGGAATGCCTGACGTTTCAATTTATTTATTTATTTAGTAGTTAGTTCTCCCCGTTCATCACTACCTATTTGTTGTCCTTAATGGACACTTCAACTTGATTTGGATGCAATTACCTCAAACCGTAATGCTAATTTATGTGGTGTGGGTTATGATTTGGAAGTACAAGGTGCAATAAAGTTGTGCTTTTAAGGTCGTTTTAAGCTTCACCAAGTTAGACAATGAAGGTAGCTAGTATGCACACTCAAAGGCACGAGAAATATCACATGGTACGGGAACGACATTATGGGTGGAGATCGTTGCACTAAGTCACTTTGGATTAAAAAGCCACGCCTTATATAATTACGATGTAATATAACATGTCTTTAGGCATTAACTTTCAACCGAGAATTAAGTGCAGGGTATGTTTCCCCAATGTGTGACACGTGAGGGAGGGGTTTAAGTGCCATAACTAGCCGATTATTGGAGTGGAACATGAATGATTGTAGATGGGTTTTAGATGGTTACTTTTTCCAACTAGCTACTTCTCGTAGGATACGAAACACACGATTAGTCCAAGATGGTTACCGAATCTAAATTGAGGCCGTAGCAAATTTCCTTATAATTTTTGGAGCTCATATGAATCTCTTATTCATTGTCAAAGTGAATTTTCTATGCTCATTATATGGTCATATAGGTCTTCCAAACTATGTTGACCGTTGAGTCTAGAATGGTTATCATATTTCTGAGCTTATAATGTAATTTGTTTCCTTATACACATGTTGTTTTTTTTGGTATTTGTTCTTGGAGCCTCACCCAACCATATTGTATCCCACTTAAATGTAGGTGTTTGATTAAGATAAGTAACTGAATTAGGCATGACTACATTAGTTTTGGTTTTATAGAAACGCTAGCTACATGAAGAAGTAAGCATAAATGAAGGGCCTCATTGTCCACAAGTTATTGTCACTTTTTTGTAGTGGAGAATGATTAGAAATATACAACTATGTCACATCAACTTTATCATGGGTCTAGTCAATAGGCATGTGACACATGGCACTTTCTTTTTAACAAATGAATGAATTAATGCTAAAATTGCCATGGTACTACGGTCCTATGTTCATCAGCCCTATTCATCTTAAGTTCGGGAAAATGTTCAATTGGCAACCTTGATCACTATCACCAATGGAATTGCACCCTTGACAAGAACTTAACGCTTACCATTGTTACTTTTAGATAGAATGTTCAGCATTCTAGTCCCTACATATATTAAAGGTGAGAAAACACAAATTGCATAGTAATCATCTCTTGGCCTTTCTAAAATATAAAATGAGACATGGACAAGCTTCTCACAATCAACAAGTTGCCAACTCCATTAATTTTTGAATGATATAAATGTAGATGCCAACTTTGCCGGTGCCAAGTTTACACATTGTGATGAAGCTCTGCCCTATGGATTGCGCAAATAAATTTTGTCTCGAACTCACATGGGGTTTGTCGAGCATAAAAGCATAAATAAATAACGTCGGGCAATCCGACATGAATTTGAGCGTGTTGGTCCTACCCTGCTCAAGAATCCTCTTGGTGCAAGGTGGGGTTTACTGGCTACCTTGTGTAGCTAGTTTTCTCCATCAAGTAAAGAGAAGATTTCATAGCCGGAATAGAACCGCCAACCACTCCATTCGGAAATGGGTACCTCTCCACTATCACCTGGTAGTTTAGGGTCATCTCGGACCATAAAAGCATACAATTTTATCACAAGGGTGATTTTTGGTACATGAAATCTGCCATGGGAGGTACGGAATAAAAAACTTGCTTATTTGCAAGTTTTTTGCTATTCCATTCCAATTGGGTCCCATTAGACTAAATCGAGGTGTCCGACCTTGATTTAAGGGTCAATTTGGCTTAAAGAAAAAATGGTCTTGAAGTTTTCACCCTCCCCTATGGTAGGTGTCATGAAACTTTGTCCTACAAACGTTCTCTAAAAGGTCAACTAAAACCACATTTTTGTCTACACCGATTATGGATATGTAGGCAAACTTGTGGTGCACACTAATTATAATGAGTTTATTGAACTGGTATATAGGTATTATGGATTTTTAGATAGTTTGAAATTATGCACACATTATGTGATAACAAACAAAAATTGTAGTGCAAACACCCCACTATATGGTCATGATTGCATGATGAAAATCAAAAGGAACCACATATGACACACAACAACAAAGTTGTGGGAAGGAGTTGCAATATCAAGGGGATTTAGAGGATGATGTCAAACACCAATTTTGTTTGGAATCGACCAAAAAACCTGGAATTACCTAAATACTAGTTTATAGTATTATGGTATATTGGTACCTTGTCGTGCATAATCTAATCCAATCATGGGACCTCATCTCTACACTCTCTCCACAGTTAGAGACACATGGAGTTCCTCACTACATCTTTCACACCTAATAACATGGTCCACTACAATTTTGACATACCGGGATAATTTTGGTCAATGTAACTTTCCTTGACCCATGCCATTCTTGAGCGCATACTGTCATATATTCAAAACTAGGAACATAAAATCAATGTTTTAACACGAAAATGAATCATTTTAAATAAAAATAAAATATCAAAATAATAATACCAATATTGAACCAATTTTTTAATAATTCAATAATTGAATGCCAATATCTTATTAATTTATGAACCACCCTAAATTTCAACCCTTGTCTCATATTTGGTGAAATTGTTTCCATTGTGATTAGATGAGCTTCCACATTCCTAATTTTGAATATGTGATAATGTAGGCTTAAAAATGATGGAAATTTTATGGCATATTTAAGAAAACTAGTTACCCTTTAGGCCTTTGATCCTCAAAGGATGAGAGGGTATCACACATCCCAAGATGTGTTGTAATAACATGTTCCAAAGTTCTTTTGAGATTTGTCGTAAAAGAGGAGGTGTAGACCTTGCACTTTCATCCAATCATACAAAAGTTTGAGCGGAAATATTTATATACTTTTGAAAATTCAACTATTAATACTACAACAACAACAACAACAACAATAATAGATTGTTATCATGATTTCCAATAGTACAGATATGATCCAAAATTCAAGCGCTACACCTTCCATTAAGCCAAAATAAAATTGAATGTTTTAACTTACATTTATGATACATCTTTGATCTTGGTCTACTCTTCTGGACATGTAAGGGTTAAGGTAATTTCGAAGAAGAGTGGCCACATAGGTGGCTAGGCCCCACATACTTCAAGGGTTCCCTTAAGAACTTGAAAAGAACAAATGGTGAGAACACGCCACCCCAATACTCATGACAAAGAAAAGTTCCAACTTCCCCGCCATCAAATTATATGCTCATTCCTACATGACAATCACACTCACACTCACAATTACGATTATAATTACAATCATACTCACGGTCATGTGTTAAATTTGATTTGAGCTCCCAACGGAAACGTGGTCCGTAGAGGCGGCGGCAATTGATGGGACCAACTCGTTGATAGATTAACTCCGTCCACATGTCCTAAAAATTTCAAGTTGAACGATCGATAAAGTCGTGCCCGAATTCCTTGACGGGTTGTTCATTTGAACACGGGACTTCATTAAATTTCACTCGAAGTCACCCGACAACACTTCAACACACCATCATGTTGTCTCCCTCATTCATGAAACTTGCGGCTCTCTTTCTCACGGGCGGATACGTGGACTCGGGATGAAACCTTCAAATTGTGGGTGGAATATTGTTCTCACAAGAAACACACTCTACTTTGTGATGTAACCTTCAAATCGTGAATTTATGATAGGATATACATATGGGGCTTGATTTTGTTGTGAGATTATAGAATTATTTCCTAATATAAAGACATCTGCACCAGTGGTCATCCAATGTATAGATGAATGCATGGTATCAATAAACAACATCAATACTGGTATCAAAGAAACCTATATGGTGTAGAGTTTGCAGTACCGATCATATGTTGATATTTGGTGAGAGAATCTTTGTAAGCCCGAGTTATTATTTTGGTCAATACCAATCTGGATTATATTGATGCTAGGACGGTTTTACCTAGATACGAAGGTTCTTGCATGGCACATATAACCATAATGATATTGAAAACAAGAATACTGTCACATACACATTCCCTGTTGGTGTGAAATAAAATGTGAAATTCTCATTATAGGTACCCAAATGGTATCACAAAAAGACCATACCAATCCAACATTGGCCCACACATCCTTAGTAGCATATATATATATATATATATATATATATATATATATATATATATATATTTGTTGAGACAGAAGGCCGACAAGCCAACGCCAAAGCACAGGAGGCAGTTGACCACCTTGCAAGTTTCTGTCAAGTAGAGAGGAGATTTCATAGTCGGGAATCGAACCGCCAACCTCTTCCTTGAGATTTGGGTATCTCTCCACCATCATCCAGTAGTTTAGAGCATCCCCACCACACCGGGTATACGCCAAATGGATTATATCATATTTTATGCCTTTGGCGAGCCCTCCATTTTTGGCGGGGCAGCTCATCTTGAGTCAATCCCACCAAATCCTAGGCATATCTCCGCCATAATTAGGAAGCAATCAATAAGACAACGACACCTATTATCTGACACGGGATAAAGTAGGATATTGGAGTATCCGTTATTTAAATAATCTCTTGGCGGGCCGGAGGAGGTCCGGCGTATGAGCCATTTATGGCGGGGGAAGCTCTTTACTATACCCAGGCCGGTTCTAAATTATGGGGTGCCGGCCATTGGTGGGACTTACTTTATGCCGTTACCGCCACCTAAGAACCCGGGATGCCCCATTTATGGCGTTGCATGTCCCATGCCCGGGCTGGTGGGGACGCTCTTAGGGTCGTCTTGGACCAGTGTTTTTTTTTCTTTTTTTCTTCATTATGTTATAGTGGTCAAAGTGATGTTCACTGTTGTAGTAAAAAAATCTAATTCAAGGCAATGCTTGGATACAGCTACTACCACTACTCCTCACAATTATATGTCTAGAGAATTTCATCTAGATCTCAAAACACACTACAAGCAAATGAGACTTGGGCAACATGTCACGTATTGAGGAAAATTGGCCTTGCATCACTAATAAATCTACTACTGTAGTAGATTTGCATTTTATTCACCATTGCAAGACGTGTCGCCCAAGTCTCATATGCTTGTGGTGAAATGAAAGTGGGAAAAACAAACGAAGATAAACAATTCTTCTTGACAAGATAATATTGTTATTTTGATGTTTGAGATCATTGCCACATTGCAATTTTTTCCTTATACAAAGAGCAACACATATCATGCTCGTGGATGAATGGCCAACAACAACACCACGTTTTCCTTGCCCGATTATGACAACGTGTACTAGGAGAAAACTTGTCCATTCCAGCTGTCCGTTGCAACTTGTTCATCGCAACCCATGATGAGAAACTGTTGCACAAATCATCATCTTGGTTGTCGACCAGAGGTTTTTGGTTGTCAAATCTCCCAAAATTGCAACCAAAAACCTCATGTTGACAACTAGAATCATAATTTGTGCAACATTTTCTCGCCATGAGTTACAATGAACAAGTTGCACGGGACAATTGGAATGGACAAGTGTTCTCCTAGCACACGGAGTCACATGAGTTGGCTGATCCTTTTTCCTTACACTTTAAATAGTTTACCACCATCTATAATGCAAAAAACTACGATTGGCTTTGAACACAAAGTCGCTGCCTCTACACGAAACTGTCAAATCCATGCCACTATAGTCGTGGTAGGCTAGCTTTCATCCTTTTAGAACTTGCCATGATTTGATTTAGGACGTGAAGGATTTGAATGAAGAATTATAATCGGAAGTTGACAGATTTCGTCTCGCCCGACAACACGTCAATGCCCCATCACGCTGTCTCCCTCGCTCATAAATTTTGCGGCTCTCGATATGGGTGTGGTGGGTACATGGAAATCGTGGGGTTAAGGGGGATGAAATATTGAGATGGATGAAAACTAGTTTGTGGATGAAAGCACTCTTTGTGTGGGTATGGTTTCTTTCGTATACTAAAAGTAAGCGGGTCTTGAACGGATACTTTTAACCCTGCACCCGTTTCTCTTGGGGGATACAAAACACACAATTAGTGCAAGATGGTTAGCAAAATATCCAAATCGTGTTTGTGCTTTTTTTTGTTTTGTTTTGTTTTGTTTTGTTTAGTTTTTTCCATAATTTTTGGAGTTCATGATTGTCAAAGTGAGGATGCTTCTTCTTATTGAAGTGATTATATGTTAGTATATCTCTGAAATTTTAGTTATGTTGTATATTAGAGGTATTTTCGGATTCAACGTGATTTTTGGTCAGGAGTTGGTTGTTTTGGGGTTGATTTGCACACACCACTTTTCGATGTTCAATAACTTCTCGGTGCATGCTTGGAAGTGGTGTGGAGCTTTGAAAAAAGGACATTCTATATCGGTATGTTGAGAGTCAAAATTATTTTGGCATGCCAAGAAGTATTGTAATGACTTTCGCATGCTGACTTTTGACCGACAATGCATTGAAATAGGTTGCTATTCATATAAATTCAAACACTACCTCTAGGCATGCACCACAAGCGGATTTTTTTAAATTTATTGATGTTATTTATTGTGGGGTGGTACATTCGGTTGATTCGAAACTGAAGGCATCCATATATATGTTACACTAAAGCCGTGATGTTTGGAAGTTTGGGAGATCCCTAGGGACATAATCATGGTTGTAACCAACTATCATAGCTTGTTGCCCATTCAAACTCGGGGAGGCACTCCTAGCAACTTCACTAAATAGTCCTATTTGGAGTTACATGTTAATATAAATTTTTGATGAAATTATCATATTTAACCCAAATAAGGCAAAAAAAGTATGCAAGATCAAGGAACATGAAGCGGCTTATTTGATAACGGTTTCAATATTCTTGAGAACAAGTTATAGCGATGCGTAATTCTAGATGGCAACCCACACTAATAGGACTATTTAGTGTGTGCCATATGCCTATTTATTAACGCAAATAACAAATCATCCATAACCTTCAGTTTTGATTTGTGAGCAAATATATAGGGGGTTTTATTTCATAGTCATCCACGCACACCATTCGAATCCCCAATGAAGAGTTTACCTCCCTCCCCCCCCCCCCCAAAAAAAGAAACAAAAAAATTACATTGACTATCACGTCTTGAGTGGTTAAGAAAATTTGAGCAAGTAGTCCAATCTCTTTTCATGTTCGTTCTTAGATACACACTCCACCAATCACCTCTCAAATATAGGTGTTTGTTTAAGACGAGGCGCCAAATTAGGTACATCTACCTTATACCGGGCCAATTACATTTGTGTGCATGAATTTGTGAACGAAACGACAACACCATGTTTTCCTCGCCGGCTCGCAAATCCTTTAGTCCCGGTCGCTTGAAACTCCTTGATGTGCACGAAAACCGTCAAAATGCGTCACCATGTTCTTTTCTAGATTAATAAATTCCCTCTTTTGTAGTTGCGCCTGAGTTGAAGTAAGTGTGAGGGCATTTGCTGCATTGTCGTCACGAATGAAGACACGAGAAGTTATCCTTTCAAGAATTGCTATCTCATCGTTCACCTGCCACGAGATTGATAGGTCCGGTCCCGGACGACTCTCGACTTTGAAGTGATTTCGAAACGGAATTTTGGGAGCTTCCAAACCACAAAAAAAAAATCTCAAACCGAGGTCATACGTACAAGCTGCACGGATCTACGGACTATTGTAGTTTCCTGTCACCAATCGATTAGGTATTGAGAACTCAAAAAACCGAATCGGGAACAACTACAAGAAGCAGGAGGAACACATGCTCGATTCAATACCCATCAATCAATCAATCAATCGATTGGAATCGAAACTCAAACTCGAGGGGAACAATGGATTCGTCCTTCCCTCATGCGTTTCCTTGTACGATTCAACCCCAAAAATTCCTTCGCCTGCACGCAACCTTGAAATGAAATCGAAGCGACTTTGACGACATCGTCATATTGCCCACGTTTTAAATTCATTCGATTGCCTCTAATCTGGTCATGTCGATTCGACTGCGCACGTGGTTGAGGTGAAGGCCGGCTTTAATTTTCTTTCTGGAACTCATTAAGTCATGCGAGAGAGACAGATTGACAGGTCTCGGCGACGAGACTTGGAAGAGTTTTAATTGATATGCTGGGCCATACTTTTTGAAAGTGTTTTTTTAACAAGAATGAGTCGCTTCCTTGAATGCTTCTAATAATTTTCATGGTTTGTTATTTCACAAAGTGGAGCAGTTCATACTTGGAAAGAAGGCGTTGAGAGAGAGGAAACCATTGACGGCATTTTGTGGGTTGGATTGCAAAAGCGATACGTCTTCAAATGTCGTTTTAAAAAGAAATTAGAAGCAATCTTTATACAACATGGGCCTCTCTATTCAAACATCAGAGGCACTTTCTTAGCTTTTATATTCACGAACATGTTTATAACATGAAAAAAGCAGATTTAAAATAACACTTCTTAAAATTAGTTGAGAAACTCCAAATCATGTTCTAAAGAGGGCTAACCCTTGTGGGCGCTGCAAATAATTGCCACCCTGGGTATTGAGAATTTGAATGAAATCGGGAACAAGCTACATGACCCACATCCTCAATTTATTAAAAATCGATTGTAACAACTCAAACTCAAGGGAATAATGTTTGTCATAGGAATGTAAAAGTTGAAGTTGAACTCCAATTCCTTCATCTGAACACAACCTCGCAAGTAAGCAAGCAACTTCGACTTCGACTGCATCACTGGCCACTTTTTAGATTTCATTCAATCCCCACTTTCGTCGTGATCGATTTGACTGCCTATATGATTTGCAAAAAAAAAAAAAAAAAAAAACAAAAAACCTTGAGGAACACACAAATGTTGTATCAGTCAGTGTCCGGGCAGGATTTTGGGTATAATCGGTCAAGATCCTCGTGTTCCCAAGTCCCACCTGTTACATGTTGACACCACTAGGTTTTTCTTTATTAATTTGAGGTATATTCTCTAAATTCCTCTAAAATGATGGGTAATTTTCCTGCCAAAGTCTTGAATTTCAACCAGTTTATTTCTCAAACTCAACCAGTTCATCTGTAAGTAGCTGCCGGTTCTCCCCGTTCAGAGTGTGATACTAGCGGTTATAAAAGTGCCGGAATTTCCGTACAATTTTTAAAAGGATTGGGTGACTTGATTGATTGGTGGCTAATTTCATCATTATATGGAATGTTCCTGGACTGTGGATTGATGCAATTCTTCTACCCTAATTCCTTGGTCTACGTACACGGAAGCGAAGAGATCACCTCATGTGCACCGCAAAATCACCGCGGTTTTTAGATTCATTTGATTCGATTCCCACGAATTTGGTCATGTTGATTGGACTGCAGCTGTTGCATCGTTGAAGTTTCGTGAGTTTCAATCTCATCGAAAGCTCAGGGACTACGATGAAATCGATTGATTGATTTGATTGATTGATTGATTGAAGAGACTTGGAGGGATATTTTAAGTTGTCCCGGCTTTGAGTCGCACACTACAGGAGGCGTGAGCGTTACTGCAAGAAAGATCTCAAATTGAGGCACACCGATGTCGTATCAGAGTTCATGAGATTGTTGTGAAAAAAATTCTGTACAGATTTCAAGGTCTCCGATGCGACAGAAAGAATGTTGATGTTGCCCTTTGGGTTGTACTTTAACTTGAGGTAAGTGATTAGGTCTAGAATGGACACTTTTAGCTAGGATGTGAGACACGCGATTAGAAAGGTAGATGGCTCTTAAATTTTCTTTCTTTCTTTCTTTCTCGCTAGCTTACTTCTCCTAGGATGCGAAACATGCGGTTAGTGCTAGATGGTTACAAAATGCAAATCGAGGCCATGGTAACTTTCCTCATAATTTTTGGAGCTCATAATAATATCTTGTCCATTATCAAAGTGAGGATTATTATTGTGCTCATTAAATGATCATGTAGGTCTTGTAATTATGTTGACTTTTAAGCTTAGAAGGGTTAACATATTTTGAAGAATACCCGGTCCAAACTCTTTTGAACACATGTCTTTTTGGTGTTTGTTCTTGGAATCACAGCTAATGGCATACCCCTTAAATATAGGTGTTTGATAAGTAACCAAATTAGACACGCTTACCTTAGTGTTACATAATTGGCTAATCCAAATGGAGACCATAGCCATTTTTTTTTGTAATATATATAACTTGATCATTATCATTTAGTGAAGATTCTTTTTTGTTTGTTCAAAGATCATACAGGTCCCTCCAATAATGTCGAAGATTGAGCTTAGAACAATTAACAAATTTTGAGCACGTGATTTAATCTCACACGAGTTTTTTGGTGTCCGTTCTTAGATCCATATCTAACCACACACCACTCAAATATAAGGGTCTGGTTTAAGATAAGTAACCAACTTAGGCCTGCTTACCTTACTTGATTTGAGGCTTCGGCATACTAGGATGAAGGCCAAGAACTCCAATTGTAGTGCATGATTTATGAATATCTCATAAGGGGAAAGCAAATAATTTGAATCAATCTTAAATCACGACATAAGGTTAGGCATGATGTGTTGGCCACAACGAACACATAATTGAAAACCAACATTGTGTACCACATTCATACATTTGAAGCCTCCCAATATGTGATTATAATATAATGTAGTGTTGATTTTAGGTTGAGTGACGGTTTTTGTATACATATATCTATATCTATAGATATGCACCCTAAACTCCGTAATATCAACCCCCATAATGTCACTCACTCTCTAATATCCCGAAACCCTAGGGAACGGATGTGCGTAGTTCAAATCTCACTCCTTATTGTCACCTTTTTCTCCCTTATATCACGAATTTTGTCATTATTGCAAACCACCAAAGAAGTCAATCCACACCCTTGCATTGCGCCATGTGTCAATATGTGGAGTGTCATCTTCTTCTTCTTCTTCTGCCACTTGTTGAATGTTGGTGCATGCATCTGCCACACTGCCCGGGAAGGTGAAGCGGAGTGGACCACACCACACCATTTAATATGTTGCACTTTGTGTTATTCCATAGTGTCGTCACATGCTACACTAATTCACTAGTATCATTCATCCATGTCAACACTACAGAACTCCGTAATATCATGTGCACTTTGGTTGCCACAAGTGTGATACTACGGAGTTTAGAGTGTATTTGGTGTGTGGGTGGAGTGGGGTGGGGTGGGGGGGGGGGCTTTATCCTTTTAAGAAGGGTGTCAAAAATGACATGAATGAGCTTCGTTTCCCAGACTTTTCTTTAGCACAATAAATGGCCACTTATTCCTCAGGAAGGGCTTACCAATGTTATGAGAGGATGTGGAAGCTTGAGGAGAAAAAAGAAAGCATGATTGCAAGAGGTGGGTGGAAGTTGAAATTGAACATCTCAATGATCTAGTGTCCCTTTGGATCACCTATGCATGAACCATATGCACTTAAGATAAGCGGGTCGTAGATGAACACTTTTCTCTGTGCACCCACTTCTCATAGGATATGAGACACATAACTAGAGTGAGAGGATTGGCACATCCAAAACATGCATGTGGCCATTTTCCTCATAATTTTTGGAGTTCATGTGAATATCCTATTCATTATTGACTTGAAGATTCTTTGAGTTATTAAATGAGCATACAGGTCTTCCAATTATGTAGACTATTGCGTCTGGAATGGTTAACAAATTTTGAACACGTAGTCCGATCTCTTTTCAATGCATGCCTTTTCGATATCCGTTCTTAGATTCACACCCAACCATACACCACTCAAATACAATTGCCCATTTAAGACTAGACATTGGGCACATCTACTCTATTTTGCATGGGTTACTAAGTAATCAAGATAGTTTCCCGTATGGAGACTACACCTAATTGTGACCCTTACTCAAAAACTACCCTATAGATTCTTGCCTACAATGAAAAGTCTTCGAATATGAGTCTAGAGTTGGTTTTGGACACTTCTAACCAAAAACTACATGGTGTGTGGTTAAGTGTGGATCTAAGAACAAACACGAAAAGGACATATGTTCACAAGAGCTTGGACTACATGTTCAAAAATTGTTAACCATTTCTAGGCTCATCAATCAACATATATAGGGAGAAGTATATGATCTTTCACTAGGAGAACTTTCAATTTAAGAATGAACGAATTCTTCATATGAGCTCCACAAATTATGAAAAAATGGGCTATGGGAGCAATTTGGGTTTGACAATAATCTCGCACCAATTGCGTGTTTCATGTCCTACAAGAAATGGGTGCAAAGCTAAGGGAGAGCTAAAAGTGTCAATTTACAACATGCTTACATGATGTATTCTACATATCTGGTTTTTCTCTCTCTCTAGATTCAAATTTGTTATCCTAATAATCAATATGTTGTTATATTTAAAATCCTTTTCTTGTAATGTGGAAAATATAAAATTTACAAGTGTTTCATATTTCTATTTAGGATCCATAGTGTTGTGGACAAAAATCATTGATCCTCAAAATGTATTGATAAAAACAATCTCTATAACACATGGTCCTCCATTCCATTCTTTGTGGATGAGGAGTCCATTTATTTATTTATTTATTTATTTTTTGAGACAGAAGGCCGATAGGCCAACGCCAAAGCACAGGAGGCGGTTGACCACCTGGCAAGTTTTCCGTCAGGTAGAGAGGAGATTTCACAGCCGGGATTCGAACCGCCAACCTCTTCCTTGAGATTTGGGTATCCCTCCACCATCATCCGGTAGTTTAGGGTCATCTCGGACCAATGAGGAGTCCATTTAGAATCTTACATGGACAAAGTAGATCACATTTTCTTGATTTTTACAAGCATTATTTTTTTACCACCTTTTGAGGTAGGTCTAACAAGATTGTAGCCGACTATGGCACCTTAAATCTTGCAACTAAAATTTGAGTTTGTTCAATTCATTAGGTAATTCAATTTTTTGAGTCTGAGAGAAAATTAACACCTTTCAAATGCGAATGGCAAAAATATAAGGAGAAATAATCATAGTAAGTTATAATTACCCATGTGAAAGAACGCCTTTGTAAAAGGGCATTTGGGGAGCAATCGATAGTTGTAGAATGTAAGATGACTATTCAATTCCACGAGAACTAAGGTATGTGGGTATAATTAGGTTAAATTTTCTTTCCAATCTCTCTATTTTCAGTTGATCACATTTACATCTTTAGAATTTGTGTTGCATTGATTGTTGTTTGTTTTCACGTCAATGTGAAATGTGCTAGGTGGGATGAAAAGGTGGGATTCAAACTACAACATCATTGGCTAGTAACCATGTGCTTGGAAATGTCCATGGCGAGCAAATGTGCACCATGAGACAAAAGAGGAACAAGATAGTCCACAATCGTTTTTGTCAAGTGGGGGGGACAAGGTGATAGCAATTAGACATAGGCTCAGCAAAAATGCTTGCCTCTTTTGTCTCATTGTGTGCATATGCAAAGGTGCAACAATGATTGCCTTGTAATTTTCAATGCTTGCCACAACACAAAATAGTAAGAATGATTTCTTCTTGAGGTATTTTCAATCATTATTTATTAGATTTAAAAATTCTATTCAAATGGAAGGATCAAATTTTTTAAATTTTAAATTATTTTTTGAGACAAGTTTACTTCAATGCCAAAAAACCATACAAAGTCACTGGGACCCAAACAAGAGAGAATGGCGGGCTCTCTTGGTGCACCCAATGGAGCCATAAAGAACCATGTTGGGTTAGAAACAAATGGAAGGATTAGAATTGACTATCCTATGGGAGGTATTGTCCTAAATAAATTGCGTGCATGGAAATTGACCCTAAAAAAGCTAGCTACATGCATGCCTTTATTGGATGTGCTATTTTGAAAGAAAAAAATTGTTTCTTGTGAAGAGATAACAACTTGAATTGAGTTTTGGAGTTATTAACCTCATGGCGATCTCGTGTTTATCCACATAATGGCAATTGGTTATAAAGGTGGGTCTTGAGCTCTCTAAAGACCTAGTTGTCATATAGGTGCGTTGCTTATCATACATGTGAAGGATGTGATGATTAGGAGGAACTTTAGGGCTCGATTAGTCTAAATGGGTGGCCATAATTTGATGAGTGAATATGATTGAATACCTTTGATAATGGCTACAACACAAATCCCAATATTTACTTGCTTATGCAAGACCTGGACATTACATGAATGTATATTTTAGAAGCCCATTGCACTTAAATAGCTCAGATTTTCTATTTTCTGTTTTTAAAAATTAAATTAAAATATCAATGATGTACAATGACCTTTTTGGATTGTTCAAATGGCTTGGGGCTTATGTTCATGAGCCAAAGGCTTCATTTTGTTCTCATGTTGTGTGTGAATTGGCCGTCCCAAAAGTTTTGAGGTGCTTTCTTAAAGGTCCATGCACAAGAGCTCTAGGTTTGTGAGTGCATGTTTGTGAGCATATGATTGCTATCAAGTGAGCATATCAAGTGGCTAGGGTTGAGGAGAAATATAAGAAAAAACTAAACAAAAATCCGATAAATATTTTTGAAATTTCTAGATCTTGTTTCCATTTTTGTGTGGGTTCACAAAGCCTAATTCTTTATATGTGTAATTATGCGTACTGCTTTGTTTCCATTCCTGTGCAATTCCTATCATGCTTAATTTTGTGTAGTTTGTCCATTCCTAGAGGGGTTGTTAAATGTGGATGACACTATGAATCATATGCGCAATTTGTAGAATACCAATTTTAACTCTTTGATTGCAAGGTTGTGCGTATTAAACCCTTAACAAAATGAAGAAGTTCAATTCATCTTTGTCAATTGGTGCCATTGCCTCTTGTTAGGCCAATCATGTCCAACTATTAGAAAATGAATT
The DNA here is from genome assembly GCA_964035585.1 of Polytrichum formosum. NCBI lineage: Eukaryota > Viridiplantae > Streptophyta > Polytrichopsida > Polytrichales > Polytrichaceae > Polytrichum > Polytrichum formosum. Next base: position 50,952,792 of record OZ037938.1, on the reverse strand, counting down.
TGTCAATGGTTATAGGGAGGGTGATAAAGTCTTATATGTATCCCCCTTTGACAAAGATGGAAGGTCAAAGGATATTAATGGGGCAAAGACTTGGGGAGAGGGCTAGCAAACTTGCAATGAATCATTTGAGGAATTGCTCAAGAGAGACAAAGATTATGCAAACTTTAGTGGCAAAATGTTCTTTGTATGGGGAGGGTAACCATAGGGTTATAGCTTGGTGCCAGCCTATTGATAGAATCCATCGTGATGACACAAAGCAACATTACTTTGCTGATTGTATATTGATTGAACCTGATGGTACGGGGGTTGTTCTTCTTGACGCTATGCACGATGTGAATAGGCATGTATATTCTTCTTTGCTTCCCTACATCCTACTTGTGTTGTTTAGGCTATGTACATAAATTTGACATATGTGTTCATTAATGTTTACCTTTCCAGATCTACAGAATGCGGCCATGTAAAGACAAAGTTAATGTACAGAGACAACTTGGAATCTTTTTACTTTAGTTGTCATTGCACAAATTGTTTTAGGGTAAACAAGCAAACATATTTTTTGTTTGGTGCCAAATTAAACTTGAAAAAGTGTTTCCCACTCGCATGTGTTAGTTTTTTTTGTAGCATGGTGTCACCAAAAATCCTCCACCCTTCGATTTCGTCCTAGCCTGAGTGGAAAAATTTATAATGACATGTAGAGACTTCTCTCTTTGTAACCCAATATATAATTCCAATCTACCCTTGGAATATACACACCTTGATTAACACCACACTATGTAGTTTTACATTCCTTAATGTCGGGCAAGGTTATATCCTTAGCCTTTTCTAATGTCCACCCGGCCGCTTTGGCCACGCATGCCTTCAAAGATATCCCTCTTGTGAATCGAGTCCTTGCCGTCGACTCCACACTACTACATGAGTTCTCGCTTATTGATTCCGTGCTATCACATGTCATCGTGGTTGATTCCGTATTGGTACATGACACTTCGCTTGTGGATTCCATGAGCACATAGGCTTTAAATACAAGTATTAAAAAATACTTATATACTTATCCTTGCCCTTCCTTCTCTAAGTTCTTCTTGATGTAAATCTCTATCAATGTCTTCCTACTAAACTTCAGAATAGTATAACTCCCACCCAACTTATGTTCTTCAAATGAAATTTGGTACACTTGTTAAGTACCTTATCAAAAATCTCCACACCAAATTTTGGCACAAACAGAGTTCATATGCAAAAGTTATGCATGAAATTCTAACTCTAACTACTTAGTATGAATGCTGTGATAAAGCATCCGGTCATTAAAACTCTAATAACTTCCAACTCCTACGTCCAATCAATCTAAAATTTTGACACAAGATAGATATATAAGTTCAGAAGGTAGTGTCAAATTTTGGTATCCATATCTATAACCCTCTAAGAGATACATATTTTCAAACCTTGCTGCTTTGTTCCTAGACACCCTCCCCTTCAACTTTTAATAACTCTTTCATCCCAATGACTGAAGCTCTCAAATTTTTACCACAACTCCCATACTTTATAATAAACAATCCCTCAAATTTTCATACCCATTGAACGCTCTGATCATCCATAATTGACAAATCTCTCACTATAAAGTTCTGCTCAAGTTCATAACTAATAAAACACTACAAGTAATGCACCTAGTACAATCTAGTCACTCTAAATGCCACAAGTTTAAACAAGTTTGAACTCTCTCACTTCAATATGAATCTCAATGCAACAAGTTGAAGTTTACAATCAAACTCCAAATTCCTTAAACCCAATCTACTTCTAACAAGAGGTTAATCCCTCTTCAAGGCTAAATAGCCTTGGCTCTTCTCCTAAGAACTAAGCACACACATGTGCTCCTATCTTGCTTCCCACACACCCACACTTATAACCCGTGGGGTGCTTAAGGAGCACGAAGGAAAGAGAGGATGAGTGAGGGAAGAATGAGGGATTATATAGTGAGTTGAGAGGGAGAGAGGGCATGAGATAAGGATAGGGTGAGAGGATTAGAGCCTCCAATCACAACCCCTTAACCTTCTCCTTCTAAGTAGGGACTCATCCCATCCACAAGGCTCACGATAAGCCCTCGAACTCTCCTCCTACTTTGTAGGCTCTCATCTTATCTCCTAAGCCTTCCTCCCTCAAATGATCAACAAAAATCCTAATTCAAACATTTAACTAACCTTGGCTTTCTACCTACCACACTTTACCAAGGTATGTCCTCATACTACTTAAATCCACTCCACACAAGCCTAATGCTTCAAACTTAGCTTTCTTCAAGCTTCACTCTTTTTATATTTTTGTGAATAATCATAAATCAGCAAAACACTACTTCTAATGTTTTACAAGTGTTAACAACACATGTGAGCATCAATTTGGGCTCACACATGGAATAACAATTGAGGAGGCATCTCATAAATACAACAGAAAACGCCCTTTTTAGCCAAGGATAGCAAACAATGTGTAGGATGTCATGCAGAGTGCATCAAAGAAAGCTATAACTAACATTCGTGGAAAAACTTGAGAAGCTCATAGCCATTGCAAATCTAGCTGGGACACTACTCCCACTCTACCTCCAAATCCTATAAACTATAATAAAAGCAATCCACATTTTTTAACACCTATTGGGCATTTATTATTTATTGATTGGTATTGGTGCACAAGCTGAAGTCATTAAAAAACAAAAAACAAATCAACATAAGAATAAAATCTTCGATTAATTATTAATATTTTAAAGTGTTGGACCAAATTAAAAATATATTTATTATTATTATTATTATTATTTATTATTATTATTATTATTATTAATTATTTGACACTTTTTATTACTTGCCATAAGTGTGCTAGACTAGCACTATGCCTACAATAACGCTATGTGTGAACATGCCTTTAAATTTACAATCTGAAAAGACGTGTCATACCATATGATTTATTTGGTAGTCCTATTTGTCATACTAGGATGGGTAGACCAAACTATCCTAACATAAATAGATCCAAAATTTAGGGTGACAAGTCCCATTAGACAAACTTCTACAATTTGTGTAATTTGCTACGTGGATTGGACAATTCAAGATTGGATTTAAAATTTGAGATGGTTTGTGGAGATAGTTTGTTCCCACTACAAATTTTACTAATACTCTATCGCTTTTATTCTATTTCTTTTACTCTATCACTTGCTCATAACTATAACTTTGAATCTCTTGCAAATGTTAGCAAAAAAGGTGTTTTTCCATAAATCGTCCTCTCTTGCTAAAAGTTACAAACTCATCAAGAAAAACCATTTCCAAAGTTGACTACAATTAAGTGACAAGGTCCTATTTGTGCAAGTGTGACATAAAAGTAGAGTGACTCCACAACGACAATTTATCAATCTAGAGTCTCTTGATCACACAATAATAAATCCTTACGAAAATGTCGAGAAAATGAATGTATGATAAAATTTTGGATCAAAGCCACGACAATGAATCTATGAAACCAGAGGCGGATATTTGGAAGGAATTGCCTATGGATCTTGTGGCATGTGTGTCTTCTTTATAAATTTTTTTTTGAGAACACGTTTGGGTAGTATAACTTAGAGATTCATGCTCTTGATGTATGATGGCAAGAGATTACATCTCGAGGTTCACGGCGACAATGTGAGAGCCACTTACAACATCATAGAGCCATTTTCCCTCTTGAATTGGCGTAATCAAGTGAGCTTTACGCTTGCCTACCATCCTCCATTGCAACAATGTCAATTGATGCCTAGCTTTGTCGAGTCTAGCCGCAATGCACTAGGCGAATTGCTTCAAATTGAAGATGATTTGAATATGGTTCGGCTAGAGACTAAACGGCTTTAAGTGTGCTTTTTGATCACGCAACACACTAGTAGAAAACTATGCCCAAAAAAACCGCAGCCGAGTTCTTTTGACCGGCCTCATTTGTAGTCGCTAAACGATTGCAGATATGTTTTTTTGGTTTAGTGACTGTAATTTCAAGAATTTCGGGTCATTTAATATATTGTTGGAAAAATATTTTCAAGACCTTTCCAACGGTATATTACACGCCCCCAAATTCCTAAAATTTCAGTCACTAAACCACAAAAAACAAATCTGTAGTCATTTCGCAACTACTGATCAGGCTGGTCAAAAAAACCGCAGCCGAATTTTTTGGGCATAGTTTTCTACTAGTGAAAGGCTTGTGGAGATACTAAGCATAGGGGACTTCAATAATGGTTTTGGTTTATCATTTAATCTAGTGGTAATATAGGACTTTGGAAGCTACAAGATAATTGGGATGCGCAAACCGTATTGTGGTCATATGCACCTCTTCAATTCTACAATGCATGAGTAGGCCACTAGTAGAAGACTATGCCCAAAAAAACCGTAGCCGAAATCAGCTACGGTTCTTTTGACGAGTTTGATCTGCAGTCTCTAAACGACTCCATTTTTATTTAAATTTTATTTATTTATTTATGTTTTGCGATTGCAATTGTAGATTTTTTGGGGCATGTAATATACCGTCGGAAAATTAATTTTAAGACCTTTGCAATGGTATGTTACACACCCCCAAATTCCTAAAATTTCAATCGCTAAACCAAAAAAACAAATATGCAATCATTTAGCAACTGTAGTTCAAGCTAGTCAAAACAACCGCAACCAATTTCGGCTGCGGTTTTTTGGGTCATAATTTTCTACTCCCCGGGGAATCCAAGGTCAAGAACTTTCCTAGGTTTATGAACGTTGAAAACACACCCACATAATTTGTGAAGGTATTTGTATTTTGTGATGTGTAGTCATAGTCGTAGGCTAATTAATGGTATTTGTGTAGGATAATTAGGTGTCGCAACATATGATGTGACCGTCAACACCTCGACGGAAGTTAAAAAGAAAGTGACGCCAACAATCTACACCTTCGCGGAAGTTGTGGCTTGTGGGAGGGAGGTTGTGGTCATAACCACGGACTCGGACCTCCTCATGAGAAGAAGGTTGCAATGTTCAAGCTTTATCGAGTGCAACAAGTGTGGCAAATGTTGATGCCTTTATACAAAAGATTTCATGGGCAATGAGTCTTTTCACGGATGCTTGTGGGGTTTGTGTGGACGATAAGATTTTCATAAGTACTTAAGGGATGGAGAAAGTAGTTATATTTGACATTTGTCATTTTGCATGGCATTCAATCCAAGCACCCGAGTTTATTGCCCGCAAAATGTGCATTCCTTCTGCTCATGGGTACCTCACTATCTCATAGTTTTTGTATATGCATGCGTTGAAGCTTTTTTCTCTTTGGTTTGTTTTTTTGTTTTTTTGGGGGGACTATTTATCTAACATTTTTCTTTTTCTAGAATTTTAATTTTTTTAATACTTCTACTTCTACTTTGCCCCATTATCCCTTTGGTAGTTTGAACTTAAAATTTTTCCTCTTAAAACTTAACCCTATCTTAATTAAATAAATGCCTATTCTATGTTGTTCAAAACCACCATATGTGTGGTGTTTTAAGGCACCCTTTTATCAACAAGCTTCGTAATATAAGGCAACCCATTAACACAAGACATGGGTTGTCTTATGTTACTATATTTGTCGATACATGGTAGAATATAATAATGATAAGGGATTGAGACACCGGACAATGATAGGGGGGTGCAAGCACGGTAAAGTGGACAGCTCTTGATCCTTGCTCAGGTTTAAGTGAAAGTGATCCAAAACAATATACTAACTTTGAATTTTATGAAATAAAAATTCATAAACATTTAGAAAACATATGAATCTACAAAGCCAAGCAATTTATGTTCACAAAAAACAATTTCAAACAACGTATATGTATTTTAGAAGACGGTGCAAGTGGTGGTGCAAGTGGGTGTCATTGAAAAGATAATTGTCAAAAACTTGTTTAAAATACAATTACGTTACATTAAATTGATGAATTTTTGAAAAAAAAACTACGATGACCTCAAGTTTATAATGAATTCAAGGAATATGAAAAGAAATTCCAAGTTCAAAATATTTAAGGTCATGAAATTTACGTTCAAAACTATATTTAGTCAGTTGCTTTTACGCATCACTTTTGATGATAGGTTTTGAAGATCTCATATTGATATTCTATATTTGAGTACCTAACTTAACAATAGAGGTCATCATGAAAATAATCTATTTTAAACAACATTTTGCTACTACTTATAGGCGTTTGACCAAGAAAATCATGGCTTTCATATACCGGAGCACTTTTTTGGTCCACTTTACTATGCTTGCACCCAGGGATACAACATTCATGAACATGAACACTACTAAACAATACAAAAACATTACAATGACACGATTTGAGCACTACAAGAACATTACTATGCTCAAGAGTTGAGGTTGTGAGTGGAAGAACCTTGTGACCCTCTACAATGTTTTGTACCATCCTAACACAATACCCTATATGTAATTCTAAAAAAAGAAATACATGACATTATTTGCAATAATAGATGTAGTCCAATCATTATATCATGTCATAGAAATAAATAAATAAAATAGCCTTAAATGTGGACTGCATCTCTTGTTGTAAGCCCTTCTTTTGATGTATCCAATGGAAAAACACTTTCCATGGAGGTAGCCTTCTTTAGGTGAAGTTTCTTCAATTATACCACCCCAATTTCTTACGATTATTTAATTGCACTACGCCCATAATTTCCTTGTCAAAAGTGAAAAAATGACTTTTGTATGTTCCATTGTGCATTGATTGCTCATTTGCTCATTGGCATTACAAGAACCCATAACCCTTCTACATGTTATGCATTTTACATGGCGTTTTTATTTTGCAAAAAGCTCTACACCAAACTTACCCTTGGGGGTGGACTCTTCTTACCATGTACAAACTAACGTGAGTGTAGAAAAGGGTATTATCTAAGGCATTAGCCTACATCGTATACATAAGGAAGAGGTCATGTTTTTCTCTATTGTATACATATAAAAAGGCTATTAAGGATTTTTGGACTTTAGGTAGATGTACAAAAGTGAACCATGTTTAGAATTTGTTTTGACAATTGGTGTGCTAATACCATTCAATCTACCGTTTTCATCCATTGTTGTCATATGGTAATCATCCCCAATGACTTGTACATATAATGAAGGACTATTTATTTCATGAAATTTGTATTATGTGTATGTAGTGGAGGCATTTATCACATTACACTAGAAAATTTAGTATAAATATATGAACCCATTTTCTAGCCAACCGTTAACAAGCATGCATTTTGTTTCTCTCTATAAAATTCTCAGATATAGGGGGTATTATTTCATAGTCACTCACGCACGTCATTCAGTCCATCCCCCGGGAAAAGTACATACATGTTTTCATGATATGTTTGTGTAACTTGCAAGTCCTTTTTTTACAATGCAAGTTATGTTCTTGACAATGTTGACGTCCTTTATGGCATAGTTTTATTTTATTTCACAAGTGGCATTCACACCAAGTGATTTCAAAACGGTTTTGTTCCTTCTACGATTGGCAACATCAAGTTCCATGAATGAAAATGGATGTGTGTCCCAAGATTGTGCAACTATGCCTAAAATGTCGTAACCACTTCTAATAGACATAGGGATCGGAGTCTCACCAATTTATGTATTCTCAAAGCCCAACTAAAACGCAAGGCTAGCTAGCCACATAAGACAAGTGCCAACATAAGGTGCACACACACATCAAAATTTCATTACGTTTAGGTAGTTGACTGCCATTGCAAAATATGGGCCAAAAGAATAGGGTCTCTTCTTGTGCACAAAATGAATCATTTGGAGGCCTCAAATATCAAGCACACCCAAAAAAATCCTCGTTGCACATCCCCATGATTTTGTCACAAAGTCATTGCTTACAAAAGTGTTGACTAAAAGTGAAGTGGAAAATTTGGACTCGGGTTCAAGTGGGCTATAATAAGATATGTGGGCCTCATGTGCAGTGTCCGGGGAGATTTTTGGGCATAATTGGTCAAAATCGTAGTGTTTTCAAGTCCAACCAGTCAGTTGTCCGAGACGACCCTAAACTATTGGATAATGGTGGAGAGATATCCAAATCTTAAGGAAGAGGTTGGCGGTTCGATTCCCGGCTATGAAATCTCCTCTCTACTTGACAAAAACTTGTCAGGTGGTTAACTACCTCCTGTGCTTTGGCGCTGGCCTATCGGCCTTCTGTCTCAAAAGAAGAAGAAAGTCCAACCAGTTACATGTTGTGATCTTTCGGTTCTTCTTTACTAATTAGAGGTATATTCCGTAGATTCCTCTAGAATGATCGGTAGTTTTCTTGAAGCCTTGAACTTCAACCGGTTGTTTCTCAAACTCAACTTGTTCATGTGTAACTATTGGTCGGTGCTCCCCGTTCATTGCTCACGTGGTCACTTTTCAATTGAATTGGACGTCTATTGGAGTGATGGCTTCTAGTTCAAAATAGACGCGAAAGCCACATGTCATGATGAAACTTGACTTAATGTAGACACAATTCTACGTTCAGTTGTTTACACTGTCGGAAGGGTCTTTATTATTGTTTTAAATAGGAAAGAATGAGTCTTTTATTTTGGCTTCCTATAACTTGTGCATCTCAACTATGAATTTGAAACATGAAATGATATTCTTTTGTGAGTCATTAATGTTAAGTAATCATATGAGACAATTCGTAATCAGGTCCAATGATGAAGTTGGAATGATAGCGTCATGTATCTGAGTGGGATGTTTTGAAGCTCACGAGAGAAAATATGTGTCAATATTTGAGAAGCCTTCAATGGAGTTTCATGATTTAAATGTGGCACCCTATACAAAAGTTTTCAAAAAAAGTCAATAATTTGCTAGCACCTCCCCAACACTAGTAGAAAACTATGCCCAAAAAAATCGCAATCGAAATCGGCTGCGGTTTTTTTGACTAGCTTGAAATGCAATCACTAAACGAGTACATATTTTTGTTTTTTGTTTTGCGACTGCAATGTTACATTTTTGGGGCATGTAACATATCGTTGGAAAGATATTTTTAAAAACTTTCCAACGGTATATTACATGCCCCCAAATTCCTAAAATTTCAGTCACTAAACCAAAAAAACAAATCTGCAGTCGTTTAGTGACTGCAGATCAGGCTGGTCAAAAAAATTGTAGTCGATTTCGGCTGCGGTTCTTTTTGGCATAGTTTTCTACTAGTGCAACAAAACACAAAAACATTCTTGCAACTTCTTGCGCAAAACATTGCTTTCAAAAAATACGCCTTCATGGAATTTAGTTACATGGTATACCTCATTTGGTTAGGTTCTAGGTTGAATACAATTTTGGAAGGCAAGTGACAACTTAATGATGTTGACCACCTCAAATCACTGTGAAGTAGATAAACCATTACCGGAGATGTTGGATTAAGGCATGTCTAAACTTACCTAACCCCAAAACCATTCTCTACATGTCTTTGAGGATTTTCCATCTTGCAAGTGAGTGCAAGCCATGTGATGGCCACTCTTCTTAATCAAACACCTATATTTGAAAACACACACCAATAAGCACTAGTAGGAAACTACGCGAAAAAGAACCGCAATCGTTTTCCCATTGCGGTTCTTTATTTTGACTACCTTGATCTACAATCGCTAAACGATTACAAATTTTTCTTTTTGTTTTGCAACTGCAATTTTGAATTTTTTGGGGCATGTAATATATTGTTGGAAAGGTATTTTCAAGACCTTTCCAACGGTATATTACAAGCCCCCAAATTCCTCAAATTTCAATTGGTAAACCAAAAAATCAAATCTGTAATCGTTTAGCGAGTGTAGAGCAAGCTGGTCAAAAGAACTGCAATGAGAAAATGACTACGGTTCTTTTTTGCATAGTTTTCTACTAGTGAAGTGAGAGTTACGACACGATTGGACTATGTGGAAATGGAAAAAACATGAACAACTAACATTAAAAAAATGATGAATCTGTAGCACCTTCAACATAGAAAACATAATGTTTCAAAACTCAAGGGATCAAATGTTTCGACTGGAATTCAATAATTCCCTTCATCAGTTCAAGGTACATACTTGACCTCAACATGCAAAATCTCACTCAAATATAGATTGCAAATTATGAATTGGGCTCCCTTTCAATTCCAATAAAACCTCGACCAAATTGAGATTCGACATAAGGTGTGTGGCCCTATTGTGGGCACTTCCAACTCCACATACAATTTTGTTGATTGGAGTGAACCAAAAACTATGTCATCCAGTTAGGAATCGCAGTGAATCACAAAAATGATCATCTATAGTTTCAAATTCGCAATTCAAATGCAAAAGTCATAAGATATCAAAATGAAGATTCTTCTTCCCATCAAGTGATCACATAGGCCTTGCAAATAAACCTAAAATGATGTCCTTATTTTGAGCACACATGCCAATCTCATTGTAACACATGTCCAACCTCAATTGCAAGTCTTGTCATAACCCACTAAAATATACTTATCCAATAACAAAGAGTGACTAAATATCAAAAGCAATCCAATTAATAATTAGCAAATCCAAATCAAGGTCGTAGCTATTTTCCTCATAACTTTGGAAGCATCGGATAAGAACATCTTACTCGCTACCAGAGTGAAGATTCTCTTTCTTGTTTAATGATCATGTAGGTCCCTACCAAATATGTCGACTATTGAACTTGAAATGGCTAACATTTTTTGAACATGTAACCCAATTTCCTTTGAACAGATGTCTTTTTGGTGTCTGTTCTTACATCCACGCTTAACCACACACCACTCAAATATAGGTGTTCGATTAGCCAAATTAAGTCCACTTACCTTAGACCCAAAGTAGACCCAAAGATGACCCAAGGATGTGAGACCAAATTGAACCAGTTCACATCCAGAGCAGTTAGTGATCACTGATGAAGTTGCAAAGTTGATGAAATTGCAGTATGTGGTAAGCAATTTAGCTTTTGTATTTATTTATTTATTTTTGGTTTTTTGGTTATCTGGGTTTCACGAGGTCAATTGCACCAAAAACATGAAGGTGATTATTTATTTATTTATTACTTTCAGAATAAAACTTGCAAAAATGTCCCAAAAGCCAATGAAGCCAACATGCTTTGGTGGGTTCGCGCCAACTCCGCATTAAATGTCACATGCGCAACCTATGTCGTTGTCAACACTTTAGCCCTAAGAACTCCTCACTTGTGACTTGACTCCAATCTTTAGGAAAAAAATTGCATCCTATTGCTAACATTAAATTTGGATAACACAAAATTAAAATTAAAATGGCATTCTTCATTGTGCATTGTGTAGCCAACATGCAGATACTTGTATTAAAAACAAAAAACAAAAAACGAAACAAAAGAATCCTGGCAGTAGATAGGGACGAGCTTGCAACCAAACTCAAACAATTCAGCTTTGGAATCCTCACATGCCAGACTAAATTGGCAGGGATGTCAACAAACATAAACGGATAGAAAGGATTTGTGGAGGTTAGATTAAGGAAGGTGATGCCACGGGGAGGTCACTGGCGAAAATCGTAGAAACAACGTGCGATGAAAAATAGGGTCTAATATATTCATTGTAGATATTTTTTGCAAAAAACCTCAGGGAGATCATTGGCGAAAATCGTAGAAACAACGTGCGATAAAAAATAGGGTCCGATATATTCATTGTAGGTAAATTTTGCAAAAAACATACATATAGTATAGGGGGTTTTAAAATAGTGAAACATGTTTACATGTAAAATACCACGACATATAATGGCCTCTTTTATATAGTCAGTACATGTAAAATAACGTGGAAACAATTACTAGGGGTAGCATGTGTAGGGTAGGGTTTGTGCTAGTGGATGAAAAGAGGTAATTTTTTTTGTAGAAAAAACTTGGATGGATGACTTCCAAAATGCCATGCTTTGGTTTGTCAGTGGTGATATATAAACGTGCGTTGGAATTGTGTGTTGAAAAAAAATGGGGTTTAAGAAACAAAATACGGTGTAAGAAAAAAATGGACAACAGTTGGGCTCCGATAAAAAAAATTGGGGTAAAGTCAAAAAAATTGGTTACTTGGGGTATAAGGAAAAAAATGCAGTATAAATAAAATAGGGTATTTTAAAATGATTCCCCCAAAAACTATAATTACTGATAGGGTGTATTAAAATACAAGCATTTACCTTTATTTTGAAAAATACCATACCTTTAAATCTTTCTTGCAAGGTAAATAGCCCCCCGATAAATAGGTCTTGAGCGCACGTGTATGCATCAATTAAAGAGGGAGTGATCTCCCCAAGCAAAAAACGTACATATAATATAGGGGGTTTTAAAATAGTGAAACATGTTTACATGTAAAATACCATGACATATAATGGCCTCTTTTATCTAGTCAGTACATGTAAAATAGCGTGGAAACAATTACTTGGGGTAGCGGGTCTAGGGTAGGATCTGTGCTAGTGGATGAAAAGAGGTAATTTTTTGTTGAAAAAGCTTGGATGGATGACTTCGCAGGCTGGCTAGCTTGAATGTTACAGAACCAATGTATCCAATGTGGAGTTAATGTTCTCTACCTACGTGCCGGGAGGGAAAATTTCAACGCGTTGTTTGAATCGCAATCTTCTTTCCAATTTTCTTTGGCAGTATAAGTAAAATAGGGTATTTTAAAATGATTCCCCCAAAAAATTATAATTATTGATAGGGTTTATTAAAATACAAGCATTTACCTTTATTTTGAAAAATACCATACCTTATAATCTTTTCTGCAAGGTAAATAGCCCCCCGATAAATAGGTCTTGAGCGCACATGTATGCATTAATATAAGAGGGAGTGACCCCCCCGAGGGTGATGCAAGTAGAAGGTTCTAAGTAGACATGTGTAATTTAGATGTTTTTCTCTTTGCACCCACTTTTTGTAGGATATGAAACACGCAAATGATGCAAGATAAGTAGCATATCCAAATCATGCCCATAATTGTTTGCCGCACAATTTTTGGACCTCATATGGATATCTTATTCATTGTCAAAGTGGAGATTCTCATGCTCATTTCAATGGCTATATAGGTTCCCCCATTAATATTGACTATTGAGTCTAGATAATGAATGTACACTGACTCAAAATATTGAGTCAATGTTTCATTCAATTTCATTAGATCCACAATGCCATGAGAACAATGGACAAATTGAAAAACTTTGTATACAAAAGTTTTAAAGCATAAAATAATAAGCAACATCTAAGTGAAAAAACAAAAATTAAATTGATAGATTTCAAAATATGAAATTCCGAAATTAGATATATACATTGACTCAGTTTTTTGAGCACTTTTTAGAAAACACTCAAAAATTCGTCCATCTTCCTTTTGATTCCAGAACAGCTGCAATTCGAGCAGGCATGCTAGCATACAACTTCCTACACTCATCTACACTAATAGAAGCATAAACCTCTTCAATACGAGTCCACAATTCATGAAGATTCCTTGGAGCAGTGGAATAATAATTCAATCTCCGTTTCACAGAAGCCCACACATGTTCAATGGGGTTCAGGTTAGGAGATTGAGCAGGCCACTTCATAACATCATATGGTTGTTCCGAAAACCATTCTTGAACAATCTTAGCTGTGTGCATAGGGGCATTGTCTTGTTGAAAAATGACTTCATCAGAATCAAAGTCAAAATCTACCAATGTAGTATATAATTCCTCCTGCAACAACTCAAGACAATTTGTAGCATTCATCCTCCCATCTATCTTGTGCACATTACCTACTCCTCTTGAAGTTAAACAACTCCAAAACATGACTGAACCTCCACCATGTTTCACAGTTTGTTTGGCAGCTTGACTTGGAAGATTCTTTTTATCACGAATCCAACACCAAGTCCTTCCATCAGAATTAAAACGATTGACTCTTGTCTCATCACTAAAAATAACCCTCTCCTAATCAGTAACTATCCAATATCTGTGTGTTTGAGCAAAAACCAATCTATTTGTCACATTTTTGGGAGACAAAGCTGGCTTGGAAAGCTTCTTTGCTGCCCCTAAACCTGCTTCTCTCAAGGCATTCCTCACTGTTTCAACACAAACATCCACTCCTATCTCACTCTTGAGTACTCTCGTTGCTTGAACTGCATTCACCAACCTACCTACAATGAGTGAACGTATTGCAAAATCTCTTCTCATCAGAGGTGAGAGCCTTTGGACACCCTCCTTTTGACAAGTCAATGTTCTCAAAGCATTTCTTTCTAATCCTATTCACCGTAGACTGCGACAATCCCACCGCATGTGCTACTTTTCTACTGCTCAAATTCTTTTGCAAAAGCGCAACTACGTTCAACTCTTTTTCGTTTGAAATTGGCTTCATTGTGCCTCACAACCTCTCTAGACACACTAGAAACCTTGTACGCCCTCAATCGAACACCACCCACAAAAAATTTCACTCAAAACTGATCAAAATTGACAAAGTTTCACTCATGACAAGTTGCTTCAAAACTGCTCAAAAAACAGAGTCTATAAAGGCCGCCTCTCTTCCTGCTGTCTCTCTCAAATTCCACCATCTGTAGTGAGATTAGGGCTATGTGGCATGAATCTACATAAAAATATCTTCAAATTGTGACAATTTCTAAAATTAGATCGCTTTTAGAATATCAATTGTTACTCTCCGAAGTTGACAGAGAGAAACATTGACTCAGTATTTTGAGTCAGTGTATGTTGAACACGTAGTCTAGTCTCTTTTACGAACATGTTTTTTTGGTGTCCATTCTTAGATCCACATATAACCATGTACGACTCAAATATAAGTGTCCAAATTATTGCTATGTTGGGTTTAGGCATGTCTAATTTACATTCAGCTATGCTTGCTTGGCTTCTGAAACTTGGAAGTTATACCTACCTTTGTTAACTTTGAGGGAATACGGGCCAACAATGGACACTTTTAACTCCACGTACACTTTTGGTTGTTGAATGGGGCCATGATTCGTCTCATGCGCTTAGCAATTATGAGTCATAAAGATTGTCGTTTCGAGCGTCAAATTGGAGTTGTAATAAGAGTTCAAAATGAAGATTCCGCTTTGTCTTTAAGCGACCACATAGGTCCTCCCCATTGTGATAACTATTGAACCTAGAATGGTGTTTCTATTTTGAACACATAGTCCAATCTCATCGTAATACGTGCACTTTTAATATATGTTCTTAACTTACAAGCCTTGCCATATATACTTAGTCTGATCTCATCGTAACATGTGCACATATGTTCTCAAAGTGTGAAGTATGCTAACTGGCAATATGACACCATATGTCATCAAAAGTAAAAAAAAATTAAGTGAAAAATACTTACCTTATGGCATTTAGCGTAGCACATTGGGATGCTTGAGACGATAGTTTTGTGTTTCAGTATGCAAGGGGAAGATATTATCAAACATACTAATGGGAAGTGTCATGTGTTTCCATGTTAATATGTAAAAGTAAGATTTTTTTAACCAACTTATGCCAAGTGTCATTTGTGCACACTGCGGTCAACTTGTAGACCATTGTGTAACGTAGGCACACACCTCATAACACTATTGAACATACTCATGCCAAGATATTAGTAAGCGCACTTGAACGCCAAGTGTCATGGGGTGACACTAATGATGAAATTGTTGATCATCATTATTGTAATCTAGCATACGCCTCAACAAAATAGGGCAAGTGACACTATTACGCATGTGACACTAAAATACGCATGTGACGATATAGTGTTTGATTTAAGGCCCGGATACTCGCTTTCAAAGACTGCATTGAGAGGGTTTGTCCGCCTTGATGACTCACTATATTGATACATTTGAGTATCAAAGATAGGTTTCAATGGAATCAAACACCTTAGCAGCAGCGGTTTGATGGCACCAATGAATGAAAGTAAAATCAGAATGGTCTGAGATGACCCTAAACTACCGGATGATAGTGGAGAGGTACCCAAACCGAACGGAGTGGTTGGTGGTTCGATTGGGCCCTGAAATCGTCTCTCTACTTGACGGAAACTAGTCAGGTGGTCAAGCACCTCCTGTGTTCCAAAAAAAGAAAAGAAAGTAAAGTTAGAATTACAGATATTAGATGCAGAGGTGAAGCAAGGGGAACAAATTTCCCACCGTAGCACACCGGCACTTCAGTTTCCTTGACCAGGTTGAAGCAAGCCTAAGGTATGTGGGTGCTATTTGATTATTTTTTCCTTGTTCTCCATCTTCCATTGACCATATTAACGTCCTGAAACTTGTGTTGCGGTAGCAATCTATGATGAAACATCAATAAAAAGAAAGAAAGATTGAAAATCAAACATCCCATGATTTAGTTATGATGTGTGTTTAGACTATGCAGGTGTGTTGATTCTTTAAATGAATAAATACGTGCCCCCCACTAGGTTGACTATTAAGTGAAGAGAAAGCGGTTAATAGAATTTGAAGATGTAGTCCAAATCTTTTTTTGACAATGTGGCTTTATGGTGCATGTTTTGGATCCACACGTGACACACCATTCAAGAAAGAAAGAAAGAAAGAAAGACGACTCCAATATGGCCACCAGCATGAATTATGGTCTTGCTTCATTTTCAAGTTGGCCTAAATCTATATGTAATCCCGAAATGGGCATTACGAGAATTAGAGGGTCACCGACTCACCGAAGACTACTGCCTCCTTTCAAAGGTAAGCACCTTGAATGGGAGTGGAAAAGCCGGCTAGCATCTATCTCCCTCAAGGGCAAGCCTCTAGGTTCCCACATGGTTGGTTGAAAACATATGGTTTATCCGGATACCCCACTATGATTGGGTGGATTATGATTGTGGTAGGGTGCACCAAGACTGAAGTGCTAGGAAGGCCACCCATTCAAAAACTATTCTAGCCTTAGGCGGCTTAAACTCAAAGTTCCAATGGGATCTGGGTGAAAAGCATCTCCACTCATGGAGCTGCAAACGGACCACTACCATTGGCTATTTTTCTCTTTTACAACAAGACTATGTCAGTAAATAGGGGGATTTTCCCAATCAACCCTTCAATAACAGGTTGAGATGGGGCCCAACCAGTTGGAGTCTGAAGTTGGTCAGTTGTAATAGGGGCCCACCAAGGTGACCCGGTTGATTTCTTCAATACCAATTTACTTCGACTGAAATCTGAGCTTTTAAATTTATGGGCGGTTAAAAATATGTTTTGTCCAATTTTTAGCTAGTTTTCATTTTTGTAGTGTTACTTTTAAGTCCCTTACAACTTTAAACAAAAAATCATTATCCTTAGGAGGAACTGAACCTAGCTTGAATGCCCCCCACCAATTGGGGGCTAAGGATTTCCAACCTCTCTAATATTCGATGACTTCAAACACTCTAGGACTACAAGGATCAACAACTTCAACTTTCATGCATCCTAACAATTAGCAACAACAAAAGCAGCGTTATATCAATCAAGTATCAACACTTATCAAGTGTATTACAAAATAAAGACAAATACACTTCGTTGGTCCTCATGGACACCTACACCATTTGGAGCCATTCAATATAAGAAGTGTTAAAGGTTAGTAAATATAGCACAAGAAACATTAAAAATACACAACATTCACATTGCAAAAAAATTCCATAACATTAGGTTCCTCATTCTCGAGGTCCACGTGTTCGGTGAAACAATGTTTGGGTTGCGAAAGCAAATACCTAATTTGGTGTTATTTTTCCAAATCTCCACTACTTCATTGAAAATGTCATGAAAACCATGGATTGGCCCGTCCAATCACTACTAGTTTCGGCTACAGTTTTTTGGGTATGTTTTTTTATTAGTAAATGCAACTCATAACACACACACTCCCAATTTTCTGTTAACGTCATATTCTTATGTTTTGTCTTTCTACAATTTTGTATTGAAAATGCTCTTTTACAAGTCACCATACTAACACATTGCACTCTAGTAATCTCAGCAAAAACGACCAAATTCTCATACGTCACCTTCAAAGTAGCATTCCTAGTTCTCATTGCCCATGAATTTTTAAAATTCTTATCTAACCATTTCATTGTTGCTTGTAATTTATATACAAAACTCCCTCTTAATTGCAGTAAATTTATCAAATGAAAGATTTTTCTCCCATTAAATTCTCACTCAACACCTTACTAAGGATATAATTACTCTAAATCCACCACACCACAATTAGCCAAGTTTATTTGACATGACGGCATATTGGTCGAACTCAATATGTGACAAGCAACCATAATATAATTGTCATCAAATATATATTTTTAGTGCTTATGTATGACCAAAGCGAATTGCTTTTGGAAAGTCAAGGCTGCTAATAGATCTTGCCTAGTTCTATCTCGTATTTTTTCTACGTCATGAAACTTAGCACCCCTAATCTCACTAGATAGCCTCTTTAGATATCCACATTGAATACTAAATTATGAGAATATGTGGTATTTGGTGTTTTCATTGAATGTGTTACAATTCAAATTTGTAGTCTCCTCAATGCAAAACATATAGATTTGAAGAATATCTATCTTTATTATTGAACATATTATTGTAAACTCTGCAAACTTATGTTGGAATATGTGGGATAGAATTGAAAAAATATGTAAAATATAAGCTAAAAATATAAAATATTGATATACTTGAAAGTGAAAAATTTAGCATAAATTACCTGTCCAGAACCCCTCCTATAGCATCCAAATTGTCACAGCAATAGATCAGATTACTCTTCAAATGATCACATAAGGTTATCATGACTTGCTACAGTGACAACCATCTTATCTTTTGATAAAAATTTAAACGCTTTTGAGATTCAACAAGTTTTTCTTACAAATGCAACAAAATTTGTTTTTATATATATTTTTGTAAATTTACGGCAATCAAATTTTAAAATGTATGTTTTTTAAATAAATATTTATAATTATGGACTATTGTTGCATCCACCGCTATTAAGTTTGTTTTATGAGCCACACAATGCATTGATGTGAGGAAAAAATTACGTTTTCTTTCATCTTTACTGCAACACCATCATTTTTACTTATCATTGTTGCTATTCTGTCGGAACCAAACCCTACACACTTGTCAAATTCTAGTTCCGATCCCCTCATACTTCTTGTTAGTGTTAGCTGCTACGGAATGAAATACTACAACCTATACATATAAAGCTCCACTTCAATAGGTGGAGCATGTCCAACCTTTAGGAGGATGGAGTTCGTTTACTTTGTATTGTTTATTTTCACGTATACCGTTTCAGAAGGTTGCCAGTGAATCACTAATATATTTTTTCCTGATGTGTTGGTCCATATACCGACATCCTACAACTTTCATACCTAAACAATCCAAGGTACGTCGATTTGGACTTAGCATGTTTCATGATGTTAATCAAGGATTTGCTAACACTATTTGGGAAAATAGGTCATCTAGCAAACAAGAAGGTAAGAGTCAAAGATCTTAAAGAGTTCGTAAATTGGATTCATGTCATTTTAGAGCCTATAGTTGTAAAGATCTATAGATGAAGTGATTGACTTGAGAAAAATGATTTCAAGGATAAACTTATGAAAACCTTAAGGTCCCGGTTTAGTCTAACACTACGTTCCAACCTCGACAACATAATCTTATCCAAAAATCATATCAACATTCATATCTCTGCCATATTACAATCACTCCTATTGGGTGTAAAGATTTGTCGGGTTCAATGTTTTAGTATGAAATATTAGATTTCTGAGGTTGAGCCAATTGTTAACTGTCTCAATCAACACTATCGTGCCGAAATTGGAGCCATTGTTCCCTTGAAAGGAATCTTTTCGATTATGGAGTTGTGTTTCTAAAAGAGAAAATAATTATTTACAAGTTCAAAGAGGCTTCAGTTGTTGCCTGAACATTTGTAGAGGGTTTTGTGCACAATATATGTGATGTGTAGGGATACGGATCATTAACGTTCAACGTATTCTGAAGGTCAAAGTCTATCAAGTGTTGTATCATGAAATTTTGTCAATAATACAAAAACAAACCCTTGATTACATACCTGCAATTGTCTAATGATGTGCACGAGGCTAAAACAAATGAAAGGTGGATTGGCCATTTGAATTGTCATATCAAGTGAAGAATACAATCACCATCTTCAAGGCATTAGATTGGATATCATTGTTCAGATGGAGGAAGTTGTTAATGGATGTTAATTTTGCAGTGAACTTGATATATTTAAAATGGAGGGCATACATAGAACATTGGAATGACAGTTGACAAAAAACAATTTACTTCCGAAAACTTCTTGGCCAATTTTTGGAGGCCTGAGAAATTCACGTTTCAAATGAGCTGGTACCCACCATTCGGCTCAAAGTGCTTTGACATATATTTGTCAAGTGTTAAGGTGGATTGACAAGTACATGAAGAAGCAATTTCAAGAGGAATGCGGAACGACGACGTATCGTTGAACGTAATGCTAAAGAATATCCATAAAATGGTTGGGAGCAAAATGATTCAAAAGCTTGGACCCTGATTGTTAGTTTTCTAAACAAAACTATATGATATTTTCACAGTAGGGTGACAGACATGACTATTCCAAGATTGATTTTGAAGAACATCCGTTGTGGATGGTGGACAAAAACAAGCATCTATATGGAACATATAGGTACAGCTCAACACTTTATCAAGTAGTTTGGAGTGAACCAAAGAGAATATGTATAGTGTATTCTATAGATTTATATGAAATTATTGATGTAATTGTTCATATTTATAATTTATTAATATTATAAGGTGTTTGGCTCTGAATTATAGTATCGAATGCTATCATATATTCTTTCATGCCGTAGGCCGCTCAAAAAATAATAATTTATGATATTAAACATAAATATTGGACTCCATATGCATCCATTGTCAAATATGCATCCAATATAAATCAAGTATGCACCGAATATCCTCCTAGTGTTTGTTAACTCTTCTTAGGCTTTTACCTTGTAGCAAATGCAAATGCACCTTGCAGTTTCACTAGTAGAAAACTATGCCCCAAAAACACTAGGAGTTAACAAACACTAGGAGAAATTAAATAGAGAACAAACAAAATCGCACTTTAGCAAGTACCGAAGCAAACCTTGGCAAAGTCCATATATATCCAATATTGTCATTGTCCATCAATTATGTCATTGAGATCCTTCTCTCAAGAGCCCTTCAACGTGCCATACTTGGTGAGCCGCGAGAGGACCTCTATGTTATAATTGTTGGATAATAACATTTTTAGATACATGTAGGGGCTTATGGATTTGATGGGCCATGCTAAATGGCAGTGGTCTGATTGTGGTTGCATGAGTAGCGACGCTCTAAGGCTTTGAGTTTAAGCGCCCCCCCCCCCCCCAAATTCAATTATATGTCTTCAATAAGAAAGTAACCAAATACCCAACACATTCATACCTTGCGTTGCCGGAATAGTGGAGCGACTTCAAAGAAGACATCAAATTCATGGACCGCTCACGAGTCAAGCAAATCTTCCTTCATTTCATAACTAGAGAAAGCTTGCACAGTCATGTGCAAATTCAAGCCAATCTTCACAAAGGACCATCAGTCATTTAAGTTAAGCTTGACCACATCCATGGGTACAGGTTGCATTCCTCTTGTTAACACATTGTTCTTTTGGATGACAAATATAAGTAATGCGGTGTGAAGTGGTTCGTTTTTCTCATTCTCCGTCTTCTATTGATCAGCTTTCCCTCTTGAAGTTTGTGTGCCGGTAGCAAATGTACGATGACATTCGATATCAACATTGACATCGGCAACAATCAGATTGAATTCGGACCTCCCCTGATTTGGTTATAGCTATATCGGAAGTGCATGTATGTTGATTACTAAAGTGAATTACATAGTTCCTCCCAATTGTGTTCACTATTGAGTGTACAGTAGTCAACAAAAATTGAAGATGTAGTAAATTCTCTTTTAAAGATGTGTCTTCATGGTGTTTGTTCTTAGATCCACATGAAATCATACACATATCAAATCAAATATAGGTGTCCGATGAGGAAAGGTATCCGAAAAACTCCCGCATACTTTAGACATCTGCTTACATGAAAATGGAAAGACTCTCTGCTAAATCTTATCTCAACCTCTTCCTGTGCTTTCCCAAACTTTGTCAATGAAGTTTCTGTGTGAGTTTATGTGAGGTTTTACATGACTCATTAATTGCGTGCTAGATGACTGTCCTGAATATCAGGTGAGAGTTTGAAGGGGGAGATATTCTCTTCTGTAGTTGCAGCATTCGGGCATGATCATGTGTCTTGGTTTGAATTTCAGACCAACCTTATGAACTGTGCGTAGGTTGAAGATCCCAGAGATGACTTAGATCACTAATGCGTTTTGAGGGCGTTAATGTTACAAATATGACACTTTCTTTCAGTGGAAACTAAGAATGTCACATACTTGACAATCGAATATGACATAAAATCCATTGGATTCCAGTAGTGGATGATAAAAATTCCGACCCCCAGCTTCCCCATGGAAGTGCGGGAGATGGGTCTTCAAAGGTTACTTTTTCCGACTAGCGCACTTCTCCTAGAATATGGAACACACAATCAGTACGAGATGGTTAGGATATCCAAATCGAAGGCCATGATCGCTTCCCTCATGATTTTTGAGACTTGTATGAATATCTTATTCATTATCAAATTGAAAATCCTCATTCTCATCAAATGATTCTATAGGTCCCCCCCCAGTTGTGTTCATTATGGAGCCTAGAATGGTTATCATATTTTGAGCACCTAGTCAAGTCTTGTAAACATATGTCTTTTGGTATCCACACCTAACCACATACACTCAAATATAGGTGTCTGGTTAAGATAAGTAACCAAATTAGACCTTACTAGTTTGGACCCGAGATTGTCGTATTTTGACACTAAAATATTCATGGTAGCATGTTTTTACTATTCAAACCTTGCCCAAAGTTCTCATATTGTTTGGATCAATTTTGAATTTTGTACAATCTCAAGATACGAAGTTCAATAAATTTAGCCATGCGACATGACAAATCTACTCTCTCATATGTTCCCCCTACTCCACATGAAAGTGCTTGGCCCACAAGATGCTTGAAGATACTGGCAAAAGCTACACCGATGTCATCGAACTCCATGAAATGCTACTGTTGCATCAAGAGTCACTGCCTGGGGCTTCTGAATGCTCATCAACCAAGCACTTAAATAGGAGCCACACTACTATGGTTATATAAACCTCACCAGCGAATGGACAAAAAGGGCACAGTAAGAAAGCTGAACAATTCACCCGAGTAAGGGTGTAAATTCAATTCAATCTCTGTAGTTCAGAATTCAACGACAGTGTGCTGTGATTACAAACCACTCGGATTTATTGCTCCAATTCAGAGCCAAGTGACGAGCATTAGTAGTGAGTACATACTAGGAGGCACCTAAACTGTTATTATAAAAAGCATTGTCAAGAATGGTCAGCAGCATTTACCGCATTATGTTCGTAAGGGCCTCTTTAGACAGTACTCTTCAGTCGTATGGCTTGATGTGTACAATTACGAGGCATCTGAACTTCAAAGCTCTTTGGTCATTAAATCATACGTGTCGCGTATTTGGTGACTAATGTGTTCAAAAGCGCAGATGCAACCTTACTCAAAAGCCCACTGATTCTCTTTTCGGACTTCCTCCTCTTCCTCCTCAGTGAAGTCATTCGTGATGTTGAACATCTTGCGAATCTCTTCTGGTGATTTAGACTGGATCATATCGGCAACAGTCTGACATGTCAAATCCAGCAAGTTCTTGATATTCAAGTAATTGGCTGCCTGTTCATAACAGAAAATCAATTCTTCACCTCAAGTATTTTGATAGCTCTTCCTATATTTATTTTCGCACATTACAAATTACACGACTTCAAACACAATGATGTACATTAAGCACGAGATTATCATAGTATGAAAGCATCACAGAGATATACATAATTGTATAAGAGTTTGATGAGACTTGTGCACCTAGTTTGCAACCCCGTAATGATATGGATACACTTTTTTTGAATGTAAGGGTTCACAAACATTCAAGTTCCAAGCAAATGCAGGTTCTAAGGAATTTGTTCCGTAGTTCATGGTAACAATGAAGATGACACCAGTCCCTCACCAACATCTCTACCATACATGGCAACAATTTGTATACCAGCAATTCTTACAATATCTTCGTCTGTTCCCAACAAAGAGATGGGGCTAAAGTAACAATGTGGTCAGATTCATAAAAATTGCTAAATTTAACGAACTGCCATACTGCAATTTTTGAGGCAACCTTGTAGCTGAGGAGTGCTGGACCTGATATGAAGACGTAAATGGTATGCCAACTGCTATGATCATGCATATCTTCTTCTGCCTTTTTTCTTGCAGTAGGCATACTTCGCCGAATCTACTGAAAGAGGAAAAGTCCTGTTGATTGAGAATTCCAGACTGCTTCAATGCAAAATTAAGACCATCGCCTCATCATCGAGGGGTTCTAATTTCGAAGACGAAGCTCTTACCAGTATGAGGTCAAACAAGGTCGCTTGATCAACTTTCACAAACTCGGCATCCCATGCTTTAATGTCATTCGCAGGCGTAGCAGGCTTATCGTCGGATGTCTTCTGGTTCTCAACGTGATATTTGCAGTACTCTATGACCTTTGCAAGGATTTTTCTGGAAACATTGGGCAAAGGGATGGGAGCATCCATGCCTGTGTCCTCAATCATGTTCTTTACAGCCTGCGACTCAAATGCTACCGCCTCGTCAACTTCGAACATCTCACCCTCTGAGCTCATCAGGTTCACACGCTTCTCAGCCATTGTGGCAGTCACTTCAGATTGCCTGCAGGAGATGTTCTAAATTATCAGCGAAACATAATTGAAAATACAATGTCGAATTTAAGAAAAGGCGAGCGCTTACTCTCTGCCTGTCAATCAAACACAGAACAAGAGACAACCAAAAACGAGCACAAGTGGAAATGTGACCGCGTTAAAAAAAGTTCGCACTGCCTCAGCTGTCGGCATGTGTTGGAAGATCTGCAGTCAGAGAAAAAAATGAACACTACCAGAAGAAGCAGGTAGACTAATAATATAGCAGCGCGGTCTATTTCTTGAGCGCTCATTGAGACTGCTTTGCTTGTTCTCAATTGACTAAGTGCGTTACGAAGCCATCACTCAACCAGAACAAGCTAAACGCTCTTGTGACCTAAGTAAACAAGTTTCATGCCGATTCATGTAAGGTGACTAGTATGGGCTGGGTATGGGCCCTTGCCCTACCGGCCCGTTACAGCCGTGCATATGAATTACACAAGCGATCAGCGTTCAACGTCTTCGAAATGTATGGGGCCGAACGTCTTCAAACTGTATAGTAGAATAATATGGACCCGTGCGCCTGGCCGGTTGCACCCGTGTGCATGTCTATTAATGTCCCGTGATGGGCTAGAAAGGTAGTTATACCCATGCCATCGCCGTTCAACTTCTCCAGAATGTAGAGTAGATGTCTCAAAATTCTCGTAGAATAACAGGACAATGGCCTACAAAAATCGAAGGGCTCCCTAAATTCCTTCTTAAGCACAAAATCCACAACTGCCTCAGCTGTCGGCTTATGTTGGAAGATCTTCTAGCAAAGAATAGACGAACACAAGCAGAAGAAGCAGGTACACTATCTTACAGCAACAGAGAGTAACTCACGTAAGGTGATGTCTCAAATTTCTCGTTGAATAACAGGAAAACATGCAAATAGCATTGAAGAGCTCCTTAACTTCCTTCTTAAGCACAAGCTTTCTTGAAAAAACTCTGTATCTCGTCACAATTCACTTTTATATATATACCAGAGAAACACAAAACCGAGGGGAAATGCAAGATCGAGGTTCAGAAAGAATTACAGACAAAAGAAACCTTAGCTTGCTTCCAAAATCGCATTTCGGCGTCTCTCTCTCTCTCTCTCTACACGATGATTTCATGAAATTTATAGGATGGACACAGAATTAATACAAATGATTGAAGGTCACCGATGTTTTACCTTTTCTAACTTACCCCCGCGAACTCCGAGTCAATCACACCTGGCGTGTCTGCGACCAAATCAGGCTCCGGAAATAGTTTTGAAATGCAGGCAGTGCGAGGATTGACTACTACTTACGTACCAAATTGGAGAGTGCAGGAAGAGAAGAGGGAAAGAATAAGAGCGAGCCAAATATGGCAAAGCCAAGCTATGAGAATAGCGTTTCTCTTCGGACAGCCTCTGCAGTCATTCACTTCCTTGCGAACGACCTAATTAACTTAACTTAAGTGCCCTTATTAATTCAAGGTTTTGGCCACGTCAACTACATTACTTGTGCGCAATGTCAAGGACCTAGTAACACCAATTCACAATGGCACATTTACAACATCATTATTAGCAAATATGCTATTATTATCATTCTCTAGATTTATCTAGAGTGTTGTCAAAGAATAATCTCATGCCATGCATTCATGCACGGTACAGTGCAATTCCATGCGGAATTTAATTTACTTTTAATTTTGATGAAAACTAATGAATGAAAGGATGGAAGGCATTTTTGGATGGAATTTGTGGATGAAAAAAATCATACAAAACAATTAAACTAAAAAGTGAAGAGGATGCGAAGGCTTGACATGTGTGGGTGAAAATAGAAAACAAAGGACGACGTGGGTATCAAACAGATCTCTAGATAAATCTAGAGCTCCCTTCCTTGATCACGGGGTTCTATTTATTATTGAGGGTTGTTTTACACATGTCACCAAGGGCTATGAGAAAAAATGATTTAGGAATTTACATGGTCATAGTCAGTGCTCTAAAGATCATGACAAAGAGAAATCCACATCACTTTTTGAAAGCCTTGGTCACATGACATACTATAAAGCAAACTTACATCGGCACCTAATGTTTTTTGACAAAACTTTAGAAACTATAAACTATAAAATTATTGATTGCTAGAATTCATTAGTTGCTTTAAATAGATATCTAAATTTTGGATATTTCTAAAAATATGTAAGTTCGACAAATAGATGTTTCCTTCTACTATGGTAGCTTTATTTGGGTTCTCCCACTACAAAACCAAGTGACTAGCAAACATTATCCATTTCTTAGACATGGAGGATTCATGTCACTTTCTCATCCATTTTTTGTCATGCTCATCCATGGCCATTTCTGGCCTTGTGCAAAACAAAGTGGGACCGCCACTCATTTCTCAGCCAATGAGACATTTTTAAAAGCGGTAATCATGGTCATTGTGGTCACTAGTGTTAATAGGCCTTGACGTAGACATGCCTTAGATGAATACTTTTCTCTCTAAACCCACTTCTCATAGGATATGAATTATGTAATTAGTGCAAGTTGATCAACAAATCCAAAATATGCCCATAGACATTTGCCCCATAGTTTTTGGAGCTCATATGAATATGTAATTTCTTATCAAAGCGAAGATTCTTGTGCTCATTAAATGGTCATACAAGTCCCCCCCCCACTCCCATTTATGTTACTATCAAGCTTAGAATGGTTAGCATATTTTGTGCATGTAGTCCAATCTCTTTTAAACACGTCTTTTTGGTGTTTGTCCTTAGATCCACACCTAAGCACATATGACTCAAATAAAGGTGTCCATATGCTTGTTGTGCTCGATTAAGACACATCTACATTATAGCACATCTACAATATATCAAATTCTAACATTGTATTACATTGAGTTACCACTTGGTGTGGCTAGACCCTAACTTAAGTTCCTTCACGAAGATCTCAGTGCACCATATTAGGACCTAATTATGAATTACTTGCCCTAACAAGGGAAGCTAGGATGTGAGCAGTGAGCGTAACATGTGAGTGGTGAGTATAACATGTGAATGATGAGTCCAATTTTAGGGGATTTCACACAGGTTTAGGGCTAGATTACAAATTCCGCATGATGGTTTGAATTTTTTCCAATTGTTTTTTAAAACCATTTGCAATGAGCACAAATGGTGGAGGCTTATTACTATATAAAACTAGAAAAACTTTCAATCAAATGTTGATTCTTATTCTAATAATCCAAGAACATTTATGTAATGCAACCATATATGTTTCCAAACATATTATGCCATAAACTATAGGATGAACACTTCACTAGCATCAATACTAGCGCTCAACAATACCGGCCAGCTCAAGTAGTCGCACGACCTCGTTACAGGCGTACGTTGGAGCATGAATGAACTTGTTGTTGTGGTAGTCCACCTTGCATATAAATTTGAACACATAGTGAAGGTGTTTGTTGTACACCCATTTCCCTTTCTTTCCCAAAGCCTGAGAGGACAACTTCGTGAAGTCCGGCAAGTGCATTATGGGATGTCGCCAATTGTTACATGGTAGGCGTTGTCTTCCTTTGAGACGATGTTGATGATAACTCGAAATCTTGGGTAAGGAATGGCAGTTACTCCAACAACATAGTATCCGTCCATGAATCCGGCACTCTCCCATTTGTTTTTGTGACCCGCCGTTGGTGTTGCTTGATTTCGTCCCACTGTCTTGGAAAACCTCTCACATATTTTATTCTATTTGTATGGCTCATGATTATAGTGTGGCAAATATTTTATGGGGTGCACAATCTTATTCATTCTCCAAGAGTCCTCCATGATGAAGAATGAGGTGGGGTGGACTTTGGCGATCTCCGTTGTTCTCATGCACAACACGCATATGAGTCCCTAGGCAATTGTCCTACGTCACTGAAAATGTGTCCTATGTCGCTAGAAAATCTATAATTGTGCCACAATGGTAGATTTGCATTGTTCTTTCACCAACGCATGTTGATTGTCTAGGACTCAAATGGTGGTAGTGTGCTTCAACCCTCTTCAAAATAAGTGGCTAGCATGGGTGGGTTGGGAGGGCGAGGGGGTCTCTAGGTTGTTTTTTTGTTTTTTTGAGACAGAAGGCCAACAAGCCAACGCCAAGGGGGGTCTCTAGGTTGAAAAGCATAGAATCCCAATAGAATCCACCCCCCAAAGGAGACACACACAGATAAAATAGTATGACTCTTAGAACATTGAAGTGGAGGCCACACACACCCGAAACCAGAGGTCTTCATAAAAACCGGCTTGAACTGGAGAGGTGAAACTGGATGTTTTGAAACTTGCAGTCACACTACATGTGCAAATGAACCACCATTTTCGTTAGTTTAATGACATGTGGCGGGTTTAAGAGTCGCAAGGTTCCACACACCTTTACCATGTCCTTTGACCAAATACTACTAATTGTCATGGGTTTTCACCTCTCTCCTCTATTCAAAATTTAAGAATTTAAGGATGCTTACTTGGTTTCCACCCCTCTTCGTCTATTCAAGGTTTTTAAAGCATTAAGAATTACTCCTATAATACCGTGGAGGAATGTCATTGGAAATTCTCTCTTCATCACTTATCATTTGTCTTTGTGTAATATCAATGAACCCTCTTGAGTTATTGTTGCACTCCTCTCCTTTGTTCCATGGCAATGGCATGGAACAAGACCACATTGTGATACTTCTTCTCATGATCTTTCATTATGAATATGGTTTCAAAAAGTTTTTTAGGGACTTTTGGATGTACCGTAGGTCCCACCATTGTTGAGAGGTTTTAGACATAAAGTAGGGTGGCAAGCCACCACAAAAATGTGTGATGAAACTTATACATAATATTGGATGACTTTTCTTCTTTTTTAACATTTTGTGCGACTAAATTAGACCTGATGTGCAAGCCAAAATTACTAATTGGTGAAAACCGATTGAGCTTGAAAAATCCATTCCTATTGTTTTATAGAGATTAGCATCCGAGGCATCAAATAAAAACAATTCTAGTTACTATGGCACAGGGAAGGTACGTTGATGAAGTAATAGACATGATTATCATAGTATTTTGCAACAAATTTTTTTTTTTTATTCTAGTCTCTTTTGTTTTTTTCTTTTCAAGGGGGGTGGGGGGATGTGGTTGTATTGGCACCCGGTGGACCCATGATGAAACTCGCCTTTGTGCTTCATCCTTATATAGAGGATTTATGCAACATGAAATCTTACAAGAACCAGTTCTTAATTTAAGGGGGGAAAACATTAGGCCCTAAGAGTATATAGTTGGTGATATAGTTTTAACATAATAGTTAGTAATGAAATGATAATATTCTAACATATTTAGATCATAAAACCATCACTATTAATAAATCTCTAGTTTTGAACAAACACAAACTTCTTGACATTGATAACAAGTACCTTATTTCGAAAGTTATATGCACCCATTATGCTATGTGTAATAACGGATACAACTCCACACATGTAGTCACGTTTGCCATACCATGGCTATTCCGATGGCGCCCCTCCAATAATCTAGATCACCTTAACCCATTCAGATTTATGATGTTTGTTACACCAATCAATCTTGGATTAAATATCGTTGATGGTTCACGCGCTATCAAGTTTTTGGTGAACATATTTACAATCTTGCACGTATTATACATTTTCAAATTATCATGGTTCATGTCAATCATAAAAAGTTTTTCATGACTTTCGAGCAAAGAGATGATTCTCTCATCTTCTCATCTTACCGTTGAACTTGTGCAAGTCTTGTAGGTCTTGGGAGTCGTACTACTATACATCAAACACAAAATCAAAATTTCATGAAATATGTCCTGAAACTTCAAATCGATATCGGATGCAAATTTCAACAAGAATAGTATGATTTTCTATTCAATTTTGGCCTCAAGTCAATCATTTTGGTGGATGATGAACAACAATACCAAAATCTCTACACGCTCACAACAGCATCCAAGAAGTGGAAACTAGTGTCAATCTTTATATTAAACTTTTCAACCCTCTATTTACCTCACTTGACAAAATTCAACCCAAAAAAATGTAGTAAAAGCATTTTAAAAAACAACATCACCAAAGAAATCCAAATTTTCAAGTCACATATCCACATTAAAGTTTATGGGTTTTTAGCTTGCCAGCAAGCTTGCTTTAAGAGCTTCTAATGTTACATTGAAATTCTTTAAAATATTGATAAATTATGAGAAATTTAGTTGTTGGCACTAACCCTACCTCAAAGTTGACTAGTTCCCAAAATATTAATTTTAAACGTGTAAGAGACAAATGTTAAGTTCTCAATGGCTCCCAAAATGGTGCATCGTGTTTCTTCCCCTCATCATTTTTCAACAGATTACAATCTAGTGCGGAGGCCAATCCCCATTCTCAATTGCCAACTCAATAGAGAATCAATTCTTATATTAGCTCCCGGAGTTTGTGGACAGTGGCTTCAATGAGGAAAATTGCCAATTTCACAACTTGCGTGGCCCTCCCTTGAATAAGCATTACTTGAAATGTTTCTTTACATAAATAATCTAATCACCAGGTGCTCACTCAAGGCGATGCCACAAAATGAAAAATATGTTACATTTAACACATGTGACAAACACCAACCCAAAGTTGTGGTTCAAAACCATCCTATTAAATTTTAGTACATTCAATTGCTAGGATTGATACAAACCCTCTATGTGATTACTCTATTAGAATGTCATATACATACATACATACATACATACATACCCCCCGAGGTTGTCACTACCTGCAGCCTCGCCTCCAAGGAATAAGAAGACCGTAGCCAAAACACAAAGACAATTCACGTCAAATCTACTAAGTTGTAGCTGCATCAACCGTAGGCCATAGGCAAAAGAATCGAGCGTGCAGATGACTTCCATCATGCTACCAAGGCTATTCTATGACATCCAATTTCTACTAAAGATAAGAGGAAGGGGAAAACAAAAACGAACGCAAAGTGTGCGTCTACAAAACATCTCCCCAAACACAAAACTAAAATAACTTTCTCTCTCTAAAATGCCTTATACGTAGCCGATTCTGGAGATATAGAAGCTGATGTGGCGAAGTCCCATTGGCTCTCCACTGGACGGTCCAAGACCATAGCGACCTACTGTGTTGCGACCTACCTAACTTGTTCCGACCTACTTACCTACCCTTTTCACCATGTGGGACTAGATTATTACACCAATTAGCCCCAAATGGGCGGGAATCCATTTTCAAATATCTTTTCTCTTTCTCTCCGTTGTAGCTCATCGTGCTTCTGGAGATCGTCTTGCACCCTGCCTTTGATTTTGGAACTTTTTGCGGTTGAAGTGTGCCGGGACTATCGAATTTGTGCATTGATCTGTAGGTAGCTAGTTGTTTCAGTGCTTGCGTTAATTTGCATACGATCATCCTCCTGGAGATTGATTGCACCCTAGCCACATCAGCTGGTGAAATCTGTTGGAATGATTGATCCGTCAGCTTGGAGATTGTCATTGCAAGTTTCAGAATCAAGGTGAGATGCAAAAGTTATAAGGGGTCGAAGTAAATATTCTCACTTTAAACAATCATATAGACCCTACCCAATTGCATTAGCTATTGAACCTAGGCAGGTAACTCATTTTGAGATCCTTCATCGGCTACGCATGGTAGCAGGTCATCCAGAGTGGCTACCGGGTGTAGCAGGTGAACAGAACCTCCCTCGTCGCTGACGCGACTCGGCAGGTACTGCTCCCCTGCTACACCCGGTAGCCACTCTGTAGATGACCGCTACCTAGTACATAACACTCAGTCTCCATCACTAAGCAAGCCACCTCCCACCAAACAAGCAGATCCCTCAAACCATAATAACAACTCTCAGGCAAAAGATTAAGGTCCAGAATTCCAAACCCTAGCTCCTGGCTACGACGAGCTCACCAAAGGACATGGCTCTTGAACTCACTTTCACCTGCTTCACGCACACAAGAGCACATGAAACCGAAGTTGCATGACATGGAAATCGCAACAACTGCACTAAATATGATATTCAGTGTCATCTGGTATCTAATGTCGTTGTGGTAACTTTTTATGGTGACAGCTCTCATGAAATAAATGTACAAATACTGTCATGGATGATAACTTTAAGTTCATCCGTTGTCCAAAACTCTACTCGCGGATCAGTTTCATCTTCTTCCTTACTTAAAGAGACTTCCTGTAGTGTGCACCCTAACATTTATGCAATGAGATATTGTCACGGATGATTGAATTTTGGATGAAAAATCACTTTGCAAGTGACGGTAAATGCAACACTGTAAATCTATCTATAGTCCCCAAGAAAATTTTACAAGGAATGACAACTGATGTTGGGTTAACATTCAGTGTTGGCAACACTACACTGCGGTTCACAATTAGTGTTGAGCAAGACAATCAGAATTGGTGGCACGAAATATATCATATTTAGTATGGATTTAATGTTGCAGATCTTTGCCCTTTTTACCCACGCAAAGTTTGGAGGACTGAGAGTGTCGGAAATAAAAGCGGGCTCCGGAAAACGGCCTTGTGGCGGGGAAGTTAAGAAGATAAATATGTGCGGTGATGCAAAGTAAGATTAAGGAACTTGTTGCAAGCAAGCAAGCAAGCAATTGGAGGGGGAGGGGAGTGCAGGGGAGGGATGCAAGAGAGCTTGGGGCATGTTCATTCCTTCTCTTCCTAAAGCCGCGTTATCATCCCTTGGTTGCGGATCTCGAGCCCCGTGCTTTTGAGCATGTCACTTGAGTCGTCATAAGATCTTCGACACTAGGCCACTTTTCACCTTGCTATTTCAGTTGATCGATATGTGAACACTTTACACTACGTTCTCTTCATTCAAGTTGATAGGGTGTCGTCAAACCTACTCCCTCCATATATATATTGTTATGTGGCTGAAAACTTGTGCGAATCTCAAGTGTTGATTCCCTCAAACGCAAGAGTCACTCTTTTCGAGCTTCCCAAGGGCAAGAGATATTGATGTCCCAACACACATTTCCTATTCTATGCATGTGGGCCTTGGAAACATGCATTTAATCGAGGAAGACCTGATAAGATATTCCATGGGAGCTTCAAAGACTACGAAGAAAATGGCTGTAGCTTTTATTCGTATTACATCATAATCTTGTACCCAACACGTGTTTGATGTCATAGGAGAAGCGGGTTGGGAGCTAAAACTTGCCCGTTACGGGAGTCGGATTAGCCACCACCGCCCATGAAGTGAACATATATATGTTCTAGAAGTTTTTATTTGTGTGCTCAAGCTCTTCCATCCATCTTCAAATTGAAAAAGGAAAAAAGAAAGACAAAAGGAAAGCAAATAGTATCAAATCGACAGAATATTCAGTGATTTGCAAGAGAGGCGAAGAAAGGACTCACAGAATGGTGGAGGAATTCAAGGATGGCAGGGGGAATTTAATCGGCGAGAGGAGACTGTGGACAGAGTGATGATGGAAAGAAATGGTACACCTTCGCCACTTAGTAGGTTGTTGAGCAACCAAAGTGCGTTTTCTTTGCTAGGCATGGAGGAGGGCCATGAAAGTGAAATTGTGGAGAATTTCTCCCAAGCTGGCAAGGGGGAGGTTAGTTCTGTGCAGAGAGAGATGAAGCATCATCAGCAGACATACCACACTTTTGGGTGATTAGCGCATGCATTTAAGGAATGTGGCACATCCAACTCCCACAAACAACTTGGCAATTGCATTGGATCGGACATTAATTGACTCATCCACTTTATAATTGCAAATCACAAGGATTTTCATTTCAAGTTATGAGAGGTTAAAGTGAGTACGCTCTTTCTCATAGGCCCTCCCGATTGTGTTACATAGGTATATTGAGCTTAGAACGACATAGTCCAACACACATCTTTTTTGATGTGAGTTCTTAAGCACAAGCATTGTAACCACCCAACCAAATGTTGTTCAAGTATATGATTAAGAAAATGGATCAACATGACCCTTGCAAAATAAGGGCCCATTTGCACAATCTAAGATGAGTTATGAATGTACGTTTTCTAAGTGATTTTTGAGGATTCTCACAATAGAGAAAGCCAAGGCACCATGAAAGCAACACACCCGTACGTTTAAAAATAAAATAGCAGTTGTTAATCTTCTCATATTTAATGTATAGGTAACTTCTTCAAAAACCCGTCACAAACATCACTCTCAATGTTTTGATAAGAAAGTTTATATAGTTGACTAGAATTATGCGTACCGTGTCGCAAGTTAGGAGAAGTTGAGGATATGGTATGGGCATCAAGTACCACTTTTGTTTCTTACGACATAGTTGTAATTGAAATGAGACGTACTTTGTGTTGGAATGCTCCCTTTACAACTCCATTAAAGTGTCTCAAGTCCCAAGAATCTCTCCTTAAGAATGTAGAACTAGGTAACCTCAAGTCTATCTACAATATTTATTTGAGCATCAAATCAATCAATTGCCACCATTATCTCACAAAAGCCAATGCCCTACCTCATTCAAGACATTTAGCCTTATCGACCCCGCCTTGGTGTACTCCTCTAGTTCCATAACCCTTTTTGGCTTCTTGGCCTTAAAAATTGGCTTTCATTTTCATGCCTTATACATAGCAACAACTCTTACAAACAAAGGGGGATTGGGACGTGAACTTTCTTAAGGAAATGATGACTATTATTGTATAAATTATTCCCGTGTGTCTGAACCATGTTGATTGTGCATCTAAGATCAAGGCATCCATAGTCAACCAAGTTCATTTAACCACTCACTAAGGGTACATGTACTGTCGACATGGATGAGATCTATATTGTTTAGGCCAACATAGTTAAGGTTTAAGCTCATGTGGTGACGGCTTGTGATCAACTAGAGTAGAGGAGCCCATAACCGATCGCTTTAAGATATTCGGCGCCAAATATGGAGAAGTATGAGGCGGTGCAATTTTTTCCCATGTAGGACGATAGAAATTGGAAGGTCTACAATTTTTTGATAATTTTAAACCTTAACTTGAAATTATTGTGAATTTTTGAAGTCAAAAGTTGGCCCGAACATATTACCAATGTCTAGAGTCTTCTATAACCGCTCATTCCTCCTCACTTTAGCACACAAAACCAAGACATGTGTCATGGCACTATTGGTTCCGGCCTCATCGAGATTCAGCCCCAACTTGATCGGAAATTTAATCCCAACCTAATCCAAATTCCAGTACCCTATAGATTGCCCATGGGGTCCTAACCATGAATAGATGCCTCTACTTTACCCTCCCAAGAATTTTGCAGACCTTGGACAGCTGGCCAACTAGCATCACCTAGCTAAATTTTCCGGGCCCCTATTTATCACTAGGCTTTAGCTAGCTAACTTTTCCGGAACTCTCATTTTCACTCAACTTCGACTAGCTAAAAAGTTGTGTGACATGCATATTCATTCTAAACCAAAGAGAAATCCATTCAAACGAAACCAAACAATATATATTTGGTTGTATTGCTCTCAGTTGGCTTTGTATTGTCATGTTGTTGCACAAGGAAATTGAAAGGCTTAAAATCAACACATATAGTCGGCTTCCTCACTTTCGATCGGCACTGGTGATTTCCACGAGGGTGTTTGCTTGTAGTGGCGGTATAGCATGGTGATTCGCAGAACTGTTTTATGCGATATGGGAGTTGGTCAGACATTGCAAACGCGCTTTGGAACATGTTCAATTGTTCCTCAAACTTGGCATTGCATCGCGCAATTGTGTGGAACATCGTGTGGCATTGCGCAAATTTTGCTATATGGGATCCGCCCTAATATTAAAAAGAAAACTTAGTGTATATTTCAGATTCCAACCAACTATTAGCTAACTTCAGCTAGCTAACTTTCCTCGCCTGGATTATGGCACTTAATTTTAGCAAGCTATTCTTTTGAGGCACCGAATTCATGCGTAGCTTTAGCTAGTCAGAGTTTTTAGCTAGCTAAATAGTTGCCCACTTAGTTTTAGCAAGCTATTCTTTTGAGGCACCAAATTCATGCATAGCTTTAGCTAGTAGGAGTTTTTAGCTACCTAAATAGCTGCCCACTTAGTTAGTTGTCCAAGGTCTGGAATTTTGCCAATTGTTGTAGCCAAGAACTAGCATTTAGATCAACAGTTATGGTTCAACCTATGAATTGACTCTGTGTTCCACTAACCTTTTCCAGCTTCAAATTTTTTTTAGCAATTTTCATATTCATGAAGAAGAAAAAAATCAAATAAATAAATAATAATAATAAATTGTCCTTGGAATATGTTTCTCTTCGCAAGGAAAATAATCCCCCACTATTACTCCTAAACATATGTCAACTCTCTTATTTTGTCGGTTATTAGATGCCTCGACTTGGCCAAGGATTCGTGGCACTCACTTAAAATCATCCATGCGGATGAAAAAAACGCAGGAATCATCTAAATGACTATTTTTAGGCAATTTTATTCCGGAAATAGAGTCAAAGGCCCCGAATTAGTCTAGTGATGTCACATTCGAATGAATCGGGCCTCAACCCCATAGGGGGGCTTTTTTTATTGGAGCCACTTCATCCACGATATCTAGGATGGATGATTTTAAGTGAGTGCCACAAATCCCCAGCCCCTCGACTTAGGCACTCGTGAAATACATCAGTGTACATTGGATTTATACATCTCCACATCCACACCCATGTTCCATATACAAATACCCAACATATTCAGAGATGTCACAATGTTGACTCCTCATGTTTTATAGATAGGACTTCACCTGAATGTGCCAATGCATTGCCAGAATCACATTTGATGGAGCTATTCTCCTTTTCATACACCTATACAAATGCTGGGCTGAATTTTAACACCTTACTGCAATACTTGTAATCAAAAGTAAGAGGCATAGCGGGCGGTAATAAGAGGGTTTCTACACATGTCCTACTAGATTCATAGAAACTGCTCAGGAAAATGGACACGAAAGACGAGTTTTCATGTGTTAGAAAAAGAATGATCACAACAAAACGCTTTGAGATGCAAAGGTCACAACCATACAATTGCTCTCCTCAACAAGCTCAGTGGAAATTGAGGCATTGAGATTGCCTATCTTGTGCTGCAAAAGTGGTCCAACACACAGGAGGTGACAATAGATTAATCTCAGCAACACAGAAAACAACAGTGTCCTGCTATTACAGACCACTTGCATTGTTTTCTCCGCTTCTTTGCTGCGGACGAGGCATTACCAGGTGCTAAACATACTTACAGTGCACCTCGACTGCTCATCAAAAAGCACTGCCCTTACCTGGTTGCAGGATGTCTGCAGAAAATGGAACAAACAAACCCGATAAGTATTTCTATTCGTACATGCCTTTTTCTAGACACTATTCTTCAGTCTTATGGCTCAATGTGCAGCAAAGCTCTGACTAAACTTGGATAATGCTTCATATTTCTGCAGGATCTGGCACGACGGGATATATCTGACACCTTCTGCTCGCCAAAGCAGGTGCAAGCCTACTCAAAAGCCCACTGGTTCTCCCGTCGGACTTCTTCCTCTTCCTCCGGTGTGAAATCGTTCTTGATGTTAAATGTCTTTCGAATCTCCTCCGGTGTCTTGCCCTTGATCATGTCCGCAACAGTCTGGCAAGTCAAATCCAGCAAGTTCTTGATATTCAAGTAGTTGGCCGCCTGTTCACATCACAAACACCAATTTCAGTCTATACGTTTGTTACATATCCCATGTCAACTGTCCACCCTCCGTCCGTGGAACGATGCATTTCAGAGAGTTCAATTGCTGCACAATCCTGCAACTTAACTGGGAACATGTTGCAACATCACATGCCACGTACCATATATGGTTACCGTGGGACAATGTGCTGCTGGCTGTCCAAAGGGAAGAGAGACCTATGCCTTCTCTATCTTGTACAACATGCTCTCAGTTGATGCCTAGCAAACAGAGGCAGGGACTTTCAGATTCAAACGTCCAGAGATTTTCAAATCATTATCTTACCAATATGAGGTCGAACAAGGTGGCTTGATCCACCTTCACGAAATCAGCGTCCCAGGCTTTAATCTCATCCTCGGGAGCGGCGGGCTTATCTTCGCTTGTCTTTTGGTTCTCCACGTGGTATTTACAATACTCTATAACCTTTGCAAGAATTTTGCTCGATACATTGGGCAACGGGATGGGAGCATCCATGCCCGTGTCTTCAATCATGTTCTTTACAGCCTGTGACTCAAACGCCACCGCCTCATCCACCTCAAACATCTCGTCATCTGAGCTCTTCAGCTTCACACGCTTCTCGGCCATCGGGGCACTCCCTTCGTATTGCCTGCACACATACATAACAAGCTTTATCAGTGTCGGACATACATACTCGCACATAACCCGCCCACACCTATACTTGGTGATGTTCGAAAAGGTGCAGCCGAGCCGAGTTTAAGAAAGGCCACCGCAGAGCAACACGCAACCAAACCAACTATAACTCAAAAGTGGCCAACTCGGCTGCCTAGAGGGTTTCGGCAGATCTTCGGCCAGAGGAGAAAATAACCTAGAAGAATACTGTCGGAAAATTAGCTGAACCAAGCTCGGCGATACCTCAAAAGGTCGTCGAAAACCTCAAAAGTAGGCCATGAGGTAGCCACTACATGATCGTACTAACCTCCGCTACCTATCTCTATTGCTTGCCATGCCACTCCGAAACTCTTATAACACGACATCGTATGAATAATTCTTACAAACATATCACGCACGAACATCGAATGCAAAAACAAAACAAGTCTAACCAAATTCCCCCCTGCAGTACGGAATCTATCCACCGAGACTAACTAGTAACAAAGCTGATATCTCTCCACAATTCACTAATCCTCAACACCACAGACCGACAAAGATCGCTGGTCAGCATCTCCACTCAAACCCTAGCCTCCATGGTCAAGCGAAAAAAACCTACCGGCTACGTTGCAACTCTTACCCTAGCGTACGTACTCAATCTCCTGTCACCTCTTACCTACACGATTTGAACGAAAGAAAAAACACAAACTCCATGAGAAAGACGCACGCGGGAAACCGAAAAACAGAATTGAGCGCCACGGATTCCTACCTTTTAACCCCCTGAAGAAACGCCCGAGAAGCGTCACAGACGCCGCCGCGCACAACGCGAAGAATCAAACTCCGGAGTATCGGCTTCTTAGTAAGGAAGACGATGGCAGTTTGGGGTGGATATTGTTAAGGTGTGAATGAGTATTTTGAAAGAGCGGGGAGAGAAGCGACGAGGAGATTGGAAGATGGAGCGGTGCGAACAGGAGCGATAGCAAAGCGATACAACACAAAGGGAGCTGCGAGAAACGAGACTCTTCTTCCTCCGTGGCTCTAGGGCTCGTGCTTAGGTTGGGAACGTCTGGGAACCTAATTGGGAACGAGTGCTGGGAAGGAAGGTTTTGGGCACGAGGCCCGGGAGCGAGTGTGGAAAGATCTCGAAGCCGGGCTTGCTGGAGCATGACTACTGGCTCGCTCGGATTTAATTGATTTTAGAGCTTACCTGCACTTGTAGGTATTTATCATGCACTAATCATTCTTCCCCACCAACCTAACGTAAGCTTGTTGGTTTTTTCTTTTTGGGAACACAAGAAGGTGCTTGACCACCTGGCTAGTTTTCCATCAAGTAGAGAGACGATTTCATGGTTGGGAATCGAACCGCCAACCATTCCATTTGGTTTGGGTATCTCTCCACTATCGTCCAATTGTTTAGGGTCATCTCGGACCATCCTAAGGTAAGCTTGGACGACCCTTGGTAAGGCACATAATATATCTTACGTACAAATCCATGTATTATAACTCATTTTTCATTCATGGCAACTAAGTACACATATTTGGGTCTTCACAAACAAGTTCCTATTGATGACGTTGTCACATCCAAAACTCATTACATACTTTGTTGAGATGTAACAACAAGAATCGTAGGTTTTTTGGAGAGTTCAACACTGAAACGCATTGTTGATGCAATGCAAGGGTCTTGTTGATATAGTGTCGCGTACCTCTCCATGAGGAGTGCCCGAAACACCATGGGCACAAGGGGGACCCCGGAATGACACTCGGGACTTGTAGAGCCGTTGGTGAGAGGGCCCAAGTGATCCTAGTGTGGGTGAGGGCCCCGGGTGTTAGGAACGCCTCCCACCCACAGAGACTAGGAGGCACGAGGGTAAGGCCATAAGCTATGTGTAGCTTATGGCGTGCCGATTCTAGAATGCTCAAGAACACCTCAATCGGAGGTGTGAGCTAGGAGATATGGCAATTTGAGTGGGGCATTGTCCCGGGACAACACCCTGGTACAACAGTGGCCTAGGAGTGGCTCATGGGACTGCGAAGCTTTGAACATGCATACCTTCCTCAATATTTGCCCGAATGGGGCAAGTGAGTAGTCCATCGGCATCTACGTAAAACGTAGATGACGATAGTGTATCGATTGTTAGCATCAGAAATCATATGAAGAAATTATGGGGTTCTGAAGCTGTTGGGGCCTTCTAGTCCCAGCAGCTAAAGGAAAATGTCTACTTGGCCCCAAGTGTTGGGAGAAAGACAAAAGGTTATTTGACGGTGGCGTAGGGGCCCTGCCTAGAGTCCTAGAGGCTTATATGGGTGAGGTGGTTTGGCCTCACCTACCCGAGGCCGAACGACATGGCCTCCATGGGCATTGGCCCAATGTGAGGGCATAGTTGCCTAATATGGCTCGGGTAGTTGTAGTGTTGCTCCGGCAACGCGATAATCAACATGAGATTGGATTTGCATGGATGGAAATCCACATCTAAGAATTGGTTACCGATTAAGGGTTGAGTCCCGAAAAAATAAAGTAGTAGGGTTGGTCCCCCTTCTATGAACTATGAAGGTCCGCGGTATGGGAAGCTAACCATTCGCATGGCGGAATGCGAAAGGTTAGCCCTTGTGACCCTTGCTAGAATTGAAAAATGACCGAGTTACTTAAGGGGAGCTAGTGAGGGTTGTGATATATAGAGATCATGATAGGGTGGTCTCCTGGTGGACTGTAATATCAGAAATTATGATGTCAATTATTGCTTAGAATCAGGAGGGCTCCCGATGTCCGTATCATATTTGATGCACGATACAAGTGAAATCCTCTTTGTTGTAAATTCAAAAATTGGACTGGGTGGTCTCATGATGGATATGTCAAACACCAGAGTACTAAAAATTTGTAGGAACGAAGCGCACATCAAGGGGGCTCTCAATCATTACACATGATTTGTTAAAATTGGTCTGATAGACACAACTTTGATGCAGGTCAAAAGGTCATACTAAAAATGAACAGCATCCATGTATGGAGTGGGAAGGTTGTTTGAAGAGTACTGTAGTATGAATTTGTTAGCTATAGTTTGTTCCTACTAGTAGCAAAAAGCCAATTACTATAAAATTGATTTGAAAATACATCCTAAAGCTAAATGTAGTGTGAATCAGAGGCTATAAGAATTTATTGTTATCATTCTCTGACTCGCAAACGCTCAATGAGGCAATTAGTCAAGTGGTCAAGTGCAACAACCGACTTTTCCAACGTCATCAGGACTAGAGCTCATGGATTTCATCAAGGGATCAGACAACCCGACAAACCTCATCTATGTCAGCACGCAACCCGAGTTCTCATTCGAAAATTGTAGATATGCAAATCGATACAATATGTATCAAATATCTTACTCCGGAAAAAAAAAACGTCGGATGGAGAAAGGACTATGCTTGTATTGCGGCGAAGGAGGTCACAAAGTCCCCAACTGCCCGAAGAAGCCAAATCAACATATTATCAAGACCAACGCTGCCATAATCTAGGAAAACGGAGATATCCAACCACAATATAAACCGTACGGTTGGATAGCTTAGTTTCACAACGACATTTAGGTTCCTCTCTTTCCGTTCAACATACACCTTGTTTTATAATTTCCTTATCTTTTGGTCCTTAGAAACTTAAAACCACTATTTTGTTGGATTCGGAAACATCTGCTTGTTTTCTAGATGAAGAATTCATAAAAAAATCACAAATTTTCTCTAGTTCAAAAATCTCAACCCGTCCATGTAGAAGTGATAAATTGACGATTTTTATCCTCATGCAATGTTACACATGAAACAATGCCTTTAGAGGTGACATTTGAAGGCTATAGAAGCAACATTATTTTCAATGTTATTAGAACCCCATCAAACCATGTTATTCTTGGTATCTCCTGGTTAAAAAATATAACCCATTTATAGACTAGAAGTTGCAAAAGATGACTTTTCCCTTTCCCTTGGAATATCCACACAGTAATCATGTTAGAAATCATGTTAACAAACGTGTTAGAAATTCATGAATGAAGAAATCCCTCTTTATTCGAGCAAGGCCGTTTATAAGATCGTCTAAAGAAGACACACCATTTATAATTTATTGTCGCAATCCTTGCTAGGTCCCTTATGAATCTTGACCATTTGTCAATTCTAGCAAGAGTTACGAACGCTAATCCTTCGTATTCCACCA
Organism: Polytrichum formosum; assembly: GCA_964035585.1. NCBI lineage: Eukaryota > Viridiplantae > Streptophyta > Polytrichopsida > Polytrichales > Polytrichaceae > Polytrichum > Polytrichum formosum. The sequence continues at coordinate 50,909,709 of OZ037938.1, read as the reverse complement.
TGTGAATGGTTAGCTCCCCATACCGCGGACCCCTTAGTTCATAGGAAGGGACCAAACCTCTTACTCTTTCATTTGGAACTCACCCCTTAATCGGTAACCAATTCTTAGATGTGGACTTCCATTCATGGAAGTCCAATCTTATGTTGATCATCGCATTGCCAGAGCAACACTACAACAACCCGAACCATACTAAGCAACTATGCCCCCATGGAGGCCATGTCGTTCGGCCTCGGGTGGGTTCGGCCACACCACTTCATCTATATAAGCCTTTAGGACTCTAGACAGGGCCCCTATCCCACCGTCAAGTAACATTTTTTCTCTCTTCCAAGATTTGGGGCCAAGTAGACATTTTATTTTCCCTTAGCCGTTGGAGCTGTAAGCCCCCAACAGCTTCATAATATCATAACTTTTTTATATGATCTCTAATGCTAACAAAAAACCACTCCATTTTTATTTAAGTTTTACGTAGATGCCAATGGACTATTCACTTGCCCCATTTGGGCAAATATTGAAGAAGTTATGCCTGTTGAAACCTTGGCAGTCCCGGGAGCCACTCCCATGCCACTGCTGTACTAGGGCGTTGTCCCGGGATAGCGTTCCATTCAAATTGTCATATCTCTTAGCTTACACCTCCGATTGAGGTATTCTTGAGCATTCTAGAATCGACACGCCATAAGCTACGCATAGCTTATAGCTTTATTCTCATGCCTCCTAGTCTCCGTGGGTAGGAGGCGTTCCCAATGGCAAGGGCCCTCACCCACACTATGATCACTTGGGCCCTCTCACCAACGGCGCCACAAATCTCGGGTGTTACTCCGGGGGGCCCCCTGTGCTCATGGTGTTCTGGACACTCCTCATGGAGAGGTAAGCGATATCTATACGGCTCCAACTAATTAAGATAAAACCTGAGCAGTTAATATTTCGGAGCAGTATAAGGATTTTGAAGATATATTTCTGAAGAAGAATGCCGATATACTTCCGGAATACCATCCATATGATTGTACAATTGATTTGGAAAAAGAAGCACAATCACCTTTTGGCCCGATCTACGATATATTGCAAACGGAGTTGGCAGAATTACGAAAATATATTGACGAGAATCTGGCCAAGAACTTCATTCGCCACTCCAAGTCACCAGCTGGAATGCCTATTCTATTTGTGAAGAAGAAGGATGGTTCGTTACGAATGTGCGTGGATTATCAAGGTCTCAATAAGGTGACAAAGAATAATCGTTATCTATTGTCTTTGATCTCTAGACTTTTGGAACAACTCGAGAGTGCGAAGATCTTTACGAAGCTTGACATGCACGATGTTTATAACCTCGTACAAATCAAGGAATGAGACTAATGAAATATATGGCCATTTCGAGTACAATGTCATACATTTAAGCCTTACAAATGTTCCAGTAGTTTTTCAGCACATGATAAATGATTTTTTTTAGAACATCTTGACCATTTTATTATCATTTATTTAGATGATATTATGATATTTTTCAAAAATAGAAAAGATTATGAGAAGTAAGTTCGGTTGGTCATTGAAAAATTAAGTTAACGAGGATTTTACATCCAGCCAGAGAAATGTTTATTTCACCAAACCGAGATGGAGTTCTAGGATTCATCACAATTACGGAATATCACAGTATGCGGCGTCGGCGACCATACCATATCTGGGGGGGTTTCGTCCATTTAGATTTGGATGGATAAAACCCTCGGAGTTGGGAAGATGCTCGTAGGTGAGGAGCCCTCTTCCTTGGTTTGGCATTCTTGTCAAATCAAGTCTTGTAAATGAGTGTGTGGAGAAAGCTTATGTGAGGTGAAAATTGCATGTTTTTGCAATAAAATCTTGAGTTATTCTTCCTTTACTTATACTTTTGGATTCTTCCATGGTGGAGTGAGAGATAACTTGACTTATTGTGTGCATTTGAAGAGAGAACTAGAGCTCTTATTAGGGTAGGACTTTTTTTCTTCTCACTTGGCAAGAATGTTTCATTTTTTCTATTTTCTTCTTCATTCTTGAGGTATAACACGGAAGAAAAAGCGTGAGGACAAGGAGTGATGAATTTGCGGAGTGTCGGAGCGAAGGGAAAAACTATTGTGTGAGCGGTGAGCAGTGAATGGTAATTGTATAGTCTTTTTTATAGTGTTTGTCATATGATTCAGCACCTATAACCGCGTGGTTTGGATGTGAATTTGATAGTTTTCAATACAAATTATGTAATGCCACCTATATCCGTGGGTGATGGCATATCATATATTGGTAGGATCCTTCACGAAGTTAACCGTATATTCATAATGATTTTGTACAGCAAGGGTATTTTGTTGCATAACACTGCTGTGAATACCTTTGACTCAAAAAAACATTCCATACAAGAATATATACATAGGAGGCTCACAGTATATCCATTAAGACTTGCCAATCTGATTCATATAGTTTACTTACAAAATGCAATGTCTACACTATTCATTGCCATAGATCTAGATGGGCATCCAGAATATGTAGATACCGATAACAGCTAATCACGTCGGCGGCAACATATAGATACTCTTCTGGCAGGATTTCAAATCCTACTCGAAACTACGTGTAGAAGCATTGAAATCAGATGTGATCAGATGATGCGGTAGAAACATTGAAATCAACACTAAATGCATCAGATGTTCCTTCGGCATCAAACTCAAAAGCTTCCACATCTTGGAATTCTAAGCCTTTACAGTGAGCAAACATGGGATAAAATGTGCAATGAAAACCTTGAGCGAGCTCATTAGTCATATTGTCCGCGTACAAAGGAAGTTCGAATGATTTGGGAGGGCTTGGATAGAAGTTAGGATCACAGAAGAATGGGTGGTGAACTGGATATTTCAAATTACCACATTTGCAAGTGCCAAAGATATAATGTTCATAAAACAAATTGATAAGAAACGATCTTCAAACAAATTCAATAGAAAGTGCAATTTGTAGACCATACTCACTTACTAAAATGAGATTTCTTGACAATTCTCTCAGCTGTGATATGTTTACCGTCAATGTCATCAAAACTTGAGACAAGCTCCTCGGAATGTATTACAAGGGCTGGAAAACTTCGAATCAAAGGAGCTAGTATCGCCTCAAAAATTTCAGAATCCGGCCCCAAAGCCGCAATGTGGCAATTAACGTTGCGGCAAGCGTGGATAGCAGAACCTGAAAAAAAACAAGAGTCGATGCAGATTCATTTTTAACCGGTTTACTTGATTAATATAACGATTTGAATAAACCAAAATAAAAAACTCCGAGTTTAAATAAACGAACTTGTAGAGGTAGTACAATCAAGTATAACATCGCAAAGGTAACTTGAAGCTTGAATAAGCATTTGCATAAAAAACACGGATTTCTCCCGGGGGCCACGCCATGCCATTGTGGCGTTCATTAATTGATCATCTCTAGTAACGTAATTATGTAGAATATCGTCACAGGCGACATCCACTCCATGGCGATCCAAAGCGGGAATGGGCTGAAAAGAAAAGTTGGATTTTGGAACCCCAAAGAGGCTCCTCACTGCCAAGCATATGCCAAAGCGCATGGTCTGAAAAGAGTAACATGTCGTCAAAAACTTTCGCGAGGCAAGAAATTAATTAAAGATAAATGGAAACTCCTAGATGCAGTTTCAGGCCCGTAACTGCAGCTTGAACTATGTTATGTAGATGAATAGGGCTCATGAAATGGCCCTAAGAAAATCATTTCGGCAGATCTATCCTAGTTCACTGGAGGTAATGAAAGGTTTACAGTGTCGCAGATGGGTTCAAAGCAAGAGGCTGTAAATGAAAGCCTGGACCCATCACAACTGCTCACCCATGGTCCAAATCAGAAACGAACCCAACACCAAACCTAGAAATCTGCTAGCGAGTACATGTGTAAACTAATGGAAACATGTAAGCTTTGAAGTAATAAAAATTTATAGAAATAAAAGAATGATGGTATAGGACTTACAGTTAGAGATGGATTCAGAGCCAATGTAAGGTGCAGGCGGTTCATCCCCCACCAATCCTTCCGAATTTCAAAGCCATACGATTTGCAATATCCAAGAATGTTTGATTTTGTGCTCAAACGAAAAGGGTGAATTATAATAATAGCACCATCATCTTGAAGGTGCTGGTCGGCAAAGTCAAATACAGGCTGCAACCATTCTTTGGCATCCTGATTCCATGCAGGCACAAAGGTGGTTGGATTGGATATTCCAGGATTTGGAAGACCTTCCGGCATATCCACAAGAATTAAATCCACACAAAGGTGGTTCACTGCAGATCCTTTGTAATGACGGATTTTGTCACTGGAGTGCTGTAAATACATAGTTGAATATCAATATAGTAGGATGTGAGGACTACTGTATACTACGAGCCAATGTAATCTTCAAAAAATTCAGATTTCAAATGGTTGTCAAAGGCATAATTACAAGGAGTTCACCTTGGAAATAAATGACTTGAGCTCATTGTAGGCCGGTGTTAGGGTGCCCGAATCACCTCCAAGGATCTCATCCAAAGATGAGTTCAGTATGAATTCATCTACCTTGATGTCGCTTTCCTCGGCAGGATCCAAAACCGGACTTGAGTTAAGAGCTCATAGGAAGAGCCTCTCTTAATGCCCTGGCCCTAGTAGAAATGGTGTGGACTTGTGAAACATAGTTAGCGGTCGGAGTGCGAGTCACTAAACTCTTACCTTCTTGCTCTCCCGGAGTGTTTACCTTCCTCTTGCCTTTTTTTGAAGCCTTCTTAGCTGCCTTCTGTTGCTTCTCTAACTCCCTTTGTTCAGCCTTTTCTTCGGCCTCCTTCACCTTCTGGGCTTTCCTACGGTCTTCTTCAATACGCCTTTTAAGAGCCTTTGCCCTCTCATTCTCATCCTCAATTCCCTTCAAATCATCCATTTCTTCTCCGAATTCTCCAACTGCCTCGCGTAACTTCTTCAACTCAGTCTCAAAATATGGAGTGTAGTCGGTCCCACAATCGAGATACCAAGCCCCCGAAGTAAGATGAGAAGTCACCCAGGTTCGTTGTTGGGCGGCAGAGAACATGCACGCAACATTAGACCTATCAAGCCATGTGCTCAAGAAAACCGGGAGGTCTTCTTTGAGAAAAGCTTTCTTCGGTAAGAGCTCATACTTGAAGTACCTGATAAATAGATGATACTTTTAGAAGTTATGAAAAATACTTGTAGAAAGTCTCATGTGAAAGGATTGATGCGACCAAAGCTTTGAATTTGCATAAAGGAGATAAAGTGGAAAATACATGAAAATGACTCTTCTCACAACAAGGTCGGTTCCCTTGAACCCAACGAAGTTGTCGATTTTTTTGAAGCAATCGTGACCTCTAAAATAGGTCGAGAACGCATGGTCCCAAAGCTTCATTCGACAATCTTCAATGTATGCCAACAAGGTCAGTGGCTCACTAGCCACATTCATATTAATTGATATTCTATCCTAGCGCATGATTTCATCGAATGAACTCATCGCTTGCTCTGTAATATGAGCATCAACATGAAAAAATGACATTAGCTCAAACAAAAAATCGAATAAATCCAGGACGTGTGTCTCCAAAAGATTAGCTTATGTCTGCAAGCATTTACAAAACATCGACTTCCCTAGGTTAGAAATCTCCTGCTAGACAAGAAATATTTTACATATCAGCTGCTGTACATTATGACTTTTACATAGATAGATCCGAAACCTATCCAAGGGCAGCGGAGCCTCGATGCAAAAATTAATTAAATTGCCCAAATCTAATTAAATTAACTTCAAGTTCACATAATAATCGGCTGATTATAAAATTATAACAAAATTTAGAGTTTTACATATATGAGGTGATTATAAATAACAAAATATAGAGGACAACGAGACACTTACCCCAGCCCACCAGCATGCTTTTGCTAGGAAACGGGAAAGTTTATCTTCGTTAATTGGCTTTGGCAGAAGACTTCGTGCCTCGCGAGTAGCCGCAGATGAGTTGATATATTCGAGCCACTTGATTTTCAAGCTCAGTGACACCCTTGAAGTTGCGATGAGCTGCAACTTCTCAAGATTAAGCTCTGGTGATATCAAATTCAAAGTGTAGTGTCGCTCAATCTACACGTGCCATGCTTCTTGGTTAATATATGCGTTTGTTATATACATGGCAACCAAAATGTGAAGCAGATATATTTTTTAATTGGCCACTCTTGTTGTGCACTAACCTCTTGAAACCAACCATCGGTGAGATATGGGTTGGCTACAGCTACAAGCTTCCCCATTTTCTATCGCAGTGCAACGCATCTTTTCTCCACGGCAGACTTCATCACAACACCTTTTTCAAAAGCAGTGACGTCTCCATCAGATTGTTCAACCAGTTGGCATATTCCTTCGTCTGCAGACATACTAATTTCATGCTGAAAGAAATCAATTAATTTGGCTCAGGTAAGCTCCGAGATTAAGGTATTGGTAAACTTGCAAGTATCATTGCAAGTATGACAAACACAAGTGAAAGTAAAACATATACGATTCCAAGTAAGAAGGGAAGAATGCACTTGAAAAATGAAAGAGATGAACACATTTAAAGGCAATGTGTACCATGTCTTCTTATGGGATCGTTTGCATCGCCTAAGGTCGGAAAGAGACAATATGTCCTTGAATTTGTCCAATTCCATAAGTCCATACTTACGAACTCTAAACAGGGTATGGATGGTATTTGTCTTAACTTGCGAGTCCTTAGTATGCTTGAGTATAAACAACATATTTAGTTCAAAAGCCTCAATTGTTTATAAAGCAAGTGCAATTCAAGAAGGAATCTGGCAAATGAACTTACTTGTTGATGTCATGCACGACTTGCATAACCACACCAATTTTGTCCTTAGTATTAAGAAGAATTGAGTCCACCAAACAATGCCAAGAAGCATCGCTCTTATGGAGACGTTCAATGTCATTTAGTCAAGCTTGTCGCCTGTGATTGCCATCACATAAAAAATATATAAGATTGGTCAACCCTGTCAATTCTGGTACCGATAGGAGAAAGGTGTTGAAATCCTTGTTCTTAGCGTTCCAAATGGGTCCCCATTTCTCCTTATCTGCTTCAGTAACCTCCTGTTTTTTGTCTTCTTCGTCAGTCATTGTCACATAGAACACCGAAGCCCCCTCACGATAGCCATACACAAACTCTTGTTCAAGCTTGGCTAGATTGCTTTGCAAGGTAGGTCTAACCATAGGCATAGCAACCATCCTACAAAGCAGGATTGGGAAACGTGACGAATTCGTGGGTTGCACTCTCAAAACTGGATATGGTAGCCACTGAGTTCAATTTTTGACGAGTTCGAATCTCGTCCTCGTCAATTCCAAAATGTTCGTCATCACCAAGGGAGTCTTCTTCTTCATCTGCTCCGTCATCATTGGCATCTACTTCCCCATCAACACCTAAGAAGGGCTGAATTGCTGGAGGTGATGCTCCAATGTTAATGGGAACCTTTGGGCACGAGATTCACATGTTATTCGTCACTGAAGCTCACACCAATTCAATGGATACAATTCATGGCTACAAACCGAGCAAATTGATTCGTTTGTAAACTGGATAAATCTAAGTGACCATGACGATATACATATACTAGATTGGATACACCTTGTATGGTCCTATGTCAATGCCCCCCATTCCAGCAAGTAATTTACAACATATCTGATATCAAACAACCTAGCTGATGAACCCGGTATGTTCTTCGCCAATCAATTTCTATACTCAAATATTCATGAATATAGAAACTGAATAGCGCCGTCGTAACTAAACTCATTGCGCTGGCACTTTTAAACATATCCTTAGTTCAACACAACATCCTTGACAACAACGAACGAGCTGAACCTAAGTTTGCTAAGTTGTAATAGAATCATACAATGCCATCAAGATGTTACTGATAGAAATACATCAAAATAAGCTTGCCTAGGAAGGTCATTCAGTACTGAATGAATACCCTGGTCTTTCAAAGGTTTTGCATGGCCATCATAAATCCTAACCCCGTGCACACAGTATCGGAACCGATATAATAATTCAGACCCTGTGTTTTGAATCCGTATCATGATCCTCTACTATTATTGACACTGCAACATCCAAGAAAATGTGCGTAGATAATGTGTATTGGTATCAAATGACGAACCTGTTGAGCCAAGATTAGATACTGAACCTAAACAAAATCGATTATAGATAAGTTCCGATAGAGGTGTATCGGGCCCGATACATCTGCCTGGGACTCCGAACATAACTACAAAAACAAAATCTTTTAGTGTTTGTCATTTCTTTTAGTGTTCGTCATTTCTTTTAGTGTTTGAAAGGAAGCGGTTGGAAGCGGTTGGAAACGGCGGGAAGTTGCTGAAAATGGCAGGAAACGAGGAGTATAAGCCCCCCCCCATGGCGGGGCAATGAAGCTCCTCAAGGAGGCAAAAACCAAAGTCTCCAGGGAAGGGAGGCTAAACCTGAACCCTCGGCTCCGAGACCAAAAGCTGCTTCATTGGTTCATGGTCCCAGACTTTGTTTCGGGGCCGAATCATTCCACATAATTACATAGTCTTGATGCGCGCTAAGATTTATCTAAAATTTTATTAACGTCTATGGACATACAATAGATCTTCTATAGTTAATTCGGCGCCGAATCACCTTAGCATGTTCACGAGTTTTGATTCAAGGCAACATGCCTGCCCTCTTAGATTTGACTGTTTTTATAATGAATCCCATGTAATCAACCTTTGATTTAATTATGAAGTAGTGAGACTAAAAGGGCCACTACGAGATATTTGAAGTATCACTTTTCTTATGATTTTCAAAGCATCAATTAATCACTTCTGATTACATAACTACCATAAGTTTCTTACTATTGCCATGGATAAATGTTTCATGGTTATTGTGAATTTATAAGCAACTCATTGCTTTTCATAGAATCTGACAAAGTAATTGTAGTTTTATTCATGTTCCACTCATGAAGCACATCCCTAAAACGATTTTTTAACATTTACTGTGGATAAATGTTTCATGGTTATAGATACCATAATGTACTATAAATAATAATAAACTTTATAAATACTTTATTTCTTGAATCTTCATCCATGTCTGAACTATTTTTGATCTAAAATATCCAAATCTTACTACTCACTGCTCACCGCTCATACAATAGCTTCGTCCAGCTGGCGGCTAGCCAGTCTGCAGGCAGCTGCTGGCCAGACGCTACCAGGGCACTGCACCCATTAGTCCCCCCTAGCGCCCCAAAGTGTTGGGGACTTTTAAATTTTTTATTTTATTTTTCCTTCTATAGGATATAAAATTATTGGATTTATGGAAGACGGAATTTGACGAAAACATTTGCCAAAATTATTTTCATTAATCAGGAATGGAATTTTGGGGCTCGAAGACCATATGAAAAATTAAGGTATTTGGAATTTTTTTTAGAGCTGTGGTACATAAGATTTCCGAGGAAGTGCCATTGAAAATTATTTGGCATGTGGCATCTCCGTTCGACCTTGAAGGAATTATTATTAAGATCGAATTCTATTTGTCAATATATATTTCCGGGATTTTTGTGGGGAGGGATTTCTTTAGGTTGTAGTGGGGAGATGAGAGATGTGCTTATGCGCAATTTTCTTTTCACAGCAACATAGATCTCTCACTCTTGACCACCAACCGCAGGCAAGTGCCGGTTGTACACGGTTAATTTTTATTTTTGCTTAAATATTGTTTGGGGAAGAAGATCTACTGTTGCCATTGCATTGTTTTTCGTATTTCGTTGTGGTATCTTCCCCCGTGGCGAGCTGTGTTGTTGGGAATTGACAATATTGCTCTATTTTATGTTGTACTAGTTTGTAATAGGGTATTGTGGGGTGAGGTCAGAGTAATGACTGACGAGATCCTTGTCTGTGCACCAAGTGGATGGTGTTTGTATTCCCTAATGGCCAGTAGACCATAAGGTTGGTGGTGGTTGTAGATGCAAGTTGTCTTTGACATTGTTCCCTTTCACCTTGATACTAGAATAATGCAGGTTGTTGGCTCTAGTGACTGGATTCATTGTGGGTTTATGGTTACGACTCGGAGCCAACATTATCGTTCTCCGTCTCCAGGAGCATCTGAGGGTCGATCTTCTGACCTCTCGGACGTTGAACTAGTGGTAGCATCCTACAAGGTTTTTCAGTTTACTTCGGCGTGGGAGACTATTACTTGATCTCACATTCTTTGGGTGCTATCCTTTGACGATATGAAATAGGAGATGCGAGGAGGCATTTGGAACCGATTTTCTGATCGAATAGGGACCATTTTCTTGCAAGATTGGAAAATTTGATTTAGGACATGGATTAGGAAGAAACATTAATTCAATACCAGTTTTAATGACTGATATGCGTTCGAGCTTTTGCTCCAAAATTTGGAGTACAAAGCGTTTAGACTTATGAACAGCGGAGGGATGCTCATTGGATAGAACTGCGCCAAGTGGAGCAGTACTGAGATAATCGAGTGGAGTTGGTTTCCGCTTTGAAGGAGGGCGCCGCTTCTAGTTCATTGGCCGCTCTTGTGGTTAAGATGGAACAAGCGGAAGGCGTCGTTGTAGTGGATGTAGAGGACATTTTTCCTGGTAAATCTAAAGAGAAGGTTTCTACTTCCACATCCGCGAATACCTCGAACCCGATTTTTCCACTCTCCCGTTATGCCCATGCTACCTAAGTGGCATTAGCCTCTTAAGGATTCCGCCAGATTTTGATCCTATGTAGGAATTCCATCTTTATTTGGAAGAGAAATACGAAGGTCTCCGTCGGGATCAGATGTAGTGAATACAAAACTTCAGACGAGAGAAGGATGATACGCCTTGTACTATGTACACGAGGTTGGCGAGGTTTGCCAGGGAATCTAAAGGTATTTTTACGGAGAGTTAGGTTGTGAAGGTGTTTTTGTCAAAGATTGACAAACGCCTCTTTGACTTAGCATTGCCCAAAATCATCATGGATTATGATGGTTGGGCGACATTCGCAGAGACATTTGCCATTGTAGATAAATATGATCGTGCTTTGTATTAGCATGATGCCACTGACTTGGTGTCCATGCTAGTGGATTCTAGCAAATCCCGGAAGACTTCGATCGCGGCTGCAGGATTGGCAGAGGCGGAGGTGGACAAGACTTTATACTGTTGGTCTTGTGGGCGGTCGGACCACCCTAAGAAGTATTGTCCTTCGATGCAAAAGAAGGCCTACACCGTAAATAATCCGAAGCGGAAGCTAGTTGTCCGCGCTAAGGATTCAACGAAGAAGGTTGGTAAGCCATTACCAAAGTAGTTGAAGTGTTCCCATTGTGGGTGGAACAATCACGCAGTGGAAAATTGCTTAGTTCTTCATCCAAAAAAATGGCCTTCTTCTGAACGGAAAAAAAAACGTTTTAGGCAAATATTAACGTCTTGGAGGAGAGGTTCAAGAATTTGGCTTCATCTGGCCAAATTTTGGAATCACCGGCTCCATTCGGAGCTCTGGCTAGCTCTTCCACTCCGGATTATTATATGTTCAAAGTTTTGGAGGAGATGGTAAGTTCGGCAGTTGTGACATGTGCTCAATCCGTGTCACGAGCCACATCTTTGACCACCGAGGAGTCTGTGGAGAGCTTGCAAATCCGAGGCCATGGCCCCGCAGATCAGATTGGTTAGGCAAGGCTACCATTGTCTTTTGGATTGGTAGATGCTAGCCAATCTGTTAGTGGTCATAATTCGAGCATGGAGGTTTCGAATCCGGCGACCGACATAGTACACACATTGGCATCCAAGGTGTTGCACATACCTTTGTTCACAGCGATGGAGTGGTCATCACCCGGCATCCAACCAGCTAAGGTTTTTCACCTTGCAGGTAGGATTTTGAAAGACAAGACATCCTTGTCTTCTTTGACGGTGGCTCAAGCCACCGCAAATTTTTCTGCCACTGAGGATCCCGAGGAAGCGGCCAAACGACGAGCAAGGCTTGCAGTGGAGGCCATTGCGTCTTTTGACGCACATATCTTAGATGACAAGGGACCGACCATATCTTATGATTCACCAGAATCCGCGGGAACATGTTATTTGTCTAATATAGTTGTTAGGCCTACTCGCGAGCATCGCGAGATTCAATCCGGCGTCGTGCGTATGGTGAATGATACCGGCATTTTGGTGGTCAGTCGGGCTGGGGGCAACGCTATTCGTGTTGCACCTCAGTGTGTGATGATGAATTCGGGGGCACAACTAGTTATGATCTGCAAAAGGTTTGCCCATGAATTACGGTTGAAGGCCGACGATTTGGCTCCTTGTCCATTTACCATCGTGACCTCTATTGGCCACGTGGAATGGGCCATTGGTTATACTCTGGAGTCATTACAACTTAGCTTTTGAATGAAGCCTGGAGATCCACCCGCACCTCTTCTTCTCATGTGTGCGGTGACAGATGCAACCAGCTACGACATTTTAGTTGGTTAGCAAACACTCTACCCCCTCAGTTTTGGTTTGGACAACTAGACTAAGAAGGTTTGGATCCGACCAGGTTGGTCGGTTGGGACGGCCGTAGAGAACTTATTCATGTGGCATTCGCGGCGGCCGCAACCATAGCATCATTATCCATGGTTTTTGGATGTGGTGCTATGGTTGACACATTGTCCTATGGTTCCGCATTATTGGAGGAGTCACTAGTATTCATGGGAAGTACAGACAATCAACGGGATATGGCACCTAAGGGTGCATTGATGCATCATCCCAAGGATCCTCTTCCTCCCTAGCGCGATTCCGCCGAGCTATTCCGGAGGTGTGAGGATATTGTCCTCTCTCTCAGTTCTACGATACCGGTCATACCGGATGTCCCATCAAAGTTGGCACATCCCATTTCTTGGCGTCCGCCAGACGAGGAGATCGCTTTGGTGGAACTATTAGGGGGCATCGGAATAGGATTGGCGGCCGTGTTGGAGGTTGGCCTCACCATTTGATAGTACGTCTATGTCGACAACAGTCATGTATCCACCCGTGTGACATGCCTCCGTTTACACCAATTAATGGTGTTGTACACACAGCAACTACATCCGACTAACATTTATGGGTGTTTTGGACATCTTCCTGGTGATATTATACTTATCAATGATGAAGATTTACGAAGGTTGGATCCCATAGTGTGAGGCCAAACCCACCACCCTTAAGCGTCCTAGTCCGGGTGATGGTTTTGAAAATCACATGTGTGATACCAAAGCTCGTGGTAACATGAAATGTGCTTCCATCTCAACAAGCTCCCAACTCACTTGAAATCATGATGCTTTATTAATGCTAGTCTCTTGAATAGGTAGAGCATTGGCCTTCAAGTCTCTACAAGTATCTTCAAGTCCCTACAAGTCTCTATGAATTCTACTAATTCCACTAACCTCGGGGAGATCACTCCATTGTCAAGTTGAACACCACGTGCGAACAAAGTTTGCTACCCCTATATTAATGCCATAGATAATTTTAAAATTTATGATATTTTTTCTGCATATACATAACCATTGATAGTATCTTTTGTATATTTTTTTGAAATTTTTAGTCATCTTCATTTTTTGTAGTAATTTTTTTAGCTCAATTATGTGTCATTCTAGTTAGAAACGGTATGTTTTATTAAAAAAAACAAATCATCAAATTTAGTTACCATTTTTTACTATATAATAGATACCGTGTATATCTACTCATGAAAAAAAATTGATAAAATTTTGACCCATTTTGGTGATGCTTTATGTAAAAAGTAGGATTTTTTAGATGTAAAGTGTTCGCACGTGGTTGTTCAACTTTACAAGGGAGTGATCTCCCCGAGCCACTAACCTTCTACTAATTCCCACACAACTCTAACTCTAACACTCAATTCTATGAGAGGAACAACAAGAGGGAGAGAGAGAGAAGGGGAGGGGAAGGGAGAGGGTGAGCACCCCTCAAAGGGGTGCCAAAGGAGCACGAAGGAAAGAGAGAGTGAATAGGAACACAAGTGAGTGAAGAAGGTGAGAGAGAGGAATATATAGGGGGAGGGAAGGGGTGAGCACCCCTCAAAGCTCAAGATAAGCCCCTCGATCCTCTCCTACTTTGTAGGCTCTCATCCTATCCTTTAAGCCTTCAACTCTTAAACCAACAACATAGATCCTAATTCAAACGGGGGAGGGAAGGGGTGAGCACCCCTCAAAGCTCAAGATAAGCCCCTCGATCCTCTCCTACTTCGTAGGCTCTTATCCGATCCGCCAAGTAAGCCCCTTGATCCTCACCTACCTCGTATGCTCTTATCCTATCCGTTAAGCCTTCAACTCCTAAACCAACAAGATGGATCCCAATTCAAATATTTAAACTCAAGGAGCTCCCCTTGGTCCACCACATGCTACACTCACCTAACCAAAGAACTTCCTTCATGCCGCTAAGCTTCTAATTAACTACAGCACATAAGCCTAAGGCCTAAACATAACTTCACACCAAGCCTCACTTTTTTTTATATTTTTGAGAATAATCATAAAACATCAAAACATAACTTCTAATAGTTTCAAAGGGTTAAGAACACATGTGGGCACCATTTTGGGCTCACACATAGATCTTGTTATTGTGGGATGGCCATCCTAGGACCACTCATGTGCTAAAGCAGGCCGAGGTTTAGAGGATCTCAGGTCTAACATTTTCTAGGACCTCATCCGGCTCATACAGTGGTGGTTTATCCACCAACCTTCCCCTCTAGGGTACATATTCAAGAATGTACCTCTGTTGGGAGACTCTCGAGATAAGGTGTTGGAAGGCAAACATTATATTTGTCAACACCTTAGGGATTCTATTTTTGTAGATGCCGCGGGACTTGGTTCGTATTCCTATTGTCTTCGGTGATTTTGGACCAACCTCGTACCGCTATCCACATTAACTGCAATATTTTCCAGCAGTGCCTCCACATTCGGATCAGAAGGTGGATGACATCTTGGATCCAAACCGGACCTCTTTGCTGGTTGTTCGAGATGATTTACCCCCGTTGGCATTGGTCAACAAAGTGGGGGCACCACGGAGGGTTTTCCCCACGGTTATTCGCATTTCGCAATCGTGGGTCTGGCATGGTGTGGGATGATCACATTAAAACCCATACCAAACCATTGGCTGACGAATGGGAGTGTGCCATGGATTTCCGCATTAGTACCATACCAGCTCCTGGTCTTTCTGAAGGCCAATGATGTTTCGTGTTAGGCCAAGCCATGGATCTTAATTCCATGGTGTGAATTATTGGTTTATGCCTTGCATTGCAACAACATTATGGTGTCCAGTTGTTGTCTCTGGGGACAGAGGACTCTGGTAAGGGAGTACAACGGTCCACATCTATGGAGCTCGGGAAGATCACTCCATTGTCAAGTTGAACACCACGTGCGAACAAAGTTTGCTACCCCTATATTACATGTCATAAATAATTTTAAATTTTATGATATTTTTTCTACACATACACAACCATTGATGGTATCTTTTGTATATATTTTTGAAATTTTTAGTCATCTTCATTAATTGTAGCAAATTTTTTAGTTCAATTCTGCGTCCTTCTAGTTAGAAACGGTATGTTTTATTAAAAAAACAAATCATCAAATTTAGTCACCATTTTTTACAATGTAACATGTACCATTTATATCTACTCATGAAAAAAAAATTGATAAAATTATGACCCATTTTGGTGATGTTTTTTACATTTTTTACATTTTTTACATCTAAAATGATCGCACGTGGTTGTTCAACTCTACAATGGAGTGATCTCCCCGAGCTATGGAGGAGGGAATTGAGGCCATAGTTGGAGAAGTTGAACAAATCTCTCGATTTGAGCAGCTGGTGATGGAAGAGCTTTGAGCTCAACGGGTTTATACTGCTTTGGTTTCTTCATCTTCAATGGTAGCTTCATCATCACATGTTGGTGGTAATGAAAAGAGGCTAGACTTTACTGCTAGCATTGAGGTTGGGGGATGGTCAATGCCCCATCTTCTAAGTAGTAGTTAGAGTCCGTACCAGCACAAGGTGGTTCCCCTTTGGTGGAGAAGGAGACCACAAAGTTTGATGATTGGCCATTGGAATTAGGCCCTCATTTCACTGGTGTTGAGACACGGAAGGTACGAACATTCATTCGTTTGTACTATAGGTGTTTTGCTTTTAGCCTTCAGGATCTCGAAGGCTACAAAGAAAAACCCATCCACATTCAGCTGGAGGACAACCATCCTATTTTTCGGAGACCTTATAGGCTAAGTGCTCCCGAGAAGATTGGTGTCCAGGCTCGTTGCCAAGAGCTCTTGGTAGCAAGGTTGATCAAAGTCTCCAATGGGAAGTATGCTTGTGCTACGGTTATGCCATCGAAGAAGGATATTCTTGGCAATTGGATAGAGAAGCGGATGTGCGGGAATTACCGTCCAGTTAACCGGAAGACCAAGTCGGATCAGTATCCCATGCCAATCCCGGAGGAGTTGTTCGATGCCATCAGATTTTCTCGAGTCTTTAGCACCTTGGACTTGAGATCCGGCTATCACCAACTTCCATTACTTGTGGAAGATCGGGTGAAAACTGCATTCTGGGAAGCTGATCAAAATGAGAAGGATCAACTTTACCATTGGAAGTTTCTTCCATTTGGCCTACAGAATGTACATGCTGAGTTTTAGAGAGTAATGAACCAGGTCATCTTTGGCTTGCCCTTTGCTCAGTGTTACATTAATGACGTGATCATCTTCAGTAGGATACCACATGAGCATGTGAGGCATCTGCAAGTCGTTTTTGAATGGTTGCAGCGGTGGGGATTGCGTTTGCACTATGGTAAGTGCAAGTTTTTTCATGAGCAACTGGCATATATGGGTCATATGATTGTTCCAGGAGGTCTTGGGGTGCAGCAAACGAAAGTGGACGCTGTGCAAAAAATTTCGGCACCGGTCGATGTGCCGAAACTTCGTGTTTTCTTGGGCTTGGCGAATTACTACCGACAATTCGTCAAGAACTTTAGCTTGATCGCCAAAACTCTCACCATTCTCACGAACAAGGACCAACCTTGGACTTGGGGTGGTGAGCAACAACGATCATTCAAGACATTGAAGCAGAGACTGGGTACGGCTCCAGTGTTTCAACGTCATGATGTCTCCAAATTTTTCTAGTTGCATATGGACTGGAGCTTATTGGGTTTGGGAGTAGTCCTCACTTAGAAGGATGACACTGGCCGGGAGTATGTTGTACTTATGCTTCGCGAAGCAACAACAGTGCAGAGGCCAATTATTCATCCTATGAGGGAGAGGTGTTAGCAGCGATATGGACTATTGCCTATTTCCGGCCATATCTCTATGGTTAGCATTTTACTTTAGTGACTGACCATCAACCTTTACGGTGGCTCATGGAGTCGGATAAGTTTACTGGATGTCGCGTACCTCTCCATGAGGAGTGCCCGAAACACCATGGGCACAAGGGGGACCCCGGAGTGACACCCGGGACTTGTGGCGCCGTTGGTGAGAAGGCCCAAGTGATCTTAGTGTGGGTGAGGGCCCCGGGCGTTGGGAATGCCTCCCACCCACGGAAACTAGGAGGCATGAGGGTGAAGCCATGAGCTATGCGTAGCTTATGGCGTGCCAATTCTAGAATGTTGAAGAACACCTCAATCGGAGGTGTGAGCTAGGAGATATGGCAATTTGAGTGGGGCGTTGTCCCGGAACAACACCCTGGTACAGCAGTGGCCTGGGAGTGGCTCCCGGGACTGCAAAGCTTTGAACTAGCATAACTTCCTCAATACTTGCCTGAATGGGGCAAGTGAGTAGTCCATCGGCATCTACGTGAAATGTAAATGACAATGGAGTGGTTGATTGTTAGCATCAAAGACCATATGAAGAAGTTATGGGGTTCTAAAGCTACTGGGGCCTTCCAACCCTAGCGGCTAAGGGAAAATGTCTACTTGGCCCCAAGTATTGGGAGAAAGACAAAAGGTTACTTGACGGTGGCGTAAGGGCCCTGCCTAGAGTCCTAGAGGCTCATATGGGTGAGATGGTGTGGCCTCACCTACCCGAGGCCAAACGGCATGGCCTCCATGGATATTGGCCCAATGTGAGGGCATAGTTGCCTAGTATGGCTCGGATAGTTGTAGTGTTGTTTCGGCAACGCGATGATCAACATGAAATTGGACTTTCATGGATGGAAGTCCACATCTAAGAATTGGTTACCGATTAAGGGTTGAGTCCCGAAAAAACAGAGTAGTAGGGTTGGGTCCCCCCTTATGAACTAAGAAGGTCCGCGGTATGGGGAGCTAACCAATCGCATGACGGAATGCGAAGGGTTAGCGCTCGTAATTTTTGCTAGGATTGAGAAATGACCAAGATACTTAAGGGGCGCTAACAAGGGTTGCGACACTGGCAAGCTCGTCAAATGGACTTTATTGCTCCAGGAGTACGACTTTGAGGTGATACACCGTGCTGAGAATACCAACTTGGATGCAGATGGACTCTCACGCAATCCAAGTCCTTCATATAAGGACTTGACCGGAGCCAGGTGACATGGAAATTGTGATCGAGAGGCGGTATTAGGTTGGCACGCAACTGCTTGCCTCACTTTATTTTCTGGCTCTACTGCTGAGGTTCCAATACAGGTCTCGAATGATGAGACTAATCGACCTCAAGCTATTGTAGATATATGGGAGGATCTTCCCGTATTGCATAAGCTTCAGCAGGGAACATTTCCCTTGTCCATCTTAACGATGGAAAGGGATAGGATTGGACATTGAATAACAAGGTTCCGTTGGGAGAACGGTTTGTTATTTTGATTGTGGTCGGATGGGACAAGGCATATTGTTCATGGACCGGATCAGAGGGCCTCCTTGGTACGGCAAGTGCATGAGGAACTTGGCCATTTTGGCGTACGCATGACACATTCGATGTTGCGTAGCCAATATTGGTGGACCAGCATGTATCAACAAGTTGTTGCTTATGTCAAGAGGTGTGAAGTTTGTGATCGGATTAGGTCTAGCTTTAACACGTTGTCATTTCAACTACAACCCTTATCTAGCATGGGACTGAGCTATTGCTGGTCACTCAACTTTGGAAGACCATTGGTTGTCACACCACGTGGAGCAAAGTATGTGTTGGTGATGGTAGAGCATTTCAGTAAGTGGATTTTAGCTTGTCGCTCTACCCCAAAACTCGGCAAAGTTGGCCGCGGTAGCCTTTTTGGATCGTGTATTGGCACGTTTTGGAGCACCGGCTGAGGTATTGACAGACCAAGGGAGGGAGTTCCTTGGTGATTTTGAGAATTTGTGCACTAAGGCTCTCACCGTACCACCTCGTGGGATCATCCGGATGATTTGGCTGAACGAGTTGATCAAACAACCAAGTGTGGCTTGAGGAAGTATGGATTACTTCGGGGGAGCCACTAGGATTGGGACCTTATGTTGTCTTGGATGGCTATAGGCTATCGATTTAATAGGCAGGCCTCGTTGGTATCCTACAGCCCGTATCAGTTGTTATAATGACGTGAGCATGTACTCCCGAGTTCTATTCGAGAAAAGCTAGCTCTTGTTGTGGACTTGGATGATCCAAACATTTGGGCAAAGTATTTGCAAAAGCGGGCTTAATTCTTCCAGAGGGCCATACCTATGGCCATAGAAAATTTGTCCATCGCTCAGCACCGTGACACATTGCGTTATGCACGCATTTGCAATGGTGCTTACCGACCTCAATTGCGGAGATTTTGGCAAGGGGATTATGTTTATCTCCAACGTGAGGCGCCTACAACATTGGATGTTAGGGCGGGGCGCACTATCATTCGGGTGAAGGAGGTGTTGCCGAGTGGTTTGTTCTTGTTGGAAGGCAAGGATGGCAAGGAATATCGCGAGCATTCCAAAATCTATGCCCCATGTCATCTACCCATTGAGGGTACAGTTCATTATGAACTAGTCGTCGTGCCAGAGGGTCTTCTGTGTTTTGTGTGTGGAAAAAAGATAGGATCGGCTACTATGCTCTTGTGTGATTAATATCAACGTGGTTGGCACATGACATTCATGAGGCTGTGAGCCCAAATTGATGCCCACATGTGTTGTTAACACTTGTAAAACATTACAAGTAGTGTTTTGTTGATTTATGATTATTCACAAAAATATAAAAAGAGTGAAGCTTGAAGAAAGCTAAGTTTGAAGAATTAGGCTTGTGTGGAGTGGATTTAAGTAGTATGAGGACATATCTTGGTAAAGTGTGGTAGGTAGAAAGCCAAGGTTAGTTAAATGTTTGAATTAGGATCTTTGTTGATCATTTGAGGGAGGAAGGCTTAGGAGATAAGATGAGAGCCTACAAAGTAGGAGGAGATTTTGAAGGCTTATCGTGAGCCTTGAGGGTGCTCACCCCCTCAAACTCACTATATAATCCCTCATTCTTCCCTCACTCATCCTCTCTTTCCTTCGTGCTCCTTGGCACCCCACGTGTTATAAGTGTGGGTGTATGGAAGCAAGATAGGAGCACATGTGTGTGCATGGTTTTGAAGTTAGGAGCCAAGGCTAGTTGGCCTTGAAGAGGGCTTGACCTCTTGTTAGCATTAGTTTGGGTGTGAATGATTTTAATATAATTTATGGCTTCAAGTTGTAGTACTTGAGTTCATATTTCTTGGGTATATGTGTTTGCTAAGTGTCATCATAACTATTCCACTCGGGCTAGGAGGAAATCGAAGGGTGGAGTACTTGTGGTGACACGTTGCCGGAACACGAGTTGGTAAATGAGAGGGTCCTTTGAGTAGTCTAGGTTGTAAGGGGCATAACTTCCGAGCAGAAGAAGATACTTCGTTGAAATTTAGAGGGTTAGTAAACAACTTGTTCATATGAACATGGTCAAAATCTGAGGATGTTTGGAGTACTGGAGCAGCAGTTATGACATTCTGAACTTTGCCTACATTTTCAAGCTGAAATGGGCATAACTCCTGGACAAAGGCTTGGAAACGCATGAAATTTTGAGGGATGCTTTGTTCTTAGGTTTCCTAGTTGTGGTACAAATTTCAAGTCATTCCGAGTAGATGAGAAGGAGATATATCATTCTGAAGTGTTTTCAAGAGTTGCAGACTAAAAAGGCCATAACGTTTTGGAAGAAAATGAAAATAGTTTGAAATTTCAGGGGATCATAAACAATTAGTTTTTGTGATTGCTCCTTAAATTTGAAGTTCTTTGGAGCCCGTGGGAGGAAATTATGACATTTTGAAATCTGGGTAGACTAACACATCAAAATGGTCATAACTGTCGGACAGAAAATGAGATAGGCTCACAAATTGGTGAGATGTTTTTTGCTTTGTCTCCCTAGTTACAGATAAAATTTCAGGACATTCCGAGAAGTAATGGGAAAGTTACACTATTCTGAAATTTGTTCTGGATGTAGCCTTGGGGGTTAAATCATAAGTCATTAACGTTGTGTATATTCCAAAGGCATATTGGGATGATACGTTGAGTTACTAAGGAAGGAGTTTGCTAAGTGTCATCAATACTATTCCACTCGGGCTAGGACGAAATCGAAGGGTGGAGTACTTTTGGTGACAGAGGCCACCCTTGACTTCTCTACCATCTAGACAGTGGAATTGTCCTCGCTGTCGAGGATTTTTTGTACCTGGTGCTTCCACCAATCGTATTCAATGATTATGTGTGGTTTTCACCGTGTTGTACTTGTCCAAGTAGAATATGAGGAGTTATGGCTTAGGGACGTGATCGAACGCGAGGCGATGGAATTAATTCTATGAAATCTGATGGCCAAACATCAAAGGCGATTAAAGATGAGGCTCATACTACACCCAGCTTAAAATTTCTTGGAATGATATTCACTACTTTAGTTAGTAGCGGAGTCATTATTTATTATCCATGCCTTTTGGTTTGACATTGGTCCTAGCTGCTTGGCGGGGCTCCATAGTCAGTTGAGGGGGGCATGTGAAGGTTTGTTGTGTATGTGTACATTTGCTATGTTTTAATATTATTTGTTAGTGGTGGTTGGTACTCAAGCTGCAGTGACACATGATCGTTGTTGTGTATGTGTGTCTTTGTTATAATTTAGTATTATTTGCTAGTGATGGTTGGTACTCGAGCTACAATAACACACGATCGTTATTTACACGACAAGAAGATTTGAATATAGACCCAAAGAAGGTGGAAGCTATTGTGTCTTACGAAGTTCCGAAGACAGTTCAAGACGTACAATATTTTCTTGGCTTTGCTAACTTCTATTGGATTTTTATCAAGAATTATTCACTAATGGCTACTCCATTCACTCGGTTGACATGCAAAAATAAGCTTGATTGGGAGCTGTCAACAGAGAAGACATTTCAAGATATTAAGGCGACATTCACAACCACGCCAATCTTGGTGCATCTAGATTTTACAAAGACATTCTATTTGGAGACTGATGCCTCGGATTTTATTTTGGGAGCTGTACTTTCATAAATGGGGCAGGATGAGAAGTTTCATCCCATTGTGTTTTAATCTCATAGGTTTTTTGCTACCCAGATTAATTATGAGATCCATGATAAAAAAACATTTCTTACTATCGGGGATTCTTTTCAAGAGTGGCGTCATTTTTTTCAAGAAGCTACACATCCAGTGATTGCATATACATATCATAAGAATTTGGAATACTTTATGTAATCTCATTTTTTGAATCTGCGCCAAGCTTGATGGAATATGTCGCTATCCCAATTTGATTTTATTATCATTTATCGACAGGGGGGCAATAAAGACTATCTGACGCACTATCGAAGAGATCGTATCTTATGCCCAAGGCTAGAGAAACAACATTTGATCAATAATATAGAACTTTATTGAAGCCAAAATTATTTCACCTTTGCGCTATTATTATGCTAGTCCCAATTGATATTGATATTCTCAATCAGATGCGTGTTGCAACCATTGGAGATTTTATGGCCTTCGACATCAAGCATCGCCTTGGTAAATACGATAAATTTAAGGTGGAGGGAGATTTGTTATACTTTGAAGAACATTTATTCATTCCAGAAGGTCCGATACGGCTTGAAGTTCTTCAATCCCACTATAACAAACTAGCCTAGCTTAAACTACTGAGAACTATCTCTCTAGACAATTATGAAGAAAAGAAGTGTCTTATAGCATGAACCACCCCATCATAGAGTCATGAGGAAGATAGTCCCTTGCTATGTAAACCTTCCTCATGCAAAGTGCTCAACCCCATATCACCTTTTAAAGTTAAGAAGAGTTGCCATTAGTTAACTCCCACTAGTTGGATCGCCACCAATCTTTACGGCTAAGGCTCTTTGATAGCCTTACTCACACTACCAATGGTACTATGGTTTTGCCACTAGTTAATTCTCACTAGTTGGATCGCCACCAATCCTTATGGCTAAGGCACCTTAATAGCCTTGCTCACACTACTAGTGGTATTATGGCTCCATAATAGCCTTGTTCACACTACTAGCACGTTACATTCGTCCCCCTCTAGATTTGAGCGTTTCTGCTCAACACACAAGGAAATCCATCAATTACATAGGTATAACTTGTTCAAAGATCTAATGTAAAAAAATGTACAACCTAAGATCTCTTTCGCCTTTTCATTTTAGGCAAAATATCGGGTAAACTTTCACATCCAACATCATGACGTGATAATTGCTTATTAGTGCAGACTACAGGATTCCAATATTCTTTGAGTACTTCAAGACTTAAATTAGATTCAAGCTCCTAAGAATTATACTCAAGCCCATAACCGACCCACTTGATGAAGTAGAATTTAATGGGACGGGAACGACTACCTTTGATCTCATATTGTAAAACACGTTCCACTTCATATGATATATCATGATTTTCAATGACTGGCGGTGGTGGAGGCTTTATTCTGCCATTAGTCTTGTAAGGCTTCAACAAAGAGACGTGAAAAATATTATAAATTCCTATGGTCTCTGGCAATTTCAAACGGTATTCTACGACGCCAATTCTCGTAAAAATTTCAAATGGGCCGAGCCATCGAGGAAGTAATTTCCTCGCATCTGGGGTTTTCAACTTAATGTGAGAAGTACTAAGAAGCACCTCAGATCCCACCTCATACGACACATCACGTCATTTGGTGTCAGCATAAGATTTTTATTTTTGTTGGAGTGCCAACAAATGTTTCTTAGCTTCGCTAATAACATTACTCATGGCC
Organism: Polytrichum formosum; assembly: GCA_964035585.1. NCBI lineage: Eukaryota > Viridiplantae > Streptophyta > Polytrichopsida > Polytrichales > Polytrichaceae > Polytrichum > Polytrichum formosum. The sequence continues at coordinate 50,885,611 of OZ037938.1, read as the reverse complement.
AAAACAAAATATTTTGTAGCCGGGAATTGAGACCCGCTGATCCTTCTATTCATAGGTGTTGAAGGATGTTGACCATAATTCAATAGAAAAGGTGTAGTCTTGATGGATTCTTGCCACCAGTTATTGTAGGCAGATTCAGCCATTGACAAATATTCATCCCAGTCATCTTGGGAAGGACTCACATAATGCCTAAACATATTATCAAGGACTTTATTCAACCTCTCTGTTTGACCATCGGTTTGAGCATGAAAAGATGTAGACATGGCTAATTGAGTGCCTAACAAGTAGTGCAACTCTTACCAAAATCTACCTGTAAATCTCACATCTTTATCATTGATTAACTTAATGGGAATACTATGTAGCTTATAGACATGATCCCTAAATAATCTTGCCGTCTCTTCGGCGGTCACAGTTGTGGTAGTCGCCATAAAATGAGCCATTTTGCTGAATTTATAGACACACACAAAAATTGCATCATGCCCTTGCTTAGTTGGAGTAAGTCCGATAATAAAATCCATGCTTACACATTCTCATTTTCTCTCAGGGATTTCTAAGGGTTGTTACAATCCATCGGGTTGCGTAGTAGGGGCTTTACTACGTTGGCAAACATCGCAAGAATTTAAGTATTTTTTAACATCCTCCATTTTTAGCCACCAAAAATGAGTTTGAATCTTCTTGAACATCTTAGAAATATCCATATAACCACTATACAGTGAATCGTGGTATTCATGGAGTATATACTCTCTTAAAGACCCAAAATTAGATTCACCAACTACCACATTTGGTACCACAATTGTATCATGGTGCCACCAAAGGTCATCCTTGAAAATCAATTGGAAAACATTATTCAGATCTATAAACCATGGATCGTGAGCATATCCTGCAACGATGGATTGAAAGAACGATTGTTCTTTAACAACCAACTATTCATTGACGCACTCATGAGCACTACACACTTCATTTGCCAGCGCTTTGGGAGCACCCTTTGAGATGTCTACAACCATCTCTCTGGAGCTCAGCATAGAACAACTCATAGCCAGTAAGGCTCTTAACCTGATATCTCTACATCCCAAAGAGTCATGGCTTAAGACATCAACATAAGCATTGCCTCCTAGAGGGTTACAACTCAAAGGATCAGCAATATTAATGCGCCCTGGCCTATATTCCCACATGTATGTAAAGTTTTGTTCTAAATACTCTAACCATCAAGCCTAACTTGACAATACTTGTTGTGACTTTTAATAGGCGAGGGGATTGTGGTATGTCACTACCACACAATCCGCACCTTCTAAATAACAACGCCAAGTGCGCAAAGCGTGCACAACCAATGTAAGTTCTTGCTCCTCAGTGGTATAATTCTTTTCAACATGGGAAAGTTTTCAACTTTCAAAAGCTATCGGTCGTCCTTTTTCTAAAAGAATCGCACCAATACCATCTATGGAGGCATCACAAATAATCTCAAAAGGTTCATCGAAAGTGGGCAAGGCTAACCCGGGAGTGTGTGTTAGCGCATACTTCACTTTGTCAAATGCCTCTTAGCATTCAACCATCCAATTATACTTAGAATCATGCCGAGTTAAATTGGTAAGAGGGGCTACAAGGGTTGAATATCCTTGAATAAAATGTCTAAAATAATTACATAACTCCAAAAATGAGCGCAATTGCCCAACATCACGAGGTGTAATCCATTTCATGATAGTTTCAATTTTAGCCAGATCAACTTTAACCCCATCTTTGCCCACGACATGACCCAAATAATGGAGCTCGTCCTTTGCAAAGTAACATTTAGACAACTTTGCATACAATCGATGTTTACGAAGAATTTTGAGGACTTTGCTTATGTGGGCTACATGTTCCTCTTCATTTTTCGAAAATACCAATATGTCATCAAAGTACACCAAGACAAATTTGCCAAGGTACTTGTGAAAAATTCGATTCATCACACCTTGAAATGTTGCTGGTGCATTAGTCAGTCCAAAGCTTAAAACTTTAAATTGATAATGGATGAATGGAGTTCTAAATGCCGTCTTAGGGGCACCCTCATCCAAAATTAGAATTTGGTGATAACCTTGTGCTAAATCAAGAGACGAAAAAAATCAAGCACTTGCCAATTGATCAAATAAATCATCAATTCTAGGCAAAGGGTGTCTATTTTTTATTGTCTGCTTATTCAACGCACGGTAATCAACCACCATTCTCAAAGTTCCATCCTTCTTCTGTACAAAAAGAATGGGAGATCCATAAGGCGAGGCACTAGGTTCAATCCAACTTTTTTCTAAGTATTCTTGTACTTGCCTCTTCGCCTCTTCCAATTCTTTTGGACTTAGGTGGTAAATCGGCCTAAAAGGCAATTTACTACCTTCCTCCAAAGAAATAGTATGAGCCATTTCCCTCTCAGGGGGTAGCCCACTTGGCAAAGGTTCAAAAATATCTTCGAACTTCTCCAAAAGTGCGACTAAGCACCCTGTATCAACAAGTTGGGACAAGGTTTCCTCATCATCAACTTTGGTCAATTGGAATAAAATGGGCATGGCCCCTTTTCTTATTGTCCTCTTAAACTGCATTGTCGAGAGGCATTTTGTTGAGGATTTAGGTGACCAATGCGTCAAAGGATTGGCTTGCAACGAAATTTTTTGCTTGCCCTTTTGAATGACACATGTTTTGGATTCATAATCCACATGTGCCTTATACTTGTTCAACCAATCATCACCAAGTATCAAATTTGTGTCATCACTAAGTATTGTGACCACACACATTAGGTGACCATAATATTATTGATGCGCGCCGTGGGTCGTTCCTTTGCAATTTAGCTAAGAAGACTCACGATGCGACATCACGTAAATTTATATTTGCTTGAGAACTACCGTGCCTCATTAATATGCTCGGTCTTAAATTTAGTAACCTCTCTTCTCCTTATGATTTGAATATAATTAATTGGAGTTAAACGATCTCATCCTCAATTCTTTTCACTCTCAATGTAAGGCTCATTGATCGTGAGAACAACTAAGGTAGAGAGGTTTCAAGAGGTGTATCAATATTCTAAAGTTCCATCCATATCATTCAAAACATATCTCTTATATATAAATATATGTATATATAAATATATGTATATATAAATAACAATATCAATAATATTTGATAGCAATAGGATTCTTCAACAATTTGTATAAGTTTCCGAAAAGAGTTAAAACTTGTAGTTATAAGATCCGTAGTTCGTAAACTTCAATTGCATTCATTAATACTATTTTAATATTATTATAAGTATGTTGCTTTTATAACTTATAATAGTAATGAGAAAGTTGCATGTTCTTGAGTCTTTCTTCTTTTAGCTCAAGTGTTACTACTTATAATATAATATTATGATATTAATTGTATCAAGTATGTATGTGGTAATATACGTCAATCTCACTTATACTTAATCACATATCACCATAACACATAGCCAAACACCATATATATAGTTCTTTGTTTATAATGATATACTTTTAATGCAAAGTGTTTCTTGATGACGAGAAGAATTCCATTAACACTTCAAAATCTTTGAATGCTTGACATCACTCTTACATAACTCTCTTGAATGTTTACTCAAGAGAGACAAATCTTCTCCGATTGATTAATCTTTCAATTTGTAATGACATCCAACAACTCACAAAGAATCTTAAAGAGAAAGAAGTTCCAATTTGAGTAACAATCGTTGTAAGTAGTTTATCAAAGTTTCAATTACCAAGTCAAACTCGCATACAAATAGATATTAATTAATCTTATAATAATGAGTTCCGCTTTTAATAAGAATTATTACATGTTCAATCTTATCACTCCTTTTTGAAGAGTTACTCAACTCTCGCTTAATTACTCAATTGTTAAGTTTTTCTTCCAATAATCACTCAAATGGTCCTTCAAGCGTTGAGGTTTAATCTCAACATCTCTCAAAGTTCCATTAATCCTTCAAGTCTTCTTGAGTCTTTTGTCTCTCAACCTCACACTATTCTTTTAAGTTCTTGCTCGAAAGAGTCTACTCTCCTCTCGATTGTTCAATCACTTAAGTCACAAGCACCACTTAAAGAGAAAAATCACACGTATTTGTGGAAAAGATAAGTATATTGCAATAGTGCTCCGGGAGGAGAGGTACAAAAGAAACTCAAGTGTTTTTGACACTCAAATTTAAGACAACTTCATTACGATGAAATGAGGTGTAGTCTCCTAAAAATGCTCCCTTTATATAGTCTTTTCTACCTAACCCAAAATCCAATTTGGAGTGGTTGTTAACTCCACTTTCCTAAATATCTATCTATCTATGACGTTTGTAGATAGTACTTATCACAAACGGTTATAACTGTCAAGCCACTCTAATGTTCGTATCCTTAAGATTCTGCTATATCCTTGCCGTGGCTCTATTACAAATCCTTTTAGAATCAATCAAATCTTACATAATTGATTGATTCAAATCAAGATGATTTGTACTTAGTAAAATTATACTAGTAGAATGTAAACATAGTCCTATATACTCCTTAAATTCCTCATAATATGTCCTTACATTCCTACATAATGTTCCTTTAAACAAAATCCTAAGAATTCCTAGTTTTAATGTTGGTTACCCCATAGCCGTGGGTAACGGCATCTAAAACCGTGCGTCATCCTTGCATTTCCGTGGAACAGTGCCCTATAACCGTGGCCGAGAGCTCTCCGAGTCCCGAAGCCGTTTGTGAGCCCGATATGGTGCCCACATATGTTTTTAATCTCAAAAGTTCATTAGACCGTTTACTTTGGCATTTTTGCAATTACTCAAAATTATAAAAAGAGTGAAGCTTTTTTGTTTTAATTAAAGTTAAGTTTGAAGATTTGAGTGGGTGTTGCGTTGGGATTGGGGTTTGAGGGATTAGTGGGGTTGTTAGTTAATGGTTAAGTTAGGATTTGAGTTAGCTAGGTTAGAATTTGAGTGGGATTTAGTGAGAAGTGTGGTTTTTAGCCCAGGTTAATTGTTCGGTTTAGGACAACTGAGAGGTGGTTTTAGGGTGGGTGCGTCTTCCTCGTTAGAGCATAAGTTAATGAGAATGTCGAACTTTTCAAAACTAATCATTAGCAAATATTTCCATAAAAGTAGGGGTTTGTAGGTCATAATCTAGACCCCAAGAAGCTATTTATTTTCACTTCTATGGAAGTGTGTAATATATTCTTACAATCCGAAAGCAACTCCAAAAGAATGTTTAGAACTTAAAACTCTCTTAAGCTCAACCCCATAACTTAAAACTCTCTTAAGTTCAACTCCAACATTCCAAATAGTTGTGGGTGCTACAAAGAGAAAGAAGGATTGCATACAATTTCCAAGTTTGAAGAAATAAGCTCACAATCCGGTGACAATGGAAGATTTTTTTTGATGATGATCAACAACAATATGCACCCTTCCTGCCACCTTGCACACCAACATTTCTTGGGTTCGAACTCTCCAACTTCGGTTATGGTATCACTAGGGAATCAATAGTGCCATTACACATGTCCTCGGATTTGAGTGCTAAAGTGAGGAGGAATTTGTCTCAAAATGAGCGCTTATGGCAGACTCTAGACATTGCTAACATGTTCGGGCCAATTTTTGTCTTCAAAAATTCACGGTAATTTCAATGCAAGATATAAAACTACCAATTTTTTTTGCAATCCTCTTGATTTCTATCTTCCTACACAAAAACATTTACACCGCCTTATGCTTCTCCAAATTTGGCACAAAATCTCTTTAAGTGGTTGGTTATGGTGGCTCTACCTTAAGATTGGCGTGAATGAGGGACGTTTCACCTTGATCATAGCCATGAGCTCATATGTGAACCCAAGACGGGTTTATAGAGTATGGCTATGGGACAAGTGCCAATTACGCATGCATATTATTCATAAAAACATACATCATCCCCAAACAAGCAAACATATGTAATATGTAAACTACAGATAAGCCAAGAATCCTACATCATAACGTGGAACGCCTCCTCTCTTAACACAACAATGCCATGTCTCCAAGACCTAACTACATACTCTCCAACACCCCCAACAATTATCACCATCCAAGAAACCAAACTTACCGCCACTAAATCCACAAAACACATACAAGACATGTTTCCACATTACAAACTTTTCTTCAACAATACACACAACATCACACGAATTATGTGCCAAAGAATGACTCACAAAGGCCATAGAGGAGGGCTACTCACATTTATCCACAATAATCACGCATTCCCAAACAACCTATCCAAAATACCCACCCCTACCAATATATCACCATTCCTTCAAATCATCCGCATAGCGAACCAACCTCTTCAACCATGGCTACTAATCAATATCTATATATATGTGTGAGCCCAAAATGGTGCCCACATGTGTTCTTAACCCTTTGAAACTATTAGAAGTTATGTTTTGATGTTTTATGATTATTCACAAAAATATAAAAAGAGTGAGGCTTGAGTGAAGTTATGTTTAGACCTTAGGTTGATTAGAAGTTTAGTGGTGTGAAGAAAGTTCCTTAGTTAGGTGAGCATTGTGTGTGGTGAACCAAGGGTGGCTCCTTGAGTTAAATGTTTGAATTAGGATCTATGTTGTTGGTTTAAGAGTTGAAGGCTTCAAGAATAGGATGAGAGCCTACAAAGTAGGAGAGGATCGAGGGGCTTATCTTGAGCTTTGAGGGGTGCTCACCCCTTCCCTCTCCCTATATATTCCTCTCTCTCACCTTCTTCACTCACTTGTGTTCCTATTCACTCTCTCTTTCCTTCGTGCTCCTTTGGCACCCCATGTGTTATAAGTGTGGGTGTGTGGGGAGCAAAAGAGGGGCACGTGTGTGTGCAAGGTTCCAAGGTGAAGAGCCAAGGTCAATTAGTCTTGAAGTTAGCTTTGCATTGTTAGATGTAGTGTTAGATTAAAAGCATTTAGAAACAAGTGCATAGCTCTAGTATTTAGACTTCTAGAATTTAGACTTCTTGTGTTGGGAATTATAGTATTTAGACTTATAGTACTTATTCTTATAGTATTTACTCTCATAGTATTTAGACTTGCGATATTTAGATTCATAGTGTTTGGATTTATATTAGATTGGAACACTTAATTTTGTTGGTTTAGTACTTGGAAGAGGCTGCTGGTTACGGTCAGAGGCTGCTGGTTTCGAGCATAAGTTGCTAGTTACGGGTCAGAGGCTGCTGGTTATTGACAGAGGATGTTGGTTCCGGGCATAAGCTGATGGTTTCGAGCTAAGTAGGCTTATTAGCTGGGGTTAGGCTTATTAGCTAAGTAGGCTTATTAGCTGGGGTTAGGCTTGAATTAACCAACTGGGTTAGTGGCTAGTTAATTAGGCTAGCTAATTAGTGTGGTTGGTTAGGCTAGCCGGGTTAGGGATTGCATTGATGAGTGAACTTGGGAATGAGCTATGAGGAATCTATGAAAGAGGAAGTAACGCTAAGTGATGAGAGGAATAAGTGTTTTTTAACACTTGTGTCCTTATCCTGGAAAGAACTGAGGTGCTAATATTGATGTGAAGCACCAAGGCGGTTTGTGAGCTTCATACGATTGAAGTGGCATGGTGTGAAAGATTGGGAATTAGTACATTGAAGACTTTCGTGTCTCATGGAATCAACAAGCCATAGCCTCAATGAGGTGACGAGCACTAGTGAAGAATCATCAGCCAGGACCAAGGTTTCAAGAGGAAGATCCTTGAGGGCATGTGTAGCCAAGGCTGTGGGGTGGACCCTTGAAAAGGCCAAGGATTTACCTATTCAAGAGGATCACATTAATAAAACGTCATGACTTGAAGTAAGTTGTGAGCTTATTGATGTGGAACTTACATTCCATATCACTACGAGTTTTGATATAACACATGTGATTCTCAAAACCATCACCCGGACTAGGACGCTTAAGGGTGGTGGGTTTGGCCTCACAATATGCCATCACACAATGAAGATATACCTCTTATCCCCAACATCAAAAACACCATAACAGACCAAATAAGTGCCCACCCCGGTCATACACACATATTATGTGGAGACTTCAACCGCGACATAGCCTTAATTGGAAGACAAAACGACCAACAAATTACACCCCCATAAGTAGAAGACTATCAATGGAGAACCTTTATAGGCAACCTAGAACTAACATACATACCAACAAACACAACCTTCTCAAGACAAGGAGGACACAACTACACATAAAACATTCTAATAGATGGATTTTACATAAAATTTCCCAACAACAATCGATACACCTCAACAACAAACCAAAATATCAACCTCAACTCAAACCACTTACCTATACAACTACATGTTCCACCAAATACCCTAATGGCCAAAATAATGTCGCCTATACCCAAACCACACCCAGGATTATAGAACCCCATACCAAAGGAGAACCTAGAAAACTTCTACACACAATTCTTCGAGTCTAACTCAAATCAAATAGACGAACTCACGCAGCTACTCAAAAATAATGACCACCTAACTATAACACAATGGCAACTAGCCTGCATTTCACTAGATACCATTATCTCTCACATCTCAACCACAGTCCTAGAAACATGCAGTGCACCATCAATCCAAACACTCCCAAATAGAATCGGCAAGCAAGGAGGATATCTCCCCAAAAAACTCCAAAAACAATGGAGAAAACACCTCGCAACTTACCACCTCATCCGGAAAACAATATATATCATTAAAAACAATCACAACTGGCGGAACCACCCCATTATTCAAACAACACGCAACCACATCCACAACATCATACCAACACCCCCAGACCACCCTCTCCCATATGATACATGGATAGAAAATTTGGCCAAACAAGCAAAAAAAGCTAAAAATGAAGCCCGGAAAATCACTTCAGAATACTCACTAAAACAAATTAAAACAACCATAGCATAATACCAACAAATGTATGACAAAAGCCCTAAGAAAACAAACAAAAAAGTCTTCAAAAACAACTAAACACCCTCACTAGATTGCATCATAGACAGATATAACAACATCCTCACAAACCCATAAGACATTGCACAAGAAATCCATACCCAACAATCTACTAGCAATAGACTGACAGTCCCAACATGCCACTACCAACTGGATCACCCACAATACTGCACCTGTCGAGTCAGACAATATCCATGGCACGATTTGGACATATACACCCTCGAGAAGAGAGGCGAGCCACTCATCCCCCTTCATACCTACCTCGATCAAGAAACATACGACATATGCCTCCAAAACCTAGCCAACGGAAAAACCCCCGGACCAGATAAAATCCCCAACGTCATATTAAAAAGTATACCGCCTTGCTTTCACACACTACTACTACTATTCTTTACTCACTGTTACAAACAAAAACAAATCCTTGCAAGCTGGAAACAAGCCTCACCATACTCCTATATAAAAAGGGTAACCCATACTGCCTCGCTAACCATAGACCAATAGCCCTCGCTAACACAATATACAAACTATTCACTAGCACACTCACTAGCATTCTCTCTGCATATGGAGAGAGACACCAAATCTTACATGACAGCCAAGAAGAATTTAGAGTTGAAAGATGTACATCAAGATAGTTACAAACCATCATCTCGGCACTAGAAGACGCCAAATTCACGAACCATGACATCTACATATTATACATAGACTTCAAAAATGCCTTCGGCTCAATCGACCACGCTAGACTCCTTGCTCTCATGAAAGATCTTGGATATCCACAAGACGTTGTAGCTCTAGTAGGAAACATCTACTCACAATCCACCACAACATTCATTGGAGAATATTTTGGCAAAACACAGCCAATCCCCATACAAAGTGGAACCATACAAGGAGACACATTGAGCCCATGTTTCTTTATTATTTTCCTCAAACTGCTCCTCATATGATTTGTCAGCCATAAATCCCCACCCTTATGCGTCTGTAGTCCGAGTGGAAGTCTATGGCTCACATGTCTTTGTTGACTCTTAGCCTTGGAAACTCAATGCTCATGCTCCAATGGATTTAAATACGAAATACACTATTTTTATTAAACCCCATAAGGCATTAGCATTGAAAAATACCTATGTACCTATGAGGATTATTACACACAGCCACACAACATCATTTTCCTCTCCTAATCTTCTACACATTGTATGTGCTATCGGAACAAGTAATCTAGCCACTAAGCCCTAAGGCACTTTCCCACATTTTGAAGGTACATTTAACCCTACCTGACTACATCCTTTACAATTCCCACTCCCTGCCCGACTACATTGCTGGATGCAGAGACCTTGCAACTCTAAACCCGACTTAGAACCTCAACATTTTCCCAATAGCTTCACCCTCAATCTTCAAGTTTCTGAATTCACTTTTCACTTCTGACTTGCGGTCCCAACTCAAATTCCCCTCGCTGGCCCAGCCCGAATTCTGTCTCAACGTTGCCGAAGCCCTCTGCTGGCCCGAATTATGTCTCAGATTCGCCAAAGCTCCTACTGTCTAGCCTGAACTCTGATTCAGAGTCGCCGAAACCCTTCTGTCTAACCTAAACTCTGATTCAGAGTCGCCGAAGCTCCTTCTGTCTAGCCTGAACTCTGATTCAGAGTCGCCGAAGCTCCCTCTGTTGGCCTGAACTATGTCTCAGATTCGCCGAAGCTCCTTTTGTCTACCCCAAACTCTGTCTCAGAGTCGCCGAAGCCCTTCTGTCTAGCCTGAACTCTGATTCAGAGTCGCCGAAACCCTTCTGTCTAACCTGAACTTTGATTTAGAGTCGCCGAAACCCTTCTGTCTAACCTAAACTCTGATTCAGAGTCGCCGAAGCTCCTTCTGTCTAGCCTGAACTCTGATTCAGAGTCGCCGAAGCCCTTCTGTCTAACCTGAACTCTGATTCAGAGTCGCCGAAGCTCCTTCTGCTGGCCTGAACTATGTTTTAGATTCGCCGAAGCTCCTTTTGTCTACCCCAAACTTTGTCTCAGAGTCGCCGAAGCCCTTCTGTCTAGCCTGAACCCTAATTTAGAGTCGCCGAAACCCTTCTGTCTAACCTGAACTCTGATTCAGAGTCGCCGAAGCTCCCTCTGCTGGCCTGCCCAACACTCTGTCTGCAAGAGAGAGAGAGTTCTTCCGGGTGGGTGGCTTATCCAGGGAGCTCCCCCCTGGATTCAAAATCCCAGCCCAATCCCAAATGTTTGTAATACCCTACCCCTTAAAATGAGCATTCCCCTACCCAAAACGAACAATTATAACAAGGCCTAAGCCGCGCTTGGAACCAATTACACTCAAATGAATACCTAATCCCAACTCCAACCACCCCTAACACTTAATCAACACCCCATTAATCATTCGACCCTCAACCCAAAGGTCACACCCACGCAACCTTTAATCTTAACTCAAATCCAAACATAAAAGCTTAACTCTCTTTAATATTTTTGAGTAGTTGAATTAATGTCAAAGTAAAGATTTAATGAACTTTTGAGATAAAACACACATGTGGGCACCATATTGGGCTCAAGGAAATAATGGATACTCCTTCAAAACCTCCAACACACAAATAAGCTTTGCAGCCTACACAAACGATCTAGCTATTCTAGCTAACAAAATGGCATCTCTACAACTCCAACTTAACAAACTAGACAAATTATGCGAATGGGCAGGGATGGATCTAGGCATCCCTAAATGTGCGGTCACCGGATGCCCCAACAAATAAAAGCTAAACCCATAGTCCTTCAAAACACAAACACGAAACACAAATTTAAACTTTAGAAACCAACCCATACCCATACTCAGCCAACACGAACCATATATCTACCTTGGAATCAGCCTAGTTCCCTCACTACAATGGAAGACACAAACCCATACTACCATGGCCAAATTAATAAAACAATGTAAACTCCTGGTCACATGCCCAACTACCATGAAACAAAAAAATAAAAATGATCGATACAGTTATACGAGCTGGCATTGCCTATAGCTTCTACGCCGTACCATACTCACTCCCGGTCATTAAAAAACTGGACAGAAAGATAATTGCCCTACACAAATCCATATGCGGCCTACCAAAATGTATGTCAAACACCGTCACACAACTGCCACATGACATGTTCGGCACATAAGCATTCTCACTAAAAAAATGCATACATTACATGTATTGGTGAACAACTTATTAATGCCCTCAATGATAAAGGAAGACTTGGAAAGATATACAAAGGATTAATATAACATATTCTTGTGAAGCACGGCGGGACACAACACCTAACACGTATATCACATCATGATTGTACACGCTCACCAATCACAAAAACCCTATTTCTATTCAAAACAACAAGTAGAACCCACCTCATAAGCACACTTGAAGCGTTCCCCCTCGCCCCTTTGCCACTAGAAACACAATGGATGATACAAGCAAGAAACATACCAACATTAACCCCAACACTATCACTAAAATATCTACACAAACTACTATTACATAATATATTCGAACTAAAACAAATAACACACCCCAATGGAACACACTTAATGAGCAACAATGAATTCAAACATCACTACCACACACCAACAAAAACAGAGAAAATTACATTAGACTACGCCAGAACACTCTTAGCCTCCGCCCACTTGGTGAGGTACTCGGTGGCAACTATAATGTAAGCCATTCCTTTGGAGGAATGAGGATGGACCTCGCATAGTCAATGCCCCACTTCTCAAAAGGCACAAGAGGCAATGATACATGGAGTGACATCTCCATCCGTAAATCATTCCGGGCATACCTTTGACAAGCATCACAACGCTTCACATAATCATGTGAGTCCTTAAACAAGGTAGGCCAAAAGTATCCCGCTCTAAGAATCTTTTGACCGGTAAGTTGGCCGGAAAAATGACCCCCACATGCACTATCATGACAAGCCTCTAGGATGGTCGGGACCTCTACCTCCGACACACATCTCCTAAGCAACCCATCGGTTCCTCTCCTAAACAATCTATGGCTTACCACCGCAAAATGCCTACTATTAATCCTAACTTTTCTTCTATCTTCCTTGGTCCAATCTTCGGGGAACTTTTGTGTGGTTAAGAACTCCACGACACCCGCGTACCAATCCGGCTTGGCCGTGACCACAACAAGATTGTCATCCACTAATCTATCATCTATTGGACTCTCTCCCATCCCCTCGGACAACCTAGACAAGTGGTCGGCTTGTAGGTGCATGCGGCCCGGCTTGTACTCCACCGTGTAGTCAAACTCCTCTAATAACAAGACCCATCTAGCTAATCTCCTGCTTAGCTCCGCCTTATTGACCAAGTATTTTATGGCCATGTGATCCACAAAAAAAACAACCGGATTACACACAAGGTAATGGCGAAACTTCTTAACCGAAAATACCATAGCCAAGCATTCCCTCTCCGTGGTAGAATAGTTCCTCTCGGCCGGTGTCAATTGCTTGCTAGCATAAGCAACGGGGTGGTCCTTACCGTTCTCACCCGTGGATTGACACAAAGCACTACCAACTGCTACATTGCTAGCATCACAATACACATGGAAAGGCTTATCCCAATCGGGTGGCCTCAATACCGGGTACGTGCTCAACTTATCCCTCAATTCCTCAAACGCCCTTTGGCATGCCTCGGTCCATTCAAATCTAACATCCTTCTTGAGCAAGTGGATAATAGGTACCGCTATCTTAGAGAAATTAGGAATCAACTCCCTATACCACCCCACATGTCCTAACAACTTGGCTATACCCTTGGCGTTGGTGGGAATGGGCAACTTATCAATAATCGTGATTTTGTCGGGGTCCGGTTCTCTCCCCTTCTCGCTCACCACATAACCCAAAAGAACTCCCTTGTGGACGCCCAAGAATGTTTTATCCGGGTTTAAGGCCAATTGCATCTTCCTACACCTAATCAAAGCCTCTCGCACACACCCTATATGTTGACTAGCATTTGATTGAGTGCTAAAATCGTCGATGAACACCGTCATGGATTTTTGTACAACAAGTCGGTAAAGATGTACATGACAAGTCTTTGAAACGTGGCCGGAGCATTACATAACCCAAATGGCATGACCACCCAAACAAATGTGCCCCATGGAGTAGTGAAAGCCATCTTGTGGATATCTTGTAATGCTATGGCGATTTGGTTATATCCCGCATAACCATCCATGAATGAGTAGCGAGCATGACCTCCTACCTCCTCTAGAAGGAGAGTACTGAATGGTAAAGGAAAGTGATCCTTTTGTGTGCAAGCATTTAGTTTCCTATAATCCACACACACCCGCAACTTCCCATTCTTTTTCTTCACCAACACCATTGGAGAGACCCAATCCGTAATCTCGACGGGCTTGATAAACCCGGCATTCAACAATCTCTCTAACTCCGCTTTAACCAACAATTGTAGCCGTGGGTTTATCCTTCTCTCCTTTTGCCTAATGGGCTTAGCACCCGGAATCAAAGGAATACGATGCTCCACCATCTCTCTAGGGATCCCCTTAAGCTCATCGTTTGACCAAGCAAAAGTGTCACTAAATTCATCCACCAAATCGCTATATTCCTTGATTTCTTCCTCCCCCAATTGAGACCCCATCTTCATTTGTCTCACTTTGCCATTCTTTGTAGTAACATCTACATACTTCCAATCTCCTTCGGTAACATGAACTTGCTCATCCTTGTTCCTATACCAATCCGCCGGTACATGAGGATAATCCTTGACATCTTGTCCAACCACAATTCCCGTTGACGTCGTCTTGAAGTGCAAAGGCTCCTCTAATTTCTCCGCTTCCATAATTGCCTCCTCTGTCTTGAGTCCCATCCACATGTACTAAACTTACGTCACACTCTTCCATACTATCTACCCAAGGTGTCAATCCTCCTAAAATCCATTCTTCCTCGGTGAGCACCTCACATGGTTCTAACAATGAATATTCTTCACTCCATGAACTAAGAATCGCGTCACTCAAACATGCATGGTAGGATGTCATCATTATATCAAACTCCGACTCGGGATACTCTCTCAACCATTGTGCATACTCCCCATTATCCCCGTAATGATAGAAACTAGGACCTAGGAACCCCGATCCCGAATCTATGATCTTTCCGTGACCACCTGAATGAACGACTCCTACCAACGCCCCGTCATTCTCATCATCATTCTTGTCATCCCCCTCATCCTCCGAAAATGAGGCAATCTCCTTTCTAACCCATTCACCTAATGACCCTATGGGGATTTTGACCCTATTATCCTTCGGACCATAAGTAATGGATGGCTTGACTCCTCCCCAATCTATTATGGCATCCGCCATTCTCAACCAAGGCCTACCTAACAAGATGGGAAAGATATCCTTGTTAGAATGCATCTTGATGACATGGAAGATGACTACATACTCCTCCCTTCCGGTGCTAATCCTACAATCTTTAATCATTCCCAAAGGCACGGTCGAACTTTGATTCGCCATATTGATGATGAAAGGTGACGGACCCGTAAGACTAAGACCTAACCTCTTCATGGTATGCTCCGGTAAGATGTTTAGTCCGCTACCTCCATCCACTAACACATTAGAAACCACCTTGTTCACCACCATAACCTCAATCTCAATTGGTTTGATATCCCGTCTTGCTCCTTTCGTTTGAACAATAGCCGACATCCTAGGCTTAACCTTCCTAGTCCTCCTAGTCACCGGCATTCCTTCCTTGAGAGTCTTCCTAGCCACGGGTGAAATCTCCAACAATTGTCCAAAGGTAATATCGGCCTTAAGTGAGTTAAGATCGGACCACAAATCGTAGCCACTCGACTTCTCCACTTTGGCATTGCCAACACAATCAAACTCATCCAAGGGAATTCCCGGTCCTTCCCATTCTCCCATCTTACTACCCTCCAAATCATGAATGACATTAGGCCCCTCTCTATCATGAAGAATCACATTCTCCTTCTCTAACTCCCTAGTGGCCCTCCTAGCTACTCTAGCTACCCTATCCAATTCGGAAAGATTAGAAGCCTCATCCGAAGAATACTCCTCTTGACCTTCTACTTCTACCTCTAATGGGGCTTTCCCTCTCCTAGCTCTAATGGTAACCGCTAATGTCGGTGTCTCATAAATAACCTCATCTCCTAGACTCTTCAACTCATAGGTGATGGCATTGGTGTGTGGAGACCATTGACCTTGTCCCTCTCCACTATCCATTTGGAGAGGAAGAGGGTCATCATGATGTGACTCCACTACACCATCCATAAACCTCACATCTTGAGAATTAGACGGACCCGGATCCGTAGGAGGAGCTTGTCGCCTATCGTCGAAGTTTTGTGGACCCCCTTGCCTACCTTGTATCGGAATGTAACCATTTGCCGTTTGCAATCCCGCCGGTGGATGAAAAGTTTGTCTCGCATTACCATGGTCGTAATACAAATTCGGTGGCCTAAGCACATTCGGTGGCCCACCTTGTGGTCTAGCTCCCCTCATGTTGTCCCTCGCTTGTTGTTGTGGATTGGCCACTGGGTAAATCGCACTAATAACCTTATCCGGTTTACGACATTCGTCCGAAGGATGGTTTCCCCCACAATTACTACAACCATGACCTTGTCCCTCGGACCAACATTGACCTTGTACATGCCACCTCCCACAAAATGGATGGAACTCCCTCTTCTCCACGTTTTGACCACCTTGACCTCTATGAGGAGGTCCCCTATTATTGCCTTGTCCATATTGTTGTTGTCCTTGACCTCGTTGGTTTTGTGAAGGTGGACCACCGTTTCCTCTTTGATCACGGTTTTGTCCACTTCTACAAAATTGACGAGTGTGGCCTGGTTGGCCACATTGAACACACCACAACCCCGATGCATGTGTACCCGACTCAACCGGAGGAGGAGAACCCGGTTGTTGGCTCTTGATCATCAAAGACATTTGATCCGTAAGACTTTGCATTTGTTTAATCATGGCCTCTTGAAATCCCAATTGACTAGCACCTAACCTTCTCTCCACTTCCTCAAGGTGAGGATCCGCTCTAGGGGCCGGTAATGCTAAAAGTGGTGTCGGTTCTCTAACCGCTAAAAGACGTGGACCGGTGTCAACAAAAGCATATGGGACTTGACTCTCATACTTGACCGGCTCTCCCGCCACCATTCTAGGCCTAATGGGAATGAATTGTGGTATCAATTCATCCTCCTTTCTCCACAATCTCTCATGATCTCTATCCAAGCTCTCCATCTCTCTAGCCGCCCTCTTGGCATCCGCCAATATTTGAGGATTCCTCTCACGAACACCCCTAATTGTTCCCGACTTAAAGAATCCTTGAATGAAAAATTGCTTTAATGTGTCATCATTGAGCATGGTGCCTACAAATCGTGTACACACTAAATCAAACCTTCTAATGTAGGCCGAAATCTCCTCTTCCCTACCTTGCTTCAACGAAGCCAATGCCCTCAACGCCGTGCTTTGACCAACCTCCGGACGAAACTCATTCAAAAACTCCCTTTGCAATTGCTCCCATCCTCTAAAATGTCCTTCGGCATGTTCTCTATACCACTCATAAGCCTCACCCTCTAAAGTGGTAGGAAACCATACCAACCAATATCCCGGATTAGTCACAAGCGAACTAGCCAACCTCTCGATGTACCTCTCCATGTGCCTAGAAGGATCCTCATCCTTAGTTCCATAAAACTTAGGGAGGTGGGATGGCATATCCACCGCCTGTAAGTTTTGTGGAACCACAATTGATAAACCTCTCGGTCTAACCAATGCATCAATGGGATCCTCCTCCGGTATAGGACCCTCATCATCCCCTCGTTGTGCCATGTCAACCGGTGGATCTTCTCCTATGTCTCTATCAATGTGTATCAGAATCTCTTCCCTAGACGTATAAGCATCCAAAGATATCTCACCAATCGATTTAGAGGGAGTTACCTCTTTCTCCACTCTAATCTCCCCTTCTAATGTCTCTAGCAATGAACTAAAACTAGGCTCAACATTTAAACAAGTTTCTAATCTAACATCAACTTCTTCTACAACATCGCTAATCCTAGATGATGTCCTCCTACGTCTAGATCTTTCTAATCCTAATATCAAGTTTGGTTTTTGGGATCGAGTCTTACCTTGCATTCCCCAAAGAATCGATCAACCCTCACTTGACCAATCATACTCCTCACTACCTTCACTCATTAATATTATCACTTTTCTGGGTGTGAATTAAAAATTGAGGAGGTGAAGAAGAGAACCTGCAAGCCCACTTAGATGAAAAATCCCAAACAGGGGATAGGCATGCTCATATCAATTTTTGGTCAGGCTAGAGCATCACCTCTAAAACCTCCCTCCAACTGACACTCACCACAATACCGAGAGTGAGGGGCTGACCGTCGTCATGCACCGTATCAAAGACCAAGGCATCACCCTCTTGTCTCCAATACTATGCTATGACTAAGGAATTACCCTCTACAACGGATAACGACAAAAACGAGTACTAAAATCATTCCTTCATTAGTTAACAATTCACTTGGAAGAAACAGTCGTACCTTAAGCATTCGCATCCCCCTGTAAGTTAACACTCCCCTCGACCGTGACTCAATGCGATAACAACAACAAAATTTCTAAACTAACAATCTAATCTAAAGCATGAAATGTTAAATCCCCAAGACTTGAAGACTCACCCCGAAGTGAGTGTCAAAGTCTAATGTCCTAAGATTAATTACCCCTCTAATGTCTTAGTGAACTAATCGATCATAAGGTTCTTTTTATGTTTTTAGCAAATTCCCAAAAAGGTTGAGAACATACCTTCGCCGCGCTCCCTCCTCAAAACAAAATGCATAAAAGAAATATGCAATTCATTTTAAGAAAATAAAGAAAATGAAATAGCTAGGGAATCACAAAAATCAAAAAGTCTAAGTAAGTCACTTACCATGAGCTAAGCTCTCTTCCCTATCTCCCACGATGTCGCCTCCAAGTCTTCTCTAATCCCGCTTCACTCCCGGCGGACGCACCATTTATGTGAGGCCAAACCTACCACCCTTAAGCGTCCTAGTCCGGGTCATGGGTTTGGAGATCACATGTGTAACATAAAAACTTGTAGTAACATGGAATGTACGTTCTACCTTGATGGACTTACAACTTACTTCAAGTCATGTGAGCCCAAATTGATGTCCACATGTGTTGTTAACACTTGTAAAATATTACAAGTAGTGTTTTGTTGATTTATGATTATTCACAAAAATATAAAAAGAGTGAAGCTTGAAGAAAGCTAAGTTTGAAGCATTAGGCTTGTGTGGAGTGGATTTAAGTAGTATGAGGACATACCTTGGTAAAGTGTGGTAGGTAGAGAGCCAATGTTAGTCAAATGTTTGAATTAGGATCTTTGTTGATCATTTGAGGGAGGAAGGCTTAGGAGATTAGATGAAAGCCTACAAAGTAGGAGGAGATTTCGAAGGCTTATCGAGAGCCTTGTGGATGGAATGAGTCCCTACTTAGAAGGAGAAGGTTAAGGGGTTGTGATTGGAGGCTCTAATCCTCTCACCCTATCCTTATCTCATGCCCTCTCTCCCTTTCAACTCACTATATAATCCCTCATTCTTCCCTCACTCATCCTCTCTTTCCTTCGTGCTCCTTAAGCACCCCACGGGTTATAAGTGTGAGTGTGTGGGAAGCAAGATAGGAGCACATGTGTGTGCTTAGTTCTTAGGAGAAGAGCCAAGGCTATTTAGCCTTGAAGAGGGATTGACGTCTTGTTACAAGTAGATTGGGTTTAAGGAATTTGGAGTTTGATTGTAAACTTCAACTTGTTGCATTGAGATTCATATTGAAGTGAGAGAGTTCAAACTTGTTTAAACTTGTGGCATTTAGAGTGACTAGATTGTACTAGGTGCATTACTTGTAGTGTTTTATTAGTTATGAACTTGAGCAGAACTTTATAGTGAGAGATTTGTCAATTATGGATGATCAGAGTGTTCAATGGGTATGAAAATTTGAGGAATTGTTTATTATAAAGTATGGGAGTTGTGGTAAAAATTTGAGAGCTTCAGTCATTGGGATGAAAGAGTTATTAAAAGTTGAAGGGGAGGGTGTCTAGGAACAAAGCAGCAAGGTTTGAAAATATGTATCTCTTAGAGGGTTATAGATATGGATACCAAAATTTGACACTACTTTCTAAACTTATATATCTATCTTGTGTCAAAATTTTAGATTGATTGGACGTAGGAGTTGGAAGTTATTAGAGTTTTAATGACCGGATGCTTTATCACAACATTCATACTAAGTAGTTAGAGTTAGAATTTCATGCATAACTTTTGCATATGAACTCTGTTTGTGCCAAAATTTGGTGTGGAGATTGTTGATAAGAACTTAACAAGTGTACCAAATTTCACTTGAAGAACATAAGTTGGGTGGGAGTTATACTATTCTGAAGTTTAGTAGGAAGACATTGATAGAGATTTACATCAAGAAGAACTTAGAGAAGGAAGGGCAAGGATAAATATATAAGTATTTTTTAATACTTGTATTTAAAGCCTATGTGCTCATGGAATCCACAAGCGAAGTGTCATGTACCAATACGGAATCAACCACGATGACATGTGATAGCACGGAATCAATAAGCGAGAACTCATGTAGTAGTGTGGAGTCGACGGCAAGAACTCGATTCATAAGAGGGATATCTTTGAAGGCATGCGTGGCCAAAGCGGCCGGGTGGACATTAGAAAAGGCTAAGGATATAACCTTGCCCGACATTAAGGAATGTAAAACTACATAGTGTGGTGTTAATCAAGTTGTGTACATTCCAAGGGTAGATTGGAATTATATATTGGGTTACAAAGAGAGAAGTCTCTACATGTCATTATAAACTTTTCCACTCGGGCTAGGACGAAATCAAAGGGTGGAGGATTTTTGGTGACAAGTCATGACATTTTATTAGTGTGACTCTCTTGCATAGGTACATCCTTGGCTTTCTCAAGAGTCCACCCCACCGCCTTTGCCACGCATGCCCTCAAAGATTTCCCTCTTGCAAACTTAGCTCTAACCAAGGCTTCCTCATTAGTGATCTTAGCCTCCGTGGGGCCATGGCTTGTAGCCTCCATGTGCAACCCACCCTGGTACTTCACATTAAGAGTAGCACGTCAATTTATTCCATGATAATGATGCAAGTGTTAAACAACACTTGGTTCTTAGGCTACTTAGGTGGTATGTTAACTCGCTAGGATACTAATAAGCTAATAAGTTACGTGTTAATTAAGCTAATTAAGCTAAGTGGACCGATTGGGGGTCCAGCAACCTTGGACAACAGCAGCAGCTCTACTGTTGGACCGGTTGGGGTCCAGCAGCCTTGGACAACGGCAGCAGCTCTACTGCTGGACCGGTTGGGGGTCCAGCAGCCTTGGACAACGGCAACAACTCTACTGCTGGACCGGTTGGGGGTCCAGTAGCCTTGGACAACGGCAGCAGCTCTACTGCTGGACCGGTTGGGGGTCCAGCAGCCTTGGACAACGGCATCAACTCTACTGCTGGACCGGTTGGGGGTCCAGCAGCCTTGGACAAAAGGCAGCAACTCTACTCACGCTTACCCAACTTAAGCACTAAGCAATAAGCACTTAAACCACTAAGACTTGAATATTTAGCTAATCCACCACTAATTAACTAACCATTCTCATAACCTAAACAACTAATTAACTAGAAGAAGCTAAACAACCCAACAACTAACACTTAAATAACTAAACCCCCTTGGGTCTTTCCCACACCAAAACCTACACACTTCTACACTCCCCTCCACACTCAAGAAAGGTGGAGTGAAAAGAATGAAGAGAGAAAGAGAGAGAGAGTGAATAGGAAAAACAAGTGAGTGAAGAAGGTGAGAGAGAGGAATATATAGGGGGAGGGAAGGGGTGAGCACCCCTCAAAGCTCAAGATAAGCCCCTCGATCCTCTCCTACTTTGTAGGCTCTCATCCTATCCTTTAAGCCTTCAACTCCTAAACCAACAACATGGATCCCAATTCAAATATTTAAACTCAAGGAGCTCCCCTTGGTCCACCACATGCTACACTCACCTAACCAAAGAACTTCCTTCATGCCGCTAAGCTTTTAACTACACCACATAAGCCTAAGGCCTAAACATAACTTCACACCAAGCCTCATTCTTTTTATATTTTTGTGAATAATCACAAAACATCAAAACATAACTTCTAATAGTTTCAAAGGGTTAAGAACACATGTGGGCACCATTTTGGGCTCACACACTACAAACCATACCCTTGTGTCACATTCACATCGACGAATGCAACCCAGAAGATGACATCACATACACACAAAGTACCATCCAAACCCAACACGATACCGCATACATCTATGACAACATTGACCGACATCTAACCACCATCCATGAACCAAGACTAAAATGGCTATGGGATCAATACCACTTAGCACTAAATAAACCACATAACCTTGAGCCCCCTACCCAACCATTTGAAACAAAAATAGCATGGCTATACCAAAGATATCAATATAAAACTCCCAAAAATGACCCCCTAAAATTCTCGCAATACACACTTCCAAACGCCATGCTTGAACGCCTTACAAGCTCATTCCAAATAACACACTCATATTTTTCATCACCAGTAACATGCCCTACCACACTCAAACAATTCCACTCCCCATTTTCTAGAGATGTAATATTCGGATCAGTAGGAAAAGCATTCCAACACAAATGGCGAGGCAAAGGGTACACACACCCACATACAAAAACCAAAGCCCAACAGACCCTCCATTGGGTATGCCTCAATGGAAGGCTCAAACTCTGTTACAATTCTAGTAGCAATAGATGAAAAATGGTATAACAACCTTACCCCCCACATTGGACCCTTCCATACTCGCATGTTATCACACACTTCAAAGCCGACACCATCACCTATGAAGAACCAACAATCCCCCCAGAATTACGAATTGAACCTAGAACAAAAAGCCGCGCCATCCATATACTATGCATACATCACAAAAAACATGCCCATTGGATCAGAGGAATATACCCAAGAAATGAATGACATCGCCAACACCCTACAAATCCCTGCAACATTCAACCAAGTTGCACCGCCCAAGCCAATGGCCACCCCAGTAAACCGCAACACAAAATGGGTTAAACTCACATACCCTCCCCTCCCCGCGATCACTCAAATCCCAAACATCCCACTAATTATCAACCCAGAACGATGCCTACCCCTTAAATATCCACCACAATTTTGCTACTACACTGACTGGTCATTCAAACCACCTAAAGAAACAAGCAACGGACATTGGAAACGGGAAACAATGGGATACGGGATTTATAACCCTTTCAAAAACCTAAAAATTGCAGAAAGACTACTAGGACTACAAAACATACTACGAGCAGAAATGATGGCCATACACCACACCTTACAACTCCTCACCACAACATACCGTGATGAACCGGCCCATATATTCACATATTGCCTCAATGTACTATACCTTCTAAATACCCAACTCAAACACCCCACCCTACATAATAACCACCCAAACAAAAACATCCTAGAAGCTATGATTAAAATGTTAATATCCCACACACAAATCACCACACTCCACAAAATAAAAGCCCATACAAACATCAACGGCAACGAACATGCAAACGCACTAGCCAAACAAGGAAATGAACTAGATCATAGAGACATCGCAACACCATATGAACACGCACACCCTACACCAAACTACCTCCAAAAAGATTGGTGGCACTCCATGCAAGAGACACCAAACAAAGGACCCATTAGGCACCTCGGAAAACACATCCTCAAACACGACAAAGGACTCAACTTAACACTTATAGCAAGTCAAACATACCAACTACACAAATGCCTCGAGAACAAGGACATTGATAAAATATTATCAAATGACTTCTGGACAAACCCCGCCATCACGGACAAACAAAAAATGTGCCTCATAAAATTCGGAACTGGACAGTATATGGGTCATGCCCGAAAGCAACTCTTCTTTGGTAGAGAAGCCTACCCATCGAAAACATGCCCTATTTGCAACTCATCAGAGACGGATACATGGTTACATGTATTACTGAAATGCAAACAACAACACATCCATGCACTAATAACAAAAAAACACAACAAAATTGTATGGGAATTACGGAAACTCGTTCTATCAACTAAAACATCAAGACACTATACACTTGTGAATGCAGAAACGCATAATGAATCACCTCAAGAAAACACAATACCAACACGGCTATTGCCGTGCACATGTGGTGCCCAAAGATGTCATTGTTCTGCTAGACTTAAACTTGACATACTATGCGTCATTGGCCACCCGTACAATCATCCTCCACCAGAAATCCCTGCACCAGAACTCACCATACAATTTTTAGAATTTACATACTATAACGATAGATTTGCTGCAGAAACCCTCGATAGAAAAACCACAAAATATCAGCCGCTTATCAACAACATCATAGCAAGGGGTGGAATGTAGCCCCACTCATGGTATTAGTCGCAGTTGCAAGGGCCACAACACACATCCCATCAATGAATAAACTAGAAGCAATACTTAAACTCCCTGTCATGAAAATTAAAAGTACATTTAAACAAATTAACATAATTGCCACACAATATGCACACTCAATACTAGTTCATAAACGTAGACTAGAGAACCGACAACCTATCATAGACCTCCAAGACTTACCATAAACAAATAAATAAACTTACAACCCGCTCTGCCTTACCCCCTAAAGCAACACCATGATTACTGGATGTCTTCTGGCTAAAGACAGTTACATGTTACCGGTTACCGGTAATGATCATTAGTTATTAAATATAGTGTCTACTCCCTGCAAAGGGTGCAATAGTTTTACATCTAACCCATCGCCCTAGGGCGTGGCCTAGGATGTTCTATGAACATTCACTCTGGCCTCCTCTGGAGACTGGAGTTATTCTTCTTCTATAAACTACAGTAATGTCCCACTTAAGTACGCACTTTGAACCAAAGCTGTTGGTGTGCACTTAGTTGGTAGGTGCATACTTTACTCATATCGCTTTTTGGACCTTCTTATTCGATGAATCGCAACGGGAAACGGATGAAACTTGAGGCAACCCGCTTGACTGAAGCCTAGTGATGTGAAATCATTGCAAAGTTGAGCAAGCGGGCGCTAGGGCAAGAGTATGAAGTCAGTGAAAGCGCCATCCGGAAAGTTTGGGACAATCGAGAGAACATTATGCAACGAATCATTTGCTGCGAGAGCCTATCGAGACACTTGTTGAATCTGAAAGTGCTACAGACTTCAAGGCTTTGAAGCTCTACACAACACTGTCCTCAACATCGACGACCAATTGCTTTGCTCCGATGTTCAAACGGAAGTTGGACAGATGTATGATGAACGGCAACAATCGTCTTTCAGTGAAACGTTAACAAGATGACATTGAATGTCAAGCATAAAAATTCATGCATTCGCGGAAAACGACTATGCATGACATGTTCAAACAATAAAGTACAAACCCTGATTTTTGTCAAAAAAATTGCGCACTTAACCAAGATGCGTACTTAAACGGGTGCGTACTTAAGCGGGAGATTACTGCATGTGGACATGGACCAGTCCATGATAAATAATGTAGGTGGGTACATCAAATTGGAGTTACTCAAATACATTGACCTTAACCAATCTCAATCCGCTTCGGAACTACGCGTGCATCTCCAAGCAAATTAGTAGATGCAACATGATAGGATGGCGGGGATCATTGATTAATGCATGATAAACAATGAAGGTGGTACCCATTATATTTAAATTGCTCAAAATGATTGAAGCCGCTTCAATGTTACGCATACATTAAGGCACGCGGGTCTTATGTGCTTTTACTTGGACACATATGTGACACATGTATGTGAGTGGTCTATAGCAAAGCTTGCAATGAAGAACAAAAACCCAAAAGACACGTGTTACGATGAGATTGGACTATGTGCTCACAATATATTATCATTATAGGTTCAATGTTTAACACAAATGGGAGGGCCCGTGTGATCACTTCAAAAAGTAGAAGGAGAATCTTTACATTGATATCTTGTGAATTTTGCATCTCAACTTCGATTTTGAAACTTGAGATTATAATATGTGTTAGTCCCAGCATGTTTTGTAATTGCTAACCACGTGAGACAACTCCACATATATAAGGCATGAAGGCCTTAAGTGAACATTGCTAATTATATGCATGCCTATATTTGAGTGATATATATGGCAAAGCTCGTAGTTAAGAGTAGACGCCAAAAAGACACGTGTTACGATGAGATTGGACTTTGTGTTCAAGGTAGGGACATCATAATGGTTCAATGTTAAATAATAATGGGATGGCCTATGTAATTGCTTAAGGTAAATGGGCGTACTGCACTTTCTTATGTCAATCGGACACCTATATTTGAGTGGTGTGTGATTAGGTGTGGATCTAAAATTGGACACTAAAAAGACACGTGATTAGTAGAGATTGGACCATGTGCTCAAGAGTTGTTGACCATTCTAGGCTC
The DNA here is from genome assembly GCA_964035585.1 of Polytrichum formosum. Lineage (NCBI taxonomy): Eukaryota > Viridiplantae > Streptophyta > Polytrichopsida > Polytrichales > Polytrichaceae > Polytrichum > Polytrichum formosum. The sequence goes on along the minus strand of OZ037938.1, from coordinate 50,859,186 downwards.
AATGGTGGACATAACTGGGGAAACTTATAGAATCATTTAATGACAATAAAAAGTCTCCACTTTGACAATCAATAAGATATTCATATGGGCTATGTAAATTATGAGAAAATTTGATTACAAGCACAATTTGGATTTGCTATTTATCTTGCACTAATTGTGTGTTTCATATCCTATGCGTAGGTTAAAAATGTGCTTTTGAGGCCCACTACCTTAAGGTAAGCAAACATGGTATGGTTGCATGTCTTAAACGAAGACCTATATTTGATCATGTGTGGTTAGGGTGTGGATCTAAGAGCATACACCCAAAAAGACACATGTTTAACATTGCTTGGACCAAATGCTTGAAATTTGTTAATTATTTTAAGCTCGATAGTTGGCAAAACCGGGGAAACCATATGATCAAATGGTAAGAAGGAGATCCTTCACTTTGGTAATGAACAAGATACCGTAGCTCTCTAGCAGCTTGGGCATAAAATAATTATTTTTGAAGGTGCCTAAATTTTTGGGAAATTAATTTCATTGAGTGTCCAAAAAAAAGAAATAACATTCAAAGAGTGCCTAAAATCATAATAATGCAAGTGACATAGTCTCTCACAAAGACCACTCCGTATAACTCTCACACAAAGCAAAACCCTGACATACAAGTAGAAGACAAACTTTAGGGTAAGGAATGTTGGTTAAGGGAAGTGTTTAGGTTAATCATAACCACATAGATGAAATTAGGAAAACAATCCATGAATTATAGGAATGACTTGGATGAATGTCTAACTTATTTTAAATTACTTTTTGAATCTGCCCAACTTTAGAATATTAGTTTTTGGGCTGCCTAACTTATTTTTGCACTTTAATTAATTATTAGGCAAAAAGGTGCCCAAGCTGCTAGAGAGCTACGGTATTTTTACAAGCTCCAAAAATTATAAGGTAAATGATCACATGCACAATTTGGATTTGCTAATCATCTCACACTAATTGTGTGTTTTGTATCCTACAATAAGTGGGTGCAAAGTTGGAAGTGTCCACTTAAGGCATGCTTGTAGCCTTAGATTATTCCCAAAGTGACATGATACCACTCCTAGGTTGTACGTTGAATAATGAACCTAGAATAGTTAACATCTTTTGAGCACATAGTCCAATATCTTCTAAACACCCGTTCATTTTTAGATCCACTCTCAACCACATATCACTCAAATATAGATGTCCGTATTATGGCTACATTGAAAATTGTACGGAATGTCATATGGTATTGTATGTCACTATGATGACTTTTTCAAATGATACTTCTTATGAACCATTTTACAAGTATTGTCATACCAACTTACTTTTAGTTCATCCAAATGTCAATTTTCGAAACAAAGTTTTGGTATATTCTACATGATCCTAACATTCTGTAATGAAACATTGCAGACCTTAGACAACTACCAAAATAACTATAGTTAACTAGATTTTTTCCAAGACATTTTAGGGAACAACTATAGTTAACTAGGAAATTTTCAAACCAATTTGAAGAACAACTATAGTTAACTAGAAAAAATTAAGACCAAATTCAAAAACAACTATAGTTAACTAGAATAATTTCAAACAACTACAACTTGAGAGTTCCAAAATTTGTAAGGAGCTAGCCGGCAAGTTCTTTCACTTATGAATTGAAATATATTATAATAACTTCTTTAAAAGACCTTATGTTAGAATCAGTGCTTGTCACCCATGCCGGCCCATCCCAAGAAGTAATAGAACCCACCATTCCTTGCAGTAGTTGAACCCATTATACTCTAAGTTACTTAGAGATAATGAGGTCATGTTCGTTGGGTGTTGATTGAGTGCAAGTCACAAATGGAATCAGGTTCCAAATTTAAAATTCTGAATAAAAGAAAAAGGAAAGATATAGATGCTATGATCTGTCATGGTACTACACTGCAGGCTACGCCCAACTTTAGTTAACTAGATATAACTATAGTTAACTAGATTTTTTGGCAGATCGAAATTAAAACAACTATAGTTAACTACATTTTTTGACAGGTCAAATCACGAATAACTATAGTTACGAAAGGCAACTAGTTAACTAATAGTCGAATTAGTTGGTTAGTTGTCCAAGGTCTGAAACATTGTCATGAATGATCGAAAGTTGGATGAAAAATCATTTAGTAAGTGTCACTTTTTGCGACATTGTAAATCTATAATGGGCAATATTCTTTGCAAGGTATGGAAAATAATACTAGGTTTAGTGTTAGTGACACTACATGTTTAGTGTTTAGTGTTAGTGTTAGTGTTAGTGACACTATGGAAAATAATGCTAGGTTTAGTGTTAGTGACACTACATGGGTGATTTACAGTTGGTATTGAGCAAGATGAATAGAATTGGTAACACTAAATACATTATCGTAGGCTGATAGTATGTTGGGCATGAAATAATTAAAAAATAAAGTCTTTTTTTTTGGAGATTATTGAGTCAGATGACCTAATTGAAGGGAAAAATAATCATCAAAATGTTTAATATATTAGAACACTGGTTTCGTTAAAAGTGCACATAAGCATGTGCACTTTTTTGGGGGGATTAATTTTGAATATTTTATTCTCAAATTTCGAAATGAATATGCAATGAATTCGTACTTTGGCATAAATACTTTCAAATAATTCCAAAACAAACCTTATACACTATATGACCGTCATATTTATATTGTGTTTCACCTTGTTAATCAATTTTTTTAAGTTATGAAATATATAAAAGGAGTAAAACACACCCCTTTGTGCATAGCTTAAAATTTATTGTTTATGAATTGAATGAAAAGTGCAACACATACACCTCACCATTTGGCTAAAAACATGAAAATAAATTGAAACCAAGTGGCATAGCACATACTTCACTATAGAAGCAATAACATTGAAGTTGATGATTCCAAAGAAAATAACGACATATTTGTGTCACCTTATATTTAAAAATCTAAAATCAATAAAGTCAAACAAAGAAATGAGGCATGTGCCTCATCTAAACCACAAGTTCAAAACAAATTTAGATTTGTTAACACAAAGTTCAAAGACATTCAAATTTGTTAACAATGGTAAGGCATATGCTTTACCTTAAAACACAAGTTCAGATAAATTCATATTTATAAACAAGGGTGAGGCATATGCCTCGCTCTAAAAACACAAGTTCAAAAATATATAGATTTTTTAACAAGGGTGAGGCATATGCCTTACCATGAAAATCATATGTTAAAAATATATAAAATTTATTAACAAAGGTGAGGCATGTGCCTCACCTTAAAACCAAAAGCTCAAGAAAATTTGATATTCTTCACAAAGATGAGACATGTGCCTCACTCTTAAAATACAAGTTCAAAGAAATTCAAATTTGTAAACAAGGGTGAGACATGTGCCTCATTCTAAAAAAAACTCCAAAAGAATATACATTTTTCAACAAGTGTGAGGCATGTATCTTATCATGAAAACCATAAGTTCAAATAAAATCAACTTTGTTAACAAAAGTGAGGCATGTGCCTTACTCTAAAAATACAAGTTCAAAAGAATATATATATATTTTTAACAAGGGTGAGGCACGTGCCTTACCATGAAAACCATAAGTTAAAAATAAATCAACTTTATCAATAAAAGCGAGGCATGTGCCTCACCTTAAAATCACAAGTTCAAAAATTAAGATTTATAAACAAGGGTGAGACTTGTGTCTCATTCTAAAAATACAAGTTTAAAAGAATATAGATTTTTTAAGAAAAATGAGGCATGTGTATTACCATGAAAACCATAAGTTAAAAATAGATCAACTTTGTTAACAAAGGTGAGACATGTGCCTCACCTTAAAATCAAAAGTTCAAAAAAACTTGGTATTCTTTACAAAAATGAGATGTGTGCCTCACCTTAAAATCATAAGTTCAAGAAATTTTGGTATTTTTCACAAATGTGAGGTATGTGCCTCACCCTTAAAACACAAGTTCAGATAAATTTAGATTTGTAAACAAAAGTGAAGCCTATGCCTCATTCTAAAAATATAAGTTCAAAATAATATATAATTTTTAACAAAGGTGGGGCATGTGCCTTACCATGAAAATCATAAGTTAAAAAAAATCAGATTTGTGAACAAAGTTGAGGTATGTGCCCGTACTTAAACCACAAGGTCAAGAAAATTTGGTATTCTTTACAAAGGTGAGGCATGTGCCTCACCCTCAAAACACAAGTTCAGATAAATATAGATTTGTAAACAAGGGTGAGGTATATGTCTCATTCTAAAATCACAAGTTCAAAATAATATAGATTTTTAATAAGGGTGAGACATGTGCCTTACCATGAAAACCATAAGGTAGAAATAAATCAAGGTTGTTGATAAAGTTGAGGCATGTGCCTCACTCTAAATCACGAGTTGAAAATTTTAAAATTATTAATAAAGGATGATACAAATTTTTAAACTATGGATGAAGAAAAAAAATTCAAATATTTGAAATTAAAAATTAGAGATATTAATTTTGAAGGTTTTAAAATGAGGGTGAAGATCACATATTTTAGAATTTTAAAAATGAGGATGAGATATTTATAACTAAAAGTTAAGATTGTGAACTACATATAATAAGTGTATGATTCTATTTTCTAATAATTAATTATTTAAATTATTTTTTAAAAATGGATCTAGATCTAGATCTAGATCTGAATCTAGATCTAGATCCATATTTGAATCCAAAGAAAATTCAAGAACTAGGCACTCACCTCAATGAAAGTGTTAAATTGAAATACACTTTGAGTTTGGTGGAGAGTAAGCGTGAATGCGATGCTACTTAGATCTTGATATGAAATGTAGAATTCGAACGCCTATAGAAGTCGAAGATAGAGTCAAAAGTTAGATGAGCAACAAATGAAGACAAGCGTCAAAGAAGAGCGGCGGCGGAGAAGAGAACCGGGTAGACAAGAGCGAGAGAACTTGATGTAAACCCTAAGCGGCGTTTTAGGTAAGTTCGAATGTACAATTTTTAATTTTATATATGTTGACCAAATTTGTATTGTTTTACTATGTATAAATTTAAGAATTTAGATTTGAAACCTTTTTTATTGCGCCGGTGGCGCCGTTCTACTCGTACCTAACCTTGTTTTCAAAAAAATTGGAAAAATCTATAAATATGTCATTTTATGAAAATAAATATTATAGAGAGAACTTTAAAACACAATTTATTATAAAATACACTATAAAAATAAAATCTACATTAATATTCACATTTGCTCATTGTCAATTCATTGAATGAGTGATTGAAGCGCATGTCATATCTTGCACATGTTACACCCTCTAGAATGGTAATTAGTTTTTTTGGGATTTGAGGGATGAGGCACATGTCACACCTTCTATAATGGTAATTAGTTTTGTTCGGGTTTGAGGAGGTGAGGCACATGCCACACCCTCTATAATGGTAATTAGTTTTGTTCGGGTTTGAGGGGTGAAGCATATGCCATACCTTTTATAATGGTAATTGTTTTGTTGGGGTTTGAAGGGTGAGGCATATGTCACACCCTCTATAATGGTAATTAGTTTTGTTCGCGTTTGAGGAGGTGAGGCACATGCCACACCCTCTATAATGGTAATTAGTTTTATTCGGGTTTGAGAGATGAGGCGTATGTTACACCCTTTATAATGGTAATTAGTTTTGTTGGGGTTTGAGGAGTGAGGCATATGTCACACCCTCTATAATGATAATTAATTTGTTCGGGTTTTAGAGATGAGGCATATGCTACATCTTTTATAATGATAATTAGTTTTATTGGGATTTGAGGGGTGAGACATATACCATACCATTTATATCGGTAATTAGTTTTGTTGGAGTTTGAGGGGTGAAGTATATGTCACACCCTCTATAATGGTAATTAGTTTTGTTCGGGTTTGAGGAGGTGAGGCATATGCCACACCCTTTATAATAGTAATTAGTTATGTTCGGATTTGTAGGGGTGAGGCACATGCCACACCTTCTATAATAGTAATTAGTTTTGTTCGGATTTGTAGGGATGAGGTACATGTCACACCCTTTATAATAATAATTATTTTTGTTCATGTTTGAGAAGGTGAGATACATGCCATACCTTGTATAGTTATAATTAGTTTTGCTCAAATTTTAAGGGGTGAGGCATATGCCACACCCTCAATATCAATACTTATCTTTGTTCGAGTTTGTGGGGCTAAAACATATGCCATACTCTCTTTAACGGTAATTAGTTTTGCTCAGGTTTGAGGGGGTGAGGCACATGCCACACCCTTTGTAACAGTAATTAGCTTTGGTTGGGTTTGAGGGGGTGAGGCATATGTCACACCCTCAAAGAATTCCTCATATTGTTGTAAAATCAAGTTTTTTTACAAAAATCACCAAATTATAATTTGATTATTGACCAAGCACATTGAAATAAATGTACCCATATTTATAATTTCTTTTTTTATAACCAAGATAGTTATAATATGGTCATATTTTCATTGAAATCTATGCGTTTGCAATAATTTGTTCATGTGCACTTTTACATATTGAATTGCACTTTTAACGAAACCGGTGTTTTAGGATATTTGATGCCATCTCTCTCAACTTGGGCATTCAAAACTTCAATGTCACTTGCAACACTCAATAACTCATCCTTGTCAATGGGATGGAACGTACGACTTATTTGCTTATGTCTCTTAGCCATACTTGCCAATTCTCAAACAACCATTTCCAAACATGTGCACAAAACGACATAAAACATTGCTCACAACCCTACTTAGCACACTAAGACGGCTCAACCTAAACCCTAAAGGTTGACAGCGTGTACTTAGCCGCCATGAACAAAAAACGAGTTATAATACATGGATTTGTATGTAGGATATATTATGTGCCTTAAAATAAATCAATGCCTTAACAAATGAATAAAAATGGAAAATATTTGTCTAAATTTTCATAATACTTTTACAAACCGCCTAAGCCATTTTTTTGAAATTAATTAATAATTGAGCATTCTCTGCCTAAACTGCTATCAACCTACGTTATTAGGATACATATGTTCAACTTAGGGTCGTCCAAGCTTACCTTGGGTTCGTCTGAGATGACCCTAAACAACTGGACAATAGTGGAGAGGTACCCAAACCGAATGGAGTGGTTGGCGGTTTGATTCCTGACCATGAAATCGTCTCTCTACTTGACGGAAAACTAGCCAGGTGGTCAAGCGCCTCTTGTGTTCCAAAAAAGAAAAAAACCAACAAGCTTAACTTAGGTTGGTGGGGTAGAATGATTAGTGCATAATAAATACCTACAAGTGTAGGTAATCTCTAAAATCAATTAAATCCGAGCGAGCCAGTAGTCATGCTCCAGCAAGCCCGGCTTCGAGATCTTTCCACGCTCGCTCCCGCGTCTCGTGCCCAAAACCGTCCTTCCCAGCACTCGTTCCCAATTAGGTTCCCAGACGTTCCCAACCTAAGCACGAGCCCTAGAGCCACGGAGGAAGAAGAGTCTCGTTTCTCGCAGCTCCCTTTGTGTTGCATCGCTTTGCTATCGCTCCTGTTCGCACCGCTCCATCTTCCAATCTCCTCGTCGCTTCTCTCCCCGCTCTTTCAAAATACTCACTCACACCTCAACAATATCCACCCCAAACTGCCATCGTCTTTCTTACTGAGAAGCCGATACTCCGGAGTCTGATTCTTCGCGCTGTGCGCGGCGGCGTCTGTGACGCTTCTCGGGCGTTTCTTCAGGGGGTTAAAAGGTAGGGATCCGTGGCGCTTAATTCTGTTTTTTCCGTTTCCCGTGAGCGCCTTTCTCATGGAGTTTGTATTTTTTCTTTCGTTCAAATTGTGTAGGTAAGAGGTGACAGGAGATTGAGTACGTACGCTAGGGTAAGAGTTGCAAAGTAGCCGGTAGGTTTGTTCCTCTTCACCATGGAGGCTAGGGTTTGAGTGGAGATGCTGACCAGCGATCTTTGTCGGTCTGTGGTGTTGAGGATTAGTGAATTGTGGAGAGATATCAGCTTTGTTACTAGTTAGTCTTGGTGGATAGATTCCTTACTGCAGGGGGAAATTTGGTAAGACTTGTTTTGTTCTTGCATTCGATGTTCGTGCATGGTATGTTTGTAAGAATTATTCATACGATGTCGTGTTATAAGAGTTTCGGAGTGGCATGGCAAGCCATAGAGATAGGTAGCGGAGGTTAGTATGATCATGTAGAGGCTACCTCATGACCTACTTTTGAGGTATCGCCGAGCTTGGTTCAGCCAATTTTCAGACAGTATTCTTCTAGGTTATTTTCTCCTCTGGCCGAAGATCTGCCGAGACCCTCTAGGCAGCCGAGTTGGCCACTTTTGAGTTATAGTTGGTTTGGTTGCGTGTTGCTCTGCGGTGGCCTTTCTTAAACTCGGCTCGGCTGCACCTTTTCGAACATCACCAAGTATAGGTGTGGGCGGGTTATGAGCGAGTATGTATGGCTGACACTGATAAAGCTTGTTATGTATGTGTGCAGGCAATACGAAGGGAGTGCCCCGATGGCCGAGAAGCGTGTGAAGCTGAAGAGCTCAGATGACGAGATGTTTGAGGTGGATGAGGCGGTGGCGTTTGAGTCACAAGCTGTAAAGAACATGATTGAAGACACGGGCATGGATGCTCCCATCCCGTTGCCCAATGTATCGAGCAAAATTCTTGCAAAGGTTATAGAGTATTGTAAATACCACGTGGAGAACCAAAAGACAAGCGAAGATAAGCCCGCCGCTCCCGAGGATGAGATTAAAGCCTGGGACGCTGATTTCGTGAAGGTGGATCAAGCCACCTTGTTCGACCTCATATTGGTAAGATAATGATTTGAAAATCTCTGGACGTTTGAATCTGAAAGTCCCTGCCTCTGTTTGCTAGGCATCAACTGAGAGCATGTTGTACAAGATAGAGAAGGCATAGGTCTCTCTTCCCTTTGGACAGCCAGCAGCACATTGTCCCACGGTAACCATATATGGTACGTGGCATGTGATGTTGCAACATGTTCCCAGTTAAGTTGCAGGATTGTGCAGCAATTGAACTCTCTGAAATGCATCGTTCCACGGACGGAGGGTGGACAGTTGACATGGGATATGTAACAAACGTATAGACTGAAATTGGTGTTTGTGATGTGAACAGGCGGCCAACTACTTGAATATCAAGAACTTGCTGGATTTGACTTGCCAGACTGTTGCGGACATGATCAAGGGCAAGACACCGGAGGAGATTCGAAAGACATTTAACATCAAGAACGATTTCACACCGGAGGAAGAGGAAGAAGTCCGACGGGAGAACCAGTGGGCTTTCGAGTAGGCTTGCACCTGCTTTGGCGAGCAGAAGGTGCCAGATATATCCGTCGTGCCAGATCCTGCAGAAATATGAAGCATTATCCAAGTTTAGTCAGAGCTTTGCTGCACATTGAGCCATAAGACTGAAGAGTAGTGTCTAGAAGAAGGCATGTACGAATAGAAATACTTATCGGGTTTGTTTGTTCCATTTTCTGCAGACATCCTGCAACCAGGTAAGGGCAGTGCTTTTTGATGAGCAGTCGAGGTGCACTGTAAGTATGTTTAGCACCTGGTAATGCCTCGTCCGCAGCAAAGAAGTGGAGAAAACAATGCAAGTGGTCTGTAATAGCAGGACACTGTTGTTTTCTGTGTTTGCTGAGATTAATCTATTGTCACCTCCTGTGTGTTGGACCACTTTCGCAGCACAAGATAGGCAATCCCAATGCCTCAATTTCCACTGAGCTTGTTGAGGAGAGCAATGGTATGGTTGTGACCTTTGCATCTCAGAGCGTTTTGTTGTGATCATTCTTTTTCTAACACATGAAAACTCGTCTTTTGTGTTCATTTTCCTGAGCAGTTTCTATGAATCTAGTAGGACATGCCTAGAAACCCTCTTATTACAGCCTGCTATGGCTCTTACTATGCCGATTACAAACATTGAAGTAAAGTGTTAAAATTCAGCCCAGCATTTGTATAGGTGTATGAAAAGGAGAATAGCTCCATCAAATGCGATTCTGGCAACACATGGGCACATTCAGGTGAAGTCATATCTTGAAAACATCAGGAGTCAACGTTGTGATAACTCTGAACATGTTGGCTATTTGTATATGGAACATGGGTGTGGATGTGGAGATGTATAAATCCAATCTACACCGATGTATTTCAGGAGTACCTAAGGTTGAGGCATCTAATAACATATAAAATAAGAGGGTTGACATCCCGTTTAGGAGGAGCAACAGTGGGGGATTATTTTCCTTGCAAAGAGAAACATATTCCAAGGACAATGCAATATTTTAATTTTTTTTCTTCATGAATATGGAAATTGCTAAAATTTTTGAAGCGGTAAAGATTAATGGAACACAGAGTCAATCTATAGGTTGAACCATAACCACTGATCTAAATGCTAACTCTTGGTTACAACAATTGGCGAAACTCTTAGGAGGGTATAGTAGAGGTGCCTATTCCTGGTGAGGACCCCATGGGCAATCTCTCACCCTCCACGGAAAAACCAAACTGGTTAAAAATAGCATGCGTCCAAAAGGGCGTCAAGTATGTAGTAAAACAATAAAACTTGATTTCTAACAAAGGAAAAAGTAAATTGGCTAAACATAGCCATGCATCCAAAAGGGCGTCAAGAATGCAACAACCAATAAAACATGATTTTTAGCAAAGTCAACCCAGCTTCTATTTTAAACCAGTTTGGTTTTTCCGTGGAGGGTGAGATCTATAGGGTACTGGAATTTGGATCAGGCTGGGATTATATTTCTGATCAGGTTGGGGCTGCATTGCAATGAAGCCGGAACCAATAGTGCCATGATGCATGTCTTGGTTTTGTGTGCTGAAGTGAGGAGGAATGAGCAGTTATGACAGACTCTAGACATTGGTAATATGTTCGGGTCAACTTTTGGCTTCAAAAATTCACAATAATTTCAAGTTATTGGATATAATTACTGAAAAATGTGCAGTCTATCTTCCTACATGGGAAGTAATTGCACTGCCTCATACTTCTCCATATTTGGCGCTGAATCTCTTAAGCGATCGGTTATGGGTGCCTCTACTCTAGTCAATCACAAGCCATCACCACATGAACTTAAACCCTAACTCCGTTGGCCTAAACAACATATATCTCATCCATGTCGGCATGACATGTACCTTAGTGAGTGGTTAAATGGACCCGGTCGACTATGGATGCCTTGACCTTAGAGGCACAATCAACATGGTTCAGACACATGGGAATAATTTATATGATAATAGTCATCATTTCTTCAAGAAAGTTCACGTCCCAATCCCCCTTTGTTTGTCATGGTTGTTGCTATGTATAAGGCATGAAAATGAAAGTTAGTTTTTAAGGCCAAGAAGCCAAAAGGGTTATGGAACTAGAAAAGGCTAAATCTCTAGAATGAGGCAAGGCATTGGCTTTTGTGAGATAATGGTGGCAATTGATTGACTTGATGCTCAAATAAGTATTGTGGATAGACTTGAGGTTACTTAGTTCTACGTTCTTAAGGAGAGATTCTTGGGACTTGAGACACTTTAATGGAGTTGTAAAGGGGCATTCCAACACAAAGTACGTCTCATTTCAATTACAACTATGGCGTAAGAAACAAAAGTGGTACTTGATGCCCATACCATATCCGCAACTTCTCCTAACTTGTGACACGGTACGCATAATTCTAGTCAACTATATAAACTTTCTTATCAAGACATTGAGAGTGATGTTTTGTGACGGGTTTTTGAAGAAGTTACCTATACATTAAATATGAGAAGATTAACAACTGTTATTTTATTTTTAAACGTACAGATGTGTTGCTTTCATGGTGCCTTGGCTTTCTCTATTGTGAGAATCCTCAAAAATCACTTAGAAAACGTACATTCATAACTCATCTTAGATTGTGCAAATGGGCCCTTATTTTGCAAGGGTCATGTTGATCCATTTTCTTAATCATATACTTAAACATTTGGTTGGGTGGTTACAATGCTTGTGCTTAAGAACGCACATCAAAAAGACGTGTGTTGGACTATGTCATAAGAATATATACATCATTCTAAGCTCAATATGCCTATGTAACACAATCGGGAGGGCCTATGAGAAAGAGCGTACTCACTTTAACCTCTCATAACTTGAAATGAAAATCCTTGTGATTTGCAATTATAAAGTGGATGAGTCAATGTCCGATCCAATGCAATTGCCAAGTTGTTTGTGGGAGTTGGATGTGCCACATTCCTTAAATGCATGCGCTGATCACCCAAAAGTGTGGTATGATTTGATACTATTTGCTTTCCTTTTGTCTTTCTTTTTTCCTTTTTCAATTTGAAGATGGATGGAAGAGCTTGAGCACACAAATAAAAACTTCTAGAACATATATATGTTCACTTCATGGGTGGTGGTGGCTAATCTGACTCCCGTAACGGGCAAGTTTTAGCTCCCAACCCGATTCTCCTATGACATCAAACACGCGTCGGGTACAAGATTATGATGTAATACAAATTAAGGCTACATCCATTTTCTTCGTAGTTTTTGAAGCTCCCATGAATATCTTATCAGGTCTTCCTCGATTAAATGCATGTTTCCAAGGCCCACATGCATAGAATAGGAAATGCGTATTGGGACATCAATATCTCTTGCCCTTGGGAAGCTCGAAAAGAGTGACTCTTGCGTTTGGGGAATCAACACTTGAGATTCACACAAGTTTTTAGCCACATAACAATATATGTATGGAGGGAGTAGGTTTGACGACACCCTATCAACTTTAATGAAGAGAACGTAGTGTAAAGCGTTCACATATCGATCAACTGAAATAGCAAGGTGAAAAGTGGCCTAGTGTCGAAGATCTTATGACGACTCAAGTGACATGCTCAAAAGCACGGTGCTCGAGATCAGCAACCAAGGGATGATAATGCGGCTTAAGGAAGACAAGGAATGAACATGCCCCAAGCTCTCTTGCATCCCTTCCCTGCACTCCCCTCCCCCTCCAATTGCTTGCTCGCTCGCTTGAACAAGTTCCTTAATCTTACTTTGCATCACCGCACATATTTATCTTCTTAACTTCCCCGCCACGAGGCCGTTTTCCGGAGCCCGCTTTTATTTCCGACACTCTCAGTCCTCCGAGCTCGCGTGGGTAGAAAGGGCAAAGATCTGCAACATTAAATCCACACTAAATATGATATATTTCGTGCCACCAATTCTGATTGTCTCGCTCAACACTAATTGTGAACTGCAGTGTAGTGTCGCCAACACTGAATGTTAACCCAACATCAGTTGCCATTCCATGTGAATTTTTCTTGGGGGTTATAGATTGATTTACAGTGTTGCATTTACCATCACTTACCAAGTGATTTTTCATCCAAATTTCAATCATCCATGACAATATTTCATCGCATAAATGTTAGGGTGCACACTACAGGAAGTCTCTTTAAGTAAGGAAGAAGAAGAAGAAACTGATCCGTGAGTAGAGTTGTGGGCAACGGATGAACTTAAAGTTATCATACATGACAGTATTTGTACACTTATTTCATAAGAGCTGTCACCATAAAAGTTACCACAACGACATTAGATACCAGATGACACTGAATACCATATTTAGTTGCGGTTGTTGTGATTTCCATGTCATGCAACTTCGGTTTCATGTGCTCTTGTGTGCGTGAAGCAGGTGAAAGTGAGTTCAAGAGCCATGTCCTTTGGTGAGCTCGTCGTAGCCAGGAGCTAGGGTTTGGAATTCTGGACCTTAATCTTTTGCCTGAGAGTTGTTATTATGGTTTGAGGGATCTGCTTGTTTGGTGGGAGGTGGCTTGCTTAGTGATGGAGACCGAGTGTTATGTATAAGACATTTTAGAGAGAGGAAGTTATTTTAGTTTTGTGTTTGGGGAGATGTTTCGTAGACGTTTTGTGCACTTTGCGTTCGTTTTTGTTTTTCCCTTCCTCTTATCTTTAGTAGAAATTGGATGTCATAGAATAGCCTTGGTGGCATGATGGAAGTTAGCTACATGCTCGATTCTTTTGCCTATGGCCTATGGTTGATGCGGCTCCAACTTAGTAGATTTGACGTGAATGGTCTTTGTCTTCTGGCTACGGTCTTCTTATTCCTTGGAGGCGAGGCTGCAAGTAGTGACAACCTTGGGGAGTATGTATGTATGTATATGATATTCTAATAGAGTAATCACATATAGAGGGTTTATAAATCCTAGCAATTGAATGTACTAAAATTTAATAGGATGGTTTTGAACCACAACCTTGGGTTGGTGTCTGTCACATGTGTTAAATGTAACATATTTTTCATTCCGTGGCATCACCTTGAGTAAGCACCTGGTGATTAGATTATTGATGTAAAGAAACATTTCAAGTAATGCTTATTCAAGGGAGGGCCACACATGGTTGGGAAATCGACAACTTTCCTCATTGAAGCCATCGTCCGCATACTCCGGGAGCTAATATAAGAATTGATTCTCTATTGAGTTGGTAGTTGAGAATGGGGATTGACCTCCCCACTAGACTGCAATCTCTTGAAAAATGATGAGGGGAAGAAACACAATGCACCATTTTGGGAGCCATTGAGAATGGAACATTTGTCTCTTACACGTTTAAAGTTAATATTTTGGTAACTAGTCAACTTTGAGGTAGGGTCGGCGCCAACAACTAAGTTTCTCATAATTTATCAATATTTTGAAGAATCTCAATGTAACATCAGAAGCTCCTAAAGCAAGCTTGCTAGCAAGCTGAAAACCCATAAACTTTAATGTGGATATGTGACTTGAAAATTTGGATTTCTTTCATGATGTTTTTTTAAAAAGAAAACGTTTATACTACATTTTTTTTGGTTGAATTTCGTGAAGTGTGGAAATAGTGGGTTGAAAAGTTTAATATAAAGATTCACACTAGTTTCCACTTCTTGGATGTTGTATGTGTAGAGATTTTGGTATTGTTGTTCATCATCCACCAAAATGATTGACTTGAGGCCAAAATTGAATAGAAATTAATACTATTCTTGTTGAAATTTGCATAAGGTATAGATTTTGAAGTTTCAAGACATATTTTATGAAAATTTAATTTTGTGTTTGATGTATAATAGTACGATTCCCAAGACCCACAAGACTTGCACAAGTTCAGCAGGAAGATGAGAGAATCATCTCTTTGCTTGAAATGCATGAAAAACTTTATATGATTGACATGAACCACGATAACTTGAAAACGTATAATACGTGCAAGATTGTCAATATGTTCACCAAAAACTTGACAAGGCGTGAACCATCAACGACATTTAATCCAAGATTGATTGGTGTAACAAACATCATAAATCTGAATGGTTGGAGATCTAGATTATTGGAGGGCCGCCATCGGAATAGCCATGGTATGACAAACGTGACTACATGTGGGAAGTTGTATCCGTTATTTCACATATCATAGTGGGTGCATATAACCTTAGATACTTTTTATCAATGTCAAAGAAGTTTGTGTTTGTTCAAAACTAGAGATTTATTAATAGTGATGGTTTTATGATCTAAATATTTTAAAATATTATCATTTCAATACTAACTACACCTATTATCTAAATTACTCCGACTTGGACTAATAATGAAAGCTCGGACTAATTCTGGGATTAGAAGAAAGCCCGAGTCGGAGTAATTTAGATAACTCGTAGTAATTGTGGTAATGTAGATATAGTGTGGCCTATAGTAATAGATTGTTATGTGTATTACTCCGAATTACAAAGGTACGTAGTAATTTTCCTTAATTTCTTCTTGTTACCATTAGCTCCAACAATGGCAATCTATCTTCACCAATTACACTAAAACCTCACCTCTGATCCTTTATGTGATCAAGTCTCGTCCAATATATATAGAGCCTCTGCTAAAATTTCTTTGGCAAGGTAGGATGAATCGTCTCAGCAATTTCTCATGTGAGCTTCGAAAAGAAAAGGAATTGAATGAACCAAAACAACTACAAGGATTCAATGCTTCTTGCACAACAGCCAAAGGAAGGCTCCATCAGATCAGAGTTACACAAAAACAACTCTTATAAACCAGGAGGCCACACACACACACACACACACACACACACACACACACACACACACAAGAACTATATTAATATCCCACACATAAGAACTATATTAATATCCCAGTTAGCATAATAAGGAGGAAAAGACAACTTTGTTCCAGAATAAGCAACTACACAAGTAGCCAGAAGAAGAAAGGCGACATATTTACTTGCACTGATAACAACAATAAGGTTGCTGCCATATCTCCACTTCACAGACTTTGCCAGATCCTTTTATTTCTGCCACCAGAAAAGGATTAATGCTAGCAAAGATTTTGTGTACCCTCCAGGCTGATGTTGCAAAACATCAAGAAAACACAAAAGTACAAAATAGGTTATGCGGACATTAATGAAACAGTTGAATCCTAATACACCACTATGAAACATATCTATTTGCGGCAACGAAGAGTTGAAATATGAAATCTTGGTCTCATGAGCTTAAGAATAGCCTAAACCCTGCAAACAGTGCAAAAACCTTCGATTGAGGATGACAATTACAAGAATTACAACATGCAAAAATGTGGAAATGGTTCTGCCACACGCCACACCCACACACACACACAATGAATAAAATTGCATGTGATTAGACAGGAACCACCAAGACTACATACGCAGTGACAGAATCATCGCATCAGACATCATTCAGACACATTGAATTTAGTGTTTCTCTTGGACAACTCACGGCTGCCTCCTCACTAGAGTTTTTGAGGGTGAAGAACAACAACACGAGAATCGACACTTGGATACGGAAGGTCGGATCGGAAAGGGGTTTTGGATGTTCGATTGACTTCAGGGTTATGGACAAGCAGCCAGGGGGGAAGAGAGAGAGAGAGAGAGAGAACAAAGCAGGGTTATGTGGGCTTTGCAAATTCCTGTCAATGCTACAAAGAAGAGCTACGACATGTGAACATCCAACCTACAAACAAACCTTAGAACACACAAATAGTCTACATAAATCATAGCCTTCGTGAGAACGCATACATAGCCTACATAAGACAATCCAAGGATGCATGGAACAAACCAAGTGAGGGAACAATTCGCAAACAAAACGGTGCAAAGTGCAGTTCATATATGGCGACTAAGAGAGGCTAAAAGGATGTGCCATCACTTTGGTGTTGACCATTCATGCATCTGCGAGAAAAATCCAGTTCCAATGTCCCCAAACCCTACTCCCAAGAGCAAAAACCTCAAACAAAACCAAAATTCAATCCTTAAAGTGCTCTTCAAACCCTCACTGCAAGATTCTACTAATCAGATCGAAGAAACCAGATCGAGAACAATCAGATCGAAGAAACCAGATCGCAAAACCAAGAGAACCCCAAGCCCTCTTCTGGACGTGCTGAACAAAGAAGGGGTGAAGCTCAGACTAATTTCACCCCTGTTTCTAGAATTACTCTGATACTGTGCAGTAAAAAGTCAGAGTAATTGTTGGTCTCAGAGTAAATACGATAATTGGTGTAGTATGTTCTTTACAAATAAAATACTATATTCTATTTACAAATTGGATACCAATTCAATCATTCACGAAAAATCTTCTAATTTACATTCAAGAACTAAAAGTCAAATCTTCTTCTTAAGAACTATATTATTCAAGTCACATACCATCCAAATTTTACCTAAATTGTTCATTCATGAAATCATTCATGTTTCTTTTCGCATCCCTCATGTTTGATTCTCTTCATTGATGCATTCCTCGTTATCTGCTTTTTTCAAGTCTCCTTTGTTTTACTCATGTATCAATCTTTTACTTATTCCATTCAATCCTTATTTTCTTTATTCATCAAATGTTTAAGGTGCCTCACCAATTGTCTTCAGTGTTCCTTAAAGCTTCGGAGTGGTCTCTACCACACTTCTAATAATTTTCACCTCCAAGTCTCCAACACCCCCAAGTTCCTCTAAACCTTCAAGATCTTCGACACCTCTAAGCTCCTCTAAGCTTTCAAAATCTTTGATACCTCCTAGGTCTTCTAAGCTTCCAAGTCTTTCACAACTCCTCCAAGCCTCCAAGGTCATCATACTTTAGGGACCCTGGCCATTGTTTCCCGAACTTTGGCTTCCGGGTACTCCAAATCTACTAGTCCACCAGATAAAAAATTGTCATAGGAAGCCAGGTCAAAGTGGCCATGGCCACAGAGAGCTGTGACAATTACCTTGGCCTCCCCAGTCTCCTTACATTTCAATGCTTCCCGAATGGCTGCTGCAATGGCATGAGTGGGCTCCGGTGCTGGAATGATGCCCTCTGTGCGTGCAAATTTTAAAGCGCCTGTGGCACCCCAAAAACCAAACCCCGAGTCACATTAGGTAAGTGGGCTTGAAACGGACGACTTTCAATCCACATCCACTTCTCCTAGAATATCAAACACATGATTAGTACAAGATGATTAGCAAATCCAGGTATAGATTGTAGCCATTTCCCCCATTTTTATCGGAGCTTGTATAAATATCTTATTCATTGTCAAAGTGTAGATTCTCTTTCTTCTAAATGACCATATATGTCCCCTCAATTATGTTCACGATGAAGTCTAGAATAATTGACAGATTTTGAGCACATAGTCCAATCTCTTTGGATCACATGTTTTTTTTAGTGTCCAGTCTTAGATCTACACCTAGCCATACACCACTTGAATATAGGTGTCCGGTTGAGATAAGTCAGCAAATTAGGCCCACTTATCTTAATGCTCATTTGCACTCAGCAATAGCAAGGTGGAAAGCCTCAGAACAGTTGGAAGTATGTCAGAAAAAGCACTAGAACCAAAAAGTGCACAAATGAGCAGCGGATGATGTGGTGGAAACATTTATAAGGTAGATGGATATTAATGGCTACATTTTCCAACTTGCCCACTTCTCCTAGGAATGAAACACGCGCTTCGTAAAAGATGGTTAGAAAATCCAAATCAAGGTCATAGTCACTTTCCTCATCATTTTTAGAGCTCATATGAATATCTTCTTCATTATCAAGTGAAGATTCTCATGCTCATCAAATGGTCATATAGGTTCCCCCCAATTATGTTGAATATTCAGCCTAGAAAGGTTATCGTATTTTGAGCACGCAGCCAATTCCTTTAAAACACATTTTTTGGGATGTCTGTTCTTTGAGGCACACCTAACCGTATACCACTCAAATATTGATGTCGTAGTAAGAAAAGTCACTCGAATAAGGGATATCTACCTTAGGATCCAATTAGGCTGCTGTGTAGACACTTATCTCAAAATGCAAGTGACCAGTGTTAATGTTGGGTCAGTGGTGTTGATACATACCTACCTAACCTTCAGGATTTAATATCTTCTCAGTGCTAACTCGACATTTAGTTAATAATTCATTACAAGTTGATTCAACTCATTATTCAGCCTTTGCAACTACAAAATATAGAAACAAAAGATATAAGTTGGAACCCTATGTTGGAATAGACCCAATGTTGTAGTTTGATGTGATTGAATCAGTGGGGTGGCTTAAGCCCAAGGCCTTAACCCATATCCCATGAGAACTCCGAGATTAAGCTGCCTAAGACTAGAATAGCACTTGGATGGGTGACCTTCCTAGCACTTGACTTTTGGTGCAACCTACCGCATATGGTCTGCCCAATCACAATGGACAAATCCGGGTGAATTGGATATTGTCAACCAACCATATGGGAACTTAGGGTTTTTCCCTTTGGGGCAATACATATCAACCAGTTAGCCCGCACCCATGCAAGGTGTTTGCCTTCTAATTCACGTAATGCATGTTTTGAGATTACATATAGACTTGGACTGACTCAAAAATGAAGCAACACCATAATTCAGACTGGTGGCAACATCAAGATCATCTTTCTATCTTTGTTTCTTGAATCGGTATGAGATCAGTGTTGATATATGGATTTGGAAATTGGTTTGTGATGCACAGAATGCACAAACAATATTTGGGCTTAGGGACGAACACGAGTACAAAATCCCAACTGAATGATTCTCTGCTGTTACAAGGCACACAATGCAATGGTTTTACAAAAATATCATGTTAGGGAATGTACCTTCAAAGCACTCAGTTTGGGGAATTGCAATTGCTTCCATCAGGCCCAGCTCATAGATATGTGATACCAACGGCGCCATACCATGATATCGGAGACCGCCTGCAACCAAGAGAAAAAATAACCCGTTTAGAAACTGGAACTGCAGACCTTGACAATCCAGAATCAAGCTTTACCTCTACCAAAGTCTCATGCATTGGAGTTATACGTAAAGTCTCTCAAAGAGGGACGAAATCGTGAGTTTGATGCTGCTATTAAGAGCTCGTTAGCTTGTTGTGATTCGGAGCCTAGTTTGAAAGTTAGGTGAAACTCCTTGGACCTCCTCTTTCTATCCCCAAAACTGTAGGATATAAAATAGGATTTGTACATGGGACCCGCCACCCTAAATCCCGGATTGGCCTGTGCAAGGCTAGCCTGACCCACACATTCTAGTAGGACAAGCTAGAAAGTTGGTTTTTTAACACCCAACATCACTCTTTAAGTATGGTAATTTAAGCATTAAGAAAACTTGGGTGACCGTATACATAAGCTCTGAAACTTGCTTTTTAGCCATCTCAATGGGAGTTCGATGCCAAGACTTTTCGCATAACTCTATTATCATCATATGAAATTTCATGACATGCGTTTAGAAAAAACAAGCTTTCCAGGTGACACGGAAGAAATGGTGTAAGGTGTGTGGCCCTATTATGGGCATATCCAACTCCACAAACAATTTTAAATGTTGGATTGGATTGGGAATTGTTTCATCCAGTTAGCAAATGCAAATCACGAAGATTATCATTTCAAGTTTCATCATAATCATAATTCCATGAGATGCAAAAGGCTATAAACGACCATAGAGGCCCTCCCAATTGTGTTGTTTACTACTGAATCTAGAATGGTGTCTTTATTTTGAGCATATACTCCAATCTCATTGTACCACATGTATTTGTCGGTGTCAACTCTTAACTACAAGCCTTGCCATATACCACTCAAATATGGTCAGTGTTTTTGGCATTGATTCTTAAGTACAAGCCTTGTCATACATCACTTAAATGTAGCAAAAGAGAGAGACGACTCCCATATTGCCATTGACATGAATTATGTTATTGTTTCATCTTCAAGTTGGTCTAACTCTATGTAATCCTGAAAAGGACATCATGAGAATTAGAGGGCCCTTGAAGACCACTATCTCTTTTCAAAGGTGATTACCAGGTTAAGACCTTAAGCTTAAGCCACCCTTGAGAAGAATGATCACATAAGGTCCACACAACTCAGAGAATTTTGGGGATGGGGAGATGCGAGCAGAACATCACAAATTTCCAAAGGGTGGTGTATTATATGATTTTTATGGTAAGATTACACCTAGCGGTGCATAATGTAATTATCTTATAATAAATGCAGTATTCTTATTTAAATATTTGCTTCGTAGTAGCAAAATGTGATACACAATAAAAGAAACTAAAAAAACCATGCAATCATCTCCACAATAATCATGAAATTATGATGTTAGTTCAACATTTTATTGCATCTAAATCAAATTAGTCCCTCCACAAGCCACGCTTAAGAAGAATGACCACATAAGGTCCACGCACCTTACAGAATTTGGGGAGATGGGGAGATGGGAGTGAACATCACAAAATCCCAAAGGGTGGTGTTTTATATAATTATTATGATAAATTCATACCTAGCAGTGTGAAATGCACACCAATAATATGTGCCATAAGGTTGCTCCATGCTAATTTATCGACATTCCACACTATTATGCATATTTATTACCACAGAAACAAAATAACAATATTGCATTTCTGTGTTTGCTATAGGGATGATTGAACAAAGTTGTAAGTTTGTGTGATCTGATTTTAACCCCAAGGTACTTTGCTTGGGTGAAGAGGCAACCTATTCGCGCACATATCAGTGTAATTATCTTATGATAGATGCAACATTTTTATTCAAACTATTTTCTCCGTGTTGTATAATGTGGCACACATCAGAAGATCATAAGAAGACCATGCAATAATCATGAAAATAATCTTGAAACTAAACTGTTATTTCCACATTTCATTGGTTTAAATTGTACTTTTTCCTCTAAAATAAGTTTTGTGATAAATTGAAGTCTAACAAGGTACCCACCTGCGTGAATCGGGTCGGGAATGAAATCGTGGCCGAGCGTGTGCATCTTCATCAATGGCGTAAGCCCTGCGGTGTCCCCAAAGTCATACGCATAGACGCCTCGCGTGAGTGATGGGCACGCAGCCGGCTCGACTGCCCGGATCACGGGGCTCATATTCCCCGCCATCGATTCCCGAAGAAACGGGAACGCAAGGCCCGCAAAGTTAGACCCTCCGCCCGTGCACCCAACGAGCAAGTCCGGGGTCTCGCCCAAGATTTCGAGTTGCCGCAAGCATTCCTCCCCGATGATGGTTTGGTGGAGCAACACGTGGTTCAAAACACTGCCCAGCGCGTACCTCGTGTCGCCCCTTGACGCCGCCGCCTCCACGGCCTCGGAGATCGCGATCCCGAGGCTCCCCGGGCTGAAGGGGTCCTTGTCCAAAATGGCTCGCCCCGATGCCGTGAGCGGGGAGGGGGAGGGGTGGACGGTGGCACCCCAAGTTTGCATCATCGACTTGCGGTAGGGTTTTTGGTCATATGACGCGCGCACTTGCCACACCTAAGGGGAAAAGAACCCACGAGCCAATATAAAATGCGAGGGAATTCAATTTGGAGCCTCGCAAGGGGGGGACAACTGGTATATGAATGATACATACCAAGATTAATCATCACATATGCAAAATATCCCCATGAATATGCGCATTACTTCATAGCCCTCTTCAAAATACCCCATTACTGCATGTGACTCATACCTCTACATGGGAGTTACCCCCCATGGATCCTTGTGAGTTTTGAAGTTGTTCGGACAATAACTTACTGGCAGATTCAAAAAATTAAAAATACCAGCCATGTGATCTTTGCTTCCTATTTCATTTTGGATTTTGGTTGTTGTCCTTATATGTGCTTTAAATTGAGTATACAACTCTAAAAGCTTCGGATTAAACATCCGAAAAAGGTGTTTTTCCACAATTACTGTGCCACTGGTCCGACGAATTGCCACCATTTCGGTTAATTCCCTCGTGTGCTTTGCTTCCTATTTCAATCTAGGTACCAAAAGGATATCAAATCAAAATCTAATGAAATAGCAAGCAAAACGCATATGCGGCGACAGCCAAACTGGTGACAAGACATTTGACCAGGGACAAGCCACATCAATCTGCCTGAAAGAACCCGCCTATCTCAGATGGTTAGTTCAAAGCTTTGAGAGTTACAGACTCAATTGAAAGCAATCAAAAGGAGAACAATTAAAAACCTACAATGAATTAGAGAGAAAACTAAAATCAGTTCCTGTTATAGCTAAAGGAGAATTCCATTCTATAATTACTCTGGTACTTTGCTCCAGCACTAGATGAAACTTAGTGCCAGAAACTGAAGAGAACTGGTATAAGTTTCTTTTATAACTCAAGCAGATTATTGTGAACCCGTGTGGGACAAGCTCAAACGTTATTACGATGAAGGAACTCTTTTCTAATTTCTTTCTGCACTTGTGGTGCATGCTTGGAGGTAGTATTTGAATTTGAATGATGAGCAACCTATTATTTCAGTTCATTAAGGGCCAAACTCATTTTAGCATCAATATAGAATGTTACACTGAACAGGGAAGGTATTGTATGCAAAACAACCAACTCCCAACGAAAATTCATCTGAGTTAGAAGATAACTCTATTATGTACAACATTGTTAGATAGCATGAGATTGGAAGGAGATACTTGCCTCACATTCAAGGTCAAAAAGGCCACATGCAAATGCAAGAGCACAGCCCCATTGTCCTGCGCCTGTCTCTGTGGTCAAACGCTTCACACCTTCCTGTGCATTATACCATGCCTGGGGCACGGCCGTGTTGGGCTTGTGCGATCCCGCGGGACTCACACCTTCATATTTGTAGTAAATGCGTGCCGGGGTTCCCAGTAATTTTTCCAGCCTCCGGGCTCTGTGTATTCACCCCAATGTCCTCACAGATCAATCTTGGGTTCTCCTTTAGGCAAAGGTAGCCAACAGAGTGAGTATGTGCAATAGAGTTTATAGAGTGGGCCTTTAATAGAGTTATCTGTTAATTCAACTGGAGTTTGGTCGGGAGTTGGTTGTCTTGCATATGACACTTTCCATGTTTGGTAAGTTTTCAGTGCATGCTTGGAGCCGATGTGGAGGTTTGAATGAAGAACTTTCTATATAGGTTCATTGAGGGCCAAACTCCTTTCTGACACCCCAAGAGGTGCTAAAATTGAGTTTGGCCCTCAATGAACCGATGTAGAATGATCTTCCTTCAAACCTCCACACCAACTCCAAGCATGCACTGAAAACTTACCGAACTTGGAAAGTTTTGTATGCAAAACAACCAACTCCCAACCAATACTCCAGTTGACTTAACGGATAACTTTAATGCTCGAGAGGATTACAACACCTCCTCATCATCCAACATTCTTGTGAATATTGATATAAGGTATGTGGCCCTACTGTGGGCACTTCCAACTCCACAAACAATTTTGCTTTCGGATCAGGTCAGGAGTTGTCTCATGGTTAGTTACTGCGATGAATTATGAAGATTGTCATTTCAAGTTTCAAAATCAAAGTTGAGATGCAAAAGTTGTAAGAGCTCTAAGTAAAGATTCTCTTTCTCTTAAGTGCTCACCAAGGTTCTCCCAAATGTGGTGTTCATTATTGAACCTAGAATGGTGTCTACATTTTGAGCACATAGTCTAATCTCATCATAACACGTGTCATTTTGGCTTATGTTCTTCACTACAAACCTTGCCATATACCACTCACATATAGGCGTCTAATTAAGAATAGTGACCACATAAGGCCCATAGACCTTGATGTTTCTACATTTGAAGGGCGCTGCGGACAAGAATTAAGAGTTTCTCCACAGATACATGTAACAGCAAGGAGGAATTTCTTGTGAGAAAGGTCACTCTTGCAAATTTATCAAAACTTTCTAAAGTATGTGGCCTTATTGTGGACACCTCCAACTCCACATACATGTCACACCATTGGATCGGATCAGGAATAGTCTCATCCGATTAGCAATTGCGCATCACAAAGATTGTTGTTTCAAGCTTCAGAATCGGAGTTGAGCTATAATATTATTAAAGGTCAAAGTGAAGATCCTCTTCCTCTTTAACCGATCACATAGGCCTCCCAAATTTGTTAAATATTGAACCGAACATGGTGTCTATATATGGAGCACGTAGTCCAGTCTCATCGTAGTCCAGTTTTTTTTGTTATCCATTCATAATTACAAGCCCATATGACCATTTAATGAGTACTAGAATCTTCACTTTGATAATGAATTAAAATTTCATATAAGCTCCAAAAATCATGAGGATGTGGCTACAGCCTCGATTTGGATTTGCTAACCATCTTGTACTAATCGTGTGTTTCATATTCTGGGAGAGGTGGGCTAATCGGAAAAAGTAACCATGTAGGACCTATCCACCTTAGTGGTGTTCAAGTAAGAAACTTTACCTGTAAAGCGGGCTCGGACGCCATAACTTATAGACTTCAAGAACCTCGTCAGGAATATCGACGAACCGCTCCATCGTAGCTTCTTGCTCAATGAGGGCCTTTGGGAAGAGATGGGCAAGGTCTTGGGGCTGAAGAGGTTGAAGAGTGCCTGGATGGAGAGGGGGAGGCGGCGGGCATGGCAAGTCCGGGATAATGTTGTACCATTGCCTTGGCATCTGGTCTTCACTTAACAATGTCTTTGTAGCATTCCCACCCTCTTTTAATTTCCTCCCTGTTGGCAATCTTGTCACAGTGCATTTCACACAGAGGTTCCCTGTTGATGAGCGACTCCGCTCTTTGTGATCCCTCTGCCATGGTTTGAAACATGAATTGGAATTCTTCCCTAACCCTGTAGATCCAATACAAGAAATTAGTTACAGATCGCTGAAAAATACCGCACTACAGCACAGAGAAAATACAATTGGGCAAGTTGGAGTTACGGTAGACGTGTCTAATTTGGTTACTTATCTTAATCGGACACCTATATTAGAGTGGTATGCGGTTTGGTGTGGTTCCAAGAATGGATACCAAAAAGACGTGCTTGGAAGAGATTGGACTGCACTCAAAACATAATAACCATTCTAGGTTCAATAGTCAACATAATTGGGAAGACCTATATGACCCTTTTATGAGCACGAGAATCTTCACTTTGATAATGAATAAGATATTCATATGAACTCAAAAAAAGATGAGTAATAGTGTCTACGGTTTCAATTTGGATTTGCTAACCATCTTGTATGAATAGCATGTTTCATATCCTATGAGAAGTGGGCTAGTAGGAAAAACTTAACTATTTGAGACCATCTACTTTATACTGTGGCTATGAGCATTCTTTGTTGCCCACTTGCACATGATGACCATTTTGTACTCTATTTTCTGGCAAAGCACTTCATGAACTCTTTTCTCACCCCAAGCAGCCCTCAGTTCTCACTAATGTTGGTCCGGGATATAGGTAATTCCATGATATCAATATACAATATCAATAATGGCATCAAAGAACCTACCCCACCAGTATCAACCTTGTGTTACAAGTCAAATATTGATACTTGGTGGGTACAACAAGACTTGCCACTACAAGCAATTGGTTACACATCACTAAACAATCCTGAAAAATCCCGCCCAGCAGCACAGAGGATGCCTTGCTCTCAATGGGTTTGAAAACAAACTCTCCAAATTTATGACCAACGATTGTAGAATTCATTTTCACCCACTTGCACACGACACTGACCATTTTTCCTCACAGGGCAGTTCAAGGATTCTTTTCTCTCTCCACAATCAGCTCTCCATTCTCACTATGTTGGACCAGTATACAAGTGATTGCATGGAATCAATACACGATATCAAAAACAGTATTAGGGAACATACACCACTAAAAAATGAAAACCAGTCAAATACTCATACTTGATCCGCGACTATGAGCATTCTTTGTTGCCCATTTGCACACAATGACCCCTTTTTTATTGACAGGCAACTTCAAGCACTCTTTTTCTCATCACAAACAGCTCTCACTTCTCACTAACATTGGCCCAGTGTATAGGTGAGTGCATACTATCAATACAAAATATTAATCACGGTATCAAAGACCCAACCCCATCAAAATCAAATTGCAATAGTAGTCAAAAACTGATAATGGCTCAGGTATACAAAGATTCTCTCATCTTGTAGTACCCCACATTATTCAGGCATTTATGATCACAATACCATATTGATAGTAGGGTAATTTTACATAGGTATGTAGACCTGAATGCTACCAGAAAAACAATAATAAGCTCAGAAACATGTACCCTACCATTGTCCCAACTCTAGTTCTAACAAACACTGACCGGTGTTGGTCTGGTATCATCTTTTCCTGATACCATTCGGGTAGCTATAATGAGGATTTCAGATTATTTGCTACCAGTAGGGTGTGGTATTTGACGGTATTTTTGTTTTCAATACCATTTGGGTCTGTATACCATGCAAGAACCTTTGTATCAACATAATTGAAGGGGAGCTATACGCCCATTGAATATATAACTCAGAGAATCCTAACTTTGACAATGAAAAGGATATTCATGCGAGCTCCGAAAATTATGAGGAAAGTGGCTACAGGCACAAATCTGGATTTCCTATCATCTCACACTCATTGCGATGTGTTTCATATCCTACAAGAAGTGCGTGCAGAGAGAAAAGTGACCATTTAAGACCCGATTACCTTACTCTACTAGGACACCAGTGCAATAGGTACTAAATCAGCGGAAAGACAAAAGTTCAAGACTTTTCCCAAAAAGACAAAGAATCTGCAAAGTCGCACAGAAAATTGCAGTAATGAAACAGATCCCTTGCAATTGTACTGTCCACGGACAACTGCCATACCACTGGTCATACAGCTGACTGACAATTTCGGTTCCGTGACCTTTATCCCAATGCCAAAAAGGCAACATGAACAGAGGACGATAACATGTCTGATTTAAGGTGAGCGGATGTAAATTACTTACAATTGAATTAAATGGCCTCATACAAATACAATCACAGATTAGTGTCCATTTTATTTTCTATGCCCTAAAACCCTAAAAATTGTTAGGGTATAAGGGGTTGAAGATCCCCATGAACCCATTCAAGATGCTTGGATGCCCATGATTCAGGCAGATGCCATGCCCATAATGGACATATGGTGGGCATAGCCAGTGGAAGGCTCCCACCACTATGGGGTAGTTTTTTGTTCGCTTTTACCCAGCAACACTCAAAATCCAACTAAAAGCGACAAAAAAAACCGCCCCATACTCTGGTGGGAGCCGTCCACTGGCTATGCCCACCAGTGAGTGTGGGCATGGCTAGAGACCATACGAAGAAAATCAAGCACTCAAACCAATTGAATCTCAAAGAAACCTTCTGAACTTGAGAATCCACAAACATACTTTTCTCTTCTAGGTTCATTCTCACTATGGCCTGAAAGCTCACATAGATTTCAGAATGACAACAGTCGCTCACCAAAAACTCGCCAAAACTCACTAAAACCACCTAACCCATAAATACTCACAAAGCATTAGCATGTGGATTTGCATTCCAAAACTGAAAACTTCAGAAGTTACCCCGAAAACCCAAAAACCGAGATCATAGACCCAAATTCTTGCCATATTTTGAAGCCGTTGTCAGCTGAGAGCTCCCACCTCCACAGCCTGCTAGCTTGAAACCCAATTCTTGAGTCGCCAACACCTCCATCCTGCCACCAATGTGGAGCAACTGTGGCAACTTTTGACCTGCTATTTTGCCTCTGGATTGAAGCCCATCACCTTAACCCACCCACTCCAATAATAAACTAATAAACCTCCGTGATATAAGGTGGCATCACTCTACAGTGGTGGCAACACTGATTTGACAGGGTTTTTAGGGCCTCTAATTAACATGTCTTAGGGCAAAGGCAGCGTCATTTGGCACTAATCTGGGCTTAATGTCGCTCCTTCTCTTATATCCCGAAACCCTAGGGAACCAGATGTTCTCAGTTCAAATCTCGCTCCTTATTGTCACGTTTCCCTCCCATATAATATCATGGGTTTTGACATTCAAATCAACTGTCAAAGAATTCAAACCACACACTCGCACATTTGTCATCATTGTAGTTATTTCCATTATTGTAATGTTGACTTTGTATTATTCTATAATGTCACATCCTCCCCTAATTCTCTGCTATCACGCATCCAAGTTAACACTACATAACTCTTTAATATCACATGTATTTTGGTTTGCCACAAGCATGATATCATGGAGTTTAGAGTGTAGTAGGTTGCTCCCACACTAATCTATCAACATTCCACACTATTTTGAACCTTTTTTTACCACAATAACAAACTACATGAATTAGGTTTTCATGGGGTTTCTATATGGATGAATGAACAAAGTTATAAGTTTTGTAATCTGATATGGACTCAAGGTAATTTGCATGGGTATAGAAGCAACCTATTTGTGAAGGCAAACTAATTGCACACATCAGTTTAGAAGGCTAGTTGATCATGACACCAAAATTCACCTATCCGTGGTCCATGTTTAGGGGCTTAGGGCCCTAAACGCCGAGGCGGACGTTTTGGTCTGGATAATTATCGATACTCAACAATACCAACATAAACATTTATGTTATAATCTTATAATATTGGACACTTTGACAACTGAACATTTGTGTGACCAATCCTAACTCTACAAAGCTTTCAATCATATAGTCAAAACTATCATAAGAAGTTTCAATTTTCTTTAATGAGATGTTGAATAAGATTGAATTGTTTTAGACAATTTTGGGGTAATTTTGCTTCGGCCTTTAGGGGTTTAGTAATATATCTAGTGCGTAACATGTTTCATCGTTTTAAGGGGTTGTTGTATGTTATCACTTAGTCATTTTTTTTCATAGCATAGAAATTCACTCATTAGTATTTTATTGTATGTACTTTCAAATTTTTTTTCGCATGATCACTCGGTGAAATGTCAAACTTGTTACTATCGGAAGGGGGGGGGTAAGTATGTCTTGTTGTCCATGCATCCTTACTATTGGGTCTATTTCAAAAAAAATAGTAGTATAAATTGTTATGTGTACACAACATGGGGATTTGCAACACTAAAATAAAATCATTCGGTAATGGAGCACATGGGTCCATCAAGAAGCTCAAATTTTTTTTGGCACTTATGAAACTTCATTCACTTAAATGCACCTAATTTACTCAATCATCTTCGCTACTCTCTTAATCATACCGATATCTTTACGTATGAATTCAATTTTTATAATCATCATAAATTACTTCCAATTTCATATAATTAACTTGAATATGACCTATCTTGAACATATATCCAATCATAGGTGCTCGTATTCATTATTGCATTCTAATGAAGAAAAAATGAAAACAAAATGTGATTGCAATGAAGACGATAAATCATAGATGTTTTTTTTAAATAAATAAAATTATAATGTGAAAGGTAGACTGTAGTATCAGGAAGGCAGATGATCAAGGTGGTTTAATGAAATTTAGAGAAGTAGAGTGATGTCCAGGGAGAAGATGATGAAGACGATCATGGTTATCTTGTCGACTATTTCAGTGAATATATGTTATTCTCATTGAATGATCATATAGATCCCTCCAATTATGCGAATTGTTGCGCCTAGAATGGTTAACAAATCATGAGCACGTAGTCCAATCTCTTTTGGGCATGTGTCTTTTTGGGGATTTGTTCTTAGATTCACACATAACCACACACCACTCAAGTATATGTGTCCGTTTAAGAGGTTAGTTTGAATTAGACTCATTTACATTTAATGCTAAAGATTGGGTTTACACTAGGGCCTAAGACCAAGAAACTCCAAAATCAACTGTTCTCATTGGTTGAGAGTTGAATTTAGACCCAAGGAATTTACACTAAGGTCCAAATCCAAGATATGAAAAACTGAAGTGGCGTTAATGTGACGTCATTTTTCTTGTCAAGAGTGCTAAGAAGTAAAAGCGTGCCCACTAAGCTCCACAAATATCTTCCTACCACTAGACATAAGAGCTTAGGCCTCCTTTCCATTGAAGAGGTCGAGGGGTTGAAGAAAGGAGCATTTGCATTGGCTAGGAGTCGGTTAAGTACTCACACAAGTGCATGCAAGTGCACTTTACACTTGAGCTTTGAACTTGAGCGCTTGACCTTTCTACTAGATTGGGACCGCTTAGATCGCACCATGATGGATCTTATGGGGAATGACTATGACAAAACTCTTGCCCATATTTGACAACATGTTGGTCAAATATATAAGTTACCTAAGGTAGGCATGTCTAATTGGGTTATTGATCTTCATCGCTAACCTATGTTTGAGTGGTATGCATTTAGGTGTGGCTCCAAGAATAACGGCAAAAAGACATGTATTTAAAAGAGATTGGACTATGTGTCTAAAATATGATAACCATTTTGAGTTCAATAATCAACATAATTGGGTGGGATCTATATGACCACTTAATGAGCATGGGAAAGAAAAAAGAAAAAAGAAAAAAGAAAAAAACATCAAAGTCTTTTACCCTAACATGCAATGTCTATTCACCACCTCCCCCTCATGTCTGGGGGCGGCTTAGTGCCTATTTTTCATAGGTGGACCGTGTGGTTAGTGTTAGGGCTATGTGTTCTATGTTCGTTTTGGGTTTTGGTGTTAATAAGTGTATTTAGTCAAGTGGGACCATGGTTTGTTTCTTTTCAGATATCATTTTGTTTAGGATTAGGTGTGTTGGGTGCCTTATAGCAATTTGGGAAAAGGATTCCAATAGTTTATGGATTTTGGAGTTGGGGATTTGTAAGTCTTGGAGGAGTTTAACAATTCTTGTATGTATAGTGCTCCTTAATCATGCCATGATTATAGCGGGTGGTAGTACAATGGACGAAGCTAGTTTGCGTGCCTAGAGCGGTGAGCAGTGAGCCTAGAGCAGTGAATGGAGAGCAGAGAGCAGAAAAAAGAATAAAATAATCAACATTTATTGGGATTTTACCAAAAATAGAAATAAACATATTTTCCCCCAAATTTAGTACTTATTTGGACCTATTACCGTTGAATAAGGGTGCTCCTATGACCGTGGGAATGAAAATTTTCATGCACTTTTGACCACTATTACTATAGGATGGCAGCAAAATGTGAACAAAAATGTACATACATTTGAAATTTTCAATGTCAATGATGATTCAATGAGTAGTAAAAAATGTACAACAACAACGTCGTGGTGGCCCTTTTAGTCTCACCACTTTTCCATTCAATCAAAAAAAATTGTACAATGTAACCCTCGGGTTCAATTGCATCTCTAAGTTGCTGGTTGCTTTAGTAGCACCATCTGAATAACACGCTTAATTTCGTTGAAGCTGAAACTAAGAGCGTGCATAAAA
This sequence comes from Polytrichum formosum, assembly GCA_964035585.1. Classification (NCBI taxonomy): domain Eukaryota; kingdom Viridiplantae; phylum Streptophyta; class Polytrichopsida; order Polytrichales; family Polytrichaceae; genus Polytrichum; species Polytrichum formosum. The sequence continues at coordinate 50,826,727 of OZ037938.1, read as the reverse complement.
ACATCTATCTCACTATCCAATCCACAAACTACGTGAAATATGTAGTACAAATGCTTACAATTTGTCCATTGCCCACGCTTTCCCAAGGCTTTGCCCGACATATCTTTGAAGAAGGGGCATGAACAACTGGGAAACTGGCCAATTGTAAGTAAGTATTGCGAAATTTTGAGACCATTCCGGGACTCAAAGGTGATGATGCAACCCAAGGCAGGATTTGGTACCATAGAAACCTTCAGAATCTGCCCAATGACAGTAAGAGCAGATGTGCAGGAATTGGCGTGCTTCGTTGAAGGTGCGTTTGGATTCCGCCTGATGTTCTTCCCGAATCTGCGCTTTGGAAAGTCGTTAGAGAACTCCGGGGTAGGGTACTCTGACAGGTCCACCATTGATCCCTCTTCCCTAAACAACTTCCTTGGAGAGAGCTCCAGACATGGTGCCAATCGAAAACCAGCGTTCTCCAAGTCTAGTATCTCTTTCTGTGTGAGATTGGTGCCAATCTTAACAGGCCAAATTTCTGGAACTGCAGGGTTGGAAACCACCCACTTACGACGAGTACCTTTCACGCACCTCTCAATGTCGTCGTTGCAGAAGAAAAACTGCATGCGCTCTTGCTTATTCTTCCTATAGTTGTGCATGATGCCGTTGTAAGTTGGTGCAGCTGTATTCTTACCATCTTGTACAATTCGTGCCACACATTTCTTCTTGGTGATGGCCTGTTGAGCGAAGCAAGCCTTTGCTGACATCTTTGGAAGTCGCGCGATGTGCCATTCATGTTCATTGCATGTTGTTTCTTGTACAGCCTTCACATGCTCCACGGCTGGATTTGTGGGAGGTGTTTCTAGTTGAACTGGATTGTCATGTAGGTTTTCAGTTGCTTCTTGTTGTGCGTCACCCTGTGAAGTGAGATCATAAAATCTTGCACCTCCTGCTCGCGTTTGTACCCGAGGGCGAGAGATGCTAATCTTGTCAGGTCTATGAGAGTCGAACTCCGACCCAGGAGGAAGATCTGGTTTGCGCTTAAGGGAGAGAAATACTTCCTCACCTTGAAGATGAGGCTTCCGAGTGCAAAAACCTTCAGCTTCGGGCATGTTTCGGAGCGCTTGATGAAGCGATTTTGGGTTGCCAGAACGTTGGGCGGTTCGTTGAGCGACTCGCAATAGCAATTCTTCTTTTCCAGGTCCAGTACCCGGTCTCTCACCATTCAAATACTGGTAGTAGGCAACCATTTGCATGAAAGCACGTACGTAATCATCGACAGTTGCCACATACAAGTCATTACCTCGTTTACCGCTATGTTGAAGCCACTTATTGTGTACAGTCTCCGCTAAATTGCATGAAGGCATTTCAGCAAGCTCAGCCTCGGAAAGAGCTTGTGATGTCAAATGAATGGTAATAGAATTTAGAATGAGGTTACAACTTCACAGGAAATTGAAAGCAAAAAGGCCCGGAGCAAAGTGTGAACTTACCAAATCCATAAAACCACCCCATTGGTGATAGCGGAAGTGCCAGAAAGCAAGCCATAGGTCAAGACGAACGACCCCTTCATCAGTCGTTGCCCCGGAGGAAAGCCACCATGACCTGATAGCAAGGTACCGCTCTTCAGCCTCTTCTAACGATTTGGCATTCTTGTATTGCATGCACAATTGACGATGTTGTGGTTGCAGGTCCGCCCGAATGTCAGCCTTTGTATGTTTCTCCAATGACTGGGTCCAATGAAACAAACAAGTACGTTCTTGGTCCTCCATAGGAATTGACGCATCACCGCTTCCATACACAATACGAATTGCATTCCAATTCGCTTGTGCACTGTCTGCCATGAAGCCCTTGAATTGTACGTTAGAAACGTTGTGTCTAGCAACAACAACATTCAAGTTATTCCAGAAAATGATTTGAGCGGCAACATCTTCCGATTGCATATCACACACTGCAATGGTCATTACCCGACAATAGGTAGCATCATAAACATGGCAAGCCATGGAAGTCCAGTCCTTCACACGCTTGACATGATCGAACATGATCCATGCATTCTGTAAATCTCCACCCGGCTGCATTCTTGTCACAAGATCAACTCCACTTCTTGGCCCGACTTCAGACATCTTGAAAACAAAGACCTTGTCAGACTCGGACCCTTGGCCAGGGAATTTGTTCTCTTGGACAAATGCCCAGTAGCTAGACCCTCTAAGTTTGGTGATGCTGTCCATGACTCCAAAACGTCGCAAGTACCGAAACGTCGTGACTTGATTCCGAATACTCGGGGAAGACATGTGTTTGAACTTATCAAACACTGGTATAAGCTCATCAAGAGTAAGTTCCTCCTGCGTTGATCCATCCGCAAAAAGAAGCAACTCACCAAGGAATTCCTTGCTCGCTTCAAGGACAATGGCATAATTAGTTGCTGTTGGAGTTTTCTCTACTTGTTCACCAATTAGGCCCTTTATTTTCTCAGCAACATCCATGTATTCGCCAATTTTCACAGGATGACAATGGGTTCCAAGGTGCACACATGCACGAGTCATATTTCCATGGCCAAGAACATAATAAATCTTAGCCAAGCACACATCCAAGCATGATGGAGAAACCTTGCAGATTTTACACACGATAGTTGAGCCCTTTGGAGGATTACATCCAACTCCAAAGGTGAACAAGGAGATTCCATCCCATTCGGTTTCGTTAGCTTGGGAGGACCGGTGCACACGAGATAAATAATCACAAGCTGTGTTGGTGCATTGCAAATGACCTAAGCACGAAGACATTCTAAATGTTAAACCCATGTCATTCTTGATATTGGAGGTGATGGTGCGAGTCCAAGCATGGCCATCATGGCGTTTGTCCATGCCATGAAGGAGCTTTGCTTGTGACTGTGATGCATACTTCCCTGGCGGGGGTAACTCAAACATCACGTCGCCATCAAACCTAAGGGGAAGGAATTCCACTCTCTCAGTTTTTATTTTGGTAAAGTTTACCTTAGACAAAATAGACTTCGATCCTTTCCTTGCAGCTAACTTTTTGAGACAATCAACAACGCTCACATAGTCATCAATTCGTGGCGGAATCGGAGGCCTAGAAGTACTTGGACGACTGCCTTGCGATGAATTTGTGTCATACGATGCGTGACATGTTACAGTAGGATTGGGGATTGGAATATTGGAAGACGACAATCTAGTGGGGAGCTCATCTTCAGAATCATCACTCAAAAGATGGACGGTACGTTCGCAAGGCTCAATCTTAACCTTTTGGAGCATAGGTGTTTGTAGGGTGCATGTAGATGACACCTTAGGGGTGAGGATCTCAGTGGATGCACCTTGAAGAGGATCTTTCAACCCATACACTCGGTACGTCCCTGACTTCAGAATCCAACACTGACCTTGATCATTCATAGAGGACTCCTGACCTATAGTGTAAAGAAGTTCTCCTGAATCAACATCAAATATATCCTCATCAACATGCATAGATCCTTGTAGAAATTGAAAACGAAGATGCAAACGAAGAGCACTGACTGTGCACTTTCCATCAGCTCCTACTTGAAAAGAAATAGGAACTCCTTGCCCATCAGCACGAATTATCACCATAGGAGGATTATGAGAATCAACCATTGTAATGGAGAAAGGGAAGACACGGACAACATGAAAGTTGTGAGTAGATTTTAAGTCGAAGAGTTCTGCAGGTATATTTTGATGCAAGCGGTTATGCAAACATCACTGCATGAAGACATAGAAAACTAGAATTAATAAAGAGGATGATTCAAAGGCGCTTAAATTAGAAAAAAACGCCGAGAATCATGTATTGATGAAAATGACATATTTTAGAGAAGTTGCCGGCGCGTGTCAGATAAGTGGGTTGCTTGGAACTATGTAAGTCCAATAATAAAGGAATTGGCGTTATGAAATAATTATACAATAGAATTGTGATTGAAGTCCAATCCATAGCATCAACATATGGTGGACCAGGTTCAATTATACAAATTTACCATTGTCAGATAATACCTGTTTGAAGAAAGGCTTTTCATCGGAGAACCACAATGAACCAAATGCAGATGTTAGTTTGAATTACTTCTATTTATGATGGATTTCAAATTTACAAGTAGAACAAACTGGCGGCGCTTGTAAGTGTAATAGGAACCCACTATTTTAGTGACGGCTAGAATTAGATTGCTAGGATAGCCTTTCTATTTATGAAAGATATGACAATCTAAATAAAACAACCAATCTTGAAAAGTATAGACATTCAATTGAAGTATTCAAATAGTCATAATTTATTTCATACTTGAAATAGAGTGTTGAATGAGCGTGAAAGAGGAGGTAGGAAATATAAAACTTACAGGGTTGTACCCACCAGCTGGCCATGGAGAGCATGAAAATATAGAAAATGCCACTAAAGTGACTATTGAGATTCGATGTGTGTGATGATTAGCATTAATAACAAAGATTAATATATGGAGAAAGAGTCCGTAATTGAGTATTTCAAATTCAGTTGCATGTTATTGAGAAACTTTTGTTGTAAGGGCATTGCCACATTCCTCGACTCAATAGAAGGCAGTATAGTGGAGATGTAAATGATGTTCTATTGAGCCAAATGCAGAACGGAGATAGGAAGAAGAAGCGGAGGGGTGGGTTTCGTTATTCATCTAGAAAACAACTAGCCAAATCTAGAATGGCAAGGCGACAACTTCAAAGTTCGGGCATAGACCTTACTAGTACAATTAAAACACTTTTGTATGACAGTGCTTTGTTGGAAGAAGTTGTTATTGAGACTCATCCATTGGAAGGCGAGATATCAGGATTTGCGGTATCGCGAGACAATCAACCATTCATGTCTGAGTGCGAGCTTGAAGAAGAGTTGTCAAGTGAAAAACAAATCCAAGTAAGTATCTATTGGTTGAAGAATATCTTTGATGTCCTACAACATAATGTGGTGTGTTGCGGATCATTCTTTAGGTTTTGAGCATATCAAAGTATAATTTATAGGTGGGTTATCATTGATATGTCCAATATCAAGTCATTGGGGTGTAGGATTTTATTACTCGGAGATGACAATATTTAGATCAATGTTTCAGAATTCGGCATTCGTGTCAGAGGATGCGCAAGTAGGGGAGGCAAGTGGAGAGCAGTTTCAAGAGACCGATCAAGATATGAATAATCATGACCACGAACTATACGAGAACAAGCAAAGCGATGAAGATCTGGACGATTGTGCACAAAGCACGCCCTCAAAGGCTTCAGATGCAGTAAGTCACTCCATCATAGCACTTTCATCTATTTTTTGATCTTTCTACAGGCCTCGAAGTTCCTATTCTAAAATTGAATGAATCACATAGTCGGAAGGGGGCTTCATCTCCCATCCGCAACATCGAAGAGCACATTAGGAAAATCTCCACAAAAAAATAGATTGTTTGGTTATGATAGCTCATTATTTGATTTTTCAGCCCCCACAACGAGGGTTCGGCGCCGAACCCTCGTTGGGGCGGGCCCGAAGCCATCTTCTTTTGAACACTCATCTCCCCACCTTGACGTTAGATTGTACCCCCCACTTGCATGAAAGGGCTCAAATGGGCCCCCAAATGAGGCTTCGGCGCCGAACCCTCGTTAGGGCGGGCCCAATGCCATCTTCTTTTGAACTCTCGTCTTCCCACCTTGACGTTAGGTTGTACCCCCCACTTGCATGAAAGGGCTCAAATGGGCCCCCAAATGAGGCTTCGGCGCCGAACCCTCGTTGGGGCGGGCCCGATGCCATCTTCTTTTGAACTCTCGTTTCCCCACCTTGACGTTAGGTTGTACCCCCCACTTGCATGAAAGGGCTCAAATGGGCCCCTAATTGAGGCTTCGGCGCCGAAACTTCATTGGGGTGGGCCTGATGCCATTTTGTTTTGAACTTCCGTGTCTCCCCTCTCTCCCTTGACATTATATTGCACTCACTAGGTATGGAAGAAGCCTCAATTGAGCCCCAACAATGAGGCTTCGGCGCCGAACCCTCTTTGAGGTAGGTCCGATGTCATTTTGTTTTGAATTTTCGTGTCTCCCCCTTGATATTAGGTTGCAACCACTAGATGTGGGAGAAGGTTCAATTATGCCCCACAAAGAGGGTTCGGCGCCGAATCCTCTTTGAGGCGGGCCCGATGCCATCCTCTTCCCAACTTTCGTCTCCCCACCTTGACATTAGGTTGTACCCCCCAATTGCACGAAAGGGCTCAAATGGGCCCCCAAATGAGGCTTCGGCGCCGAACCTTCGTTGGGGCGGGCCCGATGCCATTTTATTTTGAACTTCCGTGTCTCTCTTCTCTCCCTTGACATTAGGTTACACCCACTAGGTATGGAAGAAGGCTTAATTGAACCCCAACAATGAGGCTTCGGCGCCGAACCCTCTTTGGGGTAGGCCCGATGTCATTTTGTTTTCAATTTTCGTGCCTCCCCTTGACATTAGGTTGCACCCACTAGATGTGAGAGAAGGTTCAATTATGCCCCACAATGAGGCTTCGGCGCCGAACCCTCTTTGAGGCGGGCCCGATGTCATTCTTTTTTGAACTTTCATTTCCCCACCTTGACGTTAGGTTGTACCCCCCAATTGCACGAAAGGGCTCAAATGGGCCTTCTAAATGAGGCTTCGGCACCGAATCCTTATTGGGGCGGGCCCGTTGTCATCTTGTTTCGAGTTATGTTTGGAGTAGTCATGTGCACCTTCATTTCAAATTTCAACTTGTTTACATTAATAATACACCGAATAGTACGCAGGGATGTGCAAATGGACGTGACGTGACTGTACCAATTTTTTGTAATTTTTTTTAACTCTTTTGGACGACTGCTCTAGTCGACTGCTACGAGCAGTCGACTTCAGAAAACAAAATTTAAAAAATTAAAACAATCTATTAAATAATCTGAACCGTTAGATCTTCTTGGATTAAAGATATAACCGTCCATGATTTTTTTTAGAATTTTTTGATTTTTTTGGTTTTGGTTTTCCTTGAAGTCGACTGCTAATAGCAGTCGACTGGTCTTGGTCGACTGCAAAAGTAATTTTTTGCAGTCGACTGCTATTAGCAGTCGACTTAGCAAACGACTGCAAATAGCAGTCGACTTAGCAGTCTACTGCAAAAAAAATTCCAAAAATTTCAAAAAAAATTTGGACCGTCAGATCTTCTTGCCAAGAAGATCTGACGGTCCAGAATTTTTTTTGAAATTTTTGGAATTTTTTTTGCTTGGTTTTCCTTGAAGTCGACTGCTTTTAGCAGTCGACCAGCTAGCCGACTGCTAATAGCAGTCGACTGGTCTTGGTCGACTGCAAAAGTAATTTTTTGCAGTCGACTGCTAAGTCGACTGCTATTAGCAGTCGACTTAGCAAACGACTGCAAATAGCAATCGACTGCAAAAAAAATTCCAAAAATTCCAAAAAAAATTCTGGACCGTCAGATCTTCTTGCCAAGAAGATCTGACGGTCCAGAATTTTTTTTGGAATTTTTGGAATTTTTTTTGCTTGGTTTTCTTTGAAGTCGACTGCTTTTAGCAGTCGACTTGTCTTGGTCGACTGCAAAAGTAATTTTTTGCAGTCGACTGCTAAGTCGACTGCTATTAGCAGTCGACTTATGTGAGCCCAAAAGGGTGCCCACATTTAGTCTTAGACCCTTGAAACGTTAGTTGATGCACTTTGAAGTAGCATGTTACTTCACAAAAATATAAAAAGAGTGAAATGTTAGTCTTAGAAGTACCATGTTGTAAGAGGCTAGGATGTGAGTTGTTATTGTGTTTTTACCTTCGGAAGGATTTGAGTGAATGAGGATAGGTAAGGAGAACTTGGATTGAGTAGTTAGTGAGTAGGCTAGTACAAATGGATGGAGACAACCAAAGTGACTCAAGAGGCAAGTGCATTCGAATTGGGATGAATGGAGGATCACATGGAGCGCACAAGTGGACCACCTCATCATGGCCACTTAATGGGGAAGGTCCAAGGAAGAATGCAAGGTGGAGGATAAGCAAATTCTCAAAGCACCAATCAAATCATGAGTTAAGCATCGTGGTTTGAATTAAGTGGTGAGCGACGATTTGGGAAAGTAAGGGGAGAAAGTTATGGCGGCGGAAAGCGAAGGAGGCTAAGTTTGGGTTGAAGCATCCCAAGTTTGGTAAAGTGTGGTAGGTAGAAAGCCAAGGCTAGTTAAATGTTCGAATTAGGATCCTTGTTGATCATTTGAGGGAGGAAGGCTTAGAAGATAGGATTGGCGCCTACTAAGTAGGAGGAAATCTCAAGGGCTTATCGTGAGCCTTGAGGGTGCTCAACCCCTCAAGCTTACTATATAATCCCTCATTCTTCCCTCACTCATCCTCTCTTTCCTTTGTGCTCCAAGGCACCCCACTAGTTATAAGTGTGGGTGTGGGAAGCCATATTGGAGCACATGTGTGTGCTTAGTTTTTAGTTTGAGAGCCAAGGCTTGTTAGCCTTGAAGAGGGCTTGACCTCTTGGTAGAATTAGTGTTGACGTGAAGGATTTTAAAGTTAATTCATGATTCCAATTTGTGGTACTTAAAGTTCATGTTTTGAATACACGTGGTTGCAAGTTCCATGTTTAAGAGTTGAGCACTTGATGTTGTGATGAGTGCAAAAATATACTTGTGTGGATTAGTTAGTCTTAGTGAAGTTAGGAAATTCTCTCTCCCCCTCTCCTCTCTAGGATTTTAGGATTTTAGGATTAGAGAAGAATTGTGTGATTAGAAAGGGGTTGTTAGTAGAATTAGGAAAATTAGGTAGGAAGATTAGTTAAGGGCTTGAATAATTAGTGAGGTAGTTGGGGATTACAACTACAAAGTTGTGGGTTTATGAAGGACCTGGGCTTGTTTAGTTAGAAGCTAAGAAGCTGGGTTTATGAAGGAGCTGGGTTTATGAAGGAGCTGGGTTTATAAAGGAGCTGGGTTTGTTTAGTTAGAAGCTAAGGAGTTGGGTTCATGAAGGAGTTGGGTTTATGAAGGAGCTAGGTTTATGTAATTAGAAATGGGTTCATGAAGGAGCTTAGTAGATAGCCTACTTAATTAGCTCATAGACAAGTAGTTAGTTACATTATGCTAGTTAGTGTTATGTGTGGCTTTCACAAGTAAATGTATTTGAGATTGACTATAGAGAATAGTGTTTTTTAACACTTGCATCCTCTCTTTAAAAATAAACCACGTGCACAAATTAATGGAGAATGTGGAGCACTCTCGCGATGGCAAGACAAAGGAAGCAAAGACCAAAGTTAAATCCAAGACCACTTGAAGGGTGAACCTTGCACTATGGACTCATCCAAGTCCAAATCCAATACCGCGGAGGAATGTGAGCCCAAACCCACTACTCGGACTACGGACGCTTAAGGGTGGGGGGTTTGGCCTCACAACTTAGCAAACGACTGCAAATAGCAGTCGACTTAGCAGTCGATTGCCAAAAACAATTCCAAAAATTCCCAAAAAAAATTTGGACCGTCAGATCTTCTTGCCAAGAAGATCTGACGGTCCAGAATTTTTTTGGGAATTTTTGGAATGTTTTTTGCAGTCGATTGCTAAGTCGACTGCTAATAGTGGTCGAATTAGCAATCGACTGCCAAATAAAATTCCAAAAATTCCAAAAAAAATTCTGGACCGTCAGATCTTCTTGAAAAGAAGATCTGACGGTCCAAAATGTTTTTGGGAATTTTTGGAATTTTTTTTGCAGTCGACTGCTAGGTGGACTGCTATTTGCAGTCGTTTGCTAAGTCGACTGCTATTTTGCAGTCGACTTAGCAGTCGACCAGGGGGTTGACCGCGTCAGTTTACCCCTGGGGTAACTGCCGGATTTATCCCCCACAGACGTGACGTTTTTTGGTAAGCCGGCACATCGTTGTTACAAAATGTGACGTGATGTGCAAAGTCCTAAATTTTGAAGTCTTCAACATCTTCAAGGCTTAGAAGTCATGGTAGGAGGGTGCTAAGTACTTGGAAGTTAAGGAACGGTAGAGAGGAATACCTCAAGGATGGGTGACCAAGGGAAGTAGGTTGAAAATACCTTCTTCTTCTCGCGGCTTCGCTCGCGAAGCCGCGGAGTCGGGGAGTCGGGGTTTTCGGGGTTTTCGGGGTTTTCGGGGTTTGAAAACCGAAAACCGGACCCCTTTGATTTTTTTGCTCTAGACCCTAAACCTACTCCCTTTTCAGTGAGCATTCGGCGCCGAATGCTTTTTTCATTTGTCATTTTTTCCTTTTTTGCTCCGCCTCCGCTCTGTCTGACCAGCCAGCATCTGTCTGCCTCCGCGCCTTGTCCAGCAAGCATTCGGCGCCGAATGCTCCTTTGCTCCGCCTCCACTCTGTCTGTCCAGCCCACATTTGTTCGCCTCCGCGCCCTGTTCAGCAAGCATTCGGCGCCGAATGCTCATTTGCTCCGCCTCCACTCTGTCTGTCCATCCCACATCTGTCCGCCTCCGCGCCCTGTCTAGTAAGCATTCGGCACCGAATGCTCTTTTGCTCTGCCATTCCGGACCCCCTTATGCTCTGTAGTTCTGCTCAAGTGTAGAATGGCTGGCTCTTCTGCAGTAAGACTACAATGCTTTCTGACCTATCCAGCTCCAACGCTGAGTGATTTCAGGTTTTCTTAAAACCCTACATTGCCTCTTGGTCTTTGTTTAAAATTACAAATGTGTTTATATTTTGTGCAGGTTGTCAGACATTCACAACTTGAGCATGAAGGCCTTCAATCTGAAGACCAACTTAAAGTTCTTGATGTCATTCAGGTTAATTTTTTTTAACTCCTATGAATGTGGCATAATCTTTGGGCATAAATTATTTTTTGGGTATCATTCATTTATCGTACATGGATTTCAATGAAGCATGTGACTTGTCCAAGTTTTTCTTCTCATGATTTGCATTGTCACGAATTACATGTCAGGATTTGTCTCTCTCTGATTCTGAGAATTCTACTTTTCTCAAATGTCTAATTGGGCTCCGAGATTCCTAGGAAGGAGAGCAAGCAAGGAGACTTCACCAAAAGTCTGATTTTGTGAAGGTTCTCGATAGTATGCGCATTCCCTTGGATCGATTCTATGTCCCCCTCTGTAGGATGATTCCTCTTCCAAGAGTCCGACCAATTCAAGAGGTTGATGTCGCTACCTTGGAAAAACGTTTTGAGGGGGGTTACATCGACGGTGATCGTGCCATGTACATATCCATTTTTGATGACCATCTATCATCTGTGAATGTCACTGAAGAGCGCATAGCTTCTTGGGACCCTCATTGGCGTGATATCAATGAACGCTTTGAAAATCAACTTTAGTCAAACCCCGATTATGTTGCATTCCGAAGGAAGATGTTTTTTGTGTGGGATGGGAATCACAGGTTCACAGCTTGGTGGCGTCATATTAATGCTCAACATGTCGATGATCTTCTATGGTATTATTCCATGTTTTGCATTGTTCTCGACCCCAAAGGACGTATTACATTGTTGCTCAATTGCATGCACGATGTCAATTGGTGAGCACATTTCTTTCATTTACGTTTTTTGCATTTCTACTCTATTCCATATCTTGTTTAGTTCATTCTGACAACTCTATTTTTCAGGTCTACCCAACACGACCACGTGAAGACTAGTTTAACTGCTAAGTTGCAACGAATTCGGTACTATGGTGGACTTCAACTTGACGATTTTAAGGACCTGCTTACCGAGGAGGAGTTCAATACATGTCTCAAAGTGAAGAAATCGCGTCCTACCTGGTTTCCTCTTACAATTGACGTATTTATCTCTTTTCTTTACCGAGTAAGTCATTCTATTCAATTCATGATCCTTACTATTTTATCTCATAGGATTGTCAACATGTCCTTTGCCTCATTAAACTTGAACTGCATCCATAATACATTTCTCATCTCTTCCTATTGTCATTGTTTTCTAAATTTCCTTTGCTTTTCATTTTTCAGCAAGATATATCTCGTGCTGCCGATGATGCGGCCACTGAATATCACAGGACCACACCACCTGAGAACATATCACCCGAGGGAGTTTGGGATGCTATGGCATTGGCTACAGACACTATGGTGAAAGCCATAAAAGCCAAGGATTTTTTAAAGTATCTCGCCGTTGCAAACCCCAAGAATGGCGAGGTTTTCTTTGATGAGGTAATTTCATTATTCTCTGTATCATTTTTTCTTTCAATTACATTGCATTCATGGTTTTCTTTATCCGGGTCTTATTAATTTTAGTTTTCTTCCATAAACAGATCAATTCTCATTTCAGCCTCTTTAAGAAAACTGAAATGACAATTGAGAAGTTGCAAAAAGTAGCAACTACAGCAGTTGAACCACGTTTTAAGGCGCGCTGGCTCCACTGGTGGAACTCCGGCTCCATTCTTCGAGCATCTTTTCGCTTCCCAGTTGCTGATGTCAAAGAGAGTATCTTGGATACTTGGCTCAACCGAGCTACATTCTGGGCTCAGGTACTTCCTCCGCTTTTCATTTACAAACATAGTTGTCATTTAATTTTGTTTTTTTCTTTTACCAATGCCACTCTAAATCTAATTTTCTCTTCCTTTGTCCCTACATAGCTCGAGGAAATATTTATTGTGCATTTTGAGGATCTTTGTGGGGGGGCGACCTTTTGGTGAATTGGGAGGCCTCTCCTGGAATATTGAAGCCCTCAGATTATGTTGAGAGGTGGCGTATCATGCTGTGGGAGAAAGCATTCTTATCATTTCTTCATCCAAACATCAAGCCTCCTTTTTAAAAAAGTATCAAGCTTGACAATGTCCCATCAGCAGACCTCGCTATAAAGCGGCTACTTTACAGGTTTGTGTTTTGTTTTATCATTTTTTTTTGGAATTCTATTCATTCTCAATACTCTACACATTTCTTATGTTTTGTATCATATGTGCAATTGCTTCACTTTCATTTTCTTCTATTTTTTTGTTGTAGGTATGTAAAGAGAGAACTCATGCCTAAGAATGCACTTGGACATAGCAACTGCCCTCCATTCTTTGGAGCATGGATTCAACCATCCTCAGATCTTTGCATCTTCACGCCCGTGCAGTTAAAGAAGTTTTCTACTGCTCACCTCCATGGTGGTGGTTGGTATTTGGAGTGCCATGTGAATTTCACTTCGGATGAAGAGGTGGAACTCCGCAATAGCATTATTTGCACTGCACCTCCACCTCCAGTTCCAGATAGTGAGGATGAGGATGTATTCTTGGATCTCTCACAGTCGATCCATGTTGCAACAGAAGATGGTACCTCCTCAAAGAAGAAGCGTTTGAAGAAGGCTGAGAAGGAAAAGGCGGATAAGGATAAGGTAGTTAGGGATGTAGAGGAACAAGCTGCAGCTGTGGAGAGGGCTGTGGCAGATGCACTTGTCAAAGTGGCTGCTACCAACAGTGTTCCTTTGCCTTCTGCTTCAGATATCTCTGCACCTGGTGATGTTTCTGGTTACTCTCACCTTGTGATGGACTCACATGCTGCAAGATCGAGTTACATGGAGGCTAGTCGAAACGTAGTGCATAGTCGCATGCAACGCCTGCCTACTTTGTCTAGGTCTTCTATACCACTACCTACTACCTCTTCTGAGTCATTCATTCAGAATGCCTCAATGCATTCCATCATGGATTCTTTGGGAGACCCAAATGGCCCTCCTCCGCTTTGGACCCAGTTACATGACTTCATCTCTCGGGTACTTTCATTAAACCTTGATCTACAATTTCTCCTTCTTCTATTTTGTTGATTCATTGATATTACGTTTTTTTAGTTTTTTTTTTTAATTGTGTCATTGATGTTACAATTTATTTTCTAATTCAATTTTTTTTCTTCAGGTTGGAGTAGGGAGGTCCCGTCGTGTATCTAATGACAAATGCAAGCACATTGGGATTGATCTCCTCATTGCAGACATCCCAGAGAACTTGCCAGTGCCCGAGATTTCTGTACCTAGTACAGTCATTCCACCTTGGAATGTTCGACCGAAGAAGTATGTTGATACCATCTTCGAGTTTGCAGAGATTTATCTGCATGACGATGCAGCACTTCTCATTTTCCATGCAAATGACCGCGATGTTCTTATCGATGTGGAGGAATGTGCGGAGACTTACAACTTCCACTTGGAGTGTGATTGGTGGGGCATAAATGATCTTCCGTTGGCTTCTCCACGAAATCCATCCACTACGGTAATTGTCATCTTCATCTCTTCTTTTAATTATCATCCATTCATTTTTTTCTTTAATTCTTTTTTCCATTTTCTTATTATACTTTCTATAATAGTGAACATTTTCTTGTGGCAGTGCACCCGTTTCTGGGTTCAATTATTCGTTCGGAGCGGCAATATCCAATCCAAATTCTCCATTGCCGAGAATTTTGAACACTATGACTACTTCTACAACTTTGTAAGTTCTGACTCACAACTCATGCATGGAAGTGTTCCATGGCGGGGGCCTCGGGAGAAGAATCCGGAATTCATGAAGTCTTTTATTGAGGCTCTCTCCAAAGTTGGAGACATTATATTTGAGTGGAATGCCTCCACAGGTTACTTCTTACTTCTTACTATCTTTTTTTGCTACAATTTTTTCATTATCTAATCTTGTATTTCATAATCACATATATATATGTTTTGACATTCGATTTCTACGGCAGGTGCTTCTATTCGTGCCTGCCAATCTCTTGGCAGACACATTTTGGCCTTTGAGGAGGACCCGGAGATCTTCAAGGCTCTTTTGGAACCCCTTATCCCCACCTCGATTCGTGCTCCTGTGGTTGAGAAGAGGAAGGTTGTGCGGCGTGGCATGGGAGATCGTGCAGAGAAGAAGTTAAAACTAAACCGCGTTCCTTCTTGTGAGTAAGTTCTTCCCTTACTTATGAATTTGTTATATTTCTTACATTTTATGGTCTCGACTTGGTTTCTTACTCTTTAGTTACTTTGCAGAGCTCCAGCATTATCTTCATCTCTTACTGCATCGATGCCTATGGTGTTTACACCACCAGCCAGCCTATTTCTCCCTTGCTATGCAGCAGACGCAGCGATGGTGATGGCAGCTTCGACATCTCCACCTAAAAGGCGATGCAAACGCTCATACGATATACGTGTTATGCAATATGTAGATGTAGAGGCCAACGAAGGTAGTTCTGAAGACGAAGACATTATCTCTAGCACCTATAGCTAGTTTTATGACTTGCATTTGTTTTTATTTGGATTTGGTTTGGATTAGAGTTGGTCAAACTTGGATGTGATTTGGCTTTGATTTGATTTTCATATACGTACACTATATGTGTTCAACATATTTTTCCTATTCAATTGTATCACCTAATATATGTTTATTATTTCTCTAAATGTTTTGAGTATCCCAAACTATCTAACATTTCAAGATCCGTATATTTTGTAACATCTCTAACAAAGGATCAACATAGTCCAATGGCTAAGATGGATAAGAATGATCTACAAATGCCCTGAGGGTCATCCCACGGTTATAGGTTTCATCTTAAAGAATGTGTCAAAATTCACGGCCATAGGCCATGGTATATTCATTTTTCACGAAAAAATATTTCAAAATTGCTCATTTATTTGTGCTCACTGCTCACCGCTCACCGCTCTAGGCTCACATAATAGCAATCCCCGTAGTACAATTCACCCTAGTTGGGATAGGAGCGGGTGGAGAATGGCTTATTTATCAAGTTTTTGGTTGGTGCCTTCTGCGGGGAATCTATTATTGCAGTAAGTGAATTCAACTATTTGTACGTTGAGGTTTGGGTTGGGTGCGAAGGGTGGTTTATTTGTAGGTGGGGCTCCTAAGTTGTACAATATATTGGGTCTATGTCAAACTGGGCCTTTACATCTTGGTAGATAGCATGTGCATGGGAGTAGCCATAAGGGTATGGTGTTGTCATGTGTGCAATCTTTAATGTTACCGACATTGATTAGGGTGAAGCAACATGTTGTGGGGTGGGCTAATAGTGTGTTCGTTAGTGTGTGTATTGCTTTATTGTGTCATTTTGTCCTTAAATTGCTTATGTTTATTAGTGCAACATGACAATATGTGGAGGCATGTGTCATTTTGGTGGGATGTGCATAGGTTACATGTTGGGGATATGTCTTGTTTGAGGATGTGTCTTTTTTCAATAGTTTCCTAAGTATCTTTCATATCTTAATTTGAGGGATTGTGTTATTTACACACCAGTTCTCCAAGGGGCATCCAAAAGAAATTTGACCATTTTATGTGTATGTTTGTGTTGGAGAGCCATTTGTCTATATAGGGTATTGTATTTTATTTTATTTTAGCATGGGAGATGAATGCGCTTACATATTCTTTTTCTATGTAGTTTTCAGGTTGTGGACCGAGCCGTCATGTTGTGTGGATATCAGGGGGATAGATGGCCAATACGGCGTGTAATGGTCGATGAGGTGTAGAAGGCTTTTTGCAATGTAGAGTCATTCTACTCCTTGTTTGGCCAATTGATCAACATTGTCATTTCCAACGATGTTTGTGTAGGCTTTGACTTTGCAGATGGTGATATTGTGGTGGGCGGTTTTTAGTAGATTTACTATTTGGGTTATGAAGAGCTTATATGGGTGGTTATATTGGGAGGATGGGTTTCTTATTTGGTTGAGGAGAAGATATATGTTGTTGAGACTATATGTGAATATGAATGTACCCGTTGGGACCATTTTGGTGTGTTCCGTGGCTATCAGGAGTGCGTATAATTATGCTCTAAGCATATTGGGTATCAAGGTAGGCGAGCAACAATATTGACTTGTAGTGGTCCATTGAAAACTTTGGCTCGTGCAATATTACCTTTTCCTTCTCCATCCAGTGGTGTGAATAAGCCATCTGTATAGTAGGATTGGGCAGATGGGAGGCGTAGGGGTAGGATTAATAATACAGTTGGTGGGAGGGGGGGTGTTCGTAGATTAGGTTGGTGGTGGGAGGGGGGTTGGGCTATGCCATGCTTTAGGGATTTTGATGTATGTTCTATTTGTATGGGGGTTGGGCGTGGTGGGTAGGTGGTGCAAGTGGGGAGGAGTGTTGTAGGGAGTTGTTGGAGGAAGGTGGGTATTTGTGGTGTCGTGGGTGTGTGGGAAAGTATTAGAATGGAGGTGAGTAGGGGTTTTTGGTTGTTGTAGTATGCGGGGACGGGCGATGTTATGGTATATTGTAAAGTGAGGGGTGGGATGGTAAGTATAGGAGTTACATGTGGTTGTTAAAGCAAGTTGGCTCGATTGTTTGTCCAATCATCATGTGTGCTGGTAATAATTGTAGTGGAGTTGTGATTGGTGTGTGTGGCTAGTCTTGCCCATTTGATAATTTTTGGGAGTAGGTCAAGGGTTGTTATATGGGTGTACCCACATCCTTTCCATTGAGCGGAGAAGGTTGGGCCTCGTGAGCCAAAGATTACATATCTTTCATATGGGGAGTTGTAATGCGAGTAATTGCATGGGGACATGTGAGTGGGCTGGAGAAACATGAGTGTGTGATTTGGAAGGTTTGTATGAGTTTGTTTAGAATTGATGATGGAAGTGTGTGGTGATTATGGATGAGGGGAGAATTGGGTGGTTTGCGTCTTGGAAGTGGTTTGATGTATCGGTTGATGAGGAGGAGAATTTTCATGACAAAGTCTTGTATAGATGGGGAGAGGGTGTGATTTTCGATGGGTGTATAAAGTGAGTATGTTTCCCATAGCCATGTTAATTTTTCAAGTGGTATAGGGGTTTGGTAGCTTCCCATGTTGTTGTGTATTTGGGCCAGGGGGTGTGTATTTGTATTGTGGGTGATGTGGTGACGATGTCTTTGTTTGAGTTACATTTTTGAGTATGGAGGGTAAGGTGTGGGATATGGAGGTTGGGGTGAACATTTTGTCTGTCGCGTGATTGTTGGGGTTTTAGGTTATTGAGTAATTTGTTGTTTTATTTTTGTGAGTTTGTGATGAGTAGTAGGTTGTGTTCGTAGAGGATGGTGTCGGAGTTTGAGATTTGTGTTTGTGTCATATATTTGGAGTTGTTGGTGTATGGGGCTTGCCAATGGCAGTGAAATTTATGTGTATGTTGTTTGGCTCCCATTTGTCTTTTTGTGTGTGTGGATTTAACGCTACAGATGTATGAGATGGGGGTGCCTAGGGGTTGTCTTATATCTTGGATGCAGGGTTGAGGTGGGGGATGGTGTCTAGTATGTGTTTGGTGTGAAGACAATAGCGGCTTGCAAAAGTGAATTTTTCAATATTTTAGATATGGTATGGTATTTATCATAATTCTTTAATGGTGAGCATGTGTGTGTTGGTGCGATCTTGGATTTGGGGTAGGGCGGCAATGTTGAAGGAAGAGAGTTTTTTAAGGAATTTCTCTGTATTGGATCTTTATTGTGGGGCGAGAACGGGGTAAAATGGGCATTTGTACCATTTTTCCGATAGTGGGGAGTTGTTGAGACTAGATGGATATTGAAGCCTATTTTTTAATTATGTATAGGGGACCTAGTGGTTGGTGTATAGAGCACACTTGGTATTTTAATTGTGGGAGGTGTTCAACTCCACCATATTATTGGCTATAAATTTCACTATCCCTTGGTATATCTGGTCTAGTGGGCTTGGATCATTGAGTGTCTATGTGAGTTGTTCGCTAAGTGTAGAGGCATATCTTGGGAGTAAGGAGAATGTTTCAATGCCGAATGTTTCGCAGGGTAGTTGGGCAAGGATGTTAGGGGAGTCTTTGGGGATGTTACATATGGATTTTTTGAGTTTGATGAGGAGTTTATCCGGTTTCTTGATGCCTGGGACCAAAAAAAGGGCGGTGTAAAAGGCATATTCAATGCCCGGGTGAATGATTGTGTTGAGGATCTTTATCTTTTGGTGTAGTGATGTGGGTGGTAGTAGCAAGGCCATGCTTTCTTTTTGTGATTTTTGCTAAAGTGATTTCTTTCTATATGGCCTATTTTAGGGATGAGACTAGTCGTATTCCTAGGTATGTGTATGGATCTTTTTGTGAGAGGACGGGAAATTGTTGTTGTTTATAGTTAATGTTTTGGGCTTTTAGGTATGTGATAAATACAAGGGATTGCAGTTTTGATTTGTTGGGGCATCTTGTGACTGCGCATTTGTTTATGCCTAGTTCTATGTGTGCATAGTCGGAATATTGCTTTAGTTTGTTGAGTTGGGGTTGTATGTGTTTTATGTTGTCAATGAGGATGGCTAGGTCATCGGCGTAGGCTGTGGTTGTGATACTATTTGGTGAGGTGCTAAAGTGATATCCTAGTTGATCTTCTTCTAACCATCTAAGTAGGGGTTCTAAGAAGATGATGAATAAGTATGGGCTTAGGTATCTCCTTGGATGGTTCCACGACTTATTTGAATGGGTGTTGTTGTTGTAAAGTGTGCACCTCGGAAGGAGGTGGTTGATTTTGCGTATATCTGGTAGGTATCCAAGGTCTTCCATTATGGCCAGTAATCTAGGGTGGTCTAAGGAGCCAAATGTGTTTTAAAAATCTATGTAAGTTAGGTAGATATATTTGTTGTGAATTTTGCGTCTTCTATGGCGGCAACAATTGCTTGAATTTGTCTAGCCGTATTTCTCATGGGTCTAAAGTTTTCTTGGGTATAGGCGAGGGCAAAAAATTGTAGTTTGTGACAATTGTGGGTTTTTATTTTTATTTTTATGGAGGAGTATGGTGATGCTATGTTTCCATTCGCTAGGTATTGCTTTCTCGTGGTAGCATTGTAGGAAAAATAGGTACATTATGTCATGGAAGTTGCATGGTACAGTTTTAGGATATCATTAGGGATACTATCTGGTTCGGAGAATTTGCCTTTGGAT
Source organism: Polytrichum formosum (assembly GCA_964035585.1). Lineage (NCBI taxonomy): Eukaryota > Viridiplantae > Streptophyta > Polytrichopsida > Polytrichales > Polytrichaceae > Polytrichum > Polytrichum formosum. The sequence goes on along the minus strand of OZ037938.1, from coordinate 50,806,994 downwards.
GGATTATGGAGGCATGTGTTGTATATAATTCTAGTGAATCATGCGGCTAGTGGAGGGAGTGTGGAGGAGGTTTTTTTGTTTCTAGTATGAAACCGTCTTTCGTTTGCCATGCGTATTGGCGGATGACACACATGCATCCTGACAGGTGGTATGTTGGGTCTGAGCATAGGGGGGCTTGTCTTTGGGATGATTATTTTTGTGTGAAGTAGATGACATTTGCAATGGCGTCCGGATGTGTGGCTAAATTTCTATCTTTCTCCATCGAGTGGTATGGAGTTTTGATGATTGAAAATTATTTTGTGAATCTTTTTTGGTTTTTTGTTTAATAGAGCCCTATATTTTTTATTGTTGTTTTGCAATTTTGGAAGGGTTGTGCATTGGTTATTTTTTGGGCTTCTGCCTTGGCACATCTTACTATCTTAGCTATGTTGTGCAATCATATTTGTATATCTAGTGGGTCATAAGTGGTGGGTGGGGGGGGGGGGTTTATGTTGTGGGAGGTTTTTTAGTTCTTGAATTTATTGTTTAAGGTGCCAATTAGGGGGTCTCAAGAATGTGGTGGCTTTGATGGCCTTTTTATGAGTTGGTAGGTATTGAGTTGTTTTTTCCATTGTTTTCATAGTTTACGTGGTAGGAAACCCCCTTGACGTTTTGTTTGTGGAATGAAGATGCGGCACATGTTTGTTTGGGACATTCATTTATTGAGCTTATGATGGTTTGTATTTTTTGTGCTTCTGTCCATTTTTCAAGGGTGACGAGTGTGGCTTCTTGTGGTAGTTTGGTAAGTTGTTGGATGTTGATAAAGTTTAGTTCATTGAATTTAATAAGAAAAGCTTGGATATTAGTTTCCGGGATAAGATGTATGAACTAGGGGGTTATGTTGGTTGGTGATGCAAGAGGTCTGCGGACTGCGAATTGGGATGGGAGGTGGAAGGTTATTGGGAAATGGTTCAAATTAAGGTGTGATTACGTGTTAGTGCCGCATACTTGGTACACAAAGTGGGTGGTGGGGATATAGAACCCATCTATGAGGCTAGTGTGGTTATAGTTGAATTCCCCTTAACTTGAAAATGTTGATGTGTTGGAAATTGGTGTGAGTTTGAGGTTGGATGTAAAAGTTTATCATTCTCTGTCCTCATTGGTTGGTTGAGTTAAGGAGTGCCAGTTATGTCATCCAATGAGAAATATGTCTCAATTAAAGTCCCCTATGAGGATTGGAAAGTGTGTTGATTAGGCAGCTAGGATTTGTTTAATTGTTTGTTGGATATCAAGAATTATGTGTATGTCTTCTTTGCGTGTTGGCATATATAAATGGATTATTACTATTGGGGTGAGATGTGTATTGGCTATTGTAATAATTTGTAGGTAAAGAGTGAGTTCAATAAGAGTTGTTATTTTGATAATGTTACCGAAGATGGCGATTGATTTGTGTATCATAGTGATTAATCCTCCTCTTGTTGGGGTATAATGTATTGTAAAGGCGTTGAATGCACGTGATAGTATCCAATGTGTTGTTGTAACTTGTATATGATATAATATGATCGAAATTGCATATATATATATATATATATATTTGGAGGTTTTTGTTTCATGTATGAATAGAAGTAAAGATAGGATATTGTTTATGGTGGTGAGTTGGTGGATGTCTTGAAGGCTTATACTCAAGTGCCCGTAGTTCTATGTAAGGTATGTGATGGGATTTGAATATACGTTTGTATGTTGGTTTGGTGTTGATGTTATTGTTGAGCTCGAGGTTTGGTGTGATTTGTGTGAGAATCCAAGATTGATTGTGAAAATTTTAAGGGTTTTTTCTTTATAAGTTCTATGGGATAGGCCGAGAATAGTCGTTAGAGTGATGATTGCAAGGGGGTGGTGTTGAGTTTGATGTGGTCATATAGTTCTTATGCAAGTTGTTCTGGTACATGGGCGGTGGTGAGCGATTGGATGATGGGGCAAATAGTAATTTGGGGGGGGGATTATGTAGGGAATCCATTTTGAAGGGTGGTGTTGCATTGTATGGGTATGGGACTTATGGAGACTATTAAGGTGTATATAATGTGTGCGGTGTGGTATGTTCAGAGGAGTTGGGTATGTTTGGTTAGGTGAGGGAGGTATTGGTTGAGGTTAGTGCTGTATGGAAGGTTGCATAAAGGAAAGGAATATGTTGAATAATGTGGCATATTCATGCTTTAGTGTCGTGGAATTTTCTTGGTAGGATTGAGAGTGTTTTTGTTAGAATGTTTTGGGTATATTTTTAAGGATGTAGAATATAGGTCTTGGGTTTAGGGAGATATCTCCGGTGAGTAGAATGAGGGTAAAGGAGTTCCACATATAATAATGAATATTTTTACTTTTGAATTTTTTAAGGTGTGTGTATGAGATGTGAAAGGGGGTTCCTATGAAGTTTGTTTTTACTATAAGAATGGTTAAATTGTTGTTGTATGCATGTGTGTGGGGGTGTATGTGAATATGTTGGGTACACTTTGTATGTATATGGAGTTTGCCTTTGGGTGGTGTGTTGGTGGACGTGAATGTGTAGAGGTGGTCTTGGTGATAGGTGGGTTTTCCATGGTCTATGTTTCTCATTGTATGGCGTTCATGTTGAGGATCTTTATGGTTGTTGGATGTTTGTGTGAGGTGTGGAAAAAATTATTAGTATGATGGCGTATAGTATGGATTTGAGGTGGACATGTTTGTGGAGGATTTTATTGAGTTTGAGATGGGAGTTAGGTGTATGTGTTTTGTTTATTGTTATGTTGATGTGGTTTTGTGTAGGAGTGGGTAATTGTATTTTATGTTAGCACATTTTGAAAGGATGATAAAAATTTCATGGAAGAAGCTTGAGCTCTTTATTGATATAGATATAGACAGTACACAAAACAAGTAGAACAAACCATTGATGTGAGCCTATGAGGATGCTATGATACATGTTGGAGCCTTAGTGATTATTGTTGATTGGTGGTGGGTTGTAGAAACCCAGAGGGGCTTGAAGTTGAGGTAGTGTTCCTCCATTGTGCATTGGCAGGTGGGAAGTTGAGTGGTTGTGGTCTGGAAAGCTTGGGAGGGTGGTGGCCAAAGATTGTACAATAGGGTCCAAAAATATTTCGAATTTTGGATGTACTCCCAGTTTTGTGCTTCAAAACTAGTTGCATTCAATTTCATGTAGCTACCTCATTATATTTTGTTTTTCACCAAATCAATTGCAACTTGTGAAGCCATTAGTGGTCTTTAGTCACCACCTCTTAATCATGAGCACATGTCAAAAATTTAAAGATTTGGTTGTAATTAGAAAATTGTGTTGTCAAGAGCTTAAACATGCAACTTCCCTTTTGGAGCTCGTGGTGCCACCTCGTTGTTTTGATGACATGTATTCATTGCAAGGTTTAGTCTAAAAAGTTCAAGATTACAACATGGAGTGTCATTGCAATGGAGATTGGCTTGCACATATGAGATATGGTGGCTTGAAGTTGTTTTGGAGGTAGTTTGGCCAGCAACATTGGAGTTGCCTTTGTTGTTCTGTTGGTGATTGAATCTATTGATTTTTAGATTGTGCATTGGGTCATTGAGAGGTACCATGCCGTACAAAATCTTGAGTGATGAAGAAAGGGGTCGCATTGTGAGAATGCGTGAGAGTGGAATGAAGAGTTCAAACATTGCATCTGTATTGAATGTTCCACAGTCAACTATTTCTACTATCTTGACACATTGGAAGGTCCGAGGATGTAATAGGCATCGGAAGTTGAGTGATCGCGATGCTAGAGCATTGGCACGTTATGTTAGAGATGATAGAAGACAACCATTGTCGGAATTATCAAGCCTATTGAATGTGACACAACAATTTACATGATCACCCTCAACAATTGAAACTTATGGAAGATGGTGCTCTAGTCCACTGTAGCTCACTTATGTTGCAATGGAGACAAGCTCATGGTATGGCAAAACTAATTTGGCATGCAAACTCTCCAGATTTGAATCCCATAGGAACTTATGGAAGATTGTCAAAGATTTGTTACAACATCGTCCTAGACCCAAAAACAAGGAGGAAATGGCACAAACCATTCAATCAACATGGGATACAATATCTTCGGAGCAACTCCAAACTTTGATTAGAACTATGCTTAATAGAATGCAAGCAGTTATTTCAGCAAGAGGTGGTAACACTAGATGGTAGATACTATATTATGACAAAAAAAATTAAATGTATTATTTTCTGCTATTGTAATGACAATTTTTCATATTGTCAAAGTAGACTCTATTATCTTTCCAACACAATTTACGGTTTGTGAATTGATGAAATTTTGAGCCTGCAAGAGGTTTTCAAAGTTTGTAGTTTTCATTCTCATTCAACTCCAGGCCAAAAATTCGAAATATTTTTGGACCCTAGTGTACTATAGTTTGTAGGTGTTGGTTTGAGAGTTAGAACTCCATAACCATTACTCCCAAAGCCATAGCGATGCTTGCGGTTTGAACTTTGAGTGTGACGGTTGCCGCCTCCACGCATTTGTCCATGTTGAGGTTGATTGTAGATGCCATTGTGGTAAGTTTTCCATCCAACTTCTACTCTCAAGCTTGTATTGTGCACTCGAAGTTCTTCTCAGTGATCAGTGGAGTGCGGAATTATGCATTGAACACTATATTCGTTAAATTGAGACTTTTTGGGCATTTTGAGACATTCACAGAAATAAGAACAAGGATAAATGGAACACATATTGGAGAAAGTTGTAAGATGCGAACACTTTGAAGAGGTGTTCATACCAAGAACCCCATTAATAACTCATATTTGTGATGGTTTACGGTGGGCAATCCAAACCTTAGACCAAATTGAAGGGGAAATCTTAAAACATTCATATTATTGCACACAAAACATGAGAGCTTGTATGGATATGGTTTAGGTAGGGGTTTCCAAACCATAGACCATATTGAAGGGGAAATATGTTAACCAATATAATATTGCATACAAGATATGAGAACTCATATTTGTGATGGTTTAGGTAGGGCAATCCAAACCTTAGACCATATTCAAGGGGTAATCCCATAACACTTATATTATTGCAAGTAGAATATACAATGTATGGCATGAGAAATTGAATAGCATACTAATGGCACAAATCAATTGGATAGTGCGGCCTAAAATCATCCCGCCTACATGCAATGTCTACGCCTACGATGGCCTATCTAGGCTTGGAGACCGCATCTTTTTCTTTTGCCGCCGCTTGTTTAGCTCGCATCGCCTCAACATTTCTGAGAATCTCTGGCCCGCGACTGTAGCCGAGTTTTGGATGCGGGCCCACCATAACACATTTTGGATTCCGTCGACCGCCTGAATTATAAGACGAGGAATTCGAATACGACGACGTAGACTGTCCGGCATATCGGCGCATGGCGTACTCGCGCTCCAGCTCAATGGACGCATTGGACCGTGGAGGTTTGAGGCCGGACGCAACCTGCAACCAATTAAGAACCGGCAAACATGTGTTAGTTTGAGGAGAAAGACCCAAACATGTCGCACGGTCTTTTAAGGATAGAATGATTGTAACGCATGGTGCATTTATGGGGAGGGGGGCTTACCTTGGCACGACGGGCACTCGCGTCCGAGTTGGCGAGGAGGGGCAAGGCGTCCCGCAAAGGGATAGGGAGGGGTCCACTCTTTGTAGGCCGAGCGTCCATACATAGCCGCCGTTGAGGTGTAACACTCCCGCCTTCCCGCGAGGGTGACGCCCGGACGCAGTAGCGATCTATGCCCTTGAGCGGGGACGGAGACGGTGATTGTCGGAAGATTTGCTTGGGCGGGGGGCTATCGACGACCCCGGCATCTAGAGGCTCCTTGGAGTAGTCGATGGTGGACGCGGCATCGTAAACGGTCTCGTAGAAAAAGCTTCCCAAGTTTGACTCACTGACGATGTCAATAGAGGGCTCCAAGCGCTGATGCCAAACAAAAGAACCAAACAAAACCCAAGGGAAAGGGGGGGGAGGGAGCATGTGAAAATCCATATACATTTAAGGCATATATACACACACACAAATGTCACACCAAGTACTATCTCAAATGAGTTTATTATATTTCGCGTGAGCGTACAAATCCCTGTACAAATAGTCCCTCGGATCCAAGTATCTCTCGCCTATTGGATTATGAGATACGAAGTTGGGCACGGGGAGTCTGCTCCCCGCGAGCGCCTGCAAGTATTTAAGGAGGTCTAACAAAAAGCGGTCTTGGACCTTCCCGACCGTCCACGTAGGGCACACTATGAAGTTGGAGGTCGGGTTCAAAATGTTTTTGGACGCGCTGTCGTCCACCATGAGGGTGTTGTCGCGGGTGGGGCGGACGTCGTAGGGACAGCCGACCATTGAGGGACGGACGTCCCACACGATTGGCTTCAAGACCTTCAGGTATTGGCTCACGGCGGGGTTGTTGGGCTTCCTGACAACCCTGCCTTCGGGGGTGGTCAAAGTCCTACACGACTCCTGTCCTAGGACCAAGCACGGGGGTTCGAGGCCCTTGAAGATGAACTCCACGACCGCCTGGGTGTTTTCGGACTTCATGGAGCTCCACACGATCACCCACCATTTCTTTGGGGCGACCTGCAGGAAGCGCCGAAGCCACGGCCGGAGGTACACGAGCTTGCTTTTGATGTACGTGGGGGGGCCATCGTAGTTCGTGTCCTCGGGCTTGGAGAAAGACACCGGGGGCCCTTGGGCAATGCACGCATTGGACAAGGACCCCGTTGAGGTCTAGCACCAGGAACCGGGTCTTAGGCTGCAAGGCCGGCGCGGGTAAAATCGGGGAGGCCGCCGCGCTGTCGTCCACGCTTCGGGGAGAGGATCGACGGGGAGCCGCAACGCTACGCTCCGATCCCTGTGGAGACGAGCGAGAGAAGGCGGCGAAGGCTATGTCATGCTATGTCCATTTTCAAGCATATCGAAATTTGTTTGTGCAAAAGACAAGAAACAATTGAAGTAGCTGTGGCAACGACACCATACAATGGGGAAAACTCACAACATACATTTGGAACACAAGAGCAAGCGTAAGGGCACCAAAAAGAATGATTTTATTTGTTATAAAAATCTCTATGTACAATTTGAATGAGGGGAGCCGCGTTGAACGAGTCGTTCACACTATCCTAAATGTAAATCTACAAAATTTGATTGCGTCCGCCAGAGATCGAGAATCGTCGCACGCGGGGGGGGGGAGGGCCATGTCGGGGGATGAAAGGAACGAGAGCGGGGGGGAGGTATGGGGATGCGGTGGGGGGTGGGGCAGTTCCTCCTAGCTAGGGGGACACGACCACGGCAACAAGACAATGGCCAGGAAGTTTGGGTCGGACGACCCAAACTAGAGGTCTCAGTACATTACCTCTTCCTAGTCATGTCTAGATGCTGTGGACGCTTCCGCCATCTCCGTTGGCCCGCCTCTCATGGCCCCGCCTTCTCCAACGACGTCAGCGACCTGCTCCTGCAAAGGCTCAGCATGAGGCCCTTGTCCTAACCCAACCTCCGCATGCGAATCATGCATGTGTTCATCGATTGGATTAGGGTTAGATGTATCACCAGGCCCTTGCGGGCCTTCAACGTCTACCATGGTTGTGTCTTCGCAACCATGCTGGGCAGCAGGGGACTGCGCATTGTCGAGGTTTGGGTCGACCGACCCAAACCCTCCTGCATCGTGGGGTTCGTCCTGGCGCACCACAGGCTCTGGCGGGTTTGGGTCGGACGACCCAAACATGTGGGGGTCGTCCTGCTGGTGAGGGGGGGGGGCATGTCGATGGGAGGCCGCAACGGTGGGGGGGGGGGGTCAAAGGCCTGGAGGATCCGCCCACGCTCCAGAGGCTGGGGTCGTCGATTTGCTGCACTGGGGCGTAAGGTCGGACGTGGGACCCCATCATCTGCTGAAAGCTGAACGACGACTGCGGCACATGCTGCTGAGGGATGCTCTGAGGTGGGAACCCGGGGGGCAGGTGTGGAAATGCTCCTGGGGGAGCGACCACCAAGCCTTGCGCCCACATCCCCTGTATGACCTGAGAGATCAGGTCTGCGCTAGAGGGAGGCTGGGCCAACGCCCTTTGCCGCTCCTGATCCAATAGGAGGGCCCTCAACTCTGCGACCTCGTTCCGCATTGAAGGTTCTTCAGCCGCAGCCTTCTGAAGCCGGAGGCGCTGCTCCTCGTCCCTCCGCATCTTCTCGTTGGCTTCCTCCACAGTCAGGACTTCGGGTTTCACCATGACCATGCCAGCGAACGCTCTTGGGGAGGGAGGATCCGACCTGAGCCGTTTGGCGAGCTCCATGTCGTCCTCGTCCTCGCTGCTTATGGCGATTGTCTCGTCCACTGCGTAGTCGCCATAAAGCTTCTTCCCCTTCATCCTCCTCTTCTCCCTGAACGTGGAGGTTGCGTCCCGCGAGTACATGTCCCGCGCATCATCCACCGTGAGCACGGGCACCATTCTGCTGGTCGGAGTGGCCACCCGCATGGCCTTCTTCCGTTGGGGCGCCTGGGATTCTTGCGTGAATCCGGTTGCCCCTTCTTCCACCTCCCCCTCTGCCTTCTCTGCTTCTTCTTCTTCCTCCTCCTCCTCTTCCACCTCCTCGCCCGGCCCCGAGACGATTCGCCCGGATGTAATAGCACCAGAGGTTCGGGTTCTACAACCGGAGCCCTCATGGTGACCTCCTCAGGGTTCACGCGCCTCGCCCTATCGATCGGGCTTTCACCGCCTTGAACAATCTCCTCCCCGTAGCCCCCTGGTATCCAGTCGAGGATGTCCATCTTCTTCGCCAGCGATTTCTGGGTCTTGTAAAATGGAACATCCGTGTCTTCTACGTAGGAGTAGACGTTCAACCCCAACATCTGCACATTCCCACATTATCAGTTTTTCAGGTGCGCCAATACTAAGAGAGCAAAAGAAGAGAAGGCGACGAAAACGAAGGGATACAAATGGCTAATACAATGTCTACTTTGGGTCGACCGACCCAAACTAAACCAGCTCTTAGTTTGGGTCGACCGACCCAAACTGAAACAACTCTTAGTTTGGGTCGATCGACCCAAACTATAGCCAAATCAACTCTCAGTTTGGGTCGGTCGACCCAAACTGCACAGGAGCTACATGATGACACTTACCATGGCTGCATAGACTGGCTTGGACCCCCCGAAGACGTTGAAGATGCAGTCCCCTCTTCTCGTCAGTGTCCTCAGGATCCTCAGGTAGAACTCCATCCGCAGCTCATCCGAAGGATAATTGGCGTACTTGGCCTCGTCGTATAAGGTTTTGCTGGCACCCAACCCTTCTGGAACCTGGAATATCTTTTCCATCCGGGTTATAGGGTGGTTCGGCACCTTGATAAACTCCGCCTTGTAAACGAAGTACAAACACAGCACGTTGACGACCCTGGTTTTTTTGTCCTTCATCGTACTGTACGCCCCCTCCGCTGATGCTGCAATGTAGTGAGATTTCGAAACCGCATACTCCGGCTGCAGTTTCCGCACAATCTCGTATACCTGCTCCGCCCTCCTGTCCTCCACTATCCACAGCCATATGTCGACCTCCCTGAGCTTGGGGCTGGCATAATCCACGAACTTTGCCATGAAAGGCTCGTGGAACAGGGTGCTCATGGTGCCCTCGAATGAGCTCCCCGGAATGTTCCTGAAGTCTATCATGGCAAAGGGAAAGTGGTCCCTCGCTCTTGTCCGGATAGCCTTCCTAGGCTCAACTCCAGGCCAGCCTTGGATTTTCAACGGCTCGAGGGTGACGGGATTGAAATGTACGTCCCCCTCAAAACTAACGATCCTTTTCTCCTTCACGAAGTTGGAGAAGGCCCGCGCCGTGTGCTCAGGGAGCTCCCGCTTCTTCCCGCCCTTCACCAACTTGGATTTGAGGAAGTCTTCTCCAGCTTCCCTCATCAAAGCCGCCATCGACGCACTGGTGAACTTGTATTCTTCTTTGAATGCTCTCCAGTGCGCCTCGTGGACCTCGCCGTCCACGAAAATATTCCGCTCGGGCACCAACTTGTGCAGCTCCTGCACAATTATCGTCTTCTTTTTCCTGTTCTCCGTCCATTCCTTCATGGTGTAGCATGAAGGAACGAAGCTCTTTGGCTTGGTGAAGACGATCTTCGGGTGCACCCAGCACCTCTTTGCCGACGGCTGCACGTGCAGGATATGGGAAGCCGCCTTTCCCATCTCCGTCTCCGAAAGCCCTTGGAGAGAACGGAAGAACTCTCTCACCAGAGGCTTCATTTGCTTGAAGCGCGCGGTTGCGTTGAAAAGCATTCCTGTGTCGGGATCGATGAGATCCCCCGTCTCATGCTTTTCGAACACCCTCTTCCACTTCTTCCAAACGGCTTCGGATGCTGTGATCAAATAAATTTCTCCTCGCAACTCATTGTATTTTTTCTGCTTGTGGCTGGCGTTGTCTATGGAGGAGAATTTATTGATCATTTGATATTTGAAGTCCTGAACACAAAATAGACAACACATGTTAGACAACATGTCATGAAACAACAACTGCAACAACAGTTTGGGTCGATCGACCCAAACTACAAAATTGACAAAGACGATAAAACATTACAAGGGTTTAGGTCGATCGACCCAAACTATAAATATGGCGAAGACATAACACAATGGCAGAGTTTGGGTCGATCGACCCAAACCATACTCACCTCCCATTTGGGGTTCTTATCTTTTGCATTCTCCCTTTCCTTGGGAGGCCTGCCATAGAACTCCCACACCTCCCTCGAGGCCATGATGTTCCTGATCCACGATGCCTGGTACGCCCTCTTTTTGTTCCCCATGTTGAAGAACCGGGAGATGTCGCTGAGTATGGTCTCGTTGTCAGACCATACCACCAGTGTTTTCCACACCTTCAGCTTCTCCTTCTGCTTGTTGGGGTCGTCCCACTCAGTCATCAGCTGGGTTTTTTTCGACGCCTCCACACTGTGCTGGCCGTCAATCAGCCAGAAATCTCCTTTTGAAATTGCCGGCCACATATCAGGCGTCGGCATTCTCTTCAGCCCTTGAGGCATGACCACAATCGTCTGCCTGTCGTCCTTGAACTGCCCGCCCACGATCTGGGCGACCATCCAGTCGACGTAGGCGTCCTCCTTGGCTCGGACACATTTCTCTGGAGGCGCAAGGTGGCACTGGGCAATGTTCACGTCGAACTTGAAATCCATGCCCATGAAGAAGCAGTGGGAGCATTTCGTCGTGAAGTTGTCGACGATTCTTTGAATCTCCCCTGTATCCACCTCTTGCCCAGGTTTGGGCATCCGCAGCTCTTGGGGAACTACCTCGTCAGTCATCACCGATGACTGCCTCCTCGACGGTGTAGTCTGCCGGCTAGTCGACGGCGTCGGCGTCTGGCTGTCAGCCGGTGTTTCCGAGGGAGTGCTCCTTCTTGAGTCAGCCGGGACCGCTCGTGGCTTCCTCACTGCTTGAGGTCTGGACGACCCTGCACCTTCCTCAGTGGTGGCCTTCCGTCTCACCACTTGCTGTGGTTTTTGTTGGGCCTTGTTGATCACGGTGATTGCCTGCTTTAGTTTAGTGAATCTGCTTGCAACCTTCGTGTTCGTACAATTCCCATCAATGAATATCGCCTCTGGTTTCACCACCTCTGGTTCGGCACATGACTCTTTGGCGTAGATGGTGTCAAACGGCTCGGAGAACTGGTGCATGAACATGTGGACGTTCTGCACCGCTGAGTTCTCTAGGATGACGTCCACGTGCTCCCCAAGAGCCTGGACTGACGCCACCTCCCACCCCGTCAGAGTCGCCCAAGTATTCTGCTCAAATGTCCCAACTTTTACCACGAACATGATTTTGTATTGCGACGCCTTGACCACCTGAAGTGACCATGCAAGCACAATCCCGTCCTTGGGCACATAGGAGTCGTCTGGAGGTGTTTCGTACTCCTCGCATAACACATCTGGTGCTTGCATGAACCACCTCTCTCTAGGTCTTTTTTTGGGGGCCATCTGCAAGGAAAGGATGGGAACTGTTAGTTTCGGTCGGACGACCCAAACTCTTTCATGTAGAGATAGGCATGTTATCGAATTTGCAAGAGGCTGAATATGTCAGTGTCAGCTATGGACAGGTTTGGGTCGATCGACCCAAACACAAGCCAGCTGAATTCTGAAAATTTGGTAATTAATTTTCTCTTCTGCTTAAGATATGACCGGGTCATTAGAGTTTAATGAAGGTGGATATAATGATCAAAGGGGAAAATTTTGGATGATTGGCCGTATCGTTATTCCTTGTTCTTATGAGTGTACATTATCCATATCCTTGTATTATAAGGAATATCCAAATTATGTTTTATTTTGGGCAGCAATATGGATGGATTATTGGGGAGGGGTTTTTTAACGCCATGTTTGGGTCGATCGATCCAAAACTTTGCAGCATTTTTGTTTCTTTGGTTTGGTTCGGTCGACCCAAACATTGGGTTTTTTGTTTGGATGGTTTGGGTCGATCGACCTAAACCTTGGGGTATTTTTGTTTGGATGGTTTGGGTCGATCGACCTAAACCTTGGGGTATTTTTGTGTATATGGTTTAGGTCGATCGACCCAAACCCCACTGGATTATTTGTGGATTTCAATATCAGTCAATTGTTGACTACAGCTTTGAAGAGCCAGTCTTGAAATGTAGTATATGTTATTAAGGAATGTGTATGGTTTGGGTCGACCGACCCAAACAAGGTGTTATGTTTGGGTAGATCGACCCAAACAAGTGAGAGAACAAAAAGATTGTTTTTTTAAGAAAGTGAAGCAAATTTAGGCTAAAAATGCTTCCGTGGTTTTGGATAAGACTTACTGTTTCGGTCGCCTCTCGAAACTATTTTGTTTCAGGAGAGCTTCCTTTTTGTGTGCACGCAACATACACAATGCTTATGCATTGTGTATGCTTCAAGACCCTAATGCAACTGAAACACATTGAGTCATTGAAAAATTACCTTTTCTTGCAAACGTCTCAACAATCTGTTGTTGCAGGTGGGTATTGCAAGCTAAATGTCACAAACACTCTAAATGAACACTACACTCGAATAACAGAAAAGTATGAACCTCGCAAAACCCACTCAATGCCGTTTCTCACTGAGTTCTAACACTCTGAATGTTACTAACAGAAACCTCTATCGCAAACACTCACCACAATGGAGTGTGAGAAAGTCTCAACAACATAGATCAAGACGAAATGAGCAAACACTCTAAAACCACTCAAAGTTGTCACACAATCCAACCCTAAACCCTCTGAATCTCAAGTTGGAAAAAGAGAGCAAGCTTTTTCAAAACCAGAAACAACTCACACCACTCATAAACCTAGAGAGCAAGAGAAATGAAAAGAGGCTCGGAGAAAGCAAGAGAAAGGGTAGGGAGGAGACAAATCAGAAGATGCGAGAAGGAAGAGAAAGCAAGAGAAATGGCGGGAGCAGCGCTTCACGGAGGCGGCGGTTCGTGGAGGCGGCGCTTGGCGGAGGCGGCGCTTCCAGCAAAGCTTGGCGCGGAGAACGAGAAAAGGGGCGAAAGAGGGCGACGTTTCGAGATTTGTAGCCCGCGGGAAAAGGCCCTACAATACGGGATTAGGGCACCCACGTGATTAGAGCACACACGGAAATGGGATTACGGGCCAGCCCTAATCCCCAAACCCTAACCCTCTATTCCTTAGCACCAATTAATTTTTTCAATCAGCTACATAGCCTAAAGTATTGCTTAATATTATCAATTTACCCTAAACCATACCCTAATTTTGCGAACAAATTAAACTCGTTGGGTCTTAAGCTCTTGACCACATTAGAGAAATAAAATAATTCATTTGACTTTCAACTAGTATGAAATATTTGTTGAGTACCATCCCCAACTCCAATTTTAACGGTTTTGAATTGCATGGTCGTCATATGGAATTGCCAACATGCTTGAGCTTTTAGTCATCCCTTACATATTCACTTTGATGAATCATGTAGTGCACAATAAACCATGGTTCATAATATATCACAAGACTAAACTAAAGTAAAATGATTTTAATAGATAAGTATTATGTGTATAGTTTCACAAATCTAGACATATGGAATCAAACAACAATGATACATGATAGTCTAAGAGGGGTATTTAAAAATTATGTTGCAATCCTCAAAGGCAATTACACGGTTTTTTAAAATTGATATGGTATCCCTTTACATGGTGCAATAATATGAATATGAATAATATGTATTGTGATTTATATGATGTATGTTGCTAGAGGGCATGGCTCTAGCTTACCGTGGATCCCATAACAAGTACCATTACACTAATTCACTACAAGTTAATGTATTGTCATTTATTATAATCCGAAATTACACAATATATAGTGACAACCTATCAATTTTTGTTTGCCAAAAACACCGAATCGGTTGATTGATTTATATCATGAAACATTTATATATTCACTTAAAGTTGACCCCTAAAGTAAACAGGAGAAGCAAGATGAATACAAATGTATCCACCTTAACCCAAGGTGAACATCATAATATGCAACCAATCAAGCAAAAACTTTGATGTTTCCTGTTTCCTCCACATGTTTGAAACGACATATATTAGATAATGGCACATAATATAGTAGTTGTTGTTTGTATATGTAGGCATCAATGAACATATACGAAATTCACGGTTTAGGGTTTAGGGTTTAGGGTTTAAGCCATAAATGAGCAGCACGTAGGTCAAACGATGGGGCATTGTTGATCATAGTTTTAGACACAAATGTATATAGGCATCACAACATTTTCATTACCAAACATGGAAGGTGGTTGTATGGTGGTGTAGAAATGAAGTCACTAACATGTGACGTAGTGCTCAACATTAGGTTATCCAAAAATCAATTGTAACCTTATCTTAATAGCAAGAAGAGTCCAGTGGCAGATACGATCTTGAGCAAGTTCATATATTATTTGAGACAATTCAAGAATCTATACTAATTCAAGAAACCTTTCAGGTGGTGGATGTTATGAGGACGTACATTTCCAACTTTGCAGGTTTTGCTTGCAAACATTGTTAGAGTTGAAGTGTAATTGAGGATATTAGATTGAAACATTATTTGAAAGAGTGAACAAAAAAATGCCACTCTTGGTTAGGATCCCATTCATAACTTGTCCTAACATAGATTAAACATTGCCACACTTGCATGCTTGGAATGGAGCAACTTTGTGTGCACACCTTACAAATGACATATGTCCTTTTAAAGCTTTTCTCATTTGTATTAGCGCAAATTGAAAGTCGGCCAAATAGTTCAACTTTGACATCACATCTGGGTGCAAGCATAGTAAAGTGGACCAAAAAAGTGCTCCGGTATATGAAAGCCATGATTTTCTTGGTCAAACGCCTATAAGTAGTAGCAAAATGTTGTTTAAAATAGATTATTTTCCATGATGACCTCTATTGTTAAGTTAGATACTCAAATATAGAATATCAATATGAGATCTTCAAAACCGATCATCAAAAGTGACGCGTAAAAGCAACTAACTAAATATAGTTTTGAACGTAAATTTCATGACCTTAAATATTTTGAACTTGGAATTTCTTTTCATATTCCTTGAAACGGGTTATAAACTTGAGGTCATCGTAAATTTTTTTTCAAAAATTCATCAATTTAATGTAATGTAATTGTATTTTAAACAAGTTTTTGACAATTATCTTTTCAATGACACCCACTTTTCCACCACTTGCACCGTCTTCTAAAATACATATACGTTGTTTGAGATTGTTTTTTGTGAACATAAATTGCTTGGCTTTGTAGATTCATATGTTTTCTAAATGTTTATGAATTTCTATTTCATAAAATTCAAAGTTAGTATATAGTTTTGGATCACTTTCACTTAAACCTGAGCAAGGATCAAGAGCTGTCCACTTTACCGTGCTTGCACGATTGCACCCATCTCTTCATTGTTTTCAATATACAATTCCACATGTGAGAGTTTTAATAACTACATTAAGTATTGTATTTATTGAGTTTTACTATATGAAGTTTCATAATGTTGGTATATCGTTTGTCAATATATTGTTTGAAATATACTATATTGTTTGAGTTTATGTAGGGTAATATTCTGGATACATGAAAATGAACGCGTAGGGGATGGTTTTTGTAAATCACTTATCAGATGCCCCTTCCCTTATTATATTTACAAAAATTCATGTGGCGGCCACCCTTCCTCCCAATGGTGCATGTCATATTCACATAATATAATCACAACGATACTCAACATTTCAAATATTGTCAATGGACATTTATTCACGACACATATAATATGTCAATATAAGTAAATTGTCATATCCACATCAAACAATAAAAAACGGATTAAATATCCACATTACTTTCAATAGACATTCTCAACACACACTAAGTCAGATGACGTTTGGCGTATCCAAGAGCCAGGTTAAATTCGCAATTTTTATAATCAACAAAAAACGGGGAATTCTGTCAGGAAGTTTGAAAATAATCTCTGCAGGAGAACTAGGCGGGAAAGGCATCCAATGAGGAAGTTGGGGAAGCGGAGGTGGATAGTATAAAGGGGCGCACCCCCCAAAAGTCGGTTCTTTTTGCTCTTCTCCCACTCCTGAAATCGTAGGGAGAACTCTCAGCCGGAGCTGTACTTCAAGGTTTGCCGTTCATGAGCACCTATCCACAGCATGCAACCCCACTGTGAACTTCGCAATGAGCTCAAACCAAACCCACTTCGCAATTTCCGCCGCACTATACGCCGGATTTTGCGGTGAGTTTGGGTCGGTCGACCCAAACCCATACCCCATTGTGGGCGGATTTAGTATGACCTTGAGGAGGTTTGGGTCGGTCGACCCAAACCCCTACACTAGTGTTGGCGGTTTTTAGTATGACCCTTATAAAGTTTGGGTCGGTCGACCCAAACCCCTGCCCTAGTGTGGGTGGTTTTTAGTTTGACCCTGATAGAACCAAACCCATCCCAACATTGTGAATGGGCTCTGGGTGACAATGAACCCATCCCGCCACAAGGTTTGGGTCGCTCGACCCAAACCCATCCCCACATTGTGAATGGGCTCTGGGTGACCACGACCCCATCCCGCCACAAGGTTTGGGTCGCTCGACCCAAACCCATCCCCACATTGTGAATGGGCTCTGGGTGACCACGACCCCATCCCGCCAAAAGGTTTGGGTCGCTCGACCCAAGCCCATCCCCACATTGTGGATGGGCTATGGATGACCATGATCCCATCCTGCCACAAGGTTTGGGTCGCTCGACCCAAACCCATCCCCACAGTGTGGATGGGCTCTGGATGACAGTGTGTCCGCTGGACAACCCAAACCTTTACAAACCCAATGGCATAGCAGTCATTTTGATTATATAAGATGGTATTGAATTCTTTGATTGGAACCTACAATTTTTGTGCTTTTTTTGACAAGGTTCAATGTTCATGTGTGTAGGCACAATGGATGGGTTTAGTGAAAGAGGGGATTGGTCATCTGAAGATATGGCCACTTGGCCATCTGCATCTGAGGATGAGCTAGACATCGTCGGGGAGGCTACTATGGATGACAGTGCAGACGAAGATCATTTGGATTTACCTTCGCCTTCCGTAGCGCACCAAACCATTGTTGAATGTACGGGACTTTCAAGGGCTTCGTGGGTGAATTTGGAGGTGGTGCTCGTTAATGATAGTGGAATTGCTGTGGCGGATGGTATTTGTCGTAACACCCATCCACAAGATTGCATTGATGAGAACCCACTTGGCACAGAGGACGTTGGGGTTGTCATATTGGAGTCACTCATTCATTCCGAGGTGGATCCCACTCATAGGTTCTCCCTCCGCAGGTGGCCATTGAGGAATGTCACGATTGATGGAGTTAGCTTGCGTGACCATGAGCGACAATACATGCAAAACCAAATGGAGCTCCAAGTAAACATTCGGCCCCGCAAAGGCTTACGAAAGTACGAGACATTGGCACGTCCTACTCCCTCTGCAACTGATTGTAAACGCCAAAGGTTGCTCGGCGAGGAGTCCATTAGAGAAGTTGCCACAAAGGATTGTTGTGTGCATCGTTGTTGCCAATTGTTTCCAAGGGATAAATTGAAGGCCATCCGCGAAGAAATGTGGCTTGGAGATTTCCGTCTAAGATCCACCAAAAAACTTGATGTCCATAGGGCGATACATGTGAATGGGACGGGTCGCAAGGTCATCACCATTGAAAGCATAGACGTGTGTTGTAAGGCATGGTACACCATTCACGGTGTGTCAAAAGCGGACTTTTATAGACAAGCTGCTTATGCCAAGGAAGGCCGACGGTCTCGTCACCATGGGAACGTGGGCTCAAAGAAACCCAGGGAAGCAACAAGGCAAGCAACGGCCACTCTGGCGACCATCATCGTCCCGCTTGCCGATGCAATGCCACACAAAACACGCACACTCACAACCGGGGAAAAGGTTGTGGAGAAAGTTCTTCCCACAAGCACAAAATGGAAAGACATATTGTTGGATGTGAATGTTGTTGGCGAGAAGGTCGGTTTGGAGCCAATTTCATTGTCAAAATTGAGTGCAATCAAGAAAGCAAACTTTAGCGAATACATTACAAAAAGACGAGGGGACAAATTTGCACGGTGCTCTACTTGCGAGAAGTTGAAGCGCCTTCGGGATGCACACACGATGGGTACCGAGTCTTATGCGGCACATCAATTGAACTATTTCAAGCATGTAAACATGCAAGAGGCACACCGTAATGATTACTACACAAATAGAGCTTTGTCCATCTCCAGGCCCTTGGAGGTTCTTACGGTCATCCATGACAAAATGGACCATGCCAAAACAGCCTCCCCATGTTTTGCAAATCGAATCAAGGCCACGGATGGATTTTTTAAGCTGCCTGTATCGGTTACAGGTGAATTTGGAAACAATGTCATCGCATACCCTAAATGTTGTGGTGTTTTATTACGTGATGTGCTTGAGAACATGGATTCACGCAAATTGGTTTATTTATGCATAGATACTAATCACACTGGGTTGGCATTGCAGGAATGATTGCACA
This sequence comes from Polytrichum formosum, assembly GCA_964035585.1. Lineage (NCBI taxonomy): Eukaryota > Viridiplantae > Streptophyta > Polytrichopsida > Polytrichales > Polytrichaceae > Polytrichum > Polytrichum formosum. Next base: position 50,787,999 of record OZ037938.1, on the reverse strand, counting down.
TGGACATGGTGATGTCAAGTTTGCTCATTATGCTCTTAATTTGTATCCAGCGGATTCAAACCACACGATAGGGTCATTCGCAAGGCTTTTACGTGATTTGGAGAAACCGCCGGCCTATTCTTCAGGATTGTTATTTGACAATACGTCGGGTTCAACACCTTTATATGAAGCGGTGTTGGATGGAAAAGATGTATGCTTGTATTCGTTGCCAGAGCCACCCAATGAACCCGTGATTGCCAAGAAGTTGCCCCCCACTTTGCGTGTCCAATTGGACAATTGTGCCAAGGACAATAAAAGTAGATATGTATTTGCATATTGGTCGTTGTTGGTTGCGAAAGGCATTTTCAAGGAGGTTTTTGTGTCCTTCCTATTGGTAGGCCACACGCACGATGATATTGATGCATCTTTTGGGCGGTGGAGCATGAAGTTGAGGGAGGAGGATTTTCCAACAATCCCGTTATTGATGAAGTCATACATGGATTTGGAGAACGTTCCCGTCATCCCCCATATGATTGAGGAGGTGCCAGACTTCAAGGCATTTATAGAACCTTATATTCGAAGTGGAGCTCACCGATTGATCGGGCATACGAAGGCACAACAATTCCGCTTCTACATGCGTAACGATGGTGTACCCGCCATGCAATACAAGTTGTTGTGCACGACACAAGATTGGAGCCCGCCGGAGGGTCTCCTTGTGTGGCGCGTGGATGCGGATGGAAAGACGATGTTACCGGATGGAGAGCCTAGGCCTTGCAAGCCAATACCCATGAAGAATTTGGAGGATATTTTGAAAGGTATATCAGGCTTCATACAATATTGGGAGAGTTTGAAGATAGCGGACGTTGGTGGATCATGTTGGCATCGTTATGGGAGTTGGATACAGTATTGGACACGTGTTCGTGCCGCTTTGGCAGACCTTCACCAAGATAGCCCCCTTACTTTGAGGCACGGATTTTGGCCTCAAATTCGTGTCGATGTACAAGCTTCCGAGGTTAGACTTTTGGAAAATGGAGAGGTTCGTGAGGAGTTTGATGTGGACGACCATTACGTTGGGCCTGCTAGTCAACGTCCCCCACCTTCTTTCCGCATTGCGGTGGATTGTCATGAAGGTTATATGCTCATTCTACGTCCTGGTGATGAGACATATGCGAAGCCTGTATGGGTGGCAAGAGCTTTGTCCAAACCAAATTTCGCAACTTCAAGCCCGCATTTTCGACAAATTCAGGTGGAGTACTACCGACCGACGGCACGGAATGAAGATGTGATTCGGCATTATACAGGCTGGGATACAAACCATAATTTTCGGTGGAAGGTGGATTCAGAGCATGGTCCATCTTGGGTAGATACAGATTCCATATTCATAGCATGGAAACCACGGAAAAATCATAGTGGATCAGTGTCCATCCCTCAAAAGTACATAACTTTTGCAAAAGACAACCTTGCTCGGATCGCACAAGAAACAACCCCCGTTGAATGAGAAGTTGGTAGGATTGTTTTAGCATTGATTATAGTTTCATATGTAATTCTAGCAATATATATTAGTCATATGTGTACTTCTAAAAGTAGGGGTAGAATTTGGGTAGAACTTACGAATGCTATATTATTTGGGGTTGGATGAATATCCATATACTATATTTCATAACAAATGTGAATTTCTTTTTATGATTAAGTTTGGGACTAGATTGTCGGGTCGATTAAATATGCACCCTAAACCCTATGCTATGTACGTCGCAATGTCTATATATTATTAAACATGCTAATAATAGCCATGGTTCTATGTGATTTGTTGGGTGAATTTGGTTTGGAGTGCTCTACCCAATTTGATTTGAGTATGTTTTTGTTGATGAAGTTGGTATCAAGTGCTCTACCCAATGTGCTCATGTCGGGACATCATACATTTTGGAAAATTAGAACATATAATATATTTGAGATTGTTGACAATATAGTTTCGGGCATCTTCATGTTGTTTGATCCATATATTAATTTGAGACTAGAGAAAGTCTCAATTTAACGAATATAGTGTTATTGCTTGAATTTTTTGTGCAACCGCCTCTCAAGTTGGGGCTTGGGCTAAGCGTATGGTGGTTTGTTTTGGTTTTTGAACCGTCAACGCTTCTACGATGAGGTATGAAGTCGAGATGCGTCCCAATGATGTAGGCAAATTTGTTTAACCACTCAGTGTAGACCGTGGCGTTAAGACACTGTATGTGGCACCATCTAGCTTGTCTATCATTTTTGTGCTTGGAGTGTGTCCAAAGCTCACTCGAACAATGTTGTCTTCACTAAATATTTTATGGATGGTTCTTATTATGGCGGATGGCAACTCCTCTTGGGGGAGGTTGTTGACAACTAAGGTTGTACTAATGCATAGCTCGAACGGATTGCTAGCGCCCTAGTCATGTGTTATATTAACCTTGAGTTTTTCATGGTTGTAGACTAGGTCGTGCTCTAAGATTGAGTCTCCTGCTTCCTCGGTGGCTAGAGTAAGAAATGTGAAGTCCTTTGATACTTCCGGTTTTGTCAAGGTCAAGACCTCAAGTTGTTGGCCTATGTAGTAGCTTTCGCGCACACATATGTTGAAGATGTTATGTGTGGTATGGCCGTGTAATGTGTCACCTTTGATGTGGAGTTGAAGGTTATGTGCCTTCGTGACCAACTCAAAGGCCTTTTCAACTTTACCAATGACTCACTCTCTCCCTTCAAGTTCCATCACATATGCACGTTCTCGTCTCAATAGTGTTAATCCATTTTTGAGCGGGGGCTTGAGATGTAGCTTGAGAAAATCCATCCAAGTTTTGGTGATTTGGTTCTCCTCCAAGATTGGTTTACCTCGTTGAATGGCAATGGCTTTATGGATTAAATATTCATACCACATTTGTGCGACAATTTTGATGATAGGGATTGCTACCTTGTGGCGCGTCCGACTTTGTGAGCCACCCAATTTATTTTAAGGGTGTGAGGTTGTCGTTCATTCGTCTCCTCCCGCCTTTCTCCTCTTGGCGCTATAAGTGTGGTTTGTGTCTCCCATTCTTGGGCTTTTGTGGAAGAGTGTAAAAGGGTGTTTTCTACCAAATCTATGATTTTTCTCTCCTTGTTGGTAGCTTGAAATTGATATCCTGCTACACACTCTTGAAAAATTGATAGTTGTAACAAGCTACCACCATGTTCGGGTGTGACTGCCTCCAATTGCATGTTGATGTCTTCATCGTGGTGTGGGATTGGGTTGGTGGTGCCTACTTGCACTTTCTGCATGTTTGATATTGTATTGTTGTTGCTTACTCCAAGTTGTTGGGGCTTTGCTTCCTTGATATGGCCTTAGTGGTGGTTGCAGATACAAGTTTTCCAGTGTGTTGTCTATTGGGGTTGTTGATATTGGAATGGGGATGATTGTGAGGTGGGCTGACGTTGAGGTTCTTGTCGAGGTCGTGGTTGTGAGGGGCCCGATGGATAAGTATTGGCTTGCTATTAGTTGTGATACTACATTAGTGGGAATTGATGTCAGGTGGGAGGGTTTTAATAGTCTAATGCATGTTTGCAAGGATGTGGGTTGTCTAGCATGTTGTAATTGAGGTTATACTAAGCAGAGAAGTCCTTAATGTTTGCAGTGATGATGAGGCTAGTGTGCTGGATTGTGGGATTGATTTTGTTTCATTTTGACATATTAGTCATTATGATTTATTTTTTAAATGCGAGATTTTTTGTTGTATATGGGCCGCTCTTGGTGATCTTGGTGGTGGCTTGTATAGGTTACGGTTGTAAGAAGTGGATTTCTTTTTGGAGTTTGATTTGAGACTACTGGGTTGATTTGGAATTGTTCTTGAGTTAGGGTTAGGTATAGGAGCAGTTGGGGTAGTATACCTTATAGTGAATGTAAGGAGTATCATTGAATAGGTTGGGAAGCTTCTTTACGGTGTCATGATGTGGGTCGGTTCCTAATTAAAATGTAGGCATTTATGTGTGTTATTGTCATTCCAAATATGTAGATAGATGGAAATTAGTATGATATTGTATTAATTATGTTCTAATTAATTGTTTAGTTGAGAGCTAGTCTTGAATTCAAGACCGGGAGGACTTGGTAGGTAGGACTTATAATTAGGGTTTAAGAAGGTTAAGGTTTACTGGGGGCGGTGGCAGTCGTTACCTAGCCGTTTAGGAATCCTTGATGTCCTAACCCAAATAATTTCCTATTGGCCGAAGGGGGGAAAATATTTAAGAAATGGAAGAAGGGTGGTGGGGAATTGTGAGTTGGGCATTCAGAATTTGGAGAAGTTGAACACCTTGGAGGAATTTGGAGGCATTCAAGACCTTGAAGAATTTGGGAGGCGTTGAAGACCTCGAAGAAATTTGGAGATGTTGAAGACCTTGGACGAGCGGTGGAGACTATTGATGAAGCTTTGGAGACCACCACAGACCGTTGGTGAAAGGCCTAAGAATAATGCGTGAATAAAATAAGTTATAATTGATGCATGAGTGATGCAAGAATGATGCTAGAAATTTGAGTGATGGAAACAACAAATGATGATGCATGAGTGAAGAAGTGAGGTTTGAGTGGTTTGAATGAATAGTAAAGAATTTAATTTGGGTGAAAAGTGAAGAATTAGTTTGGGTGATGAAATGAGGTTTAAATAGGTCAAGTGAACTATTGATAATTTAGTTTGAATGAAGAAATCATGTTACATTTTAAATACTAGATTAGTTGGATATTGCGATCCATTGAATTAGTATCCAATTTATAAGGAAAATTCATATTCAATAAAATCAATATATTTTTGTAAAAAAATAAATTGTTATATTTTAACTTGTATTTCTTAAACACATTTAGATTAGAAAACTTGCACTACCAAAAGTCTCGTGCTTCCGGACAAACACAAACAACAAAACTACAGTTTGAAAGGATACAAATCAATTTAGATCCTTGTTGATGATTGGCGGTGGAGACTTTGTTAAAATCGTGGGGTTTGACGCTTGGTGGCAATGAGATTGGTGACAAGCTTGGTGATATAATTTAATAAAACGACTTTGAAGAAAATTGTGCGCATCGCAACATTAGGGTCAGAAAGCATATCCGTACGAGTATGGTGAGGGCTAAACAAACTCTACTGTGATATAGTAAAGTAGATCTACACCCATAGCGTTATAGATATGGAGTGAACACAAAAAGTGAATGCCACTGAAGTTTTTCTTAGTCTTTCACTTCTTCCAATCCAACCACCAAATGTTCTTACACACAAAATTCACAAATTGTAATAAGCATGATATTTTTTAATTTGACAATAAATAAGATATTTATATGAGTTTCATAAATTATGAAGAGTGTGACTACGACCTCGATTAGGATTTACTAACCATCTTCTCCTAATTGCATATTTCATAGTCCATGAGAAGTGGGCTAGTCAAAAAAGATAACCATTCAAGATCCATCTACATTACCTCATGGAGGTTGCTAAAGCTCTTGTTTGTGGACACTATTTTGCAAGTTCGTGTTCTCACCTCAAGTTCTAGTGTAAAAGGTCATTTGAGATAGTTTGAGTGAGTGTAAAATGGTTGTGCTCAAATTGAGATATCGAGGACAACATCGTTTTAAACAATGAATATTTCATGACAAGCCAAAGTATGCTCACAAGCTCATTAGCTTTGGGCCCACATAACTGAGAAGCTCCAACTCTTGACAATCATGAGCAACCTCCATGAAGTAGCTTAGGATTTCAATAAAGTGCTTAATCATGGAGATTCCAAAGGGAATCCATCAAGGCAACATCCAAGTGTAACCTTGCACTCAATTGGAGTAGGAATTAGCATTGGCACGGGGAAGGAATTTTTTCCCTTCAATTAGATTATTCTCACCAATTCCCACTTTTTTCTGTGCAACATAAATTGAGTTGCCACCTAAACTCATTTTGAGATGGCCCTAAACCTAGACTTCAGACACATGGTTGATCAACGAAAAAGTTCACAGGTGTGTTCCTCTCAGGGGTCTACTTTTGAATGATTGCCTAGTGCAAATGAGGCTGTCGATATGGAAGCCACTGTTGGACACATAACTTAACTTTCCCACACTGTAGATGTTCAGATGCCCAGAAAATGATATCGCCCCTCGGCCACAAGATCAATTGATTGGCAGGATACCTATCTTTTTTCTGTGCATCAGTGTATACCAGTACTAGGAAACTCTAATTAGGCCAACTATAGACATCATAAAATATAAAATAATAAGCAAGGCTTGGATTTAGGGCAATGCAATCATGTTTGGGTATGAAATGAGTGAAAACACGACACAATCCAGACCATTCTGATTGAGAACGAAACTGAATAGAAGGAAATTATAACACCTATCTTTGAAGAGCTAAAAACACAAGATTTACATAAGATTGTTCCCACTACCACTACCCTACAAAATTCAAGGAGAATAGTTCACTCATTTACATGTCTACAACCACAGAATGGCTTTCCACTTGTGGATGACTCCAAAATATAGATTCCTATCTATAACCACAGGTGCTGAAGGTTAGCACACACCACACTGCCAAGGCTCTTGGCAATCCATCCTTGACTAATGAAGAAATACAACATTCCCCACTCCTCTATCTGTAGGGGGAACTACAAAGAACAGAGCAGAGCTGTCCGCGCTTTGGAGGTGATAGAATCATTTTCTCCAATGATCTGGCTTCACATCACAGAAACCGTCTCGATCGATGTCTCATCTAAAAGTTTCCCTCTTTGAGGGGCAGATTTGAGTGGCAAAAATGAGACAAACACAACACCTCCTGACAGCTTCTGACACCGGGGCACCAACAAGTGCTAAATCGTTCCATCCACTGGGGCTCCAACACGGACACATAAAACCTTTCAGATTCACATTGGTTCCTTTGGAAAAATTTCTCCTGAGGTAAGACATAGCCTTCTCTGGAAAAGAACCTGCTACTTTTCCAGACAATGTTTGTCATTTGTCATTGTAGATCTTTGGAATAAAACAAAGTTAACCATGGCTGCTAAAAGGTTCTCACCATGTGAAAGACTGGCCACCAGAAGCCCCAATTTGCATGAACTCCAAACCCTGGAGGAAGCATTTTCCTTATGATGGATGACGTAGTACTTGTCACAGCCCCTCTACTGGGGACCCCAACAGAGGATCGTAGAATACACCCATTTAATCAAATGTAGCCTGGCCACAGAACTTCCACGCTCTCGATGAAGGGCCCATTTCTGTACCAGTAATCGTCATTGGATCACGCAAGTACAGGCCTGTGATGACTCACAATCATCGTCGTCGTCATCTGAATCGTCTGAGTCACTGCTGCTCCATACAGGACAAAGAGCTTATAAGAAACAGCGATACTGGAATCAATATACATAATACTTTGATTTGTCTGCAGCAAACACCCACCAATGTGCAAAAAATAGCTTGCAGCTACAGGATGCAAATGAACCTACGACATTGAAGTAACAAATGAAAGTATTATCAATTGGTTTGCAGGAACAGGACCTGCTACAATGACTAAAGCCCTTTGAAGAGACAACGGACAGTAGGTCACTACAAAAAGGGATCAGACCACAGTACAAGGTGAAGGCTACAACTGATGTAAACCTGGAAAACCTTGAGTAGAACTCTCTCACATAACCCTCTCTGCTAATGACCAAGAGATACACCACTCACACAGGAGGGCTTGCCAACTCAAATTGGCGACCCAACATGTAATCAATACTCATCTCATCTTATTTTTGGACGACGGTGACCATTTCATGCTGGTCACCTCATATTCAAAGAGGCTCATTCGCTGGTGACCAACTTGAAATGGTCACCATCAGCCCAGGACAAAACAAGAGACAAACATTGATTGACATGTTAGTCACCATTTCAAATTGGCAAGCCCTCCTGTGTGAGTGATGTAAGAGAGAACTACATAGAAGAGAAAAAGCTTGCCCACAAATTTTAAAAAGGACTGCTTGGACTCTTCCACTCAGAACCAAAACACACCTCATACCTGGGCTCAAACTCAAAAACTTGGGTCAAATCCTTCCCAAAGTTGTCAATCCATTGAACTTTACATGGCCCCCTATTATTGCCCTCCTCATGACCACCATGATGATCGTCATCCGCCTCCTCGAAATCTCCAAATCCCCTGCTCTCAGGAACTGACGACCCATTCCCTGAATGGGGATGGGAGGTAGAAGTAGAAGGTATGGAAGGTGAATGCTTGAGATTACTCTTGCCCGGTAGCTTGGTGGAGCCTAAAGAGTGGCCATTGGACTGCTGGGCAACCCCATCATTCACTCCGAATGCAGGAGAGGGCATCGGAGGGGGAAGTGATGATATAGGTGCAGAGGGGGCCATATCAGCATCCCCGTGCTGGTTCTCCTCCACCTCCTTGAGAGACTCCGGGATTTTGTTGGTAAGCCAGCAACAACACGAGCAACACAGACCAGGGGCACACCCTCGTGGGGTGTCCTTGTCTGGCGCCAGCGAAGAGAGCCTTTAACCTCCCCCAATAAGGACTTTCTTCAAATTTCTGTCTTCTACCTCCGCTCCTCTACCTATGTCTGTATACCTGCCACTTCACCCCTAATGTTCTCTTTTGCAAAAGGCTCTCCTACATTGACAAATTCACATAAGTAACTATACCTCCTTCATTCACCCACATGGATCCCATTAACTAATCCTATACAATCTTATCAGTAGCATGTGAGCATCAGCAAGGAGAGCCTTTAACCTCCCCTCCTAAAGACTTCTTCAAAATCCCTGTGTGTCTATCGCTGTCCCCTATTGATCTCTCGTGCAACACACTCTCCTACATTGACAAGCTCACAAAAGCAACCATACCTACATCATTCGCCCACATGGGTCTCATTAACCACTTCACCAAGTGCCTTTCAGCTACCAATCCTACACTTTCTTATTGATAGCATGTGAACATCTATGACATATCGAATCCACGGGTTTGGCCTACTTTCCAAACCACATTTGCATCTCGGGCCATTTTTTTATGTGTGACGTTCTACGTCTGGAACTCTGGAACTCTAGAACCCAATGTGGTAATACTAGCAGTGTCCACCCCCCCGCCTTGCATGCTGGCAGGCTTACGCCGATCCTTCACCTCCGTGATTTCCATGCTTAAGAAGGTCCAATGCAACACCACGCCCCAGTCTTGAGAGAAAGATTTGAAATAACGGTTATGTAAAATGGAGGGAAAAGAGGAAGGGTGGTATCCAGTAGGGAGAAAGGTAGAAGGAAGAAAAGGAGATTGTTCAAGCCTGCCTTCCCCCAAACTGCCACACCGATGAAGAATGGTCAGTTGCCAGCGAAACCGATGCTCCGGGACAGCACTTCAGCCTTAAGTTTCATGTCGTCATGATGCCTGCGAAGGCAGATGTGCGTTAAGAACGAAAGAAAAAGGTACAAGTGAATTCTTCCAAGAAAACTGAAAGCGTCAAGAGAGGAGTGCACCCACAACTAAAATGATCACATGTGACAGGCAAATACTCATATGACCACATCGTTCAGGGCGCCCGTTCCCAAGATACGAATCAATAGATTGAATGTGGGACAGGCTGCTACTACTCATCCAGAATATGAAAATATAATATAACATAGAAACGGGCATGGACAGGAAAACATGTTTAGCAATTTTTGTTTGAGTAACATACACTTTTGCCTCGCACCAATTTAAGGTGACCTAGGTCCCAAGCTTATGTTACTTCGAGATGCGATGGACAGACCTAAATTAGGATGTGCAAGTGGCAACCAACTCACCATCACTCTCTGATGTAAAAGTCTCTGTTCACAAGCACCGAAATTAAACTAGAGAAAAAAAAGTCCCTTTGTAATCATTTCTCTCGTGCTAGCAGTGCTACCATACACAATCAGCTTCAACAACCATTGACACCTTCATTCATGCAGCCCCTTGCACAGTGAACAAGTCTCACTCCGCTTGCTCCAGGTCATTCATCATTCCCCAGCTGAATCGTGGTTAAGAGTGTATGCGTCAAACGGGGTTAACTTTAAATGATTGTGTCGGCGGTCAAGACTGGAGCTCCCAAGGCACCGTTGTAAGTAAACGTTAACATTTGACAATTTTCAGAGCCGAGAACACAATGCAAACAAGAAGCACTCTGCCCCGCGCTCTACAAGCAAGTATGCATCTTGCCGCAATGCCGTAGGATCTTTCAGCATAAAAGGCCAATCCAATCACACTCTCCTTCCCACTCTGATTTTTTTTTATGCATAAGCACAGAGAGAGAGAACAAAAATGCAACCACACACTCAGAACCTCAACTCGGGCAGCTTACCACATGCCAAAAACCCGCAGCTGCAATGCCAGGCTACCCAATCAACCTCAACCCTCCCCCTCCAAAGCTCATCAACACTTCAAGAAAATAGAAAACTTCGACTCCACATCAAACTTTTCTGGAAGTACAACAACAACAACAACAACAACAACAACAAACATACCGAAAAGAAAAGCCAAAACCTCGCAACATCCAGAAGTCAACCCTGGTGCGCCCTCAGCTCGACATTAAAACCCTGGCGACACGCACGGAAATGGATGAAAATGCTTGGGTCACGGCAGGGTTCGATCGACATACCGACATGTAGCGTATTTTGAGCTGTGCCGTTCCGAATCCATGCTTTGGCAATGGCCGCGCGGAGAGGCAGGCAGGCGAGCGAGGGAGCGACGAGCGAGCGAATAGTGACGCTGGTGAAACCCTAGGTGGCCATGGCTCAAGTAAGTATGATGCACATGGGGCATCTCCTGGCACCCCGAGTCGCAAGTCCACATAATTAGGGTTCCACGCTGAAGACAGACGAAGGAGTAACTTACTAGTAGGGCCGTGTTCCTGACGTATGGGTTCTTGCCACGCGTCGCTCACCGAACTTCGCTCACGACAAGTGTTTTAATTACTACGCCATGCTGTAGTAAGTAAGTTAGGTGCACTAAATACTCCTATTAGTGTGGATGGAAAATTAGTGTAGAAATAACTAGCATCGGCCACTAATTTTCTACACAAAGGCGGAATTACCATAGGTCCAAGACCCCAAGTCTTCCCCTAAGTCTTCATGAAGACTTCCAACCAACACCTTTAGATAAATCAAATAGTCACCTTAAATCAAAAGTAGCACAAAAACAAACAATCACATTAATTTTCAATTAAAACAAATTATTGTGACCCATGCTAATTTTCTACAATAAGTTTACCATGGGTTATAAACTAATGTGGCCCACATTGACTCTCATTATGAGAATCAGCATGGGCTCTAGAAAAATTAGTGTGACCCACGTTATTAGGACTATTTAGTGTAGCTCCTCCTAATGGGAAATGGTAAGTACATTAAATAATCCTATTAGTGTGGGCCACCGTAGTTCTCTAGAACCAACATTAACCCCTAAATTTGTTTAGTATGTGTCGTAGCACGGTGGTAACGTATTCAGTTAATTAACCTAATTAACGCGGAAAACGTCAAAACCGCGCCGAGTTCGTTCCCACGAAGAACCTGCGGTCGTTTACAAGACAAGAGAGAGGAAATCGTTGATGAACACACACACACACAAGAAACACCATAAACTAAGATAACACAAATCGGATTAAGAAATCCGGGATATTACGGAAATCATAGCACGAAAATTTCCGCCTTCCCGGTAGTGGACCGAAGTAGGGAACACAAAACAAAGTATGGACAAGCTCCCACCATAGAGTAGTAACAACAATAGACTCAGCGTCCCGAATCCATAGTATAACAACTATATACACTCCATTCTAAGATTCCTTATTACGGGTCATGACTTCCGGGATAAGGTTTCCGCGATAGAGGTAGCGGATTTGATTTGTATTTCCACTATCCGCTAGATTTTTGACCGTGTCGCAAGGACAATAATTCTAGTGTTTTAGGCTAGAATGCTCAGAGAGACTTGGTAGTTGTTCATCAGGATCTCGCCCTTTGGGTTGATTTCTTAGGGTTGTCTCCCTATCTCCACTTCCTCCGCCTAACTACTACTCCCTTAGATTGGTGTTATGATGGGGGCAGCCCTCCCTTGGGAAGGAGTCCCACTCAAGTATCCGACGCGTGCCACCCCCTTTGACGGGGGAAAAGGTGGAGGAAGTTTTGGGTCTACAAAACCAGCATGATCCGCTTTCCGTGATGGCACAGTTTCCACTATACCACACGCGGAAACCGAATCCTCCCTCGAGAGAGGTGGAAACGCAACATCCGCGTCCTATCTTCACAATGGGTAGCTTGTGCTGCTCCACCGGTCACACAAGATAGGACCTAAGGTCTGTTGATTTCCGTGACGGCGGGGCTAACATAGGGATGGGGCTACCACGCCTACCATCCGCGGTGGGAACCAAGCGCCAGTCGCGGCAGGTGCATGAGTGTTCTAGACCATTCCGTTACTGCTGATCGGTGTGATCCACCTCCAGGTCACGGCAAGCGGAAGGCGTAAACCAGAACCCTCCCCCTACTATTGGACATGTCTATCCACTGCTACTCATTGTCGGTCCCTAGTTGGACGGAGTAAGTGGGGAAGAACCTACCGTGTGTGCGGAACTCCCCTTGCCCAACAACCCCACGGTGGGGTTCTTTCCCCTTGCTCGTCCAATCATTTCCGCCTTTCCGTGCTTAAGATTCCTCCGCCCATCACCTGCTCACACAGGGGCGTTTTAACCACACGCACCTTGGGGTGTTACTGACCCCCTGTCCTATCACGGAATACTAACCTAACTAACCTACACAGTGATAGGGAATGGCGGAAAACTCGAAAACCTCAAGTACGGAAAGGAGGGACCACTTGCATTACACATGGACTTAAGACTCAACTCATACCGAAGGTGAAGTGAAGCATAAGGTCTGAATTGAACAAAAGAACACTTGCATTGCAAAATGATGAGAGAAACACCGAAGTGTTCTCCCTTTAAAACCAAACTAACACCCACATGCCATGGTTTCCATGCTGGAAATCGCGGGCCACGTGGCAATCCTGACAATCCACCTCATTGAGAGGTCAGGCCCTAAACAAAGAAAATGACAAAGCACACAACTCGGGGCCACCTAACTACTTGCCCAAAACAAACCAAAATGGAATCCTAACTAAAATCTACTCCTTATCCTTCCGCTTCTTCAACTTGGCTTCCTTCTTATTTTGCTTCCGCTCCTCGCGGCGGTCCGCACTGTCAATTGCCAAAGATAGAGCACGTGGTGGTGGCACTGACACCTCGTGTCCATCGGGTCCGAGAATCACTCCCACGTGGTCCGCCGTCCCCGCAACATCCGGTGCCAGTGGTGCGGACAGTTGGTTGCCCGGCGGAAATCCCGGAGCAAGAATTGCAAGTGGCGGCGGATCCCGGGCAACCACTTGGAAGTCCGTGGCAAGGCTCGGTGTTGTCACCTCGGCCATGTGGCAATCATCCCGGGTTTCCTCTCCAACCGTGGCGGAAACTGGGGTGGCATTGAGAACCACCACCTCGGTGGCGGAAACCGGCGGGACCGTGAGCGCCGTGATGTCCTCCACCTGGTCCACCTCTTCCGCATGTGGGTTTCCACCTTCTACCGCGGCACCTTGAATTTGCACCATATTATGAGGGGTCAAGTCCGAGTAGCCCGATGAGGACTCCCCTTCCCCCGATGACTCAACTACGTCGGGAAACAACTCCGTGCAGCTAGCAATGAGGGCCTTCATTGCTCTCAAAGATGCGTCCATCTTACTCCCTTGATCCATGATGAAAGTAACCATCTTCGACCCGGAAACGTGGCCCGCGTTCTTCAATTCCGCGTCGAACATCTTGGCTTTCCACCACACGTTCCCCGGGATTTCTACCATATCACTCAATTTTTGTACCGTGAGAGTGGTATCCTTTACCCGCTTAAGGAGCTTCTCTCGCTCCGCCTCCAACTTCCGCACTCGCTCCTCGGTCTTCCGCTTTTCCGCAGTAAGGTGATCCACCTTACTCTCCAGCTTCCGCAACCGGCGCGGATCTTGGATGGCCTCCTTTATTGCGGCAAACAAACTCTCCCGCGGCGGGTTGCCCACCAATTCCCCTACTTGGTGCATTTGCAGCTCATAGTCCACAATCCGGGACCGTACTCCCTCCAAGTCGTGGATAATGGAGTCCACCGGATTGTCCTCCAAGGGAAAGGTGGAGGTTCCACCTCCTCCGGGTTTGGTGGCGGACTTGGTCCGCGTCGCACGATTCCCCAACATGAGTTTCCGCTTCTTGGTCGCAGGCCGCTCTCCACTGCTCAACTCCACTATGTCTTCCTCCTTCGGACCCTCGTGGCCCATCTCCGGCTCCGAATCGGTAGTCTGGAGTTCCCGCATGAATTGGTGCGACGTCCATTGGGTTTCCTCTTCGTCAGTGAGTAGGTTTCCGTGTGCGTAAAGGTGGAAGAGGAAAGGCCCAATGTAAGAAGGGTGGCCGCGTTTGGTGTTGGTTGCCAACTTGTGCACCAACTCTCCGATGATGCTTCCCCAATCCACCACCTTCTTCTCAGAGTACGCAAGAAGCAAGGTGGTGGCGAGAGTAAGAGTGATGTTATAGGGCTTCTCCGGGCTAAAGATAGGCACAAGAAAAGCTAACATCCTCCTTTCCCTCTCGTTTTTACAATCCTTCACAAAGTAGCCATACTTAGGGTCCAACCTAGAGGAGAATTTATCCCTCGTACAATCCTCTCGTTTAGTGGCCATGCCTTCCCCTCCCGGTTTGAACCCGTAAACGCCACTCCAAAGTTCCGCATTCCACCTATCCGGTCGGCCCCGGATGGTGGAAGCGTAAACGCGGTCCACCTCCCCGGTGACCAGTTCCCTCACCATATCCTCACTCCGCACTCTCCACGATTTCTCCCACAATCCGAGGCAGCCCATGCGTCTCAAATCCGCCTCCAACTCGTTGTTCTCCTCACGGTCGGAGGGGGTGACCACGTGCACCTTGCGGAGGGCTACCTGCTTCTCCGCGGTCCGCTTCCGAGTTTGGGTCGCCATGGCGGTTGCGGCCCGCTCTAAGGTTCCCAAGCCGAAAATGGAAACCTTAACACTAAACTAATTTAATGGTTTTAGCTACTTTAAGGATTCAACTCTTTCTACTCGATTCTAAATAGCACACCTAACAATCTATCTATAAAGTGCTTAATTTATGATCTTTTACTTTGTCAAACCTATCTTTTAAACGTAAAGTAAGGTTACTTAAGAACTTTAAGTAAAAGTGGGCCGCGACAGTATGTTCATACTAATCATGCATTCTCTCTTTTATATTGGAGGATATGAAATCTTCATCATACTCTTTCCAAGTTAATTTGTGTCTAAGTGTTTCAGACCTTGGACAACTGCCAAAATAACTATAGTTAACTAGAGAGATTCCAAATATTATTACATATTTGAAGAAGTTTGCTTCTTGATTTGCTTCAGTTAAGGGTCTTTAATATGCTCAAGCCACTGAGGATCATCAAGAAACGCCTTTATATGATCACTCACACTATTGGGCTCCGGAACAACCTTCATGTACACCACCAACACAAATAACACACTAGTGACACTACAACACTACAACAAAATTTGTGAACATGCTACACTCAACTTTAGTCAACTACATATATATATAGTATATATAGTATATATAGTGTGTATATATAGTATATATAGTGTGTATATATAGTATATATAGTGTGTATATATAGTATATATAGTGTGTATATATAGTATATATAGTGTGTATATATAGTGTATATATAGTGTATATAGCCTATATATAGTGTATATATAGCCTATATAGACTATATATAGTGTTATATATACTATATATAGTGTGTGTATATATATAGACTATATATAGTGTATACATAGTATAGTTAACTATATTCTTTGGCATACTAAATTTAGAACAACTATGGTTAACTACATTTTTTGGTAGGTCAAATCACAAACAACTATAGTTACGAAAGGCAACTAGTTAACTAATAGCTGAATTATTTGGTCAGTTGTATGTTGTTGGTCGGAAGTCTCAAAGAAGATTAAGCCTTGGATCCACATTATTTCCACCCCACCCAGACAGAAGAAGAAGAAGAGAAGAGAAACTTCGGTCTCCGTTAGGAGGCCGACGTGAATGAAGTGTCTGTTCGTTCCACCCCTAGACCTATGTCCACTGGACAAAGGAATAGAGGCTCCACCCAGACAATGAGAGTGCCCACATTAATTGTTCCCACACTAATTTCTCACCCACACTAATAGGACTATTTAGTGCAATGTTGTGTAGTAGCCTCACATCCTCATAACTCAAAACAACGAATAGTTTTTTTCTTAGAACACACACAATTTGCGCAACAACCCGTGTGATGATGGTGAAAGGGAATTATTGCATACAAGCATGCCTCTCATTCGTAAAAACCTTGAAACATTATTGTGCGCCCCAAATACTACTTTTAAAAATTGATATGACATGAAAATCAACTTCAAAGACCATGGCTATGTCATTTGAGACGAATGAACCACGAACTTATAGGGGGTCAAATCTTTGTGTTGGATGAATGAGAGGTACATTCACATGTGACAATCCCCTCTCGCCCATGAGAATATGCAAGGAGTGAAACATAATAGGCCACCATGGAGAATCGAACCCTCGTTATTGTGTTCTTGTTCTTGGGTCCAACTATAGGGCTCAACTACTTGCCTCTTGTTTAGATAGTTTGAGGACACCCATATCCTAACAATGTGTAACAACGTAGACAATATAGGGTGACATTTTGTAGCACATGCAAGGGGGGGGGAGGGCAAGCACGTTGATAACTATGTAGAATGAAAATAATTATTAAATTATTAAATTATTAAATTATTTTATTGAAAACCAAGCCAACCCCTAAATCAAGGTCAAAGACACCAAAATTAATGTAACGAGGTTAAATTGGGATGCTCAACAAAAAGCCCATCGGAGGCATGTTTTACAAACAAAAATGAATTTGCAAGTGTTGGACTTGAGCTTGGTAAAATTAACGGTTTTATTTATTTTATTTATTTATTATTTAAAATTTTCGTCATGAAATGAATTGAAATTATTATTATTACTTCTTTGGTAAGATGAATTCATGGAATTGCAAACTCAATTTCATGATTTCATAACCCCATTTAGCAATGGGTTCTACCACTTTCATGAATCATGAACCAAGTTCACTATAGAGAAAAGCGATTTAACTTGAACGTTCAACCAACTTCATTACATGCTGTGAACAATTTCATGATTTGGTACCCATATTCATAACTTTGCAAAATCACTTTCATGAATTGCTTGCTCCTGGCTTCAAGGTATTGTAACGAAAGACCAAGGAAAAATCGACGTCAAGGCTAGAGGCTTCTAGGTAAACACATGACAAAGAGGAATCAATGAATAACAAGAAGGCAAAGAATGCGAAATGAGGAGGTGAGAAAGTTGAGAATACAAAAACCACAAAGTGCAAAAAGATTTATGAGATTGGTTTGGAAGATTCATGAAGTCCCTAGAGGTAAAGGTCCACTATCATGAAAATGAGGTGGGCTACATGTCAAGCTGGTTTAGAAGAATCATGAACCAATTTAGAAGGTTTGTGAATTGGTAGAACACTATGGTAACATTGATTGGAATGTTCATGAACTACAATATTTTGTCTAATTAGTGTGGGTGGGAAATTCATGTGGGTTGGAATTTAGTGTGGCCCACATTTATTTTATAGTACTTGCCTTAGTTTACCATAGTAATTTTATAGCACTTTGGCTTGCCTTGAATTTTCATTCAAATATGCAGACGAAAAAACCCACACTAATTTTCACATTGCAAATTAGAGTGGGCCACTTCAAATTATAATATATAAAAACAATGTTGGAACCTTCATGAAATTGAGTTTGCGCTTTTGTGAAGTCATCTTCCCAAAAGAGTATTATCCAAAGAGCCACAAATGCCGTCGGGACATGAAATACAAAGAGTATACATGTGTGCAGGACGCTCTAAGTAAATTAAAAGACAATTTAAGAACCGCCTAGAAAGATGCTCCCAAAATAGGAATTGAACGAGTTTTAAAAATATGTTATAATTGTGAGGAAATTTATTTGTGTTTGAACATATTCAACATTTTTTGTCATGCATTTGGAAGGATAAAATATCACGTGGAATTATGCATTGGCAAGGTTTCAATCGTGGAACCAAAACATGAAGTGTAAGTATGTGAAGTTATTTGAACGATGTCATGATATAATGACTAAGTTGTACAAAGTTCTTAAGTGGTTCTATTCCCCTTAGCTCCTCCAAATAGGCTCACCATTTAAATTTGGCCACGTGTCATTCATAGAGCTTCTCCCCTCACCTACCTCTACACCACAAGGACTCGATTGAGTGGTGGACACATAAATAACATATCAAGTTTTTAGTGGTTCAATTGCACTTAAGCTCCTCCAAATGGGCTCACCAACTTCACCCACGTGTCATTCAAACAAGTTTCTCCCCGCTCGCCCACGTACACCACAAAGAGCTCAAACGAGTGCACTAAACATCTATTTAGTGTGGCCCACACTATTCATCGTTGATGTACACTATTAATTATTTTGCAATCACTGGGTGACGACTAAATAAGGGGCATCTATCTAGAACTAAACAACAAGTCACAAGACCACTCTAGTTAATATGACACACCAATTTCAACACCACACTAAAAATCAAATGTTTGGTGTAGTGGGTATGTGAAATAGTTCAAGACCCGTTCCATCCAAAGGCTCGTTGGTGGTGGCCATGTGTTTATATTTGACACCATAACTTAATGGAAGTTGAATGCTTAGTGGCGTCAACAATCCAAATTTTGACTACTACCTAAACTTTAGCCCATAACTTGCTTCTAAAAACTTAGCCAAAATTCGGATCTTTGATCAACACATGCAAAGTGTTGCGGATTCTAGCCTCCCGCGTGGGATTTGGAGAGTCAAAGAGTTTTCATGAAGATTTGGTGCAAATTTTGAGGAAGTCAAGCCACGAGGTCGTATCCCCCGAGGTCCCTTTTGAAGTTGATTGAGGAAAGGGAGTATCACTTCGAACTACTTTCTCGTGATTAAACAAATTGTCAAGTTCTAGAATACAACTATACAAAGTGAGTTCTATAGTTCCAAGTGCAATGTCGATGAAAGGTCCTTGATAACAACTTACTAATAGCCATGAAGTGTGTGTTTTCTAAGTTCTTATGGCTATGTTTCTTAAAACATGAGACTATTAGCCCTAAAGAGTGAGAAATTGGTGCATTAGATCAAACTCCAATTTGTTTTCGTTTCTTCAAAAATGTTATTGTTGCATTTAGTTGCATGCAAAATAAATAACATCCAATAAAATTTGTTCAGGCCTCATAACCCACGGCATAACACTGCTCACCGGGGTAGGTGTGTTCCCTTTCACAAGGAATCTTTCGTTAAAATAGATACAAGTTTGTGGAATATTCTCGATCACCAAAGAATTCGGGGTTGTATTTCAACATGGAGCATTTGCACAAAGAACCTTTGGAGTTCAAGAAAACATTTCCGACAATTATTGGTTGAACACTATAATGTTATAGTGTTTGGAGAAATTCTATTGGATTGGGAAATTAAAACCAAATAAAAAACGAATGGTGATCGCTTAGTGATGTTATGGGACTATAGTTTCATAATCAAGACGAACACATGATCCAAACCAACCATCTTTGGTATAGAGTGTTTGTGGTTCTTAACATTCTTCAACCGGAATTCTTTATTGCTTCCCGTAATGATAATGAGGATGGACCAAGGCTAAATTTTAGTTTGAGGGGTTGATCACACCGGTCACTTTTGGCACCATCTGTCAGCATCTCCAACTGTGAAAGTGTGAAAAGTGGTGGGCCAACATCTATTTCTCAACATAATCCCCAACAATTTCACGGCTAGAACCGGACAGAAAGTTTGGTGTGATCAGAGTATGAAACCAGTAGAATATTCCTATCCCAAGATACATATTCTGACATCTCAGTCTTGTCATGGAACCTACTGAACAACTCTTAGTTAATGAGGAACATTTGTTTTTGTGTTTTTTTTTGGTTGGGAGGGGGAGGAGGTATTCCTAAATTCTTGTAAGCAAGAATGTGTGTGAAATGGTGGTGCCCAAAAGGTTGGAAGTTTTGTACGTGCATTTAAACATTGGCAAATGAGTATATAACCCTCCATTAATGATACTTAGGGCCACTTCACACACGAGCCAAGACCCGTGACCATGAAATTGTGAGAGCCCAAAAGAAAGTGTCCAAAGGCCGTCCCAACACACCTCCAAAACCATGTAGTGTGGTCACGGACCCTCAAGTGTAGTGTGAAGTCATATGTGACCGGGCCCTCAACCAAATGCTATTTCAATGGATTTCTATTCATGCGGATCCTCACAAATGATAAAAATAGAACAAATCAACGGTTGTGAGCATTCAAAGTGCCATGGTCTCCCGGTTTTGTGTTAGGCCTACCTCCAAGAGGTGGTTTTTGAAGAATAGTCCAAGTGACCATGAAACACAATCCAATCGATGCCATGTAGGAATCCATGTGGACTTTACATCCATCTTGCATTCACTTACTCTGTTGGTCCCTCAAGTGTAGCGTGAAGCGAACTTGGACCGGCTCCGCCTTTTCCACCAATGAGAGTGCTTGAAGTGCACTGGTCACGGGCTCTCAGTCTCGTGTGTGAAGTGGCCCTTAGGTTGACGGTCTTTGCTGAGATGTTTGCTAAAAATACAATGTTCATGATGTTACCTAGTTGTATGGCAAGGCCATAAAGGTCCTATCCACATATTTTCTGGACCCGATAAGAACAAAAGATGAGAACCTAGCTAATAGGAATATTGGAACATATTTATGAGTTGGCATGTAGTTATTATGCTCCTTTGACATCTTTGGACCCAAATGTTAAAAAAAGAAAAATGAACATATTCATTCAATGTTGCATAATATCCCATGGCCACTGCCAGGCTAAGAATCACAAAGAACATACATGTATATAGGACCACCAACTAGTCCTATTATTGTGGGTCGCAGTAATTTATAGAGCCCACACTAATTTTCAACCCACATTAAACTTCTAGTAAAGAATTAGCATGAGCCACATTAACATTGTTTTTTTTAGAACATTAATGGGGATGGTGATTTTTGTTTTGTGCTAGTTTTGTCTTATAACTAATATTAAATGTGTTGGTCATTACTTTTCATGAAGGCTTGGGGGAAGACCCGGGGTCTTGGATCCATGTTCAGTCCACGTTGACTAGAGAATTAGCGTGGCCCGCGCTAATTATTTCCATGCTCATTTTTCACGCAAACTAACAAGGTTGTTTAGTATAGTTCTTAAACCTCGCATAGTAATACGCAAGAAATCCACAACTCTAAGATTTTGAAGTTCAAGAATGGACGTTTCTAGCCTAGCAAGATGGGTGGTTTTTCCGGTTAACCCCTAAAGGCGAAGGTGGTTAATTTTGTCTGAACAATCACCTCTACCCAACCATATCAACGTGCACGGTTATGTTAGAATCTTATGCAATTGTTCATCTTTGCAAAGATGCCATCCTTATGGTAAGGTCTATCATAATAGGTAACACTTTTCTTTAATAATTTGTTAAATTGGAATGAATTGTTTGAGGCGATTTGGGAAGATTTGGCTTTAATCTCCTAGTGTCAACATAGGGAGTCAACACCAACTTTGATTTCATAACACCAACCCAAGGGGTATCAATAAAACCATGCCCTCCTTATAGGCTCACGTGTAGGCTAGTTGATAATTCATCCCAATTTAAGCTCATAACACATGCTCATTTGGGGTCTTTGAGCATGATATAGTGGTCAAATATGGCTTGAAAAGGTAACAATGGGTTCCACAATAGCAATCTTCATTTCCACCCTCCCCATCCCCTAGGTTCATGCTTGCCCTCGATAAATCTTACAAAATATTCACCTCTTATGTTACAATGATCACCTTGTGCATTTGGAATTTCAATTCTCAACACCTACAAAGGAAGGATCGAAACATGCCTCCCCAAAAATCTGTCGTTGATCCATCTCAACTTAATGTCACTAAGGTAGAATACCCAAACTAGTTAACCACCCTCTACCCATGCAGTAGACCTCTGTCATAATAGTGAAGTGCCATTTCTGAAACCGATCATTGCGAGGCTGGCAACTTCAATGCGTGTACACTTAGTTTAGCCAATGGGAGTCAAGTTTAATGTACTCATGAGTTAACTGGTTTAGGTGATATTTTGTATGGAAATGAGGATTACCATGTTCAATGTAGGGAGAATCTAGTGAACAAGTAGGGGGTTTGACAACTTTCCACTTTGAAAAATTGTATAATTTTTTTATACAAGGTAGAAAAATATGAAACAACTTGCATTCTTCATGAATCCTTCTTTTTTGTCTTGACCATATATTCAATGCAAATCACCTTATTTTCACGGGTTATGATATTTCTTCCTTATAATGTTTTGAGCCCTTTGACTTAAATTTAAGAATTTACATTTGCTAAGCATAGCTCCACATAATAATCATCGTCTTCATCCTCCTCTCGGTAGGTGTTGTGAAGCTTTACCCGTGCATTTGTATTGAAGGCATTTTCTTAGGGATTTAAAAAGAGAGAGAGAGGCAGCAGCGGCAGACAAGCCACTTCCAGTTCCCATCGTGACATGTCCGTGCTTTTAAAAACGGGAAGATTAGCTTATAAATTGATGGGACTTTTTCCAAACGCATTCCACCCTCCAACCTGTCAAGCGATTTGACACGAACTGGTGTTGCCTTTCTGACCAATAGCAACATGCCAGCTGGCTGTACAGTCATCCACGAGGAATGCTCAACTATTAATAAGGTAACTTCACCTACTACAATTCTTCTTTGGATTCCTTGAGGCTCGAGCCCTTTTCACATAGTACTTAATAACGCACATTTGTTCATTTGGTATAAGTTAAAGGTTGTGATGTTTAGAAGGATGATCATAACTTTGGAAAGTAATCTTGTTGGTATCGATTTAAAGGTCACATCTATAATACGGTTGGTATCTTCAAATAATTTGGTGAATTCTATGTAAGCATTTGGAGTTCAATTGATTCACTTTTCTAAGGTCACGTAGTTTTGGGTTGATGAGAGTTTAATAACAATGTTTAGATGAGAGTATATGTAGGTATAGATGAGAGTTTAATAACAATGTTTATACATGATACATGAAGGAATGTTAGCATAACATTATTTAGATCCATAACAGTGTTCCGTGGGACTGACAATATTCGGTGGAATATTCCCGTATGTTCTCCACATTCAAATATGAGGTCGAATGAGATTCAACACCAAGTTAAAGAGTTTGTGGGAACTTCTTATTTTATATGGTATGCAATAAAGAAACATTGATGTTGCCATTGGTGTGAATTATGGTGTTGCTCCATTTTTGAGTTGGTCTAAGTCTATATGCAATCCCAAACATGCATTACAAGAGTTAAAGGACTCCAAAGACTACTACCTCCTTTCGCTTGTGAACACCTTGAACGGATGAGGACAAACTGGCCAACACCTATCTCCCTCAAGGGCAAGCCCCCAAGTTTCTCACAAGGGTGATTGAAAATATATCCAGTTCACACGGATACCCCCCCCCCTTCTATGATTGGGTGGACTGAAGGTCCGATAAGGTGAAAAGTGACATTTGAGAACGGGAACCTCTTTTCTCCAAGGATATTGTGTTTAGTCACATTCACCAGTTAATATTGTTCACTACACTATTGTGTCTAATTAGTGTGGGCCACACTAATTCCTAATAAAACACACTAATCTCAAATTATAATTTAGAGTGGCCCACACTAATTTCAAAGGTGAAAAATTTGTGTGGGTTTTGTCGTTTCCACAATTGGATGAAACTTCATAATTTCATCCAATTGTGTTTGAAGACTTTCCCCACATTGACCTAACGGAGGTTGTTTGCGGAGAACCCTAACATACACGGATGGATGACATTACATTTTTCATCCAAAGTGACCCAAACACTTGAAATTTAGTGTGGGCCACACTAATTTCCAACCCACGTGCATTTCCCACCCACACTAATTAGACACAATAGTGTAGTCCACACATTATGGAGCACATTTGTGACAATTATTGAAAAATCCTTATGACATTTTGAAACCAACTTGTTCTCAAAAAGTGGTTACATATGCAATCTACTTCAACATAAAGAAAATTGAGTGACAATGATTTTTTTGGATCCCCATCCAACCTTCCAAAACTCATCACTTGGACCAAAACCGAAAGACCCTTAAGGAAGATTATGGGTTACAGGATATGGACACATAAATCATTATCATTAGGTTACCTTAATTTTGGTGTCTTGTTTGTGATTGAAAGAGGAATTCAAGACATCTTAATATATAGTTTTTGGACAAAATTTGAACAATTTTGTTGATTACAATTGTGTCCAAAAGAGAGCACGTGTTTTCATGTTCAAACCATGTACAAAGATAAACCCGGGGTTGTTTTTGGATAAACATCACAATTAGTTGTAGTTACCATAACTCGATGACAATGTGATTGTATAGTTTATTTTTTGCATGTGTCAGGGAACAATGTATTGGAGAAGGATTATCTTAGACACACTTCCATGTGTTGGTAAACCTTTGAATGATAGAAACTTGTCTAAAACCTTAAGGTACAGAGTTTAATCAATCCATCTCAAGCAACATTCAAGAATGGTAAAAATGGAATGAAGGCCAACTTGCATATTTGATACCAAGATGAATCTACTCTCTCGTATGTCCCCCCCCCCTTCTCAACATGGAAGTGCTTGCCAAACAAATTGTTTGGAGATCACACTCAAAATTGTGCCAAAGTCATCAAAGTTTTGTTTTTTCTATTGCTAGGACACTCAACACATGGAAAGTTTTCCCTGAGTAGGCTGTCAAGGCAAATGTGATCAAGTAACCGGAGTAAGTTGACCACAACTCTAAAACAAACATGCTACTAATCATGCAAAAGTTAGTGATTGTTGCATTGACTCCCCCTTGGATTTGATGTGAGATCATTTTCTTCTTGGGAGGGGTGCAATCCGACTCCCCACCACTTCCTATGCATTTTCAATTGTTTTTATCTATGTCAATTCGCAAGAAAGGCAACTATGATAAAAGGTTAAAGTTTGCTACCACATCTTAGCACATGCTAGTGATATCGCCCCCATGAGAGTGGAATAATTGTTTAGTTCACGGTGCATTTACACACAACCACCAACACGATGGTTGATGGTTTGTAGTTTACTTTCATTTTGTGGGAGGTAATTATTCTTAGACAATATTCCCACAAGAATCCACAATAGTGCTTGTCTTCACTCCACAAATTGCATCAATGAGAAAGACAACAGTGAAAGACAAAACCACTCTTCAACTATTGCAGTGGTTGTGTGTAGATGGAGAAAAAGCAGTAGTTGTGGTTGTAAGCGGGCACGAATCACTACACAACCATTGTGATGGTTGTGTGTAAACACATCTTCAAGGATACATGGTCAAACCCATGTGTGCTAGCACATGAGGCAACCTCAGCTCATAGATTTCATCCACTAGGTTGTGGGTCTGCAATGCTACAGTGCCAACGCATTCTATTTTGACACCCACTATTGGGTGCACAAGCTAATACATATTCGTTAGTCATCAAGTTGTGTGTACTCTTCTTGCTGAATTTCCACACTTGTATGTGTGTTCAGTTCCTTTATTCCTCTATGCTTCACAAATCCCCCACCCCACTGCCTTCACTAGTAGAAAACATGCTCCCAAACAACTGCTTAAACAACTTGTTGATTAAATCGACATGCCCAATCTAGGTTGCTCATGGATGGTCGGGGTCCAAAATCCACAACATATGTTCACTTCCCCCTAGTAAATAAGCAATTGACTGGGATTTCATTCCCGAAGTGAAACCATCAATAAAGCATGTAATTAACTTGGAAGTCAAAAATATTATAAAATCCCCATCAGCATTGAGGACCTTATAATTTATGCAACCTAACAATTGAAACTTAAATCAATGTTCTATTTTTTAGCTTATTCGTTTTATACTAGTTTTGTTAATCCCTTCTATTTACACAAGTATTCAGACTAATTAAGTGTGATTAAATTTCATTAAGCATATTAAGCCTAAATGAACGTACATGAGCTCCAGTTTTACAAGCATGTATTGTGGACCCATGTTCTTTGGGACCTTGCTTTCTACTAGTGCTGGTCCATATTTCAAAGTGTTCATTTGCTCTGTAAAAATTGAATTTCTTAAGCTGACAGATCTCTACATAGCAAGAGTGTGTCTCTTGTAAATGTTTTGAAGTACATTATATGAATCTTACTGATTGCGGTTCACAAGTTGAATCTAAAAGTACACAAGGGCATGTTTATATTGACCCCTGTACTGTAAACGCAGAACAGATTAGATGAATTCCAAGACAAACTTCCTGGATTTCCTGGATTTCCTGTTTTGTGTAATAAACTCCAGATGTGAGCAGGTGTTCATTCCCTCACTAAATATTCACAAATAAATAAATAAATAAATAAATAAAAAGCAGATGAGTACCTAGCACACTTGATACACCATTGTCCTCCAAAGGTGCTGGCATGATCAGCCCATGCAAAACAGCAAATATTATTAAGACGTAAGTTAGCATCACAATGGCAAGTCCAAGGATCAAAACCAAAAGGATCGACAATTTGGCACTTGAATCACATCTACTGGACACCCATCTCCCTCAGGACAATCACTCTTCTGTCTGTAAACTGGATGGTGTCAGCTCCCACCTAAGACAGTGACATTCCCTTCCCTTGAGCTTGCCCTTGCCAGGCACATTGGACCACTAATTACTTCATGGACGACAAAAGAAAGAAAAGCTGGATGCTAAATCTTTTTAGGATGAAAGACTTTTATGTGGAGAAAATATATGAGAATTACAGTTGTATGTGTAATGAACAATGAACTAGTGCAACAACAAAATGGAAGGGTGAAAATTGATAATTATTGTTGAAATAACAAGGATTGCAACATCAGAAGAAAGTGCCTAGTGATTCTACTTTCTTCTTGAACACTACTTTACAACACCTAGTCAGAGATGTAAAGTCAACATTACCTTAGAGGCCATTTCTTCTCGTACAAAGGTGATGCTTGCAGAAATATGAAAACACAGAGTCAAACATCAAAACTGCCAAATGGTTGGTAGAGATGAGTGAGACATGTGAACAGAGCTAACCAGACACATTACAAAGGGGAAAGAATCTGTACAGACCCTAAAGTGCAGATGTGATTGGTTTGAACAAAGATAACTGCTCCTGGCCCTGATGAGGTGGTCAGTGTGGCTTTGCTTGTTGCACACTTGCCTTGTAAGTGTCCACAATTTTTTGATCAAGTGAATGATAAAAAGGCATTTTATCAAGGCGTTTTATGTCAAGATCCAAAAGAGCAATCTGCATCCAATACAGGCACCAATATTGATCAGCACCCAGCAAATATAACCATTGACAATAAGAGTGCCTTGACGAGTAGATGGTGGTTCTTTACCTTACAAATGTACTGCTGCCCTGTTGTTGGGCATGTTGCCACAGAAGTGGCCGGAACAGGGAATGCTGTGCCGGAGGCATTATGCATTGGACGTAGTGTGAGCATGAGGCCACAGTCTTTAGCTGTAGCTGCAATCAGAAAATTTCGAACCATTCGACGACTTTCATCCCAGAGGAGAGACCTGATCCATTCCTTGTCCTTTGGCTTCTGCTCATCCATGGCCTCCAGAGCTAGATTGTCAACACGAGTATTACCAGGACCAGCCAGGTCACCGGCAGGCCTAGCTAAAATTGTGGTTGAAGCTGCATCATGACCAGTCTTGGAAAGTGTATTGGAATCTACAACTGGGATGTCTTCTCCACCTGGTGCATGGTCACATCATCACCACATTAATAATCTTCTGCAACTTTCTTATTACTACAAGGGTTGACAAACTTCAGACACAAGTTCCCAAACAATATATACAATTACAACTCAAACAGAGTGCCAAAAGAAAACTATCCTTTAATGATTTGTGGGTTCCCCAATATATTGAGATTTATGAAGGGTGGGCCCTGTCTATATAACCTGAATTGCCTGTCATCAAGCCATATGATAGCAAACTTTACAGATTCATGACTGAGAGTTAGCCAAAAACAAATATTCTATTTGGTTGTAGTATGAGAGTAAATGTATTACCACACTACATCCTAAAGGTTGTCAACATAAAAAAGAAAACATATTGCATGTTACTGGTCCTTATTCTGAACTTACCAAGGAAGGCTCAACAAAACAACTTTTGTTACCACATACCTTGACTGAAGACTGATAATCCTCCACAATCTCTGGAAAACCTCAAGAATTACCTCAACCTCCTACAGAATGGTCAATCACTGCAAGATGGTCCTAGACATACTAACCTTCAGTTGTTTCCAAAAACTTGTGGTAGGCCAAAATTGCACCCTCGATGTCATATGCATCTAGCTTTTGCACACTGAGCAACTGGCCGAGAACTTTACTTTTGTGTAATACACTGGCTACCAATCTTTGAAATACAGGGACACGCTGTCCCTCTGGAGCTGCTGAAATCGGCTCAAGTTTCTCCTCTAGTATATTAATTGCTTCTTCTGTGGACCCACCATCTTCAGGACCTCCAAAGACCTCTACTCCATCTATAAAGATCCGGATGTTGTTTTGAGGAGTTTCAAAGAGTGCGAGAAGGGCCCTGTGAATAGCCTCGGAATTACCCGAGAATAGCTCCAAAGGGGAGTACTTGCTCAAGCTTTTTATCTGTTCATACACAAAAATGTACAGTAATAAATAAGACAACGTAGACTATGTGTGCAATCCACATTTCTGGCAGCAAGAGTGATCAACCTGGTTGTTAAGACTTATCTGCTACAAAGAGAGGGACAATCTCTCATAATATGGACATATTGTGTCAAAGAGATCATGGACCCCCAACCTGGACACTTACATTGAGGAGGAACTCGAGCAATCAAATATGTCATATCGTAAGGGCAAGTAAGATGTCAAACCTTCCCCTGCTTAAGCTTCAGATGTTGGTGCATTGCGAACCGTGTCACATGCCGTTTCACCACATTCTCCTCAGCAATTGTTGCTGCGGTTGGTAAGCAACCCCATTTAGGCTGCAAAACCTCCAAGTCAGCAGATTATATATAGCTCAAATTTCTCTTACACATGAAAGCTAACCTCTCAAAATTGTAATGCAGTTTGAAGTGTTAAAAGTCTCAGTTGTTAATTCACTCTTATTTTAAACAACAAGTTGCATATACTGAATGAGGCACCATTTATACCTTGATTTCCACAGTAATTGTTGATGGTAATTCCTTGACAATTCCTGAAGAATAAAAGGAATAATGTCAAAGCTTTGCATATGTAGACGAGATTCCTGGCCAGCACCCAACTTGCATCTATAATTTCTTGCAATCAGCTAAGACAACCTGGAAAGGAAATTTCCCCACAGCCAACACAGACTGCTGGAACGCTGTGAACACGCAAGAAGTAGCAATTGCTTCTAACCACGGCTACAAAAGAACTGGTTCAACTTGCTCACTAATCCACCCAAGAAAAGTATAGTACATGTAATGCATTCCCCTACCAGTGAAGCATTACCCTTATGGCACACCTGGCAGGTTATGGAAACTGGAATGATCTGCAATCAAAAGGGCAACTCCTCCTGTCATCTCCATCTTTGCATCTTTCCGCCTCCACTCTGGTTGATTAGCAACAACTTCTTCATTCACAACCTCCAAGAACTTTGTCGTCAGGTACACGAGTAGCTGCATAACGAGCATGTACTACGGTCACTGAGGAAGGCAGTCTCGGAATCACAACAATCTTGCCCTCCAAGTGTCGCTATCCAAGCACCCACTAACTTCAAATAACTTCTAATAACGGGTGACTGAGGGGGTGATTGAGGAAGTTTACCCCAGCATCCACGTGTTCCCTTCCCAACAAGGGCTGAACAATTTCCCGAGCGTAGAGATGTGCCATGGCCGCAGACGTTGTTGCCTCAGCCAAGCTAGGCCATTCTCTCCACAATACTTTCTCCTCCTCTGACAGGATTGAGCGGGCCTCTTGATTGATGCAAGTTTGATTGCTGTCATGCTTCGAGACTTTAGTGGAGACTTTGCGAATTCGCAGCACCCTCCCAATCTGTTGACCAAACAATGCGCGTTTTCCACATAAGAGCGATACAAAGAAAATCAACGTGTGAGTATCTTGTAGACAAGGTTAACCACACACTATATTCTATTGATAAGGCCAAAGCATTGATGAACGATGTGAAGAATCATGGCCTTGAATATTTTCTGACCTAACTCCCGTTCTCTCCTTGAAAGAACCGATCGCACACCTCAGCTACGTAGGAAAACAACCGTCACGAAATAGAACTTGCGAAGAGCATCGATAGAGTGGAAGCGATTTCAATATACATTAACAAATCCTTCAAGACGTGTCTAGATTCTAAATCTAGAATCTCCGCGAACATTATCACAATCTGAGAGTAAACCTCGGAGAAGGTAACTTTGCAAAGGTCACAGCGTGCCCGTTTCAATGTAACTCACATTTGGTTCCCGCGGGTATGGATTGGAAACAAAGAAAGTATTGCAGGTATTCCCTGCGTAGGTACTAACTTACTTACAGGTCATAAAATGCCCAAGTGCTACGCGAGTATCAGAGATTCCAAATACACATCACAAGTCACGAGCAACTACGAAGAGGTCCAGAGCGCAAATTCATGACATGAACGAGACGAAAAAATAGAACCTGAGGAGAGGCGCCCTGTTCGAACCTAAAAAGCAGTAGTGAATGTTGAGGTTCATTACAAATTATTGGTTTCATCTTCCTGATATCATTTTTAAAAAGGTAGGGGGAAGGAATCACGTACAAAAGATGGTCTGGAGCCATGATAAGCCAGCACAATGTTGGCCGCTCCTTCACCTCTGTATTTCCAGCCCTCTGCGTCCTCCTCGTGCAATTCCATCTCTCTCAATTTTTTAGACTCGAGCTTCCCTCCAGCAGCGTCCGCCCCTTCGAAAACGGGCGGAGAGCTGTTAGCCTCGAGAACACCACGGCAAGAACAGGTACTCGAATCCATCAGGGATTCTTAATCGTTATCTTTCTCTGCAATTCTTCTTCCCTGTGGCACAAGATTACATTTAGAAAAAAAAATCAATCCACTCTTTTCTTGCTCCATCAATTTCCACAAGAAACTCACACTCCCCGGCCAAAAAGTCAGGCAAACTCTTCCACAGCTTCCTCCACCGCACTTCTACCCTCACCACAATGCAAATAACTTCATCACCACAAAGCTGTTAGAAAACGAGTGACATAGGTAGAAAATCACTAAATTCTTGCATCCTCACTTCCTAAACGAACAAAAGGATCTCATCCGCTCTTTTCTTGGTCCACACACCCGCTCTACACCTCCTCTCTTCCCGTCTCTCAACATCAATCTCCACAAGAAACATACACTCCTTTGCCAAAGATTCACACAAACTCTTCCACGGCTTCCTCCACCGCACTTCTTCCCTCACTCACCACAATGCTAATAATCTCCTCCGCACAAAAGCTCTTGAAAAACGAGCGACATAGTAGCACATGTACTAATTATTCCAGCAGAGCTTTGACGAACCAAAAGATCTAATCCGCTATACACCTCCTCTTCCCGTCTCTCAACATCAATTTCCACAAGAAACTTACACTCCTCGGCCTGAGGTTCACACAAACTCTTGCACGTCTTCCACCTCCGCACTTATTCCCTCACCACAAAGCTGTTTAAAAAACGAGTGACATACGTAGCACATTCACTAAACTCTTCGTCCTCACTTCCTAAAACACTCCAGTAGAGTTTGGCCGAACAAAAGGATCTAAACCGCTATTTTCTTGCTCCACACCCGCTCGACACTTTCCTCCTCTTCCCGTCTCTCGACATCAATTTCCACAAGAAACTTACACTTCTTGAACCAAAGATTCACACAAACTCTTCCAACGCACTTCCTTCCCTCACCACAATGCTAACAACCTATATCTCATCACCACAAAGCTCTTGAAAAACGAGTGCACACTATGTAACACATCCCCTAATAAGTTGCTTAAAAGTCTTCCTCCTCGCTTTCTTGACTTCGCAGCAGAGTTCTCACAAACACAACTAGGCAGTCGCATCCCTATACTTAAACCATTTGCAACAACCACCGGCCCCTCGACTTCCGAAGGAGTTACGGAATGCCCTACAATGTTATTCAAGAGCGGCATCCGCACGTGATTTATATCCGCTTCGACTCATCGTTTTTATTATTACTTACCTGCAAAACTTATCACATGCTCGCATCCAAACATAGTAGACGGTAGACTGAATCTCCGAACCCAGGAGGCGACTCTCATTTCGGAGGTAGATACCTAAAGAATTTATGATTCCAGAGGGAATCATGAATGTGCATCATCACCGCGGCATCCACTTCTTCACCGTGCAGTGCTTTTACCTTCTCATGTGATGGATGCATTGGCATGCTCCATCACCATCATCATCATCACCATAAGATATGTGGGTGTCATTTGGTTCGTTTTTCATGTTCTCCAACTTCTATTGATTAGATTTACACAACAAAACTCGCTCATGTTGCATTAGCAAAACTATGATGAAACATCTACAAAAACCAGATTGAAAATCGGATCTCCCTTGATTTGGTTATGGTTATCATAAGTGCATGTTTGTTGATTTCTTAATTAAATACATAGGTCCTCCCAATTGTGTTCACTATCAAGTGCAGAGTAGTTATTAATATTTGACATTGTAGTCCAATATCTTTTAAACATGTTGTCTTTATGATGTTTGTTATTTGATCCTCACCGAACCACCCACCAATCACATATAAGAGTCTGATTAAGAAAATGAGCCACTTAAGACCCATCTACCTTAATGACAACAAGCGGAAACTTGCCACCTCCGGCAATTCCCATGTGTTTACGCATAGCACATTTCATTCATGGGCAAATTGGTTATACCCCGTAAACAACTTGAGTAGGTGGATGCCTTGTTGCTACTGACTTAGTTCATGCATTGTCTTTAAGTTCTCAAGTCATGCATGGGCATCCTCCATCATCATCATCACAAATGGAGACTCGCCACTTCTAGCAATTCCCATGTGTTTTGTTTGTTATCCACGCATAGCACATTTCATTTATAGACAACTAGCTATGCCCCATAAACAGCTCGAGTAGGTGGATGTTTTGTTGCTAATGATTTGGTTTATGCATTGCCTTTTAACTTCTTCATGTGATGCATGGACATGCTCCATCATCATCATAACAAGAGGAGACCATTTCCAGCAGCTCCCCTATGTTTTTCTCAACATACATATGACATTTCAACCATGAGCAAACTCGGTCATGCCCCGGTAACATCACATCTGAACTAGAAGGTAGTTGAATCTTTGAAGTCATGAGTTGTGATTTTGGAGTTAGGTACATAAAGATTGTATGATTTTGAGGGAATGTATCATTGACGTGACACGCACTTACGTATCTAGCTTGTGTAGTGTCATTAGCTTCTCATGTGATGCATGAACATGCATTGTCATCATCATAACAAAGACCACTTCTAGCAAATCCCCTATGTTTTTCGATCCACGTGAGAGAATACTATCCATAACCGCTTATTTCTATCCATAGCACACTAATCATGCCCCATAAACAACTTGTGTCAGTGGATGTTTCATTGTTGTAAATTTAATTCATGCATTGTCAATAGCTTCTTATGTGATGTATGGACATGATCCATCCTCCTTCTAAGGAGCGAGTACCACATCTAGTAACTCCTTTGTGTGTTCTATCCAAGTGGAGAGCATTTCATCCACAACTTCTTGTTTTTGTCCATGAGCATACCAAATATTCCATGTAAAGGACTTTAGAAGCTGGATGTCTTCATATTGCTACAACTTGTCATCCACTCTCATTTTGCCAACTATCTAGTTCGTCACCAATTGCTTTATTCCAAATCAACGGAGTGCACAATGCTTTGGAAAGCAACCCAATTAATGAGTTGCAATAGACTCTCCAAATGTTTAAGTTTTCCATGATTATTATTAAGACTAAATGTGGGAATATACTAGAATATTCCATGGAATATTATCACTCCCACATAGCACCGTTATGGATCTGAATAATGTTATGCCCTTTCCCCAAGGTCAATGCCTATTGTTTATTAAATGTGAACAAAATGTGCACTATGAATGACACAAAGGGAAACTCAAACAACATGACTGATTTGGCTAGTACATATCAAGAGAGGTCAAATTACAATGAGTTCTCTAGAGTGTGTGATTTGATTCATCACCACCTCTAGTATTTGAAATTGGTAGTTATTTTGGTTAATTAACGTTTCTATCCCCGTAGTAATAATTTCTTACTTTTCATACCATATTTAACCCTATTTATGGACAACTTCTCTACATCCCATGTATCTACTATGTTGTAATTCTCACAAAGTTTGTCTTGAACATGTGAATGAGATCAATCCATGTTGTACAATCCATATCAATCATAACATTCTTCCCAACTTTTTATCTGACGACACAGTGGGTTATTAAATTGAATAGATGAAATAGAAAGTTCCATGACATACATGTATTTTAAATGAACAATACATAATTGATGTTAAATAGATTAGTGTTTTGTTGTGTATCAAATACCATCACTGAAGGTTGGTAGTAGCCCGCAGTTTCTATCTGGCTTGTGTATCAAATCATCTTATGTTTTTTACCTAGTGTTCTTGTAGGGTCGATCGTACCACACCAAACTCGTGTTGAGACTAATGTATGGATCCTCAACTCACTCATCAAATGATTAAAATTTATAAAAGGGAATTGTTAGATTAACCACGTAGTTTGTTAAAATGACCATAGAGACATGTTGTGCGGTCACATGACCTGACACATTTTGATCTTTCATTACACACATGAAGAGGACCGAGGCATTAGCTTTCCTTCCTCTTTCTTTACAATTCAGTTTACAACTAGAATTGTTCAAATTCTAATAGGTCATGTGGACTGCATGACATGTCTTTGTGGTTGTTTTAACCAATATGTGTTCAATTTAACAATTTGTTGATAAAATGAAGTGATAATATTTCAAGTCTATTCAAGCTTGTTTTTATCAAATGAAGATGACTCTTGAGCATTAAAAGACTTCCAAGTTACGCATTTGAAGGCTTGACTAAGAAAGAATTGAATAGAGACTTCATGGATGCACACTATATGCAAGTAATAGTGGCAAAGTTGTGTTTGCCTTTGGGGTCGAGAAGAGAAGATACGATACGAGACAACACTATAGGACTAGGTCTTGTGCGGATAGGCCAAGGAGACCCCTATTATGTGACATGGGATAAAAGACATAGACTTGGAGATGAAGATAAACTTAGGGCAAAAAACATCTCTATCTTAGGGTGGAAAATGGTCGGTACAAGACACGGTTTGATGACATGTCACTAGAGAATTATAAATAACTATAATAACTATTGCAAGTTCAATATACATTAGGCATAAGGCACAATTTGTAGCTATCATATACGACAATACTTCAAATATCAGGGTTGAGAGTTGACAACACGAAAATAAACATATGACTCACTAAAGGAATGACATGTAACCAATACATTGCTCCATGGTTATTATCATGGGTAAAAGGTGTAGTAATTGCAATGGAAGCATTGAAGATGGGGATCAACATGTGATTGGGTCATGCATAGATAAGGAGAGGCTCAAATGGTCATAGTCCATGAGAATGTGAATAGTCATGGGCACAAACACTTGAAACACATAACACACAAGACACTTGTTGTATCTTTGATGGGGTTTAGGGTAATATAAACACCACTCTAGTAACCCCCACACAATGAAGAACACAAAAAGAAAAAATGAGGAAATTTCAATTTTAAACAAGGGCAGAAAATTATAGCATGTCCACACGCATTGGTGTAGGTGGCCAGTGAATGACTACTACCGTCATGGGTTACTTTTAGCTCCAATTTGGCTAGTGATGACCATTGGATGTAACCAATGTTGGTAGGAACTGTCCTTTGTTGGCCTGCACTAGTAAGTGTGGGTGGGCTATTAGACATGGACAATGATAAGTATACAAAAGGCAAAACTATCTTTCCCTTTGGTGGAGAAGGGTAATGAAGGCGAAAAATGATGGAAAAAAATAAATACAAACCCCATAGACATGGGCATGAGGCAAAAAGAAAAAGAAAAAAAGGAAATCTTCCAACAATGTGGAATTGGTTCATAAGACAAACACATGAGCCTAGTTTAGGTTCAACATGGTATGTAACACAAACAAGGAACAAGTGTAGGTATCTTTAGGACATGACTAAATGGAAGCCCCCCCAAAAAATTCCGGCATAGGGCAGAAGAATTAAATGAGAAAAAAAAACATGGCAACAATATTGGACAAGTTCTTGAGATGGAGATAGGGGCTCGGGGAGATCACTCCATTGTCAAGTTGAACACCACGTGCGAACAAAGTTTGCTACCCCTATATTACATGTCATAAATAATTTTAAATTTTATGATATTTTTTCTACATATACACAACCATTGATGGTATCATTTGTATATTTTTTTGAAATTTTTAGTCATCTTCATTTTTTGTAGCAATTTTTTTAGTTCAATTCTGCGTCGTTCTAGTTAGAAACGGTATGTT
Organism: Polytrichum formosum; assembly: GCA_964035585.1. Classification (NCBI taxonomy): domain Eukaryota; kingdom Viridiplantae; phylum Streptophyta; class Polytrichopsida; order Polytrichales; family Polytrichaceae; genus Polytrichum; species Polytrichum formosum. The sequence goes on along the minus strand of OZ037938.1, from coordinate 50,751,271 downwards.
TTATTAAAAAAACAAATCATCAAATTTAGTCACCATTTTTTACTATGTAACAGGTACCATTTATATCTACTCATGAAAAAACATTGATAAAATTGTGACCCATTTTGGTGATGCTTTTTACATTTTTTACATTTTTTACATCTAAAATGATCGCACGTGGTTGTTCAACTTTACAATGGAGTGATCTCCCCGAGGATAGGGGCCTATTCAATATACAACATGGTGTGGAACACAGGCATGGAATAGGGGTATGGGGCACAAACAAACACTGTGGTATGCAATTTGAACAAAGAATAAGGATGTAGGTACCTACCTTAGGACACGGCATGCCATGTGAATGAAAATGATGGGATTGGCTCATGAGATGAAGACATGTGCCAAGTCCAGAGACAACAAGGTATGTTAAAACACATACAAACACTATGGTACAAAGCATGAACAAGGAAAATGGGTGCAGATATCTACCTTAGGACATGACATGTTATGTGGGCGAAAAAATGTGGGATTGGGTCATGAGGTGGATATAGGGGCTTAGCCCATGGAGCACAAACAAACAAACACCAAGGAGGAATAAAGAATATGGTTGTAGATAGCTACCTCCCACCTACCTAGCTTAGGACATGACATACTGTGCATATGAAAAATGTGGGCATGGGTCATGACACGAAGATAGGGGCCTAGCTTAATCCAGGTACAACATAGTATGGAGCATGAACAAACAAACAAACATCATGATATGGACCAAGAGGGAAAATGAATAGGGGTGAAGGTACCTACATTAGGACATGACATAAGACGCGAGTGAAAAAGGTGGGACCGGGTCATGACACAAAGATGGGGGCCTAACTTAGTCCATGTGCAACATAGCATGGAACACAAACAAATATCAATATATGGAGCAACAACAAATAATGTGAGTGTAGGTACTTGCCTATTTTAGGACATAATATACCGCGTGGACAAAAAACACGGGACTAGGTCATGAGACGGAGATAAGAGCCTAACTTAGTCCATGTACATCATAGTATGAAGCATGAACAAACAAATGAGTACCATGATATGGAGCAAGGTAATAAGGTGTAGATACCTACCTACTTGACCACCTACTTACATTGAGACATTACATACCAAAAAGGTGACACTAAAGAGATAGGGACCTAACTTAGTCCAAATCTCATTTAGGGCCGGTTTAGACTATGATGAAGACGTGCAATGGCCAAAAAATTTAGGGGAAGGGAGCAAGATGGTTAGCTACAAAATGAATTCTTCAATGGCTGGGGTTTACACTACGGCCAAGACTTTTCTAGTGGAGAACTTCAAGCATGGATGAAAAAACAACATGGTTGCCAATGTGGCAACACTTTTTGCTAGGGATTTCTCCGGAAATCAAGTTTCTTGGACAACATGAAACCCTTGGATAAGAAACTTGACCTCCAAAAAACTCCGACTGGAGATAAATTTTTGATTGTTTATCCATGTTGTCCTCCATACATACCAACCGTTGCCTCAAATAAATAAGCTTGGTTGAAATTCTTGACCTACCTGTGCACTTCCTCGCCGGAGTCTACACCGGCCTTAGAACAACACACCTGGTATGGTGCACGAACAAACAACAAGCATCAGGGTAGCAGGAAGGAGCAAAATAAATAAACTGGGGGGTGTAACTTAGGTACCTAGATTAGGACATGGTATGCCGTGCGGGCGAAAAAGGGGCTGCTCAACCGTGGCGAGGGAGATTGCAGGCTCCTGCTTCAGCGGCAGCCGCAGGCGGCACGGAAAGGACCTGGAGCTCCTTCAACGCCATCGCCATCGCCAGCCCTGTTGCCCCGTCCGACGTCTCTTCCCTTTCTTCTTCTCCTTCTTCCTCGGCGTCGTCTCAAACAAAACTAAGTATCTAGTATGGCATAACTCAGTCAGGAGTCACTGGTTGGTGCCTTTATATTCTTTGGAAGTTAACTTGGTCGTGGATGGTGGACTAGTTGGATGAGAGTACCTTCCTCAGATAGTTTTCGGTCCCCCCCCGTCCGTCTGGGCCTGTCTTTTCTCCTCTCGCCGTCCCTTTGCCGTTTCTTCCTTTCCTTCCCTTGGTCCTCAGTCTGGCGCGGGATCCTCCTCACGTGCCGGTTATGTTAAGTTTTTCCGTGTTTCTTGTGGAGGATGATCACCCGTGTGTGTTAGTTTGCTGCCGTGGTTGTTGTTGGAGCTAGGGTGGAAACGGAAACCTAGGCATGGAGTGTTTGGTGCAATTCGTGGCTTGGAGAATGGACGAGGCGCTGCTGAGAGGCTGCGTGCTGCCGTTCAAACTTGTTGGCGCGGGGTTCGACTGCCTCCTGAGCGTGTTCTAGTGGTTTGCTTAGTTGGCGTGGTGTGGCGTCGCCGGCTGGCTGGCTGGCTGGCTGCAATCAGAGGGACTTTGGCATATATGTAATCATCGGCATCTACGAGGAGGGGTGTGAGCCTGGTTAGGTCTTTTGGCCATGTGAAGCGTGCGTGTGAGCGCGCCTGGCTTTGTGTGCGGGGACAGGGGTTCGAAGTTGCGTGGAGATGAGATGAGATGAGATGAGATGAGGTGAGCCAGGGCATTTTAGTTTAGTTCACCCGGTTGTGTTGGGCGCAGCTCGGAGAATGTTGCATGCAGACTCTGCAACCTGGATTCTTTCCCTTCGCCGTCGACTTTGGACTCCTCTCTACCTGGATTTGCAGTGATTCGCAGCGGTTTGAGTTTGAACCTGGTCCTTGCGGATTACATCAGCATTGCACTTTACACTCTCTTCATCCTACTTCACCCTGATATTTTCTAGCCCGATATTTGACTACTGGTCAGACTAGGGATATCAATCAATTTCTCCGACATTCTCTTATATTCGACAGTCTTCTCCCACTGTACTGTAGCGGGTGGGCCAGCGCTATGTGCTGTGAAAATCAGGAGTGTTATGGGAGCGGTACATGAGCCTCAGCACCCACAGACGTACAGCTATTATGTGCATCATCAGAAGACTACTACTACTGACTTCTACAAATTTTCACATATGCCTGCTTATTATTGACAGCCGCAAATTCAGTATCTCTGAAGGGGGAAGCTGTGTCCTCAGGCTGTACCCCCGCAACAGAGCGGTCTAGGTCATTCACACTCGGTTGGTTGCTCAGGCCAGCTCCTATGTTGGAATCGCCTCGGGCTGTCCGATGGGTTTCGACTCTGCGTGGGAGGGACGAGGGCACTTCGGATCCTTCGGCTCTGGCTCGTACAGGTTGGTTACCTTTTGTGAATTCCGGGTGTTGTACATGGGAAATTGAGAAGTTCGAGATTCCAAATACTACGCTCTATTTATCTATTTATATACTTCGACAAATCACTTTCCTGTTCTCTCATCAGCAGAATGCGTTTTTGCGTTTTGCATGCCTCTACTGTGCCTTTTGGTTTTCAGTCTGAGAGTGACCATATTTTCTTCTGCGAGGGGCGTTGTGTATACCTAGTAACTCGATTGTTGAGTCTCTTACTTGGGAGGTTCCAGGTTGAAACCCTAAGCTTCACCTTAACAGCCATGCATTTATAGTTGTGTCCCTATTCCTCCTCTTCTATGCTGCCAACACGACTGGTAGGCTCTGTCCTCCTTTTCACCTTCGGTTCCTTCTGTTGTATCCCATTCCACGAGGGTCTTCCCTTCCAGGAGGTCCTCCTTGGTCGGCCTCCTAATCTCTTTCACTGGTCTATGTTATGTTGTAGAGCTGGCTGCACCCTGGTCAACCGCTCATCTGCGTAGAGCTTGACGACATTTAGATCTTTATCTTACCCTGTACTATTAGGGTTTCATATGTCTTCACCATATTGTCACTATCTGTACACCGCCAAAGCCTGGACGTGTAAACTGTAGAAATGCGTTTCTTCTAATAACTTTAAAGTCTTCTTCCATCACACGTAGTTTTTATTTCTTGTAGTGCAATTGCAACTTTGAGAACTACTGAAACAAAACTCTGCCTAATTGTTGTCTTCTGTACATTGGCACAACTACATCCATGTTTGTTTCAAGGCTTTCCCCACTTCAACCTCCCCCTAACTTTTTCATTTGCTTCCAATGATCGCCACTGAGGTTTACACCCTAATTGTCAAGTGGATTCTGGTATGACTACCCATTTTGATGTGTAATCAATGTGAAGAAAGGTTATGGCATGTTCAGATACAAATCTTACCTGGAGTAAGAGTTGGTATGTCTATGTGGAACTTATTGAGCTTTGGTGAAGTATTAGGGGAATGTTGCCTTCTCCTTTCATATTTTCAAAGAGTCTGTTCTGATAAACCCTCACCTAGATGCTGCAGGCTTTGCACCTGGTCCTTAAAGAACTCAATTTTACATGGAAGGACTCTACTGCTGACATAGACTTACATAAGACTGCTTGTTAAATCAGTATCCACACCGTCTAGTGACTGAACTGTTCTATTTAGATTTTCGTTGCAATCATCCAGCTTCACTTGTGAGTTAATATCACTGAGTTGGGGCCAAGTTTGTCAAAGTACCTCATTATGTATCCCTGGTTAATTGCACATGTGTATGTGCTGGAAGTGGTTGACTACAAGAGTGGCTTATTCATGTAGATGATTTTGCAAAGCACCTATTTCATACAATGATCCTGTCAGCTTGGGCTTGGTAGCGTACAGAACTGCTCAAATGCCTTTGGATTCATCTGTATATGGCACAACTGATGTGCACAAGAAAGATCCCAAGCCTTTACATACTTGCACACTTGCTTGCCAAGCTAAACATTTACCAATTTTAGGGAATACATTTCTGAAATTTATGATGTAACCTCCAAGCTGTATTGAATTACCAAGAATTGTTTTCTTTCATGGTGGTGCTCTGAATGTCTTTTTTATGCACATCATTTTGTTGACTCTGAAGTTTGGTAGCAAGTATGTTTTGAGATAATTGAGGACATATTTGCTAATTTTCTTTGTCAAATGTGCAGGCGTCCACAACCACCTCAGCCATATAAACTGCGATGTGAGAGGGAGTCATTGAGCTCAAGGTAATGGTCTTTCTTCATGCCTTCTGATTCTTAATCTTTTCTACTTGCATCTACTCATGAAGACTGTTGATAAAAGAGCTTAATATGTATTGGTGCATGTTTACTGGTGTCACTTCGTTAAAGTTCATAATTTGTGTGGACTGTATTCTAGTACTAGACTATCTCTCACCAAATTTGAATTCCAAAACAGACTGGCCACATAATAGAGTTATCCTTTTCACTCAACTAGAATTTTGGCTGGGAGTTGGTTGTTTTGTGGACAATGTTTTCCATGTTCTTGGTGCATGCTTGGAGGTAGTATCGAGGTTTGAATGAATAACGTTCTATCTAAGTCATTGAATGTTAAAAATATCTTGAGTTTAGTACCATGCTAAAATGAGGTTGACCCTCAATGAACCAATATAGGTTGCTTTTTGTTGAATTCTAACACTACCTCCGAGTCTGCATCACAAGTGGAAAGAAATAATTGATTTCATATGCAAACCAATCGATGGGATAACATAGGAGGCCAACACCTGACCAACTGCCCCATTGAGTTAAATGATAGCTGTAATATATCCAGCTATAGTAACTGGAATTCCGGTTTAGTCTTGAGGGTCATATTGACTGCATCATAATTAGTATAGAACCATATGGAATTTTTGAAGCATGGGGATGGCTTTTAGGAAGGCAGGGGCTGCCTTAATCACTGCGCTGTGGGTCACATGCTTTGAAATGCATTATCTTTAACTTGATTGCATTCATATGATACAGAAGTCTTTATTTTTCACTTGCAGCAACTACGATATTTAGTGTATGTGTAGTATCACTTTAACCTGGCTTCCTCTTTTTGACACTATAGACTAAGGGCAGTAGCCACTCGCGTTCCAACAACCATCTTGGTTGGCTCAGATCAGTCACCATCTTGTAGACAGAGTTGTGACTGATGATCCCCTTACATGGCAAATAGTAACCCTTCAAAATATGTTAGCTTCTACAATGTTTACAAGTGTGCTCTGAGATTGAATCAGAGACCTCTGTTAAGGGGGTCTTGTTCTTGCCTTAGAATGTTTGGGGAAGCTTGCAATAGAGATTAATGTGAATGTTACATGCTATGAGATTAACACGGGTTTAATATATTTGGTTGTAGAATTTGTTTTATGCAAATAGTAAAGTTTGGGGCAATCCTGACTCTTGGTATTATGTGAATCCAAATCTGCAGGCTGGGGCCACCTGATTTCTACCCTCCAACACCTAATTGTGCTGAAGAGATACTAAACAAGGATACTTGCCAGAGTGGCTATAGGGAGATTATTGATGGCGTTGAGGTGAACCTATGTAGTCAATTAGGGTTTGTGCACTCTTGGTTTTGTACATGTGCTGAAAATTCAGAATATTGTTATGTGTGCGAAGTGGACTTCACTATGGGTAACTCATCAGAAAATCGCCTCATCATTTGAGATAAAGAGATGTGATGGGGCGAGTAGAGGTAATGTAGTTAGGTGTTCAGGTATGAAGACTTTCATAATTGAGGACATCAAGATACGGACTTAAGTACGTAGGTGTGAAGAATGAATCCTAAAAGATATACAAGTGAGATGTTGATGATGTTGGAGTTTGTGCAGGAATCAAAGGAAGCTCTTCTAAGTCTTACTTCCAACAATACTTTTTGGTCAAAGCCAAATGTAAACCGTTACAAGGAGGTACTGGTTATTGGCTTTCCCTTTGTGCAAGAAGATTGTGGACAGAATGGTGTGATGTCACAGCTGAGATGTTGTAGTTCATTAGCTTATAAAGTAATCAGTTAAACCAAAGTTCTTTGATGAGATAGGTGGTAATTATAGTAAGTTGTGTTTATGATGTATTTCTTGAACATCAAGAACGTGCCCTTCTACTTGAGTAGAGGAGCAATTTATTACTTCAGCATTACAGTATCTGGTGACAGATACTTGAGAAGGTTGTGGTTAGATGGTGTAAGTTTGTGTAGGGTTCAATGCTTGGGTTACTTCTATCACTTATTGCTGGCTCCGCTGGATCTATGCAGAGGAAATACTGTGTCAATACTTTGTCTCTCTATCACACTAAATAACGAGATGTGTGCAGTCGAAAGAAATTTATGAATATTGTTGAGAAGCCCAAATTGAGAAGCCCAAATCCAGGAGCCCTTTCTGTGTATGAGAACCATTATTGACCTTTTCCTCCCCACATGGATCTATATAGTGCCTGCAGATTTCAATCTATAGGAAGTGTGCTTTTTGTAATTTTCCAGATGACTGTGTGTTCTTGCAGTCTATCCGGAAGCGCTTCAGAGAGCTCAATAATGCCCTAATCAGGAAACGCAAGGTAAGATTCTCTTCTCTGGAGAAGCAAGCACATTACTATGTGCACATGCTTTTAAAACTGGAGCTAATCTACACCTCCAGCTGGCAGTTGCAGAGGTTTCCTGCTAACCCACAAATAATGGAGTGGGATTGTGCTATTTCATGATTCTGAGTCCCTTGGGATTTCACCACCCTTGAGCCACCTCGAGTTGCATAGATTTATTCAATCCATTAGACAACATAAGTAGTAACTGATTGTTTGGGAATTTTATTTAATGGGATTTTAAAAGCTGTTCATTTGATCTGTTGGATGTAATTCATGATTGCAGGCTGGCCAAGTTTACGGTGTGGCTCTCTCTGGGCCATTGTTAGCAAAAAGTGGTCAATTTCCAGAGCACCGAACCTGTGGTGAAGATTTCAGGAAGAAGTGGATAGAGGTTTATTTCTATCTTAAATTTGACTTAGGCACCTTATGACCTGCCCCATGTACTATTCCTACAGCAATGTACAGAAGTTTTCAAAACAACATGTGTGTGTGCGCAGTAGATTGCCTTTATGCTTCTCTCACAAGGTCATCTCCCAGCGCATAGCCTTCTATTTCTATGTAGGATAAAGTGACTCATGTGTGGCAAAGATTATATTGGAGAAGCCTAGATTTTTAATTTAAAAATCAGGTTGCTCCAACCTATTTCTTGAAAGAAGAGGTGACTTAGGACTTGGATCAAATACATATAATGTGAGTTGATATTTGGTATATGATGATTTGGCAACAGGATTTATCACAGCGGAAGAGACTCCGGAATTTAGCAGAACATGTCCCACATGGTTACCAACGCCGCATCATCTTTGAGGCACTCATTAAACATGATGTTCCTTTGCTTCGAGCAACTTGGTTTGTCAAGATTGCCTACCTCAACCAGGTTAGTACAGAATTCTTACCTCCACATGGTACATTCCTTACAAAATTGTTAGGTTCATTTGAGGAGATCATGTTTCAGTTTCTTCCTTTCAGGAAGGTTGATTGCAATTTAATGTGCCACTTATCAACAAGGCCATATCCTTCAACTTGTGTACTGACACTGGTGAGCTCTTTTCAGGTCAAGCCCATGTCTATTGGGATGTCAGCAGGAGGCCCAGATAAGTCTCAGTCAAAGAGAGTTGAGAATTGGACCAAAAATCTACTGGAGTATGCTCAATGGTTGCTGGATGATCTTTGCCAGCCTGGAGGTGCTCCACGAACACAATTTATGTCTGCTGGGGGAGTATCCTCAGATGCAGAGCCTGATGTATACACGAAATGGCGCTATATTGTGCGCTTGGCACAGTGGCACTATTCGGAAGGGCTGCTTCACCGAACTCTAGTTGTTGACTGGGCCCTGAAGTTGCTTAAGGTGAAGAAATTTATGTTGTATTAACAGCTTGACACTTTCCAGGCATGTCCTTTTTGTTGGTCTTTGGGTGAAGGAGATGTATTTGATCAATCCATTCCCCTGGTGTTTCTTGCATCCAAAGTTTGGTGAAGTATCTCCTCAGTCTCGAAGATTTTCCATGCCTTCCTCATCTTAACTAGATAGGAGGACTACACTATTGTGTCTAATTAGTGTGGGCCACACTAATTCCTAATAAAACACACTAATCTCAAATTATAATTTAGAGTGGCCCACACTAATTTCAAAGGTGAAAAATTTGTGTGGGTTTTGTCGTTTCCACAATTGGATGAAACTTCATAATTTCATCCAATTGTGTTTGAAGACTTTCCCCACATTGACCTAACGGAGGTTGTTTGCGGAGAACCCTAACATACACGGATGGATGACATTACATTTTTCATCCAAAGTGACCCAAACACTTGAAATTTAGTGTGGGCCACACTAATTTCCAACCCACGTGCATTTCCCACCCACACTAATTAGACACAATAGTGTAGTGTTGAATCCAGATTTGACTTCGCAACTGAAACTTCACTGCTGCATTCTTAATTCACTTTTTTGGGATTGTTACAGGAAAAAGAAACTGTGGAGGCACTGGAGCTTCTGTTACCTATAGTGCTAGAGCTGATTGATGGAATAGCCTCATCCCAAACACACTCACGGACATTGGTTGAGACGTGTCTCCAATGGTTGCGAAAGATTTGCCCTTCAGGACATATATCAAGTATGACAGATTGCACACCTCACTCAACACTGGTGGAGCTACTTCGCTACCTTCTCATAATCATCCCAGACACTTTTGTTGGGTTGGATTGTTTTCCTCTTCCTAACTGTGTTAGCGCAGGAGGCACCTATGTTGCTAATGCAGGCACTTCGGAGGATCTGGAAAGGAATGCAAGGACAAATGAAATGGATGATGTTGGATCCACCATATCTGGCAGGGTTGAGAAGAGTCTGACTAGGGAGTTAATGGTGGATGAGAAGGTGAATTCAATACAAAAGCGTGTGACTTCTTTGACAAGAGCAGTCAGTCCTGTTCTCCTAAGAAACAACGAAGGAAGAGTTGTACAGGCACTAGATAGGGCTTTGATTCAAGGAGACATTGCTGGAGCCTATTGTTGTGTGTATGATGAAGATTTTTGTAGCAGCAATAACTTGCCTGTGGAATGGAAGGCAGATATCACTTCTGGCACAGCTTTCAATCTGTCAGGCCCAGTTAACCCATCTGAGCTCTATGCTGTAAGATTCTTGTGCGAATGGGCGGTTTGTGATTTTCGGGACAGCAGGGGGAGTGTAAGTAAAGCAGAGTGGAAGCAAAGTCCGTATAGAGACATGTCACGCGTGTATATGGCAGTTTCAGTCCTGCGGATGAGGATATTAAAGATGGAGGAGAAGAGCAGTCCTCCAAGCATGCTTGAGCACCTGGATAGTGGTTTCCCTATTTCTTCTATTGGTGTTCCAGTGCAAAATTGCAACAAGAAGGGGAAGAAAGGATTGATTGTGCACAATCATTTGGAGCGCTCAACCCTGAACATGGATGGAAAATCCTCCGTGCATTCTAACCCAACCTCAATTCATGACTTGATATATGCATGGTTGGATCAACATGAACTTTGGCAAGGGGACAGTTCAGAGCGGCTGCCTCTGCTGTTATCTGACCTTGTCCGAGAGGGATTATTTGAACCGGATCTGTATGTAAAGCAGCTGCTGTGTAGTGGAGTCCTGGACAAGAACTCTACGGCAGCAGAGATAGTGCGGGCATCTCGTCACAGGCATGTCTTACAGCATTTACCAACCCTGACTGGACTGTCTTCTGATGATGATCGGAACAATAATGCTTCGCAGTCTGAGGCTTCTCAACTTTATCGAATCGAACGGCGGTTGGCTTTGTATGGTCTTAGTGGTTTGCATAGCAAACGGCGTGCTCAGAATGCTGCAGCTGCTGGCCTCCAAGCTCATAGAGATGGCTCTAGTTCTCTTGAACCAAGGTCCTCCCCTGGACTGCATGATGTGCGAGACACAAAAGCTCAGAGAATATCAAAGAATCAAAAACCTAAGTTGAAAGTTGCAGAGCTGAAGCAACTTATTGCTACTTGCCTCCAGTTTCCTGAGGGTGCTCTAAATGTGGAAACAAAAGCAATTGTAGCAAGAAGTCGACGCAAAAGGGTGGCACCCTCAGATAACACCATGGAACCTAGAAACTTAACTCCAGGGTGTGAGGAGTGTAGCAGAACAAAGAGGTTAAAAACTAATGAAGGGAAATGGTGGGTTGCTCAAGGATCCACGATATCTACTGCAGATGAGGATACATGGTGGGTGAAGAAGGGGCCAAAGATGCCTGATATTACCAAAATGGAGCAACCCATCAAGCCTCCCTCGAAACAAACAACTAGAGGCCGACCAAAAACTGTACGTAAAACCCAAAGTCTTGCACAATTGGCTACTAATCGAACTGAGAGCACCCAGGGCACAACATCCAGTTACGTGCTGGAAACCAAAGTCAGCTGTCCGTTACATCAACCTGGTGGTTGTGAAGGAGGACCTATGTCCCATGTCAAGGATAGCAGCAAAGCAGGTTACACTTTCTTTTTGAGACTCATGTTTTTGGTCTGGGTTGTTCTGGGGATCGAATGGATTCATATGAGCATTTCTTTTGGTATGTTATTTCATTGTAAGCAACACTTTTTGTGATAAACTTCAGAAGGTTGATGTATCAGTGTGTGATTGACCGTCTTTCCAAGTAATATTCAATATTTAATGTGAGTTGGCATAATATTTTACAAAATTTTGGCTCAGTGTTGTAGATGTACTCACAAAGTGAAGATGTATAAGGCTGTTCAAAAATGCAATGAAAAGCGCTCATATGTATTCAATGGCAACTTTTACAATACATTGTAAGAATCGATATGAAGGAATTATAAAGGATGATGTTCATTCCACTTGCCTCAAGTAATCACTCACTTATCCATGTCTTATTCCAGTCGGGAAATAAACTTGTACCTCCTACTTGCAAATGTGAAAAGACATCAAATCATAATCAAATCATAATCAAATCAATAATTTTGCAGGTGATATTAAGCATTTAGGTCTCAAACAGGTGCGTGCAAGGTTTGTTGATATCTCTTGCTTTTCTGGAAATGGTATGAAAGAAGGAAAAGACAGTCCTCTGAAGTTGATATTGGAACAAGTGTACTATTCAATATATTTGGTCAAGTAGGCGTCTAGCAATTTAATGGATATGTTTTCCTGGTCTTTACATATAGAAAGTCAACCAGAAAGTGCTCTCTGGTGTGTGGGGAAACTTGTTGTCCATAGGAGGATCAAAGAAGTTTTGTAGGAGAATCCCGGAGAATCAGGATGTGTATTTAATTTCTTAGAACTAATTATTGAGTCTGATCTGTGTGACCTGAGTTTAGCTCCCCATTAGCTGTTGAAACTGACAAGAATGAGATGTAGTGATCACTTGTGAGTGAGTTGCATTTTAGAGGTAACAAGGAACCTATAATATGTATTGACTTGTTTGCTTCATGACTACTGATGATCCTTTTGCTGTTTCTCAATACTTTCTAATACTAGTTGTGTTCCTGTCTCGTTGAGTCCTTGTGTCCAATACTACAGTTTCTTGTTCTGCCATGTGCTCACAGATTTTGAACCCATGCAGGAGACCTGCACACTATTGGGGCTGCTATGAAATCCCTTAGGGTGGGGGAGAAGTGGATGATAGTCAGCTGGCTGGACAGTTCAGTGCGCAACCTCGTGAGCAGTTGGGGACTCACCTTTCCAAAGTCACAAGTGAACTATGGAATGGGGAATGGAGGGATATCCAGTACTGCCTCAGAGGAGTTGGGAGGCACTCTTGGATGGCGGATGGGAGAAGAGCAACTTTCAATTGTTGTGTATATCATGGACATGGGGAACAATTTTCACACTCTGGTTCAACTTCTTCTGTGGCTGCTGCCTATTGCTCCCACTTCTCCATCAACCCCTGGTCATGTTAACCGAGGCATTTCTCAATTGGGGAACAAAGATGGCTCTCTTTGTGATTTGGGAGAAGCAGCAATTTTATCATGTCTACAAAGGTGAGAAGTTGTAGCTGTTCTGGAATACTCTCAGTTGTATCTTTTAAGTATTAAACTGCAGTCTGATTAGAACCTAGATCTGGTGTTCTGCAAATTATTTTGCTATAAGCATAAGGTTAACAAGTGTAGGCTTTGAACATTATCATCAATTCACTGAACTTCATGATTGTGATTAGGTATGAGGGTGTTATTGCATCTATGGATTCCCTCCCACAGGCATTATCAGCGGGAATGCAACGAGCTACCAATGTGATGACAGTTGTGCCAGGAGGTCGAGCTGGGTGCTCGGCATTGTTATGTTATGTTCGGGACCTTCTGCGAAAGTATGGAAGTCTGAGTAGTGTACAGACCTGGGAAAAGAATTGGAAAAGTTCATGTGACAAGCGTCTTGGAGCAGAGCTGGAGGCACTAAAAGCAGGTGACAGTGACAGTGGTTTTGGATTGGTTAACAGTATGGGTGATGATCGGGACGATCCTATCCCGCCTCGCCTTACTGGGCGCTTGGCAAGAGTTGGACAAAACATGAAGGAGATTGTACATCGTGGTATGAATGATGTGATCCAGATCATGCTCAACAAAGAGCGAGAGGCTGCTGGTCTAGGTATATCTAGGGATGGAGGGGGTGATGCTCTAGAAGAAGGTTACCAGGCTGCCCAGCGTGTCGTCATGGGTATTATGGATGCCATAAAACAGAATGGAGGTGGTACCCCACAAGCTGATGCAGCTCTTCTGGCCAATGCTGTGCAAATCATTGTCGGCTTTGCTAGTTCTAGTGTCGCTGTTGTTTTGGAGAGTCTTGGATACAACAACTTTACAGTTACTCCTGCAAGTGCAAGTCCTGCCATCAGGTACATATCCAAAAGGTCTTACCCTTGGTACAATTCCAACTAAATTTCATGCAGCTTGATTTGATTGCTGACTGTAGTAATATTCTGACCTTCATATTTATCTGCATGTTTAGAAGAGTTTCAGCAACTTAACAGAGCATGAAAAATTTCTGCAGGTGTGGCCGCCGCGTTTTGCAGATCCACATCTACTGCCTGCAGGTATTGAAGGATGCTATTGGTGATCGTCAAACCAGAATGCTGGAAGTGGCCTTGGCACAAGAGTCAGCTACTGTAGTGGTGAATGGAATGGGACATATCTTAGGAAGAGCACCACGATCACAATTCCACCTTTCACCAGAAACACCGGAACCCAACTCAGCCCTGGTAAATGATCCTGGAGAAGGCTTTACTCGAGCTACTTTGGCAGCTGCAGCAGTTTCAGCCCTGGTTGCAGGCCTTGTGGTCAATGGACTCACCAGCCTTGAGCGCATGGTGTCAGTATTGCGTGTCAAGGACCATTTGGAGAGTTTGCAGCTCCAGAAGCCTGGAGGACCAACTTCCAATGGCAGAGTGAGTAGCATGGGTGGTAACACAAAGGCGGATAATGCAGCAGAGGCGCATATTCATTGGTTCCGAGTCCTAATTGGAGATTGTCGAACAGTTATAGGAGGATTAGTTGCAGATTTGTTGGGTGAGGCAACTGTGTTGGGGCTGGCACGGTTGCAAAGATCCATGCCTCTAGCAGCTGTATTCCCCCCTGCTTATGCTATATTTGCTGCTGCATTACGGAGACAGCAGCCTGTTTATGTGAATAATATGATCCGAGAAGACACAGTTATTCAGGCAGTGATGGTGGCAGTTAATGATATGGTAGCCCATGAACCTTTTCGAGATGTCTGTTTAAGGGACACAAGCACTCTGTATCGGCTTCTTTCAAGTGATTCAGGAGAGAGCGAATATGCAGCTATGCTTGACATGCAGGGCTTGGATTCGTTCAAGAAAGTATCGGCAATGGTGCCTCTTCGAGCTCGTTTGTTCCTCCATGCCCTTCTGGGGCGCAAAATGCCTGACGATGACAAATGGAGTCAAAGCCGACCTGGTACTACCAACGATTCAGGCCAGAGTCAGGTGGATCAACTTGTTCGGGTATGTTGCAACATCACATCAACCTTTTAGTTTGTGCTGTCTAGTAGACGTATCAAGATGTACATCTTAAGATGTAAACTTTAATTATACATCTTAAGATGGAAACTCATCAGGTGTCAAATTTGGCAGGTGTTGGATGAGCTTCAAGCAGCCACATTTCATTGGCAATGGGTTGAGTTACGGTTGCTCTTGAATGAGCAAGTGGTCCTTGAGAGGCTCAAGACACACCCGCAGAGTGCACAAGAAGCAGTTCAGGCAGCTATGCAAGGACCAGATCGACAGCAGCTCGCAGAATGTGAAAAGACCTTCACAGAAGTGGTACTTACACGCCTGTTGGTTCGACCTGATGCAGCTGCCCTTTACTCTGAAGCAGTTTCTCTACTTGGCAAAGCATTGGAGGAATACCTAATATTGCATGTAAGCTGACATGATCTTCCTGTCCATGTCATTGATCTTGTATCTGCAGAGAAAGGTTGTCACCTGAGATCTTAGAGGCACACAAATACTGAACACCCACTACAGGAGATACTGTGTAATTATATTTCCACATATTTTCAGATAGTCTTTAGGACTGAGGCACTGACATTGCTATCGGTTCTTTCAGATGCCTGCATTCTCTACATACGTAGACTGCTCCTGACCTTACTTCTCGTACTGTTTTCTTACCTTTTGTTTGTTGCAATTCTTGCAGGTCAAGTGGGTGTTGGAAAATAATGACATGTTGAATGGTCGTAAATCGCTCCGGCAGCTACTTGACAATATGGCTGGCCGACAGCATTTTTCGGTTGTGCCACGACATGTAAAGTCATGGGACTGGCAGCCCCCTAGACATTCGCGGGAGGTGGATGAAAGAAAACAATCTTCTTTACCAGGGTCTACTGCCTCACCTGAAGAAGGTGAACTTGAAGATGATGGGATGGATTGCCACTTGGAAGACAAATTGGGTCGACAAGCCTCCACTGGAGAGTCCAGCCAGCCATTCTCAACTGAGAAAGCATTAGCAGACTTAGTTCTCCCCTGCCTAGCCCGGAGCTCCATGGACACTCGCAATGACTTTGCTTTTGAGCTAGTTAAGCAGATGACTAACCTGGAGCAGTGCATCAGTAACCTCACTCGGAACAGTGGACGCACCACTGTACCCTCAACATCAGGAGGTGATGGTATTCTTGGATCAAAGGGCTCTGGCACACGAAGGGGTCCTCGGAGTGGGTTGGGGGAAGTTGGTAGCCCAGGTCTGGGTGGGCGACAGAGGTTTCTTCCTGTGCCTGATTCTGCACCTGTGTCAGCAGCAGCTTTGCAAACATCAATCTGGCTGCGACTTCAATTCTTGCTTCCACTTCTCCCTATCATCCAGACAGAAAGGTATCTCATTGTCTGTCCTAAAACAGAAGATATTTCAATTGTAATGTGAACTTGCTGAGTAGAGAAAAATGTCATTTAAATACATATCTCTTATGAAGCTCCCAGGTGCTTGATATTGTGTTCTTTTCCCCATGATTGTTGTTCATGCTTTTAGTGTCTACTTTTTATCTGGGTAGCAACATCTCAGTTGTGAATATCAATCATATTTCATAAGTTTGCACAAGCATCTCTCTTTATTAAATTCACATGTGTAATCTGATAGAAAGCTTGTTTTCCAGGGAACAAGCCCGAAATATGCGCCAGACTCTTGCCCCTGTGCTACTTCGTTTGTTGTGCACACGTGTTGTTCAGGAGAGTCCTGATCCAGGAAGCTCGAGGGAGTCGTCCTCGTCATGTGTTGATGATTTTGATAAGAATGCTCAGGCTGCAGCAGCCTCTGCAGGGGAGCCTCTATTTGATAGGCTTTTGAGCATTTTGCATGCACTAATGAGTAGTACATGGGCTGTGTGGTTGAAACCCCCTCGGAAGAATTCTGTGAAGCCCTGTCGAGATATCCCAGCTTTTGATAGAGAAGCAGCCGAACGCATGCAGGTGGGTGTTAATTCTGTTTTTCTTCTTCCTAGTCAGAATGTTGAGTGCTGCTTTATCTACACCTTATGGATATACCTTGGGCTGTTAGTCTAGTTATTTGCTCAAAAGTCAACAATTAATTTGGGCATGGTATGGCTTCTGAAAGTTTACTTTGGCTGCATGCAGGCTGATCTGGACCATATGCATTTACCAGTTGGCATTCGCACTCGTCTGCAGGCAGCCATGCCACTACTTCTTCCTACCCCGCCTACCACAATTGCAGCAGGACCACCCCAAATATTGAACTCTGCTCTCTCTTTGTTGCAATGTGGTATCTCCAGTGGTATCACTGCTTCTACCATAATTCATCAAGGGGCCTTCCAAAAGCCTCTGAATTCTGTTGACAACAATGTGTTGAAAGCAAAGACAGTGGCAGTGCCAGACATGGAGCTCGAGGTAGACCCCTGGACATTGCTTGAAGATGGTGTTGGGGCATCAAGTGGACCAATAGGAGGTGGAGAGGTGGGGAACTTGAAAGCATGCCCATGGTTGAAGGGGGCTGTACGAGTGAGGCGGAGTGACCTGACATATGTCGGACCTGTAGATGAAGATACTTGATTCATTTCTTGGCCTAAGGCCCCCTGTGTTTTCTTACAATAATATGCGACCCGACCCCAACACTGTAGCATCAGTCTCATTCCATTTGTATCATAGGTTTCTGTGTATGTGAGCAGAGATACCATTTCGGCTTCAAGATTATCTCATCATTTGTGTGACCTGGGTATGCTCGAAGGTGGAGAGCATCAAACCCTTAACAATGGTCCACTCATGCCAATAGTAGTTAAAGTGGGTCAGGGAGCCCCCAGGAGCTCTATATGCTCTCTCACAGGTATAGTCATCTCTGCTTTCTATTCTCTGAATGTTGCAGCTAAAATAGAGCATGATTCTCTTTTTGGCAGTTGCCGTGACAAGTACACTAGATAGTCCTAATAGTGTGGGCTACCATTTGGGGTTATGTTGTGCTATGGTGCATTTTACACCCAAATAACATAAATAGTTTAGTATGCAAATCAAGGAACATGCTGTAATTCACTTCGTAAAAAATGATAATGTCAGTAAAACATTATAGCAATGTGTAATTTCAAATTGCAACCCACATTAATAGGACTATTTAATGTAGTGATGGGAGTCTTGAGCAAATGTTTACTGGTCAGGTGAATTCAAAGGTTCACACACAATTTGGTCAAGTATCGATACAATTGATCGTGGTTCCTTTTCTTTGGACCAATGCATTATCACTAGTGACAATTAATCTAGTCTGGTTGTCTCTGCAGAGCGCCGGATGAATTTGGAGCAGTTGCGGGAGGAGCAGAACTTTTTGACCAAAGTTGACACTGAAATCTGCAACCTTGTAGGATTTTTAGTTATCCAGGCATCTCTGCTGCTTCCAAGTTTTTATATGAGATTGGTGTACCAGAAGAGCAATCCAGAGTCTTCAAATAAACGTCCCTTGTAGTATATCCTCTGGTTCTTTGAAATCTTGTTCAGGAATGAGGAACAACATCCGTACACTTGTATTTACCTCTCAAATGGTTTGCAAAAACACACATGACCTAGGGGACACATGCAATGGTTTGCTTTCTACAACTTTTTTCTCTATGCTATGGTTCCTGACTTCATGATGGTGGTTACCCAGTTCAGAGCCCATGGCCAGACCTGAGTTGTAAGTTGTGGTCTGCATTACCTTGCTTTCTCTTCCTGCCTTCATTTTCTCGTAAAATCAAAGCTCTTACCATAGAATATGGTGTGTTTTTTCCTACTGACTGGTGAGAGTTCTTACCCTGTGTATGTTGTATTCAGGAGTTGCTTGATGCTTAGGGGCCAGGTAATTGTTGACCATATTCACATATGCAGACTTAGAGCAACCCTATTTTCTGACGTCTGGGATCAACTCAAAACGTATCCTAGTACTTAGTTTGTTTTATGGGTTGAAACATTATCCAGGTACTGGTGAAAAAACTTCTCAGCAAGTCTCTCATAGTGCAAAAACCTCACTCACTAGAGAAACCAGGAAGCCTTGTACTCATTCCCACAGGGTTTATATTCAAATACAACAGGGTGTATATTTGAATATGAATATAGCTTTATGTAAGCCTTTTTCACAACAAAGCATGGATTTGAATTCAGGTTATTTATATGATCCAAAACCCCCCAATATTTCTTTAGCATGTATATGTTGTCCAATTGGAAGAATGGAATTGAGGTTAGTTTAAGGTGGGCTCACTTTTGACATTCTTTAGCTAGAAATACCAATAAGTATACTAACTCTCTGTACGTCTCCTTGAAAGCCTCAGGAGGCCCATAATGGGCCTTGAGGCATTGTACGGAGCAGTTTAAGGTTACTTATCAATATTCTTAAATGTTGAAAGTGACCTCATTTAATATCAACTAAGTCATTAGTTGCATGCTTTCAATCGGGAGCATACATATATGTGAAAAAGAAGTATTAGGAGATTTGGGCTTGGATAAATGATGCAGATTCAATAATTTTACATACCATGTATACCTAATCATTGTCATCGCATATGACATATTTTCACTTCCTCTTTGTAATAGGTTGTGCTAAATATGGATTCAATATCTACACCAAGTGAAACTTTATTTCAATGTATGTTGGGGCTAGGGATTCATGGCGTCTATGTAAACTCATCTATTGTGAAGGTGAAAACACAGGGTGGATGCATGGTTGAGTGGACCAATAGCGGACCATGTACCTCCACAGAAGTCCATATCCATCTTTTGTATATGCAATTGATTATTTTTAAATTTATTTTACACAAACTCTTTGAAGTATATAAAACTCAAATCAAAAGAAAAAAATTGTATTACCTTCATTTTATATTTAGTTATAATATTTTGAAAATTTGATCAAAATTTTCTTTAAATATATAAATAATTCTAAAGACAATTAAGTATTTCTAAATAGAAGCCCACCTAAAGCTTATAGATCTTAACACTCATTAAAAAACTTGCCTCCGCAAACCTCTATTTTGATCCTATTATGGACTTCCAAAAATATAACCACATTCAGCCTCTTCAAAAGTCCATAACTATCATTTTAATAGCAATATTATTAAAAAATGCTTTAGCTCCAAACTATTCTATCTATACTACAACACATAGTGAGTCACTACCATAATAATGTAATCATATACTTATTGAAAAAGCTACATTCATAAAAATATTTACTGGTGACCATAGTCCATACTGTTACTTTAAAAGTCCCATATTCTTTATTTATAGGAAAAAAATTAAAGACAAAATTTTATTTGTAAAGACACTTAAGTTAACAAGCTATGCCCAAAGTTTCAAAAGGATTTATTAGGTAGATTTTTTTTAATTCAACTTACAATACAAAGAGGTATCCTGAAAAATGGTTGTGACAAGAAAAGTGGTCCACTCAACCATGCATTCACTGTGCAGTGATTTATATTAAAACTTGTATATAAGTATGTTTGGAATATTTGACTGGAAATAGAATCAGAGACCCCAAATCAATGTAGCGGAGTCAAATTGGAATGAATTGGCCCTCAATCTTGTAGGGGTCTTTTTTTCATTGGAGCCCCTTCATCCATGATGGATGAGTTTACATAGATGCCACGAAATCCCAAGCCGCTTGTTGGAGGCTTGTACACATTGTCATAACACACCATATAAATGCACCTCGTGACTGTACGAGTTAAAGATTCCAAATATGGAACTTGAAGACGACAATTCCATTGATTGTCCCAATTAGTCCGTGTTATTATTTGGAGTTATGTAGTGCAATACCGTCTTACTCATGAGTTCAATTTTTACTACCGAAAGTTCAATAAGTTGTTTGGAAATTTTAGAACATACATGACTTTGCTTGGTAAAATGTTACATTCTCATTAAATAGTTTTAGCACAATGCAACTCTGAATAGTAACACACACGAATCGGGGTAATCAATGTAGGTGTTTGCATTCTAAGTCACTTGTGTGAGACAAGTTCATCCACCCATTAGATTCACATCCACTCATATGGTCACATTCTATGCAAAGACAAGAAAAAAGAAAAGAAAAACAAACGCATGTACATTGTACCGGCATGAATGCGAGCCCGTTACCCAAATGTTTACCCCAACTTGGTCGTGGTATCACATGAGGGGTTATGCCTCTTTAGGAGGTGGGCTCTATGGGTTTTAAGATTATATCTCCACATTAGGGGGGGTGTAATGGTGGTTTGTTTATTGTCGAGTTTCCTTTTGTTGAGTACGAGGTATGTTAGGTATTTAATGGCATTTTGATGTATGTTTTTCATGAGGTTTTTGATGTTTGTCTTTGGGATGTTGAGGTCCGTTAATTTGGTGATGGATTGTTCGTGTATGGCACCTCTTACCCCTGCTGTGATAGTGATGAGGGGCTTCGTTTTCCATCCGTTGTTTCTTATCTCATTAATTAGTGGGTCGTATTTGGCGTGCTGTTGTGCGATAGCTTGTTCAGGGAATCTATCGTGGCCGTATGTAAATTCAATGAATTGTATTGTGTGTGAATGTTGGGGTGTTATAGGTGTAGGTGTGTGGTTCGGGGCCCCTATTATGCAGAGGATGTCCGGTCTTAGTTTGGCGTGGCATTGGCATCTTGTTTGTGTGCATGTACAATTTATGAGCCAATCGGGGACGGTGTTATCTTGGTTGTTGTTATTGAGATTACCTGCATTCGTTAATGTGTAATATCTGGTGTGTTTGTTGGCTTGTAGTGTTTGGGTGATGAGGTGTACAGCTTTGTTGTGGCGGGCTATTCTTAGTCCTTTCAGGTATGGGTGTTCACATGTTGATAATAGGTGTGGCCATGTGTCTCTTTCATTTTTGTGGCATAGTGTACAGTTGGGGTTTTGGTATATGAGGGGCCAAAAATTGTTTTTTATGTGATTGCCCATGTATTGAGCGTAACGGAATTTTAGTGTTTGGGTGATTTGAGCATCGGATATTTTGTTGTTTTTCCAAAAGTGATTGGAGAGCTTTTGATTTATTTGGTCATTGGATAGCCATTTGTCTACGTAAGGGTATTTATGTTGGGCTATCCTAACTTCTTGGTAGTCGTGTGTCTTTGTTATGAATGTGTGTAGGTTTCTAATTGCTCCATCTCGTGTGGCAGTTGGGCAGCTTGCTAGCCAATAGGGTGTGGCGTGGGCTATATGTATGTGGGGTGTGGGGGTAGATTTTTCTTTGGTTGTTCCTTCATTGGCTAATGTGTCCGCTATTTCGTTTCCTATGATGCCCGTATGTGCCCTTACTTTGTGTATGTGAATTAAGTGCGGTGTCCAATAGATTTGGTGGCTTATGGCTTTTATGAGGAGTTTGTCTGGGTGGTGGTGTTGTGAAGTTGGGTGTTGCATGTGATTACTAATTAGATATATGCTATTAAGGTTGTCTGTGAATATGTGCGTGTCGGTTTGAGTGGTTTGTATGGTTTTGATGGCTATGAGTATTGCGTTTAGTTCTGCTCGGAGGATGTTTTGATAGCCTGGTAGTCTTTCTGATATGTGGATATCTTGGTTAAGGCTGTATACTCCAGAGCCTGCGATGTCGCCCTCTATTTGTCCTTCGGAGTTCTTAGTTGGGGGGATGAATGATCCGTCGGTGTATATGCATTGGTGGGGTGGGTATTTGAGGTGGTGTTGGCGGTAATATTTAGTTGGGAGTGGCATTTGGGGGATATTTCTTGGTGGGAAATGTAACAAACCTCTAATTCCTTGTTGGAAGTTTCTTTGGCATGAACCACCCAACCACGAGGTAAGATAAAAAGTTCTTACTCTTGCGCAAGAGCCCTTTATATACCTCCCCACCATGCCCGGTTGTCTTAAGTTTATCTAAAGTAAAAACAAGTTCAACTATAATGAACTCTATGCTTTTTCTTAAGGAAAAAGCAAGTTCAACTATAATGAACTATATTCTATGTTTTTACTTTAAACTCATTCTAGACTGCCATTATCTTAGTTCTAGTCAACATGTACCAATAATGGCCCATGTTACACTCCTCCCCATTTAACTTTGAGCGTCTCTGCTCAAATGGGACACTATCTCAAACTCCCAAGCCATAGGCTTGCTTTCGTTTGTGATTGCTTCTTCTTTTAATCTTATTGGAAACACTAACACTCTCAACACCTTTATTTTGTGTTAGCCGTTCTTGTGAACGTGCCACGGTGTCCCAATATTCTTTGAGCACTTCTGAACTCAAATTCTTTTCTGGCTCCCAAAAATTATATTCAAGTCCATATCCAAGCCACTCTATGAGGTAAATTTTTTGAGGCCTCGTACGACTACCTCTTACCTCATGTGTAAGAACGCGTTTGACTTCGAACGACAATTCATCATCTTCTAGGATTGGTGGTGGCGGAGACTGTGCTTTGCCAGAAGTCATGTATGACTTTAGAAGTGAGATATGAAATACATCATGTATTTTCAATGTCTCTGGCAATTCTAATATGTAAGCCACTTTGCCCACCCTTTTTAATACCTTAAAATGACCAATCCATCTAGGTAGCAACTTCCTTGCTCCTGGCATCTTTAACTTAATGTTAGATGTACTCAACAACACTTGAGTTCCAACATCAAAAGAGATTTCACGTCTCTTTGTATCAGCATAGGACTTCTGTCTATTTTGTGCTGCTAGCAAATGCTTCTTAGCCTCTTGCATAATACTAGACATCGATTGCACTAAGTCCTTTGCAACAGGGACATGGCACCTGTTGATCCCAAAATTCAAAGGTGTCAAGGGATGCTGACCATGATTCAACATAAAAGGAGTAGTTTGAATGGATTCTTGCCAAGCATTATTGTACGCAACCTCAACCAAGGATAAATAAATATCCCAGTCATCTTGAGTTGGACTAACATAATGCCTTAGCATATCTTCTAGAATCCAATTAACTCTCTCCGTCTGCCCATCTGTTTGAGGATGAAAAGCCGTAGACATAGCTTGTTTTGTGCCCAAAACATTACATAGTGCAACCCAAAACATTACATAGTGCAACCCAAAACCGACTAGTAAATCGAGTATCTCGATCACTAACTAGCTTTTTAGGAAGACCATGATGCTTATACACAAAGTCTGTGAATAATCTTGATGTTTCTTCTGCAGTAATCTTGGTGGTCACTGTGGCTATAAAATGAGCCATCTTGCTCAATTTATCCCTCGGGGAGATCACTCCATTGTAGAGTTGAACACCACGTGCGAACAAAGTTTGCTACCCCTATATTACATGTCATAAATAATTTTAAATTTTACGATATTTTTTCTACATATACACAACCATTGATGGTATCTTTTGTATATTTTTTTGAAATTTTTAGTCATATTCATTAATTGTAGCAATTTTTTTAGTTCAATTCTGCGTCATTCTAGTTAGAAACGGTATGTTTTATTAAAAAAACAAATCATCAAATTTAGTCACCATTTTTTACTATGTAACATGTACCATTTATATCTACTCATGAAAAAAAATTGATAAAATTGTGACCCATTTTGGTGATGATTTTTACATTTTTTACATCTAAAATGATTGCACGTGGTTGTTCAACTCTACAATGGAGTGATCTCCCCGAGATTTATCCACATGCACCAATATTGCATCATGCCCTTGTTTTGTGGGAATTAGTCCAGTGATAAAATCAAGACTAACTCATTCTCACTTCCTTTCAGGAATTTCTAAGGGTTGCAATAATCCTGCCATCTTTGTAGTAGAGGCCTTACTACGTTGACATACATCACAAGTATTCACATAAGTCTTGGCATCATCCCTCAATTTTGGGCCACCAAAATTGGTCTCAACTTGTTTCAAGGTCTTCGTAATACCCATATGTCCACTATTAAAAGCATCATGACATTCAAAGAGTATATCTTTACGAAGGGAGCGCACATCAGGTACCACAATTGCATCTTGGTACCACCAAATGGCATCTTTGAAAACCAAGTTTGCTAAATTAACCGGGTCCTTAAACCACGGGTCTAAAGCATACCCTGCAATGATCTTATTAAAGAATTCATTGTCGAACCCAGGGGAACTTTTTCTAGTGTTGGTCATCTCCATGGGAGCACTCCTCCCAATGTCGGCCGCCACTGGTTGGAAGCTACGACTTGAAGCGCTTCTTGTCAGTAAGGCTAACCTGACCCACTTTTCATCCAATAGGCTCTTGCTTAATGGATCGGCGACATTGCTTCTTCCAGGACGATATTCCCATTGATAATGAAAAGTTTGCTCCAAATACTAACCACCGAGCCTGACGCCTTGACAAATTCTGTTGTGACTTTAGATAGGTTAATGGATTGTGATCTGTAATCACTACACATTCTGAACCTTCTAAATAACAATGTCATGTTCGTAAGGCATGCACAACGGCTGTTAATTCTTGTTCACTTGTGGTATAATTTCTTTCGGCAGGTGTAAGCTTGCGACTTTCAAACGCAATTGGCCTACCTTTCTGTAAAAGAACTGTTCCTATACCCAACAAGGAAGCATTATAAAATGATTTCAAATCTTTCACCAAATATTGGTAAATTCAAAACATGCGCATGAGTTAACGCATACTTAACCCCTTCAAAAGACTCTTGACATTGATCAATACAAATGTACTTCACATCTTTTCTTGTCAAATGAGTCAAAGAAGCGACTAAGGTTGAATAACCTTGAATAAATCGACGGAAATAATTACTAAGACCCAAGAATGAACGCAATTGACTTATATCGTTGGGCCTTGCCCATCTAGTCACCGTATCAATCTTTCGAGGGTCGAACTTAATTCCATCCTTACCCGCCACATGGCCAAGGTATTCTAACTCACTCTTTGCAAAGTGACACTTAGTCAACTTAGCATATAATTCGTTCTCGCGTAGTATATTGAATACTTTGCGTAAATGTTCAAGGTGTTCTTCTTGTGTCTTTGAAAACACCAAAATATCATCAAGATATACCAAAACAAACTTTCCCAAGTGTTGTTGAAAAATTCTATTCATCACCCCTTGGAAAGTCGCAAGTGCATTTGTCGATCCAAAACTCAAAACTTTTGAATTGATAATAGCCAAAAGGCACTCTAAATGCAGTCTTAGGTACATCTTCTGAAATTCATATTTGATGATAACCTTGAACCAAATCTAATGAACTAAACACACGAGATCCGGCCAATTAATCCAATAGATCATCGATTCTTGGCAATGGATATCGATTCTTTATGTTTAGTTTATTCAAAGCTCTATAATCTATCACCATTCTTAGTCCACCATCTTTCTTCTTAACAAATAAGATTGGTGATCCATAAGGTGAAGAGCTTGGTTCTATCCACCCTTTGTGGATATATTCTGTAATTTGCCTTTTGGCTTCTTCAATCTCCAAAGGATTGATTCTATAAATAGGTCTAAACGGTGGTTTATGACCTTCTTCTAATGGTATAGTATGGGCCATCTCTCTCTCTAATGGAAGCCTTGCAGGTATGGGTTGAAATATATCTTCATATTCCTTCACCAAAGACCCTACAAGGTTATTTTCCAACCTTGATGATGATTCTTTATTGTGCACCTTTTTCAAATGAATGAGTAAAGGTGTACAACCTTTCTTTATTGCCCTCTTGAATTGCAAAGTTGATAACATGTTGCCTTGAGGCATGGACTTCTTCTTGCTTGTTACCACACTTTGAATTGTGATTTTCTTATTGCCCTTATGCAATATACAAGCTTTAGAATCATAATCAATGTGGGCTCTATGCTTATTCAACCAATTATCTCCCAAAATCAAGTCAAAGCCATCACTTAATTTGATAACCAAACAAGAGACTTGAGATTGGTATTGTTGAATTTTCACATGCACATTGACGGTCCCTTCCATGTCAACTTCCAATCCATTTCTCAATATCACTTTACCATTATTTTCTTTCACATGCAAACCAATGCGTTTGACATATGATAAACTCAAATAACAATGACTAGCAGTGCTATCTACTAACATATGCCCATCTATTCCAGAGACTTTCTCTGAAAATTGCATAGTTAGACCATTAGTCGAAATAGAATTCAAGAATCTAGGTTGAGGTGGATCATAATACACTTGCCATACGATTTTCTTTTGTCAATCCAAAAGCATCTACATAAGTGTGTTTACACTCATGTAATAATTGAAATCTTGACAATAATCTATTGTGGCCTTGACCCTTTTTCTTTTTTCACTAAAATGCAAGCACTAGTCTCAAAGGGTTTTTTGCTTTTACCTTCTACATAAGCACTTACATACTTGTCTAGGTTTTTGGAATATGGATCAATGATTAAACAATGACCCAAAAACCTTGGAATCTTCACTAAAAAGTGTATCTAGTGGGCTTCGGAGATAAGAAAATTGGTTAAACGAATTGCCTATCTTAGACTCTAAGACTTGAACAAGATAATCCAAAAATTCTAATCTTGATCTCCTTTCTACCTCAACAGATTGCCCACAATCTTTCTGCTGAGGTTCTAAAAATCCTTTTCCGCTTTGTCAATAGTGGAATTAGACTTCTTAGGGCAAGCATTAGCCCTATGGCCCCTTTTCTTCACAAAAGTAGCATTCACCTTCTTTCTTTAAGGCTGCAACTCTTTTGTATTCAATCTCCCTACCATTAGTGAACTTCATGGTAGATTTCTTTTGATTCTTAATTGGACCACCTACTCCTATAGAAAGAGTCTTTTTCTCACTGTTCTTAGTAGATGCAATCCCCAACCCATACTTAACTTGTTGGAGATTAGAATCTACAAAAACATCAAAGGTAACTAACCCCTGAAAATCTTCCCAAGGTTGGGCATTATTCAATGGGTCCACCGCTACCTTTAGTCTTATTTCTGGCTTTAACCATCAATAAAACGGTGAATCTTATCGCCAACACTCATGGGTAAAATAACAATTTATGCACATAAGTTTTAAAACTCATTGGCATAACTTTTAATCGACGAGTGTTGAGATACTTACCAAGCTTGGCACGGGTAGGCTTACACTTCATTGGCTCCTTCACTATATTAGCTTCCAAAATCGCCAACTTCACCTCATTGCGCTCCTTGGCCTTTTCCAATTCTTCCATCTCCAATAGAAGGTTTTAAATAATAATATTATTCCCTAACGTATTCTCTATCTCTAGAGTTACTAAAGCATTCGTCTCAAGAGATGCCATCTTTGTTTTGAAAATAAAACCTGCTCTGATACCAAATGTAACAAACCTCTAATTCCTTGTTGGAAGTTTCTTTGGCATGAACCACCCAACCACGAGGTAAGATAAAAAGTTCTTACTCTTGCGCAAGAGCCCTTTATATACCTCCCCACCATGCCCGGTTGTCTTAAGTTTATCTAAAGTAAAAACAAGTTCAACTATAATGAACTATATTCTATGTTTTTACTTTAAACTCATTCTAGACTGCCGTTATCTTAGTTCTAGTCAACATGTACCAATAATGGCCCATGTTACAAGGTATGATGTTCATGGGGGCATGTTTCCAAGTATTGGAGTATTTGATGTGGTAATTCGGTGTCGTGGGATATATGGGGAAGGTGTCTATTTGTGTGTTAGTGGTTTGTTCTAATACTTGTGTGAGTTCTTGGGGGGTTTGTAAGGTTGTTGTGGGGTTGGTTTGGTTATGTATACATATTATTGATATGAGTGATGGTTCTACGTATTGGTAGTATTTTGGCCATTCTGGTGTGGGGTTGTATAGTATGGTATGTGGGGGGATGGTAACAATTGTATGTATGTCTCCATGTGCATTAAGTGGGATTTGTTGTGGGGTCCAGTCATTGTGGTTAATTATGAGGATGGTGGCAGTGTTTGTATCTTCTTTGGTTGCCATTCTTGCCCAGTGGATGGCTTCCACGGTAGTGTTGTGATCCGTGGGGTATGCTAGGCCGATGCCTTTCCATCGGGAGGTTTGTACGTGTCCTATGGAGCCGAATATTTTATCCCGGTTGTGGGGGGAGTGGTATTGCGTGAGTTGTATGGGGCATGTGAGAGGGGATGAATAATATGAATGTGTAATTTTAAAAGATTCTATTAAGGTTTTGATAATTGCCGGGTGTAATGTGTGGTGTAAGTTTTTGGGTTGTATGATTTTTGGTTTTCGCTTGGGGAGTATGGTTATGTATCTTTGTATGAGCCAAAGTATATCTTGTGGTGGGGGTTGGAGGGAAGTTGTTGATTATATGGGGCGGTGGTAGGAGAATTGGTTCCATAACCATTGTAGTCTTTCGGTGGTGATGGTGGCCATGTAGTTTCCTTGTTGATCATAGATATTAGCTTCCAAGGCTTGTATTTGGATGGTTGGTTGGTTAGTTTGGATATCTTTATCGGGGTTACATTCTTGTGTGGATATTTTTAGGTTGGTGATTTGTAGGGGGGGATGTATAAATTTGTTATCCTTTGATTGAATGTGGTTGAGGCAATTAGCATATTCTTGAGTGGTATTGAGTTTGGCTTGTTTTGTGTAAAATTGTGTGAGGCATAGCATGTTGTGTTCTAGGAGGATATTGTCCGGGTGTAGGAGTTCCTCTTCTTTTCGCCATTGTTGTATGGCTCCTTGTGGTGCTTGCCATTGGCATAGGTACATTTTTTGTATCGCGTGAGCTCCCCATTTGTCTTTTTTGGTGGTGTTTTTTTCCTTTATTATGGTTTGAATTGCTTGACCTAGTATCCTATGAGTTGAGTGGGGGGGAGTGTTCACCGTGGTTTCTCCTTGTAGTTGTGCTTGTTGTGTGATGTGTGTGGGATTTGTGGTTGGTGTAAGGGGGGGGGGAATATTGTTGATGCTTGTTGGAGGGCCTCTTTGATAGTTTTAGGTATATGTGTGTATGTGGATTTAAATTCTTGTGGTGTTAGTATGGTTCCAGTAACGAGGTTTTGGATTTGTGGGAGTGTGGTGATGCCATACATGTATAGTTTATCAAGGTATTTTTGGGTTTTAGATTTGGAGAGGTCGGTGAGGGTGTTGTAGTTTGGGTTGGTTTTCCAAGCTTTTTCTAATGGAGTTATTTTGATGGGGAATGCCCTAATTGCGGTTTGAACGTGGATTTCGTATTCTCTTTCGAGGATATGCAAAGACAATATAGTATGTAGGTTGCATTTCGCTTTTCAAGTTGATTTGGGAGTTAGTTTCAAAGCCCCTAGAAGTAGTCTAGTAAGGTGGCAAGATGGAGTCATCACATATAACCGTACCTCTCATCCATCCAAGATTTTTTGACACTCGTGTCCCCTATAAGTTTGTGGTTGATTCATCTACATTAACTTTCAGCAGACCAATTTGGGGTCTTTGAAGCTAATTTTGGCGTCAAATCAACTTTAAAAACTACCCTCAGGATTACACATTATTTTGGGGCTTTAAATGTTGAATTTTAATGAGAGGTACAATTGTGCGTGGAGATCCCTTTGCCCTTGAACCTTATAAGGTTTGTTTTTAACTATAACCCCTTCATCCATGATGAATGAGTTTCAAGTAGACATGCATGATTCATGTCCTTATCTTGATCATGCACCTATATTTGAGTGGTATGTAGTTAGGTGTGGTTCCAAGAACGAGGACCAAAAACACATGTGGTTAAAAGAGATTGAACTATGTACTCAAAATATGATTACCATTCTAGGTTCAACAATCAACATAATTGGGGGACCTACATAACCATTTAATGAACACGAGAGTCTTCACTTTGATAACAAATAAGAATTTCATATGAATGCCCAATTTTTTATGTTTGAGGAAAGTGCCTACAACCTTGTTCTAGATTCAGTAACCATCTCGTACTAATCACATGTTTCACATCCAAGGAGAAGTGGGCCACACCGTTTATGGCATTTAGTGTCACATGTGTAGTAGTGTCACTTACCCTATTTTGAGGTGTATGCTAGGTTACACTATTGATCAACAACTTCACCATTAGTGTCACCTCTTGACACATGGCGTTCAAATGTACTTGCTAATATCTTGGCATCAGTTTGTTCAATATTGTTACGAGGTGCATGCCTATGTTACACAATGGTCTACAAGTTGACTAAAGTGTACGCAAATGACACTTGGCATTAGTATGCTCAAGAGTATCCTCCCCTTGCATACTAAAATGTAAACACATGACACATGCCATTAGTATGCTCAATAATATCTTCCCCTTGCATACTAAAACGCAAAACTATCATCTCAAATATCCCAATGTGCTATGCTAAATGTAATTACGTAAATAAAATTTTAGTTTAAAAAGTAACTTGTGTGGATGAATAGTATCATATTGACAATTAGTGGACGTGACACTTTGAGACCTCTACGCATCTAGTTTAGGCCGTGACACTAAATACCATAAACGGTGTATCATTAAAGACCCATCTACCTTAAAAGGTTTGTTGGATTGATTCCCGGCTGTGAAATCTCCTCACTACTTGACAAAAACTTGCCAAATGGTCAACTGCCCCCTATGCTTTGGCCCTGGCCTGTCGGCCTTCTGTCTCAAAAAAGAAAAAAAAGAAAAAAAGAAAGTTTGTTTTTACTGCAACCCCTTCATCTAGGATGAGTGAGTTTACATAGACGCCCACGACTTAGCCCATCATGGGCATGAAATATAAGTGTAAGGATTTCATCCAAGATGAACAGAGACGGATGTTTCATTCATCCATTCATCCATGAAGAGAGTTGGCCGGTAGGTAATGTGGGAGGGCAGCAACTAACGAAGGTGGAAGGTCGCTACATACACGCGGTGAATGAGTGGAACTCCCGCGACGAAACCCTAGCGCACGGTTTGTTTGGATTTTTGGAGCATTGGGAGCCTTTGGGAGCATTTGGAGCAATCGGAGCTCACATTGCGGAGCATCAGAGAGCAGCCATGGTGGGATTCGAGATGAACGACCGGAGAAGTAAGTACAAACCATCACACAACAGACTCAATAACCTTTCTCTCTCACTCTTACACTAAGAAATTCTCGGCTTGTGCCTCACGCAAATGCAAAATGGACATGGCGATGGGATGGAACAGAGATCGGGATCGGGTTGACGGGATTTGGAGTCCTGTTCACATTCCTGGGGGTCATCTTCTTCTTTGACAAGGGCCTCTTGGCCATGGGCAATGTAAGTACACACAGACGGTGCCATTTATTTATGTATTTACCTATCCGTCCATCCAGCCATCTTCATGCATCATCTCTGTGTTGGCTGCATCTCTCCTGAAGATTGTTGTAACCATACCCCTGGTTTAATGGCTTGAATGTGAGCTGAGCTGAGCTGAGCAGCCACTTAGGGTTTGGAGCAATGTACTCTGTTTTTTAGGTGAAATGCTCTCTCATCGGTCTTTGCTCTGTTGTAGATACTATTTGTAGCAGGAGTGATGCTGACGATCGGCCTGAAAGCAACGGTGTCCTTCTTCGTTAAGCCCCGCAACTATAAGGTGAAAGATGGCTTGCAAAAACTATCCTGTCTTCAGCTGAATGGATATCTAAACTTTCCTGTCTAATCCTATTCAGGATTATGGCAGTGGTTGTTTCGTTTCCTCTGTCTCTTGAGGGAGAGAAATTATTGCAGACTTCTAGTCGGGTAGCTGAATGAATCAACGTAGATAGATGGTGCTACACCGGTCACTTTAAGCGCTGAGCATATATGTTATTATTAGATTAAAAAAACAATGTTATGAATTATGCTTGTTAGCAATTGACAGGGGATTGCAACGCACCAAAGTATGTCTTGTTTGAATCATGTATGCAAAAGTTATAGAGGTTCAAAGTTTCATTGGTAAATGACCCCAAACCAACACGGGAGCCTAATGTTAAGGTGGTGGGCATTCTCAGGATTAATATGTGCATATTGTGCAAGATTTCAATGTGTTGATTTTGGGGGGGTTGTTGGTTTTAGCACCATCTACTTTAGGTCACTGGTTTTTCATTTCCTTGAGAAGACCTTGGAAGACTACATGTTGGTATTGGAATGAATTAGATCACTGGTGTTATATCTTCATCTCGAGGGAGAGAAATTCTTGCAGACTTTTGTGTTGGTATCTGAATGAATTAGGTCACTGGTCTTATTTCTTCTGTTTCTTGAGGGAAAGAAAATAATCTGCCTGATGCTTATGAGTAACTGTTACTTGTGGTTTGAGTGTGTACACAGGGGTCCATACTATTCGGTGCAGGCTTCTGTCTGGTCGTCTTTGGATGGGCAATAGTGGGCATGATTGTTGAGACATACGGCTTTGTTCTTCTCTTCAGGTATATGTTAGCTTATAACACATGTAATTTTCCATACTTTAGGTATAATTATCTACCATGCTGGTCACAGGCAGATCATTACCTCAATGGCCTATACGTCTCAAAATGGGACTCTGAATTTCAATTGATCGGATTTTGCTCAAATCATTTTTTTTTAATCAATTGCTTAAATGATCAGATGTAGCTATTGAATTTGTCTTTCAACTCCAAAATCTTAATTATAAAATTCATTATCAGTTATCCTTTATATCTCAGGAAGGACTGTGAGGGCTACTACAACATTTTTGATATGGACTTGTTATGCGTCACTTCCATGATTTTAGTGTGAGCTAATGGTACATTGTTTTGACTCTTAATTGCAGCGGTTTCTGGCCAACAGCACTCGTCTTTTTGTACAGAGTCCCTGTTCTGGGATATTTTCTTCAACAACCTTTCTTAGTTGCAGTAAGTGGTGCTAGACACATGAGTTGCCTTTCAGTTATGTCTTTCATGTATCCTTGAATGGTATGTTTGCAGTTTGGCAGGTTACACCTGGAGTTCTGTGGTTAACATGCTAAACTGCAAAGTTGCTTGTACAAAGTTGCTATGATGTTGTCTGGTGCTTTGCATGTTTATTGTGAATGGGAAGGTGATGTAGGGCACATATTCTATGAGGGAAGTCACAGGCTGCATTTTGGCACCTTACATCTGTGTGGGTGTTGTTGAACTGGCAGTTTTTTGATCGGTTTCGAGAGCGCAGGGTGCCAGTGTAACAATTGGTGAGACATTCTTGGAGAGTAGTAGTGACATTGTTGCTAAGTATATTGCATAAGTACAGAGCTGGCTTATGAAAAGCCCTGCATCCTGCATCAAGCTTTTGTTGTAACATATGTAGAGTTAATCATCTTCTGCATTGGGTAACCAGACCCTTGAGCTCAAAGTTCAATACAATCAATGATTCAAATTGACTCCTTTGCAAGTGACACTGAGAGGTCTGTCTCACTGTGGGAGTGGATTTCGACTGACATGCGCCTTGCACAATTTTGATGTCCATGTTTCTTTCTCTTTATGATTATTTCTGGAAGTTTATGTGTTAGTTCTTCATCATCACGGTGTAGTCTTTAGTATCCTACACACCAGGAGCAGCTACTGGGGAGCTGACAGCAATGATCAACACATAACTTAATACCAATGCTATGTACCACTGGATGAATGTGGTACATAGTGTTAGTTTCAGGTTCAATCGTAGTTTCGGGTATGCATATCTTACATAAAAATCAAAGTTTTGAATTCCATATCATATTGGATTTCAATATGACATATACTGGGTTTTAGATTAAACTTTATAGTAACTTTCTCTACATCTGCAATAATCAATTATTTGAAATTTTATTTCCTTCAAGTGTGATTAGAATTCGTGTGTTTTCTTAGAATATCTACTTGTGGAGTTTAACCTTGTGTCTGTACTTTTAGTTAGTTAATCTTATCTACATGAAACATTACCTATTGGTGTGGCGTTTTCATATGAGCAATGCCACATTTTTTGTATGAAGATATAGTAATTGATAATAAAAATTTAAATTCATACAAGTGTCACTGAATCACATTTGTTTAATTGTCTTGTAGTTGCATATTGAATTTGGCTAAAGTAAATCATTCTAATAAGATGTTAGAGTCACAAACAAAACTGAGTACAACTCTGATTCACTTCCATTTGAAAAATCATACCATAAGCATGAGTGGGCAAGATCCAAGTGCATTCAAATGAAAGTTGTAGTACATGATGTACTACATAGTGCCAAAAAGTTTGAAGTGGATTTTAATTAGCGTGTGAAAGATATAAAATGTCAAAATTGGCTCTTCAAATACTCAGTATTGTTTGAAATTGTTTAGAAAGCCTTCAAAACATACAAGACTTTGAATGAAGCCAAACTTTTGGCATGTTGCCTCTATGATAGTGTCAAACATCATGTTAAACATGCACGTGTCCTTTATCAATGGAAATTGGCATTTGTATGCTTCCAATAAAATTCAAATTGTCAAAAAATAGATAAATTACAATAGAATGGCATTTGACAATCCTTCATGGAATTGATGGCATGGGGTTGTAGTGGACATCATAAAAGACCTCCAAGTACTAATATGGGCCATTGTTGTGTCTATTTCAACTTGTATTTGAATTTTTTTCAATATTAAAAAAATCCTTTATAATCTAAGTTTTTTTCCATGGAATATTATGATATTTTCTTTTCAAAATTTATTTATGTCCCAATATCGATTGATGTAAGCTTTCTATCCACCACATTTGTTTCACTTGTCTGTGCTTATGTACAAGGATTTTGATAAAATAACTAGTCGTATTTTACTCCTTTTGCAAAGTTTATACTAAAATGCTTTTTAAAATTGAGTTAGGTGACAATCAAAGAACAAACACCATAATGACACATGTTTGAAAAGGATTGGATCATGTCTTCAAATTGTATTAACTACTCCATACTCAACAGTGACCAATTGGGAGGACCTATGTATTCAACTAAGAAATTAACAAACATGAGCTTTTGATAACCATAACTAAATCAAGGGAGGTCCGATTTTCAATCCAAGCTTTTGTTGATATTTCATCATGGGTTTCCCAATGCAACACACATGTGAAGACCTAAATTTGATCAAGAGAAGATGGAGAACAAGGAAAGGAGCCAACGTACCTTACGGAGCTCGATCAACACTCTCATTTTCTTTGAGACCCATCATGCAATTAGGTGAGGTGGTAGATCTCAGGGATCGGTATTTGAGGGAGACGGGAATTGTCGGGGAACTACACTGTTTTTTGCATTTAGTGTTGTCAACAGTAATTACGAACCACAACACTAAATGCCAGTGACGCCCTTAATGTTTACATCTCCACAATTAGTGTTATAATATTTTTATGTTTTGTGTTTTGTTGCTGCATGGTTGCACCACCACCATCTCTACCACCACTACTTGAACACTATTTGTCAAGTGTTTGGTAGATAGTGTTGCAGGTAAATGAATAGTAACAACATTAAATGCCACACAACACTAAATGCAAAAAACAGTGTAATGTTTACGAATGTACCTCACCTCTCATTCATCCAACATAAAAGCCTTGAAATAGTATGCAATCCAAAAAGTTACTTTGTTAGATTATTTAACACCGAAATAGGCTTCAAAAACCTCAAATTAGTCTACTCGAGGTCATGTGAGGTAACACACTTGTAGGTGTTACACAATTGTGTGTGAGGTGTTCACATAATTGCACATCACCGACTTGGCCCAATCCCTTTCAAGTTGCCACAACAACATAACCCTTTCCGAGGCCGGCATTATAGGATTCCGACCGTTTCACTCCAATTTGCTAGAATGATGTGGGATATTACATAAGTCCGGTTAAATGGTCACAAGGTATAATGTATAAGGTAAAGGTAAGTGGGGTCGTAAGAAACAATTTTCTCTTTGCACCCACTTCTCGTAGGATATGAAACACATAATTAGTGCGAGATGATTAGTAAAACCAGATCGTGCCCATAGTGTCCCTTTCCTCATGATTTTTGGAGCTTGGATGAATATCTTATTCATTGTTGAAGTGAGATTCTTTGGGTTGATAAATGATCATACATATTCTCTCAATTCTGTTGACTATTAAATCTAGAATAAAGGGGTAGTCCAATCTCTTGTCAACATGTGTCTTTTTAGTGACCATTTCTTAATTCAAACCCAACCATACACAACTCAAATATGGGTGCCCGTTTAGGATGAGAACCTAAATTAGGCACATCTACCTTGCATTGTAGCCCTTAGATCCCACTTGGAGGCTCCATTTATACAATAAGTACTTAATTAGTAAGCCTTACAACGAATTCTTGGACAAAATCAAGTTAGTTCATGACATCCATAGATCTTCTCATAACTTAAGGTATGTGGCCTTATGTGGTCGTTCTTCTCCATTGGACACATGCATTTGAGTGGTGTATGGCAAGGATTGTAATTAAGAATGGACACCAAAATGACACGTGTTACTATGATATTGGACTACATGCTCAATACATGATATCATTCTAGGTTTAATTGTTAACATCTTGGTCCTAATCCTAAAACTTGAAA
Source organism: Polytrichum formosum (assembly GCA_964035585.1). Lineage (NCBI taxonomy): Eukaryota > Viridiplantae > Streptophyta > Polytrichopsida > Polytrichales > Polytrichaceae > Polytrichum > Polytrichum formosum. Next base: position 50,714,177 of record OZ037938.1, on the reverse strand, counting down.
TGTTCTCAAAATTATTTGACCTCCGTGTATCACGGATGTTGACTGGAGGAGACAATCCACGGTACGATCCAACGGCCAACATTGTCTTTGGAGTTGGAAGTGCTCACAATAAGGCCATATGCCTTAGACTACTTAATATTCATTGTTGTGGATGGAGCGAGAGAAGTGTTGCATACGAGCATACCTTCATCCCTCCAACATAAAAACTTGACCCCTATAGATTCGTGGCTAATATCTCTCAAATGACTTGGACTAGGCTAATTTGAGATCGTAAATCTAAGTCCGGTGTCATATAAACCAAAAATAACAACCTCCGGGTTGCATACTATTTTAGGGTTTTATGCTCTCTCTCTCTCTCTCTCTCGTCGATTTCTGGGCATAATGGGTCAAAATTCTAATATGTTTCCAAATCCAACCAGTTACATGTTGTGATCTTTTGGTTTTTCTTTATTAATTTGAGGCATATTCCATAGATTCCTCAAAATGATGGGTAACTTTCCCGAGACCTTGAACTTCAACCGCTTATTTCTCAAACTCCAATTTTTGTGCATAATGGGTCACACTTCTAATATGTCCAAGTCCAACCTATTACATGTTGTGATCTTTTAGGTTTTCTTTATTAATTTGAGGTATATTCCATAGATTCCTCTAAAATGATGGATAATTTTCCCGAAGCCTTGAACTTTAACCGGCTCATCCGTAACTACACTAAATAGTATATTTAATGTTAGTTACTATTCAGAGTTACTCACTCCTATATCTTTTTACTATTAATGTAAATTTTTACCACGTAAAGATGTTAATGTTCTATAATGTCCAACAGCCCAATTCGACCTTCGTTGGTAAAAAATTTACATTAATAGTAAAAAGATATAGAAGTGAGTAACTCCGAATAGTATCTAACACTAAATATACTATTTAGTGTAGTGGTCTCGAAGATATAAGTTAGAGCGTAGTATCCCGATTTGTCATTGTAGTACTACTAAGGTGGCACGGTCTTCATGAAGGTGGTATATCTCACAAAGGATATGGGATATGCCCGACAGACAGACATATATAACACCCAAGCCACCACCCACTTGGGCTTTCCAATCTGCCACACCTAACTTAAGGTAGGTAAGATGGGCCACGCTTACCTTAAATGGCCGCTTTCTCCCAACCAAGCATGTTGTTGCGAGGCTGCGCCTAAAGTACCCAGGTAACACCTATTTTTAATCCTTAAGCCGCCAACAAGTGAGTGCCATCGAGTAAGGTAGAAATACCATAACCCGTGAAAATAAGGTGACTCGCATTGAAGATATGGTCTTACAATCATGAGGTAGTTTTCCAAGATAGACGAGAAGGATTCGTGAAGAATGCAAGTTGTTTCATATTTTTTTGCCATGTACAAAAAAATTCTACAATTTTTCAAAGTGGAAAGTTGTCAAACTCCCTACTCGTTCACTAGATTCTCCCTACACCGAACACAGTAATCCGCATTTCCATATAGAACATCACCTAAACCGGTTACCTCATGAGTACATTAAACTTGACTCCCATTGGCTACACTAAGTGTACACGCATTGAAGTTGCCGCCTCACCGTGATCGGTTTCAGAAATGGCACTTCGCTGTTATGACGGTGGTCTAGTGCACAGGTAGAGGGTGGTTAACCGGTTTGGGTATTTCTACCTTAAGCCATCGTTGAAAGCGATTAATCATATGCATCATTAAGTATAAAATAGCACCACTCAGCTATTCATAATAACGGTGTTAAGAAGGATGCAAGAATGTTTTTAGAAGAGCACCACCTTTGACCAATCACAATGACTAATCAAGGATCTTTCCGCTTAACAAGGCAGTGTAAGAAGTAATCCACGAAAGGGGGACAACACCTTCATTTGACAAAAGATTCTCACTTGCAATAAGGTTGATTTTGGAGCGATTCTCAATTAGCAATCCAACATCATAACATTATTTAGATCCATAACATTGTTTTGTGGAATATTCCATCATTCAGACTGAATGTGAGGAATATTCCATAGAATATTGTCAGTCCCACATAACATTGTTATGGATTTGAATAATGTTATGATCACTTGACACCCCCCTAGTTGACAATAAAAGTTTTTTTTCCCTTAAGACGACTTTGAGAATTTCTGTAGGTTGCATATGGATTTATTATTTTTTGAAACTATTTTTGTAGTCTCTAGATAGACTTTCTAGTCTATGGAATTTTTTTGAAAAATTTCCAAGCTACTTAACTTTCTTGAAATATAAATTTTTCTTAAAGTGTCTCTTTAAGGCCTCGATACTTTGCCAAGATGATAGTCAACAGGAGCCAGTCTTCGAGCATAGACATGAAGAGCCAGATGCAAAGATCAACACAGACCAAAGAAATCGCAAACAAGAGCCAACCACATAGCGTAGACAAAAGAAGCAGAAGCGGCGATCAAACCAAACATAAACACATAACAACAAAGCGTAGACAAACAACTTTTTCAAGCCCTCAATGACCAAGGCCAACTCAGAAGAAAATATATCAAGGGCTAACTAAATACATAGTAACAAAATATAACATATCACTTAACCTCCCAAAACTTAAACACCAAGCATGCACCAAACCCCCCACATCTAGAACCCTCTTCTCTTACTAGAGAGAGAATTTGAAATCCACATAGATGCAAGTGAAGCCTCCTTCCCCATACATCAAACACAACTAGAAACACAATTGCTCAACAGTAGCAACTACACACACTTACCCAACAAGAAAAGGCGTGTGCCAGAAAGTACCTCAACAAACTATACCAATACAATATCACCACCCTAAATCGAATTCAAAACCAGATGTGTACCAAAATTCTTTCCCACAAAGAATTTGAACAAAAATACAAAAGATTCCCCAAACTATCAAGGATGCCTTAAAGCAAACAAACACCATATAAATCCCAAATGAACACCAAATACACAACCAAACAACCTCACCAAACATACACACCCACCAAACTCAACCACCTACAAGAAACGGAACCCCCATACACAAAATCATAAATGAACAAACTTGCGGTCCGAGATGACCTTAAACTACCGGGTGATAGTGGAGAGGTACCCGTTTCCGAATGGAGAGGTTGGCGGTTCGATTCCTGCTATGAAATCTTCTCTCTACTTGACGGAATGAAGTAGGTAGGTAGGTAGGTAGCCAAGAGCCCACCCACCGCAAGGTAGGCAATAAACCCCATCCTTCACCAAGAGGATTCTTGAGCAAGGGTAGGGCCAACAGGCTCAAATTCAAGTTGGAATGCCTGACGTTTCAATTTATATATATAAACCTGAAAAAAGAAAAGATAAATGGGGAGCAACGGCCTTACAATCTCATGGGTTTTTGTTACAAGTTGACATTCAATCCAATATGCCTCAACAAATGGAACAAACCAAAAGGTAGGGTGGAAGGGATCTTTCATGAAGTTAGAGTTATTGACACCATTAGGAGGAGAAGAACAAGACCACGTTCTCCTATGGTAGGGTTGGAACATTGGCATCTTAGGTCGAAATAGAAATAGGGAACCCAATTCTTATACCATGCCTCTAAGATTGGGAGAGGCCTCCTCGAACCTCCGAACCCAAACCTCCTTGCCCTTATAAGTTGTAGGACATGTATACGGAGAACACATGCTTGGAAATGGGCCATTCACATCACTCGCAAAGGTTGAAGATTAAGTCTCCTAACGATTTGATTGGGAATAAAAACTATAGTTATTTGGTCGCGACGTTTCGAAAAATATATGCCAAATGGAATATATTGGACATCTTTTAAGATGCATCACCCTTTAGGTTATTTGGATCGAATGCAATGACATGGTCTTCATCCAATGGTCTTGGTTCAATATGAAAGTTAACCCTTAAACGTCTGAGAGGCCTAGATTGGGCCCCTTCATGCATAGAAACATGTATTTAAGTTACATACTTACATTTTTGGTGATAATGTCAAATGTTACACTACCTGGCATTTAACTTAATCATCAAGTGTGAACTTTGAATCGGAAAAAGCACCTTGATGGTATCAAATATTTTAATTCAAACATACAACATGAGTGCCCTTGGATGCAAACACATACGTTGTATTATGATCATCAATGTCATGTATGAGTATATATTTCTTTTCAAGGAAGATTTCTAAACTTGGTGAGGCTCATATAAATTGTGTATATGACCGTATTTTGAGGCTATGCGTCCTTTAAAAAATCGAGAATCTTATATGGGATAAATGCTCATTTATGGTAGGATTGCATGGAAAAGAGCCTCTTAAGTTATGCAAGAGTAATTTGGCTTCGGAAGAAGCACTTCTCAAGAACTTTGACCTCACTTGAGGTGGGTTCCATCCCTTTCCAAGTGGGCATATCTTCTTGGTTCTTATTTCATTTGGCAATGGCCTTTTGTCTCCACACCCCATCCCCCAAATAGGTATGTTTAGGTTTTTAAGTTCTTCAATGATGTTTGTGTGTATGTCGCCTCTTACACCTGAAGTTATGATTATTAGAGGATTGGCTTTCTAACCTTGAGCCCAAATTTTGTCTATTAGCGGGTTTTTATATGTGTGTGTGTGTGTGTGTGTGTGTGTGTGTGTGTGTGTGTTTGGATGGCTTGGTTGATGTATTTATCATGTGTGTAGGTGAATTCAACTATTTGCATGGAGAGATTTGGAGTGGAGATTAATGGTCCAGTTTGGTCGATGGTGGCCCCTTGAATGTAGATGATAATTGGGCATAGTTTGACTAAGAATGTACATCTAGAGGTGTTGCACGTGCAGTGTAGTATCCATGGTGGGATGGTGTTTTCATGAGGTGTGTTATGTTTTGTGCCTACATTGATGAGTGTGCAGTGTCTTGTGTGTATGCATGATTTAAGAAGGTTTATTTGATGAACAACGACATTGTGTCACGCTATTTGAAGTTCTTTTAGGACTTTGTTCTCGCACGTGGATAGGAAGTGTGGCCATGTGTCTTTATTGTTGCTATGGCATAGCGTGCGGTGACAAATGACATTGGCCACTTTACACTTTCTCAATATATATATATATATATATATATTGAGAGGGGAAGCATCCTCAATTGTTTGAGATTTGGATGAAAACTTGTCACATACAATTTTCAAACTCCCCAAGTTTGCAGGTTTGAGTTCTTGACCTAGTGTAAAAGGAACCTAAGGCTCCTTTACAATATAGTGGTTGGGAGCTCATAGAAAGGAGATTCATAGACACAATTGTTCGTTTAGGTCCACTTACTCTTAGTGACCATGTGAGGCCAAACCGCCCACCCTTAAGCGTCCTAGTCCGGGTGAGGGAATGGATGTCACATTCGTTTCGCATAGCTCCCTCTTAACAACTTCATTGGAAGTCATTACATCTCTCATTAATTCGTACACTCAATTTATTCCATAACAAGGTTACAAGTGTTAAGAAACACTCTTCTCTATCGTGGCGCTATTCGCGTGCTCAAGTACACTCCCCCACAACCGTACCCCCGATTACACGGAGAGCTAACTACCTAGTTAACCCATCCATTTACCTTAGGGTACTAGACCTAACTAACCCTCCTTCTAACTGCCCTTAATCCAGCTGCCCCTTAGTAAGCTGGTCGCAGCTACCTTACTAGTCTGTGGCAGCTCCTTAGTCTGTCGCAACTACCTTAGTCTGTCGCAGCTCCTTAGTATTCTGTCGCAGCTCCTTAGTAGTTGGTTGCAGCTACCTTACTAATCTGTCGCAGCTCCTTAGTCAGCTAATTTTCTAAGCTCCCCCTAATCAAATCTATTCTCTAAGTTCCCCCTAGTCAACTCTATTCTCTACCACACTACACAACACACACACACTCACTCACACCCACACGAGAGAGAAAGAGAAAAGAAGAAGAGAGGGAGAGAATGAGAGAGGGAAAGAAGAAGAGGAGAGGGCACCCAAGACCACAAACCCCTCAACCTTCTCCTACTTAGTAGGACCTTATCCTATCCACTAACTCCTTACCCCCTAAACCAACAAGAACACGTTCTAATTCAAACATTTAAATCCAAGGACCTCCCCCTTGCTTCATCAAACACTACTCACTTAGCCAAAACACTCCCTCATGTCACTAAGCTTCTAATCAACCACACAAAATAGTCTTAAGGCCTAAAACATCAACCACACCAAGCCTCACTCTTTTTAATACTTTTAGTTGTTTCAATAACGACTTCGAATGCAATCCTAAGTAAATTCTAAACATAAAACAAATATGAACAACCATTTTGGGCTCATAGACCACTTTACTCACAAAATGAGAGTTCGACCAAATGATATTCTTAAGCCACCTTCATGAGTTAAGTTAGCATTTATGCCTCATTACTCATGCAAATTATCTTGGGTCAAAATCAAATCACAAAAATTCACAATTTTTTTTATACATTCGTACAACAACAATAGCAACAAAAAGATTCAAATTGATTGAGATAATGAATTATCAAAGTACTGTGGAATGTCCATAAATTAGTGTGGGGCAACCTAATTGCACCGTATATTGGTGTACACACTAGAGTTATCCATACATGCCCTCTAGTTACACAATTTAAAGAGGGATGGAGCCATAGGTTTGCTCATTCTTTGAGAAGACTTTCTATTAAGAGCTCATTAGCTCATCATACATTGGAGCGTATTTTGAAAGTTGGGTGAAATTTTTGGGGCATCCTCTTTGTACCTCTTAAACTTTGAGAGAATTTGAGGATCTAAAATAGGATAGGCATGTGGGACCCACTATCCTAAATCCCATATTGGCCTATGCAAGGCTAGCTTGGTCCACCCATCCTAGTAGGACAAGCTAGAAAGCTTATTTTGAATAGCCCAACACCATTCTATGTGTATGATAATTTAAGCATTAAGAAGACTTAGGTGACTTTGTGTTAATTTTGTTAACCTTAAGGTTTGGGATTAAATCCATGATTTCATTTCCTTTACTTACAAATTACTCTTGTGAACTTCCAATCGCATTAATTTGGCACTTACCCCCTAGCTTCCTACACCCAATTTCCCTCAAATATGCCCAGAAAATGTGACCTCACTTTCAACAATTGTAGCTAAAGATCTAAAGTTTTTTCAACAAATCCAACCGTGTAGATGTTTGTAGGTTAGAGGTGACTATTTACAATCCAAAATTTGAGCATTGAAGTTTCGTTATGTAGGAGATTACATTAGGAACGTCAATAGTGGTCTTGAGGGTTAGCAATTTAGAAATTAAATTGGGGTTGGTTTACTGATCGAACCTCCACTCAAATCATCTCCAAATGACAAAATGTTACCCTCATTCAAAAGAGGGGCAATATACCTACTCAAATCAACTTACAAATCTTGAAACCATTATTTTGTGATTTTTTGGGAAGCTTTGCAATCTGAGGTAGCGGTGCCATAATTGTGCACCTTCCACATGGATTTACACCCACCAACACATGTCCAACTAAAAATTCCAATAACAGATGTTTCAAGATATGTTGCGTTTGAGTGTCATGCAAATTTTTAGATCAACTAGGAATCATTTGCACATAGGGATCAACAAAAAAAACACATGTTTAGGATATGCTGCCCTGAACCGCGGAGGTGACAAATGTCAATCTTGCATTCGTGGAGCGGTTCCAATGTAAACCGGGTGAGAGCACACTCCCATATTTGAATCAATCCCAAAATAGCTAACTATGTTGAATCAAAATTATCCACATGGCATAACAGAGCAGACCTGAACACGAACAAGAGGAGTAGTTGAAACAGTCTAGTAACCATCCGAACTAGTGTCAAAGGGGTCAAAGCGAATTGGTCACGACCAAATTATGGTTGCATAGGACATCAGGGGGTCAAGTTAACACCAATGATAGCCGGTGGGATAATCAGTTGTTGTTTCAATCCTCTAAAACATCAATACAATAGACAACTTAGTAGGTCGTGTCATGTCTAATAATGCCATTCACACTCACACAGACAGTGAACGGGGAGATCCAACGTTTAATGTAAAATCAGTCAAGTGAAATTGATAAATTACCAGGTTAATTTCAATATTGTAGGCCGTATAACCGAAGGAAGAATTAAGTGTATAGGAAATCAACCGCTTCTATAAAGTTGATGACGGTTTTTCATCCCTTCCCATTCAAGAGTGGGCGGATATTAGCTGCCCCACACCATCTCCCACCGGTTCTTAGGTGGGTCGCTCGAGGGTATCTCCAGTTATAACCGGTTCTCCCACACCTTATCTTGAATCCTCCATCTGCCTCTTTCTATCATTTAGGGTTTATGTACGCGGTGCCGCGGCGGGACTGCACCAAAGCTATCATCCCCATCCCTTTGTTAAGTGTTGTTTTAATGTTTTACAGTGTTTATTTGATGTTTTAAGGGTGCTGATTTCATATTTTTGAGTGCCTATTTGATGTTTTTGGTTGTTGTTTTCAAGTATTATTGAGGGTGTTTCATGTTTTCATACTTGAATACTTCTGATTTCTTTCAAAATATGATTTGAAATGATCTTTTATCATATGTAGTAATCAAAGTTGAATTAGTGTGCAAATTGCCTTGAACTTAGCATGTGAACTGAGTTCTTATTTTATTTGTCAATTTTGTAACCGATTGCTTCTAGAAACTTAAGGGAAAATGACTAGGAAGCCAAAAAAACATTAGGTTTCTCACCGAATTGAGTTACTAAGCTTAAGCATCAACCGGATGAGCATAGACAACCCACCAAATGACATGTGGAAAGAGGGGTAAAAATCTGAGTTAATGGGTTAACTGCACGGAGATAGGCTCTTCACTTTCATTTTGGGCTTTACCCCCCTAAACCCACCAAAGGACACATAATTCCACCTCCTACTAAATTCAAAGTGATGATCTGGCACAGCATCATAAAGTCTCCCCAAATCTACATACTGCAAGTGGAACCAATAAGACAAGAACTGAATCATAGAGAAAAGTGAGTGGAAAGTGGCAGGGTGAATTTGGCAAGTAGGGAATGATACCCTCATTTATTCCCAGCTTAGGGAGGAATATTCCGCCACTCATAGTGTAGGACCTAGAACTCCAGACTATTGGCTGATGGTGACGTGGCAACCTTGGAGATACTGACATGGCACTATTTAACCCCCTTATATCTATCTATCTATCTATATTTATATTCATCGATCATTGTATGTTTACCCTCCATATGCTTAATTATGAAAAAATTCCAATATACTTTAACCTCCTTAAAATCACGCGCTGTGGCAACCAAAGTGCATGTGATATTAAGGAGGCTTGCAGTATTAACATGGATGCATGATAATAGAGAATTAGTGCAGCATATGACAACATGGAATAACACAAAGTCGATATTACAATAATGACAATGTGATGCATGTGAGCATGTGGTTTGAATTCTTTGATGGATTGTTTTAATGTCAAAACTCATTGTATATGAGGGGGATATGTGACAACAAAGAGGGAGATTTAAACTGAGCACATCCGTTCACTAGGGTTTCAAAATAGAAGAGAGGGAGTGGCATTACAAAGGGTGATGTTACAGAGGGGAGGGTGTGTTAAGTGAAAAAAGAAAAGAAGAAAATAATAACTGGGCCATTCCAATGAATAACTGGTTGATGATAAAGAAGTGAGGATAGCAACCCGAGTTTGGTCAAATTTCTCCCCATTAACTGCCTCATCTTCATATTCACTGATCATCATATATCCTCCGTGTGCTTTAATGTGAAGCATATGCCCCTAGCATATTACTACTACCCTTCATTATTACTACTTTGTTTTATTATTACTTTGGGAGGCGGGCATGTGAGTTGGCCCCCTACCACTACTAATGAAGATTTTTTTAAATAAAAATAAAAACGTAGAGAATTCTATTATGATTGATGTATGTATGTATGTATAGAGAGAGAGACCTCGACATTAGCATCATAACCCCAAATTTGTTTAGAGGGACCCACTTGAGATGGATAAACCACAAACCTATGGGGATCATGTTTGTATTAGACCCCTTTTACCTTGGTAACAGTGGCGGGGGCCTAGTTGAAAGAGGTGGGCGTCTAGCCATGGCCTCTCTTGTTGCCATTCATGCATATCCTAAACCCAAGACAAATGATGACGCCGACAATGGCATATACAAAGTTGTACGTTGGTATAATTCCGTGAATCGTCTCTAGTACCCAACCTCGGGATTGTTGACTACTCCAAAATGTGGGTAAAGTTTTATGCTGCCTAGGGTACACCCTAGACTCCGTAACATCAACCCTCGTAATGTCACGCACTCTCCAATGCCATGAAACCCTAGGAATGGATGTTCTTAGTTCAAATCTCACACCTTATTTATCTCCCTTATATCAAGATTTATTCCATTAATGAAAACCGCCAAGGAAGTCAACCCACACCCTTGCATTGCGCCATGTGTCAATATGTGGAGTGTCTTCTTCTTCTTCTTATGGCACTTGTTGAATTGTTGGTGCATAGATATGCCACATTGCTTGGGAAGGCCAGGTGGGAAGTTGACATGTGAAGATGGGTCATTTTCAAAGCAATTAGTGTCTTAACAAACAATCATCATACCTCGTGAACTCTGATTTTGGTCATTATTGATCCTAGAAGAAGATAGATGACTCTCACCACATTCTATATTTGTTGGTTGATTGTGAACAACTCAAAGCTCAAGCAAGTGAAATGAGGCGATTGATTTATCAAGGGAACTTTTGTCCCCCCTGATACAATAGACTCTACAACAATACTAGTCTTGGGTTAACACCTTTTTATATGCTTCACATAAATATAACTTCAATGTAATTTTTTGAAATATGTGCTTTTAGATGAATATATTTGCTTGATTATACATATATTATCACTTGGTGATAGTTGTGAGCATGTTTTCTCCTTGCAAGTGCGTTTAGCATATGAATTGCAGCAAAAGGGATGGGAGATTGTAGGCATTGATTCAACATGGCCGGAGAATGGTATGAAAATGGATGTTAAATTGTCTGTCATTGAGGTTCGTTTGTACAATCAATTGCCCTTCTAAGAGCTTATGATGTGCATTTTCAAGGAGATTCTTTCCATGCTTTAAAGTTTGTGCGAGAGCAAGGAGTTTCTTTAGCTCTTCATTGTGGAGATGTTTAGTCACTTTAACCTTCTAAAGACATGTTGGGCTTTGTTGTCTATGATTTGTGGTGAGAATTTTTGTTACAATTGTCTATTATTTGTTTGTTCCTTCTCTAGCACTTCATATTTTGTCAATTCCTTTCTTGGTTTTGGCTTTCTTTAAAGATATGTTTCCATTACCATGTTATCAATCCACTTAATTAATGTTGGAGAGATCATTGCGAGGTTATGTGCCCCGGAAGAGGATCACATGCAAACCCTAATTTCCAAATTCTTGTGTGTCCATCTGCCTTAAATTGCATAATTGAGCATTCAAATCGAATCTCTCAGCACGGATATTGATGGAGGCATTTTTAGGATGTATAGAAGATCACTCAATGTGAAGGCACTAACTAGCTCGAAGCTACAAGAATCACTCAAGAATTTGTGAAAAGTACCCTTGTTGTGAATTATGGTTTCTCTAAGTACATGACACTCACGGGAATAATATGTAACTTGTTTAAGAACATCATGGCTTAACAACATACAATGCTTTAGAAAGTGAAGGCAAAAGTCATATTTAATAAACGTTTTTGTTACCATCAGAGTTTTGTAGTATGACCTCATATGGTTTTGTAATATGCACAGTCCAGGAACTAATCTAAGTGTTGCCAACTTGCAAGTGAAATTCACATCCTTCTCTCTAACTTTATTCTTGTCACATAATTTGAAATTGGTTACACTTGCAACATGTAAAATTTTCCACTCATCTGAAGGTTGGATTACCTTCTATGCAAGGGATGTACCTTATTCGACTATGCTTAGGTTGGCCAGTTATGCTACTAAATTGAGCTAAGTTTGGATGTAATTTAATGTTTTCAATAAAACTACGTCAAGTTTTTCAGTCCACAACCTACAATTGCATCCTCCCTTGTTTGTCTTTTGACAACTAAATTTGTTCAAGGATTTTTTGATCATTCGCATAAACCCTGTATGCAAGTGATTGTTATCTTTGAATAGGAAGACCGGGTTTCAGATCCATGTGGCATGTGTAAGTAGGATTGTTGTTTGTCCAAATTTTACAATATTAAGATTTGTTGAACATATCGAAATAGGGTTTAGTTTATCAACATGTTATTATGGTCAGTCTTCCATCATGCATCTCCAGTCTACTGACTTAATTGTGGAATTTGCATGATTTAACAAAACATGTTGCCATTGCTAACTTTATGATTCCTAAGCTTGATGGAACTTGAAACGAGTGAGGCTAGTGCAAGCAAAAGGTATCAATGTTTTCCCTTGTTTGAATCATGCTCACATCATCGATGTTGACAAATTTGGTCATTTGAGCTATATGTATGTACTTTCTTCCTTTGTGTATTGTGTATGATGTTGTTCTAACTTAAGTAGGTGGGTTGTCATTTTGAAAATCCATTATTGGGCAAAAGGAGATTATAGTTATCCTCTAACTCAACATGACTTTTGGTCGTGTGCCAGTGGTTTTGCATACATCAACACCTTCCATGTTTGGTAGGTTTCATGTCTTTATTTCTTGATTGCGAAACTCACATTTGATTTTTTTTCAACAAGTTGTCAAGAAGTCCATAATTATCTTGAAGAACCCAAGCAAGATGTCTAAATGTCAACGTGTAGAGCTCCCGGGGGGAGGAGAAGAAAACATGTGCTACTAAGAAGCATGATATTAAGAGTTTTATGTTGCATGGTTGATAGTGACCATTTTTTGGGCATGTTATTTATGCAGGAGTATTTTTAGAGAATGTGTTCATTCTCACCATTTTGTACATGTTGTCATGAAATGGTGTTCAATCATATCCTACAAAGTTTGAGCCTTGCATATGTGTGCAAGTTTGGGGAGATTATGCAAGTCCCATGTATGAAATTGTCAATTTCAACATTCCAATGTTGCACTTTGTGTTATACCATAATGTCACATGCTATGTACACTATTTCTATAACATCACCTATCGATGTGAACACTATAGAAATTTGTAATATCACATGCACTTTGGTTGCCACAGGTGTGATACTACAAGGTCTAGAGTGTAGATGGGTCTTGAATGGTTTTTTTTGTTGGGTTTGAATATACTATTATCCCAATTAGTGCGTGTTACTATTTGGAGTTACTCAATGCTATAACTATTTAATGAAAATGTAATATTCTACCAAACAAAGTCATTTATGTTCTATAATGTACGAACAACCTATTTGAACTTTTGTTAGTAAAATTTGAACTTGTGAGTAAGATATTATCACATTGCGTAACTATGAATAGTAACGCTCACTAATTGGGATAATCAGGCAAGTTTTTCGGATTTACATGAAGCATGTGTAACAAAAACCAGGGCTCAAACACCCTTAATGGATGTTACTCAAACTTGAGAATGGAAGAAAGTATTGTAGTTGGTCCGAGACGACCCTAAACTACTGGATGATGGTGGAGAGATACCCAAATCTTAAGGAAGAGGTTGGCGGTTTGATTCCCGGCTGTGAAATCTCCTCTCTACTTGACATAAACTTGCCAGGTGGTTAACTACCTCCTATGCTTTGGTGCTGGCCTGTCGGCTTTCTGTCTCAAAAAGAAAAAGAAAAAAGTATTGTAGATGCCAAGAACATATTCCATCTGGATGTTAGCTTTCCACAAATCAAAACCAAAACCTATAAGTGTTTATGTGTTAGGCTCTAAATGCCTCTCTTTTGTGTGTGTGTGTGGGGGGGGGGCAACTCAAATCAAAGATACATAATAAAGTACAAGTTGGAAATCTTATATAGGGTTGACATATATAAGGAATTTTTAGAGGGTGTATTATTTATATGATGTAAAGAAGATTGTTGTCATTGATTTCCACCAAATCCTTTTGAACACGTCCTCCTTCATAATATGGCCGAAAAGGATAAGATTGGCCAATAACATGAGTTTCATAATTCAATGGAAAAAGGGGCATGTTTTCTTTGTCATGTCACTAACCTTGTTACTTGGTTTCTTGAAAGAATGAATTTTGTAACAAAAGGAAAAATGTGTTTGTTCAACCACTACCACATCCACCTCCATTGGTTAGGTCAATGTGATCTACAAATTTGGTTCCAAATGCAAGGGGGACAAAAAAAAATGGACAAGGAAAATGATGTGCCTTGAAATTTTCATATTTGAAACACTCATGCTATGAAATGAAATTGCTTTTAAGGACCAGGAAGTCAAGAGGCTAACGGGACAAAAAGTACATCATAATGGTTCCAAATTGGCTAATCCCCTGGAGTAGCAAAGTGCAATAGCCTCCGTGAGATAGCGACTAATGTCAACTTGATGATCCGATTGAAAGCAAGACTTGAGGCTCCCTAAAACTACATTCTTAAATATTGATGGAAGCTTATCTTTAATGGAGTTATATAGGGGGACATTCCAACACAAAGCGTGCCTCATTTTCAACTGCATTGTAAGAGCAAAAGTGGCATAATATATTATCTCTAGAGATAGGGATAGTCTACCACCATTTAGTTTCAATTACATGCTATGGAAGGACATGTTTAGAGGCCGCATGAAAGGTTATGAGTGATGCGTGGTTGCATGATTTTGATTTCACATGCAACAACTAACTTTCCCTATTAGTGTGGGTGGAGAATTTGTGTGGAAAGATTTATCATGGCTCACTCTAATTGTCTAGTCATAGTGCAAAATAATGTGGGCTCAAAACCCTTGAAGACTTAAGTAGCATGGTTTAAAATTGTAGCATATAAAGTATTGCTAAAGTATCATACAATAAAATAGTCACCCACAATCCATTTCCAACAAAATTTTATTAATGTGATCCATACTAATTTTAAACTAGAGATTTGGTGTGGTTGAAAACTACACTGAATAGTCTTAATACTGTGGGCCATAGTAAATTTCTAGAGTCCATGCTAATCCTCATAATGAAAATTATTGTGGGCCACGTTAATATTCAACCCACGCTAAATTTATAGTAGGAAATTAGCACGGGCCTAATTTCCTACTATAAATTAAGTGTTTTTCTAGAAAAAAATAATGTGGGTAGTTGTTCTATTTTGTCCTATAATTGATATTCAATGAGTTGGTCGGAAGTCCTCATGAAGACTTAGGAGAAGGCCCGGGGTCTTGAACCAACAATAATGCTACCTCGACTAGAGAATTAGTGTGACCCACATTAATTATGTCCACACTAATAAGACTATTTAGTGTAATGTGAGCTTTAAGAAAAATGTGGCCCACATTAATAGGACTCTTTAGTGCAGTTCTTGAATGTAGGTTAGCCTCATGTGACCTACAAAGTGCAAGTGGAGTTGATGACAAGAAAATATGAAGTAGACCATGGGCATTTGAAGTGCATGCCCCTCATGGAACCTCTTTTATTGATTCCATGGATATGCTTTGAGAGATTTCATTTTGTGGAAAGCACTTCATAATGTATACTATAGAACATTTTGATTTCCAGGCTTCTTAAGCATCTAGGGGTTGATACCAATGTTGGATTGGGGTATGTGTGATTTGCATGGTATCAATAATGGTATCAACGAACCTTCCCGGCCAATAACTGCACTACCAACAAGATACCAACAATTGTCGGCATCATAAGATGAGAAAATCTTTGTATACTCCAGTCATGGTTAGTTGGGTCGATATCATTTGGACATGCTACTGTAAGCAAAGTAATCTAACATAAGCATGGAGGTTACTCTATGACATACAAACTTGATTGGTATGAAACAAACAAAAGTGTCCTCAAATACCCATACTCTACTAGTATGTAAAAGGAGAAGAAGTGGTGAAAAACCTCAAATATCATGTATGTAAGTGGTGTAACAAAAATAGAATAAAATGATGCCAATCCAACATCAATTATAACACACCATCTCACGGTCAATGCTCCTTGATAGTACGTCTTGCTTCCATGTTCTAGACTTTATACACCATCATAATAGGTTGAATTGATGTCGTAATTGTGATCTTTCATTTATTTTTGAGTTGGTTTCACATGCCACAACTATTGTAGATATCAAACGTAGGTTAACCTCAAAGTGGGCCTCAAGTGACCCATTTACAAACGCAAGTGGAAACAACGGTACATCAAACCATGTGCACTTGATGTCCCATATGAAACTCGTATTGAATGGAATTTGTGGATATGCTATGAGATATTCCATTTGGAGGTGAGATGTACTACAAAGCTTTGTGACAATTATGTATAGACACTTTATAGACACATTTTTAATAATAGATTGACATGAACTTTTTGATCGAGATCAATCACTAAACAAACCTTCGATGAACGTCCCGAGTAATAAGTGTTGATTTTACAAGTGGGCCAAAACCACACGCAGTGCACTATTTATGGTGTTAGTGTCACTCACTATTTGGAATTACGCGTTGCAATAACTTCTTACTCTTGATTTCAAATTTTACTCATGAAAGTTTGAATAGATTGTTTGGACATTATAGAACATAAGTGGCTTTGCTTGGTAAAATTTTACATCCTCAGTAAATAGTTATAGCACTATGCAACTTCGAATAGTGAGTGACACTAAATACCATGAACTGTGTCACACACAAGTGATACCGACTTAACCCTTAACTTCTCGAGAGGCATGTTTTGGGCATATGAACGTGAAGGCAAATTTGTCCAAAAGGAAGGTGCTAGGAATGTCATAATGGGCATTATTGTGTTCCTCATGAAAGTTTATTGTCAATGGCAAAATGATGATCCCATTTCAATATGAAAAGATGCCAGTTGTTCGCAAGAGATTTTTAAAGTCAAGAATGAACTAATTTTTTCCTTTGTTGATACGTTGCTGTATATAGCCCGGGGTGTGGGACTCTTCATACCACGTACGAACCAATGTGAGTGTGAGAAGGGGTATGATTTGAGGATTTAGCGTACATAGTATACATAAGGAGAGATATTAATTTTCTCTAGTGTGTACATTTAAAATGGCTATTAATAATCATGAAGTAAAGGTGGATGTACAATATTGGGGCCTAAATGTTTAAAGAAACAACTAACAATAGATGTTTTAGTTTCATCCAATTCATATTTTCATCCATTATTGTCATATTATACACTGTTTATGGTATTTAGTGCCACATACACTATTTGCGAAGGGCCTAAACTAGATGCCTAGAGGTCTCAAAGTGTCACATTTGCTAATTGCCAATATGATACTACTAGTCAACATAAAGTAACTTTTTAAGGTGAACATTTTAGTATAGTTTTGTATTTTAGTGAGATGATAGTTTTGCATTTTAGTATGCAAGGGGAAATATTTTTGAGCATACTAATGGCATGTGTCATGTGTTTACAATTTAGTAGGCAAGAGGAAGATATTCCTGAGCATACTAATGCCAAGTGTAATTTGAGTACACTTTAGTCAACTTGTAGCCCATTGTGTAACATAGGCATACACCTCATTACATTGTAGAACATACTCATGCCAATATTAATAAGCATACATGAACACCAAGTGTCATGAGGTGACACTAGTGGTGAAGTTTATTGATCATTAGTGTAACGTAGCATACGCCTCAAAGTAGGGTAAGTGACACCATTACGCATGTGACACTAAATACCATAAACAATGTAGTCCTCAATGACTCCCTTGTCCATTCTTGTTAGGGTTTGCATTTGGGTTCTCGGACAACCTAAAGGGCTCATGGGCTTTCTTGAGTTTTTTCTCCGGGTTGTGGCTAAGTTATTAAGCTCTTGTCATTGTTTGTTTGATGCAATCACTAAGTTACATACTATGGATGAAAAAAAGTTCAACGGCTTTTCTCATTAGAAAGCAAACATGGATTTTACATGTAATAAGCGCATATATAATTCATGAATTATATTTTGTATATGTAGTGGAGGCATTTATCACATCAAATTGAAATCTTAGTACAAATACACGAGTCTATTTTCCAACATGCCGTCAGGTTGTATACTCTTTTTTTCTTCTCCATAAACTTCTCGTCCTTAGGGGGTTCAATTTCATTGTGACGCACACATGTCATTTAGGTTTCCAATGAAGAGTCCACCCCTAGGATATATATTAATTCCATACTATTTTGATTGAAAAATGTCAAGTTTGTATCGACTTTTTTTCTTACCTCAAAATGTGTATTTGCTATCACTATAATCTTGAGAGTTTGATCTATAATTTTATTGCATATATTTAGCACAACTTGTTGAAGTTTAACGACCCTAAAGCGATTATTAACCACTCGTTAAAATGGTAAAATATTGCTACCGTATTGATGTGATTTTTAAAACATTAGCAACAACATTTCTTTTTTAAGTACCCAAAAAAATCGAGCTCTAGAAAGCTTACGTTTAGACGATGCAATGAAACCCCCATATGCTCCACGAAGTTAAGAGTTAAAAGTGAACTATGGTGTTGACTAAGGCCGAGAAGTTTTTAAAAGTAGGTTAGCTTCATGTGACCTAGAAACACATGTACAATCCACGACATAGGAAACGGATTTGTGGATATGCTTTGAGAGATTCCATTTGGAGACGAGTGCCACACTTCGATAGTGTACTATAGGATTCTATGACAATTCTACTAGACTCCACCTATTCTATTATATAGGTTAGACCAAAGTTGTAGTTGAGATCCATAAGTAACCCTTAGATGAACATCCCGAGTAATAATAGTTCTTTTTACAAAGAGGGCCCACCGATTGTAACACATAACCAGCGAATTATTTTTTGGCGATTTATCGTTATTTGTGCTATCACTAATGGGCGTGTACGACATGCCCTTTAATAAGTAGGCAGATCTAGGCGTTTGAAATCGCCTAGATCTGCCCCTACTAGCCGTCCTTTAGTCGCCGCCCTCCCGTCTTCGCCCTCCCGTCGCCGCCCCGCCCTCCCGTCGCCGCCCTCCCGTCGCCGCCCTCCCGTCGCCGCCCTCCCGTCGCTGCCCTCCACCGATTCGAATCCGCTCCGTCCCGCCTTCGCCCACCTTCGCTGCCAACAAATCCATCCCTTCACATCCATCGCAACAACCTCGCCGCACATAAGGTGAGTGTAGTTGCATTCATCCTCCATCCAATTTGCCCACATCGCTACCCTGCAATTGCTTGCCCAGTTGCCATTGCCAACCCCCTCGCCTCGGGCCTCCAGATCTGATAGACAGTGCCTTGCAATGTTGCAATGTTGATGGGAACCACGATGAGAGGCTCTTCAATGCATGGTTGTGTTAGGTAGGATTTCTTGGGTTTGTTGTGATTTGCTATCACTAATGGGGATGGATTTGAATTTTGGATGCAGAGGAGGCGTGGTGGTCACTGGTGAGGGTGGCGGCGTGAGAGTTATGGCTGCGAACAAGTATGTGCTTCTTTGTGCTTGCTTTGTGTATCTTTGTGCTTGCTTTGTGCATTTTTGTGCATCTTTGTGCATCTTTTGGGTTCGCCGTATCTTTGGGTTCGCTGGCCATCTTTGCGCTGTTGTGCCGCCTTCGCGCCTTCGCGGTGCATCTTTGTTGGGTTCGCTGGCCATCTTTGCGCTGTTGTGCCGCCTTCGCGGTGCATCTTTGTTGGGTTCGCTGGCCATCTTTGCGCTGTCGCCGCTTCGCCTTCGTCGCCCTCCCGTCTTCGCCCTCTAGTCGCCTTCCTTCGCTGGCCTTCCTGCCGCGTTGCCCTTGGCCTTCCTTCGCCGCGTAGCCCTTCGCCGCATTGCCCTGCATCTTTTGGGTTCGCTTCGAAGATGGCTCCAGGGCATTCTTCCACCCCGAAACGGCCAAGTTTCAAGCAGAGGGTGTTGCTCATAACACCTAGGGGAGACTTGTCCACTGCGGCAATGGTGGATGTCGCTGCCAACAAATCCGTTGGGGCAAGCTTGGGGGACTCCTCCTCCACCCCAGCGCCCAGGGCCTCCCCATCCCCAGCTGCATCTGCCGACATTGGGGGTTCTCAAACCACGGTTGATGCTCCGGAGATTGGTGGAGACACCGAGCTCATCCCCTCCGTGCAGAAGGTGCCTTCGAAGCAACGGAAAGCTGCAAAAAGAAGGTATGTTTGCAGTTTGCTCCTCTTTGATAAGTTTGCTCCTCTTTGCTCCTCAATTTCGCAGACAAGGCAAATTTCAATTTCCTTTGTCATGGTATGGAATTGCAGCGTTTGTTCTGTTGTAGCTATGTTGGTCATTGTTGTCTCCATCGTCAGCCATTATGTCTGGGGCATTTGTCTACAATTTGTATGAGGTTAAAAAACCATTCTGACAATTTGCTATCTATGTGTGAATTTTCAATGAGATCGATCTGCAATGAACAAGTCACAACAGACAGCTGAAGCACAGCAACATCATAAAAGTGATTCCATTTCTCATTGCCTGGTGCAGATTCCAGGACACTTGGCAAGCCAAGTACCCTTGGTCAGAGCAGGATGCGGAGGGTGATGGCAGATTTGAGAAGGTCAGGTGTGTCATTTGCTCGAAAATCAATGGCAGGGATAAGATTCTTGATGCTAAAGATGACAACTTGAAAAAACATCAGGGTTGGAAAAAATGTCTCTCTGATATGCCTAACATGAAGTTGAAGAGGGGGGAGTGGTATTGGGACTTGAACTCCACCCACAAGCGCGCTGAAAGGGCATTTGTTGCACTACCAGCGGGCGATATTGCCACAATGGTTGCAGCAGGGGCTCCTCCCAAGAGGAAGGAGGTTCAAATGGCTGTCATCTTCCACTTGCTCCAATTCGGGAGGCCAATGACGGAGTATCCTCCCATGAAGGAACTCTTGCAATTCCTTGGTGTTCCTAAGGTGAAACTCTAACCTCTTCAAATTTCCAGTTTTTCCTTTTTTTCCCATTTTTTGTTGCAACATTAGCTTTGTTGATAATGTGCTTTGAATGGCTTTGTAGGTTCCATTGAAGCATTGGACCGAGGGTGCGGGTTGGGAAATGGGTGAGAGCTTGCTTAATGTTGTGCAAGCCAAGACAAAGGAAATAGTAAGTGCTGCCCCATATTTTTCAATCAGTTGTGATGAAGTAACAACGGTGGACAACCAATCTTGGATTAGTATTCATGTGTACACAATTTCTGATTGGGAGAGAGTGCCCTTGCTTCTGTCTTTGGAACATGTGATCGAGGGTGGTTCAGCTGAAAGCATAACTAAGATTATTCTTGGTGCCCTTGATAAACAAGGTGGGCTAACCCCCCAGCAAATAAGAGATCGGTTCATGGCCTTTGGGGCAGATGGTGCTTCGGTCCTACAAGGCAAGAGGAATGGTGTTACTAACAGATTGCAAGTCTCTCATGCGCCACACATGCAAGGCATGCATTGTGTGGCACATCGAAGCAACCTTGCAGTGCAATGTCTATCAGATCTGGAGATGGTGAGTAGGATAGAAACCCTACTGGCAGCCCTGCACAGGTATTTCAGCAAGTCCCCAAAACGTCATTTGGAGCTCCAAAAACTTGCTGATTTGCTTGAGACAAAGGGTAGGAAGATACTTCAAAATGTGAAAACTAGGTGGATCAGTATGTTAAGTCCTTTGAAACGTGTTTTGTCCGAGTACCGCACTCTTTTGGTGAAGATGTATTCGGATCAATTTGTGAAACCGGTAATCCCAGCTGCCAAGGTAAACTACGAACTCTTGGCTGACATCAGATGTTTGTTGACAATGGCGGCGGTGGTGCCCCTTCTTGAGGCGGTAAAGGCCTTGGTTGTCTTTGCACAATCACCCTCAGTATATGTATGTGATTTCACAAGGGCTTTGAATCTTTGCATACAAGATGTGCATGACTTGTACTGCTCTGAGAAAGCATTCACTTCTGATGCATTTGCATGCTTCATTCGGATTACTGAGCTTTCTCATGATAGCATTCGCTTGAGGTGGCATCCGGATGTGAATGATTGTGTTGAACATTTAGTCTTCGAGGCCCATCTTTCTACTTCAGCGGGCTCACACCTGAATGCTACTTGCATTGATCCTCAAACTTCGATGAGCACCTTCGTAACAAAAGAATTATTTGACGTCACCATTTCAAGAGTGAAGGCTGAGGTTACAGGTTTGTTTCTCTAACCTTTTTTTTTTTCATCTTCAATGCACTTGGTAATTTCCTTTGTTAAGTTCTGCTCTTTGTTTACATGCTTGTAAGTTGTGGGTCTAAAGTATTGGTGGTATGCTTGCAGAGGCGGCCGCAATGATGGTAATGGAACTGCAGAGCAGGTTTCCACCAAGTGATGTGATGGATGCACTGTCAATTGTGTACCCTCAATTTTGGATTGAGCCAGGGCATGAGGACAAGCTAACATGTCACATGAACACTTTGAAGGCTACATTTTGTGTGCCCAAACAGATTTCTAGCACTCCATTACAGTATGAAACTAGCCCACCACTGTTGGATGCAGCTGCACTTGATCGGCAGCTGCACTGGTTCAAGGTGGCCATGGTGAACAATTCCGAGCATGCAATGCGTGCATTGGACTTGAATCTTCATCCCATAACGAAGGTTTGGCGTAACTTTGCACAATCTGGTCCGTTGAGGGGGATGTTCCCCGAGTTCTTCAAGCTCGCAGAAATTGCGATGATTCAGGTATGTTGATTTTTGGTTCTTTGCTGATTTTTAGTTCTTTGCTGATTTTTTGTTCTTTGCTGATTTTTTATATGTGTTTGCTTCACACCTTGCAGGTTCTTGGGAGTGTAGAGGATGAAAGAACATTCTCCAATGTTGCTTTCTTGAAGAACAAACTCCGCAATCGATTGACAGAGCACTTGCCTCTTGTTACCACTATGTTTGCACAAAAACACTACACTTTGACTTCATTCCCTTACAAGGAAGTTGTTTCGGATTGGAGGGGTTTAAAGCCGAAGCGGGGTAGATATGCATTGGGTGTTTGATTCACATAGAATGATTTACAATGGAAACTTATTTAGGGGGTTTTTCACACTTCTTAGAGCATTCAAATTTCAGAGTAGAAGCAACTTATTGACTCCAAAGATGATTTACGCCAATTCACATGGCTAAATGGCAATGTATGCCTATTATGAATGAAGAAGTGTTTTCCTCCTATATTTTTTGTGTGTCATGGTTTCAATTTCGCATAATACATGCTACATTTCATCCATGAAATAGTTCCATTGAATTATGTTTTTTTTTGCACCTAGCTGAATTTTTCCTGCCTTTTCAATGTTATATCGCATGTGTAATGATTTGCTCACATGGAAATATAGTGCCAAATGAAACTAAACCTTCCCTCTTATTCGCAAAATATTATACTGAAATATATGCCCAAATAGGCTCCAACACGTCATTCACATTCAATAAAATAGTTACTTCATCTCCAAGGTAAAAGTGAAAAATTGTTACTTCACCTCCAAGGTAAAAGTGAAAAATAGTTACTTCACCTCCAAGGTAAAAGTGAAAAAAAATTCGCTGCACATAACTCTACACACAACAAATTGTGTGCTTGAAATGCCGCCGCATGCCCCATATTAAATTCTTTGAGTGCATTGGAGAATATGCCTTGATAGATTCTATTTGAAGGCGAGTGGCGCACTTCGTGATAAAACATGTACTTTAGGGATTTGTGATGATCACAAGGTTTGTTATCTTAAATAATATGTTGACCTAAAGCTTTAAATTTTGAGGTCAATAAACTATAAGGTAGAGGGGTGTTGATTCCAACCCCCTTCTAAACGCATTCCTAATGCACACTCCTTCATCCCGTAATCATACGATTCATGCCACATCTTAAATTGTTCAAATGTCTCTCTAGCATAAAGAAGCGACATGAAAACTTTCATCCATGCAACATAAAAACTCAACCCCCCCGATAGGTTTGCTTCCAATTCGTCTCAAATGACCTCGAGTGCACTAATTCAGGACCTTTAAAACCAATTCCAAAGTCAATTTTTATATATAAAAAGTAACCTCCAGGCTGCATACTATTCTAGGGA
Source organism: Polytrichum formosum (assembly GCA_964035585.1). NCBI lineage: Eukaryota > Viridiplantae > Streptophyta > Polytrichopsida > Polytrichales > Polytrichaceae > Polytrichum > Polytrichum formosum. The sequence continues at coordinate 50,690,177 of OZ037938.1, read as the reverse complement.
TTTTATGTTGGATGAGTGAGAGGGTACGCTCATGTGTGGTTATTCCCCCCCCTTTGGGGAGAGTTTTGGACATAGTCGGTCAAGATCCTTAGTGTTTCCAAGTCCAACCGGTTACATGTCGACAATCTTTTGGTTTTTCTTTATTAATTCAAGGCATATTCTCCAGATTCCTCTAAAATGACGGGCAAGGTTTTCGTGAAGTCTTGAACTTCAACCGGTTATGTCTCAAACTCAACCGGTTCATTACATGTCGGCATCTTTCGGGTTTTTCTTCATTAATTTGAGGCATATCCTCTAGATTCCTCTAAAACGATGGGCAAGGGTTCGTGAAGTCTTGAACTTTGACCGGTTATGTCTCAAACTCAACTGGTTCATTTGTAACTCAACCAGTTCATTACAGGTCAACATCTTTGGGTTTTCTTTATTAATTAAAGGCATATACTCTAGATTCCTCTGAAACGACGGGCAAGGTTTTCGTGAAGTCTTGACCTTCGACCGGTTATGTCTCAAACTCGACCGGTTCCTTTGTAAGGGGCGCTTCACACTATGGCCGAAGGTCGAGAGGCCGTCGATTTCCACCAATCAAATTGCAGGAAAGCAAGAGTTCGGCCTCTCGACCCTTCACACTGTGGCCAAAGTCCAAAGGCCGTCGCAATTTAAAATGAGGCCGTTGCAATTTAAAATGATTACTTTTTGAGGTAGCCGACGGACTCTCGAAGGAAGTTTGGGTCGGACGGGAATAGAAACCCAAACTATGGTCGAGAGGCCGTCGGTTTGTTTGCATTAAAAAATCAATCATTGACAAGATCTTGGCCGTTAGATTGGTGGGGTTATTTTGAGCAAGGAATAAAGTGGAATGCTCCTTTGGGTTTGGACTTTGGGCTTGGCCTTTGGAGGCTTCACACTATGGCCGTCCAAGTCGAGAGGCCGTGGGAGTTCATGGCCAACGGTTTGGACTTTGGGTTTGGCCTTTGGAGGCTTCACACTATGCCCGGCCGAAGGCTCCACTTACTATATTTTATTGGCTATTTTCAGCCCATTTCTTTGGACTCTCGACAAAGTTTGGCCACTCAATCCCACGGCCTCTCGACTTGGACGGCCATAGTGTGAAGCGGCCCTAACTATCAGCCGGTTCGGTTCTCCCCTCCTATGATTGGGGAGAACCGGCAGTTAGTTACAAATGAACCAGTTGAGTTTGAGAAATAACTAGTTGAAGTTCAAGACTGCAGGAAAATTACCAAACATTTTAGAGGAATTTAAAGAATATACCCCAATTTAGTAAAGGAAAACCGGAGGATGTCAACATGTAACCGGTTGGACTTGCAAACACTAGGATCTCGACCGATTATGCCCAAAAATCTCCCCCATCACTGCCCCCCTCCCCGTTCCCTTGCTACTACAATGATGCTGCGACATGAGTCGCTTGGAAAGGTGAAACATGAGGGCGTTTTACAAATAAAGCCAAGAGGGGGTGACTGTGTCAACCAAATCCACAACTAAGTTAAGCCGCCTCGGAAACCAGAGGCTGTAGGGGGGGTAAAAAACAGGAAGCCACCACCCCTCCATTCCTAATGTAGGCCTACTACAGTGGTACAGTAGTAGTACTGCGCAGAAGCCAAGGGGGACAAACCCACAGGGTACCGAAGAATATGCCACGCGTACAATCTCCATTCTATATATATACCACGGGCCGCTCCGCTTGCTACTGGAGCCCTTCAAGGGTTGCTCTGCCTGGCCCGCCACCCCAGGGCCCAAGGGGCACCGACGAACGTAGTCCCAAAATGGATGAATGTGTGGGTGTCCTAAACTTGGATGATTTCTATCCTTTCCTCCGGTGGTGGGGGGTGGCTGCTTGGGGCAAAGGATTTCAAGTTTAGCGCGGTGGTTGTTGTTCTTCATCTTTAAATATTAATAATAACTAGTCTACACGCAATAATGAACATAGTTGGGAGGGTTTATGTATCCCGTTTGGGAAGTCGACAAACATGCACTCGCGATAACCATGGCTACATGAGGGGAGGTCCGATTTTCAATCCGGTTTTCGATGGCGGATGTTTCATGGTGGATTTTGTGATGCGGTGTGAGTTGTGTTTTGTAGAATTTAGTGCGTAGAAGGTGGAGGACATGGAAAAAGGAAGGAAATAACAACCCACATTACCTTTTAGTGCTAGAGATGGATGATATCTGTTGTGGCGCAGGGGCAGGAACGAACGTGGTTGCGAATATGAATAGTCGCAACGACGGATGATGTCTGTCTGTCGTCTCCTCCCCAGTGTAGAGGGAAAGGCAAGGTCGGTTTCGAGAGAGGGAGGAGCAGGCGAGGCGAGGTTGGTTGGTTGTGCGAAGCCTTCGTTCGCAATTCGGCGGCATTGAAGCTTGCGAAGAGGAGAGGGAGGAAACCCTAGAGAGCGAGGGTTTCAATTTTCACATGTCTTGAACATCCGGGAGGGAGTAGCGAGGTCGCGGCGGGGCGAGGAATTCTGATTCCTGCGTAGCCGTGTGGGGGGGAGCGATGAAGTATGGAAAGCTCCTGCAGCTGTTGCTGGAGGAGCTGCCCCCCGAGTACAGGGACAAGTTCCTAAGCTACAAGCAGCTCAAGAAGAGAATCAAGTCGTTCTTAGCGAGCAACTCCTTGCCTGACGCAGCTTTTGAGCCTGACGTCGTTGTGGCCGTTAATGGAGCAGCGGAAGCAAGAATTGCGAGGGAGGGGGTTGAGGTTGAGGAGGAGGAGGGAGAAGAGAGGCCTTCGGTGGAGATGACGACAGCGCGAGATGTGAAGGTGCGGTGGCCGGATGCTAAAGCGGAAGAAGATGAGGCGCCTCCTGCGGTGAAGAAAGCTAAAGGGAGCGATGGCGAGGCGTTTGTTGTTGTGAGGTGTGCGGATGCTGCTGCGGTGGCGGAAAGAGGGAAAGGAGAGGAGGAAAAGGAAGTGGCGGAAGAGGAGGATGACGAGGGTGCGTTGGTTGCGGCTGTGGTGGCAGGGACGAAGAGAAAAGGTGTTGCGAGTGTGGTGGATGAGGGGATTGTGGCGGCCGCGGCGGCCCCTATCGAGAGAGAGATTCTGGCCGCCCGGGGACGTGCCCCGCAGCGTGTCGGGGAGGAGAAGGAGCTGACCAGCGAGGAGGAGGAGTTTCTGCGCCTGTTGAATGTGGAGCTGGAGAAATTCAACAGCTTCTTCACGGAGAAAGAAGAGGACTATGTCATACGCCTACAGGTAAATCAATCAATCTCGCATGCTCGGGGATGGGTGGCTCCCATTACAGGTTTTGTTCGTTGTTGCACGGTGTGAAAATTTTACCGGTCTCGAAACCTCAGGTAGCACGTTTTTGTCCGTGTTGAGGGAGGATACAGAGTTCATGTTTGTCGTCGAAGAATGTAGGTCTATGTCACACGCCTACAGGTAGTCATGCATGGTTCCGACTACAGGTTCGTTCGTTGCACGGTGTGAGATTCTACCGGTCTCAACTAGCAGATTTTTCTATGTAGGGGGGACGATAAATAGTTCATGTTTGCTGTCGAAGAATGTAGGTCTATGTCATAGGCCTATCTTGGAAATGAAGTGGACTGTGCCATACGCATGCATGGTTTTTATTACAGGTACGCTCCTTGCGTGATGTGAAAATTTTGCTGGTCTTGAAACCTTAGGTAGCGGGTTTTCTTGTCCATGTAGGGGGAGTATAAAGAGTTCATGTTTGGCGTCGAAGAATGTAGGTCTATGTCATACGCCTATGTCATAAAAAGATGAGGACTATGTTATACACCTACAGGTACGCATGCATGGCTCCAATTACAGGTTAGCTGCGCGGTGTGAAGTTCCCCTACCGGTCTCCAAACCTCAGGTAGCAGATTTTTTTCATGTAGGGGACAGGGCAAGGAGTTTATGTTTGCCATCGAAGAATGTCGGTCTATGTCATACGTCTATGTCGTAAAGAAGAGGACGATGTCATACCTACAGGTATGCATGCATGGTTCCAATTACAGGTTTGTTGCGTGGTGTGAAATTCTACCGGTTTCTAAACCTCAGGTAGCAGAATTTTCCATGTAAGGGGGGGAGGGTCAAATTTTCATGTTTGTTATCGAAGAATGTAGGTCTGTCGGGGACTCGGAAGGCACTCGTTCTTTTAGTATTCATGGCTCTGGACATGTACATATCGAAACGGTTAGCTTCTGAATGCTCGACTTTAGAGGCTATTAGAAAATTGCCTTGACATCAAGTCTTACCTATACAGTACCTTCAGAAAACCCACCACACACTCGCATGAGGAGGTCTTTGTCTATATACGTGCTCCATAATGTAGTCATAATTCACTAGTGTATTATCGACATAATGAAATTTATTGTGTTCTTGAGGCGCTGGGCCTTGGACAGCATTTGGTGTAGATATTTAGAAGAAAAGTATTCGGCTTGCGTGCCAGCTTAGCCTGGCACTATCGTGTCTTACAACGAAGCCCAGTCCTGCGGCACTTGCCCTGCATTGTGACCAATCTTTAGCAGCTACCACTCCTAGTATGTGTAAAGTATTGCAGGAGGGATGCCACTAGGTCCATCCTGCAAATCATTGGCTGTCCTGGTCGTGTCCCCTGCAACCCCCTTGATCATGGGTGGTACCTATATGCACGTGAAACTCTTCAAGGGAGTTCAGTAGCTATTCTTCAGTTTTCTGAGCATTCTTGCAATAGCAGACCGTGTTTCATTTCGCCCTCAGCTCTCTAGATTCTACAGTGTGCAGACAGGAGATCTCATTTGTTGACTTTATACTCACTGCTTTTGAAGCAAAAGGACACTTTTAAGCAGGCTCAACTCATGTTTCCATGTTTACTTCACCAAGCAAATTCTTGTTGAAGTTTTTTTAGCTTTCGTGTGGACTAGTGTGAGGTTCCATGTGATCCTCTCAATCATGTAGTCTTGGAGTGGTCTTATTACCAGGGTTGAATTTATGGCTTTGGTGGGAGATCCAAACTGGGTTGATAATCTTTCACCTGCAGGTCGTGACTTGGTAAATGTATGAGGAAGAGCTACACATTATGTGCGTTCCTTCAAGTCTTATAGAAATTCTCTTGAATATGTAAGTTAACAAGCATTAGACGGACAAAGTCCAATATTGTCAATGGTAAACGGATAATGAAGAGCTACACATTATGTGCTTTCCTTCAAGTCTCGTAGAAATTCTCTGGAATGTGTAAGTTAACAAGCGTTAGATGGACAAACTTGAATAGTGTCAAGGGATCCTTTCTATTGAAACTATGTGAATATATATTTGCGAAAGTTGCTAAAATCAGAATGGAAGAGTGCCTATCCCACAGTTTATGATGGGTCAGAGCAGAGGAGGCTTACTATCTTAATACAAATACTGTATTGAAGAACTTTAGGGAAGTTGCTAAGATTTTCCATGATGGCTTGCAGGAGCTGAAGCAGAGACTGGAGAGGGTGACTCAACAAAATGGTGCCCACATCTATCAGAGGGATTGGAATGATGAACTCCTCACCATCCGAACTGGTCTTGTCACATTTCATGGGGAGGTTATACTCATGGAGAGCTACAGTGCCCTAAATTACACAGGTTTGTTTCATGGCATTACTTCCAGCTTTTAATTGTACCTATTGTAGCCACTTATTGTTTATGAGCAATCAGAGGGTGAGGATTCTGAAGGCCAGAGTCTAGCTTATTTGGGTGTCAGAACGTTGGAATTGATGCCATAAATTTCGTATGGCTTTGGATGATGGAGGTAGTGGTTTCTGGTTCAGCAGTTTTAACAAGTACGCACTTCAAATCTACAAGAAATCATGAATCTAGTAGGGCTTTCGCAACGAGCAGCGGCTCAAATTTTTTGTTTCCTCCAGGGCTTGTGAAAATTTTGAAGAAGCATGATAAACGCACAGGAGCTGTGCTGCGTCTCCCATTTATTAGACGAGTCCTTTTGCAGCCATTTTTTGCCACGGAGCTTCTTTCAAAGCTTGTGCAGGACTGTGAGAACCTTTTGTCCATGTTCCCACCACCTCCTCTAGTAGAAAGCATTGATGTTCAACCAGTTGAAGGAGAAGAAGATGCCTCAAGAGAAGCCCAAGGGCTACTGTATCCAACAGGTTATTACTACACCTGCCAACCAGTTCTTAGTTTTCTCTTATTTTTCGAATTCAGTTAATTCTATCCTTCTTGGGGCCTAGTTGTTGTCCTTCTAGATGCACACTGCTTTGTCTGTTCTCATCAGCTTTTGTTTCTTCTTCTGGAAGGCCCTTTTCTCATGTTGAACTTTTGTTTTGAGCAGGTGAAGCTGCGGGAGGTATATTCAAGAGCACAGTTGCTGCCCTGCGGACCCTTCAGGAGATGAGGAAGGGAAGTTCAACTGTCAGTGCCCAGTCCTTACCTCCGTGCAACTTGAATGAAAACGATGAGAAGTTTGGTGTAGTGGTCAATGAGGGCCAAATAGGAGCGTGTCACTGAACACCCGAAGCAGTTAGCCGTCGTGGCACCCCAATGCTCAGGGCTTAAAAGTGGGGTTAAAGTGTTGGTGACTGGCAAGAGCAGTCAGAGTTTGATGATTTCTTTCTGAAGCTTAAGCTTCAAAATGCCCTGATAGATTGAACAGGCGGACCATTGAAGAGCTGAGTTGTCATACCTAGCTTCTGAAGGTCAAGGCATTGTACTCAGCAAGGTAATGACACACCTTGCATTACAGCGTTCGAATTCTCAGACATCGTGACAAAAGGAAGCAGGACTTGGGACACTACATCCTCAGACATTATGTTCTTCAAAAGTTCAGTAGGGCTCCCATGTATACAGAAAGAATCGGGTCCCTGTTTGACACGTTTGAGACACTATTTACCCATTTCTTCAAATAAGTGCAAGAATCACTCAGTACTTCGTAGGGACATTATTTAGATGGAAACAAATACTTCAATGGCCCTGTTAAAGGACCATGAAGATTGTAGGAAATGATTACCGCAAGGGGATTTGTGCGAAATTGACCTCACTCATGAAGGGGATGGGATATGAACTGTCCCTGTTGGGACTGACTTAGGTGACATGAAACAAACCGAGGGAGGTGAAGATAGTTTCTGGAGTACATGGTGACCTGAGCGCTTATATACGAAGACCTGTTGAGTCACACAGGTGCGACAGTGATGCAGGAGTGGGTTTGTTGGATTAACATTGACAACACACACTACTTGGGGTGATGCAGTGCAATACTTCTGTGAAGGAACGTGCATTACCCTTTGTGTTACTACAACCGCCTGTTAACAGGGAGTTAACTTGAAGAAAGAAAGGCTTTGTACTGTGTTGGTTTGATTTCAGGGTAGAAGATTGCAAAGAGGCTGGAATCTTGTACTCTTTCCCTTCTTGGAATGCTACTACTCCACAATTCTTCTGGAAGCTTTTCGACATGCTCAAAACTTTGTGTCTTACCGGCAACCGAGTGAGTCATGTTTATCCAGAGCTATTATTACCCTGAATGTTCCATATGCTGGGATGTCAAATCTTTTTGGAGACGCATGGTTATTGTTTCAAGAATTAAATTATCTTATCTTATGATGTAGCAACCAAGAAGCTTTTGAGAACATAATAAGTCCTTGGAAACAGGAAGATCAGAGAGAAGATTCAACAAGCAACTGGGAGATGCAACTTGTGTGTACCAACATGATGTCTGTGAATGATGGCACTTCATAGCAGGATAGCAACTTGATTGCTGCTCAATGAAGTACACAATCTTTACAGGTGTGTAAGATCTCGATAACCTCGTAGGTGTTGCGAGAGACCACCTGCAGTTTTTGGTTTGGGCATGGGGAACCGAGTCCATTCATATTTGGCAATTCAGTTGATTTCCACATCAGTCCTTCTCCAAACAAGGGTTTGCCTACCTTCACATGTATAACCATGGGAAGAGACGGGAGGACACTCGCATGTCCTTGTTGCCCTAAACAACAGCTCCTATGTAAATAATGCTAAGTTTGGGCACTTGCAATGTCTTATTTAATTGTAGCTGAATGTGATGAGAAGGGAAAGAATGCACACAAGCCTGGAATTCTGATGTGGAAATCAGTGCTTCGCGTCAATGTGTATCATATTGCTTTGATCTAAGATAGCTGGGTGTAAACCGGGCATTCTGGGCTCCGCACCAATTCCTGCGGCAGGGTATGAGATACATGATTAGTATGAGATGATTAGCAAATTTAGGCAAGTTCATAACTATTTTTGTCATGACTTTTCCGAGCTCATATGAATATCTTATTCACTATCAAATTAAGCCAAGAGTCTTTTTTGTCTCCTTACCTATGTTGACCATTGAATCCAGACAGTTAACAATCTTTGGTTCGTTCTTGGATCTGAGCTTAACCACACAGCACTCAAACATAGGTGAAACAAGCATATTACGTGGGGATCAAAATATACTTACTGCGCAACCGAGTTTTCCTTTTCCATTGCCACGGGAATCAAACATACTTATAGAATGAGCTGTGGACAAGAGCCATTGACAAATTTGTCTCGGTTGCCAAAACCATCTCATTCGTACAATTCCAATTTATAATGATGTAGAATCCAATGTTATGCACGTCTCAATACTTGTGTGTAAGGATATGGGAAACAAAACTACACGAAGTACTGTATTTAGTGTCATATGGTATTTAATGCCACTATGATATGTTTTCTAATGACACTGTTTATGGATGCGTGTACAAGTACTGTCATCCCACTTACTTTTAATTCATCCACTATTGGTATATTTTGCATCCTGATGTTTATGTAATGAAATACTGTCATGGATGATTGAAATTTGGATGAAAACTCAGTAAGTGACAGTAATTGCAACACGTAAATTTATAATGCCCAAACTTTATTACAAGGAATGACAAATAATGTCAGGTTCACTTTAGTGTCGGTGACACTACACAGGTGGTTTTCGATTAGTATCGAGCAAGACAAATAGAATTTGGTGGTACTCAATACATTATTTAGTGTAGCATTTGTTAGCTAGCGGTATGAAGGTGTAAAGTCTAAAGGTACAAATGTGTCACCATGGAATTTGCACAGGTTTATGCACATATCAAGTGGGTATACCCTAAACCAGGTTTCATCAAATTAGGCGTTCTATAAATAGACGCATTAAACGCATATAACAATTAGAGTGGCACGCATAAATTAAGATTTAAAAATCCCTAAAAATATTCGCGCTCCTGATGGTCGTCCGCGCTAATCAGAGCCTTCTGTCCTTCTCCAAATGTCAAGCGGATCAAGTTGCAAGCGCTCCGGTACGCCGTCGCGCCATACGCCGTTCCAACCTGCGCTCACGCTGCTGTTCGGTCTGGAGATCACGCAGACCGAGCAGAAGAGTGGCAAAACCATCGCGATGTGCGTCCAGTGCATGTTTTGCAAGCATGTTTCGGCACACTCTAGTTGTCCAATTCCGAGCACTTTCCATACATTTCTTGAAAAATGCCTATTTTAGGCGCCCTAGGGGCACGGCGCTCGTAAATTAAGCTAAACCTCAACCCAACTTAATTATCTTGTAATCATTGGGTGGCAATTAGAGAGGGCATCATGTGACACTTGGTGTTACATGACAAAGTCGCAAAGATCATTCTAACTAACACAATACACCAATCTTAGTGCCACACTAAATCAGATGTCTAGTATAGAGGGGGGGGGGGGAAAGGGAAAATTATTTGCATTTAATACATTATAGAATGCTTTTTGCTTCATCTTTCCAAAAAAATTGTTCTTGAATTTTTGTCGTATCGTAGTCTTACATTTTTTGAAGACCCATCCAAATCCCACATGGAAAGCACAGTTCGGCACCAAAAAATTGTCTGATTCTGATTGCATTGAAGTCTTCTCATCAATACATCAATAAGTGGCTCCCGGCTCGAAACAATGAAAAACAGATATAATTATATTATACTGCAAGCACCATGCAGATTCCGTGTGTACAAAAATGCTACTTGTCCGAAGGGGCTGTTTACACCATGGACCATGAAGTTGTCCCAAGGCCCTGTAAAATTTGTCATTGGCTGTTGAACTCATCCCGTGACCACTTCGGTTTACACCAAGGATAGAATTGTCAAGAGTGACCATGGAGTTCGAGGTCCCCAAAAGACATATTTTAAGGCCTAAATTATCCATTGACATGGTCCAACGGGTTTTGCGGTGGGAGAGGCAAAAGAGGTGCTCTAGTTAAAAAAGGCAAGGGCCCATGGCAAATTGCTGGACAATTGTGTTTCTTAACACACTAAATTTAAAGGTTGCACTCTACTTGCATTCTCCATTACAATCTTGTTGGTGTAATTAATTTCTATTTTGTTTTCTTCTTTTCATACCACAACAATGCAATCCTGTTGTTAAAATGTCAATTCACAATGCACCCTCCCCCCCCCCCGGCTAAAAATTAAAGGCTATCAAAAATTTGTAAGAAAAATAGGGTATTTAATATTGAATGCATTCTAGATTTCTAATTACCAATAGGGCATTAAAATTTCAAGCTCAATAGATTTTTTCCTACTTTAAGGACTCTTAATATTCTAATTCTTAAAGATAATACCCCCCTTGAAAATAAGTAGTTGTCGCATGTGTCTCCAAAAATTTAGTATGAGTGCCCCCCCCCCCCCGCAGGCGACGTAACCATTTTTCTCATTATTTTTCGAACTTAGATGACGATTGTAATCATTATCAAAGTGGATAATATTTTTCTTTCTTAAGTGATCATATAGCTCTTAGTTGATTTAATGATTATTTGAACTTAAAATATTATTATAAATTTGGACGCATAGTCCAATATCTTTTAAACTCGTATCTTTTTTGTGTGTTTGTTCTTGGATCCACACTTAGGGCCACTTCACACACAAGACTGAGAGACCGTGACCAATACACTTCAAGCACTCTCATTGGTGGAAAAGGTGGAGCCGGTCCAAGTATGTGAATGTGACCAACGGAGTATGTGAATGCATGATGGATGTAAAGTCTACATGAATTCCTACATGGCATTGAATAGATCATGTTTCATGGTCACTTGGACTATTTTCAAAAACCACCTCTTGGAGGTAGGCCTAACATAAAACTTGGAGAAAATGGCACTCCAAATACTCACAATCATTGATTTATTTTATTTTTTCATGTGTGAGGACTCTCATGAATAGAAATTCATCGAAATAGCATTTGGTTGAGGGCCCGGTCACATGTGGCTTCAGACTACACTTGGGGATCTATGACTACACTACATGATTTTGGAGGTGTCTTGGGATGGCCTTTGGACACTTTCTTTTGGGCTCTCAATTTCATGGTCACAGCTCTTGGCTCGTGTGTGAAGTGACCTTTAACCATATACCCCTCAAATATAGGTGTATGATTAAGATAAGTAACCAAAATTAATGAATTTCGGCCGCTTTTCTTACCTTCAAGATTGTGGGAGTCCTATTTTATGTTGAGATATGTGCAATGAAGCCAATAGAAGAATGCTCTCAAAACCTTTATTCACTCAACTTTGAAACAAAATTCATCACAATGTCATTGGTAATTTGGGCCCATAACTTTGTCCTTGCATGAGTGTGTTCATACGGATGGATGAATTTGTCTTACACAAGTCACTTAAGAATGAAAATGTTACAATTTTTAAGTTCCATCTGTTTAGTCTATGTAGAAGTCTATTCTCTGGAAGGTCGCATTAAAGAAAAGAGAGTATACTGAAATTTTGTGGAAGTGAGATCGAAGAATGTTTAGTACACTGATAATCCCAATTAGTGTGTGTTACTATTTGCAGCTACGCAGTGCAATAACGTCTTACACGGGCATTCAATTTTTAGTAACAAAGGTTCAATAGGTTGCTTGGACATTGTAGAATATAAGGTAGAGGGTGCTTAAACCAACACTTTAAGTTATTGCACATACATATGGCTATGTGGTCGATATAAAAAATATATGTTCATATTAGCCTTTAGGCTAAACATAGGTATCAAGAAAGAAAAAATATTTTTAGTCTCAATTGAATATTTGATGAATATTCAAAGTCAAAACTACTAGCTTCCTTAAACCAATCCATAGGCCCCGTGTATGGCAACCTTGCATATGATGAGGACCCCCACCTTCATTGCCTAGAACCATCACAACATAGTTGGGTACTAGACCCAAACCACATCAAAGTCCAAGTAGTAATGGTATGCAAAGCCACACAACTACCTCCATGATCCCACCCGGTTCGCTTGCAAAACTATCACCTTGCATCCTGGGAACCGACCCCCTTGCATCCCGGGAACTGACCCCCTTGCATCATGGGGAATGACCCTTTTGTGCTTTGTGGCCTACCTCCTTGGCGTTGTGAATAGAATGGCTAGAATAGGCATTGACAAGCCACCCTAATCCCACATTGAACCAACCCGGGATAGAGTGGAGCCCGTTACCTACCCTACGTGGAGGTAGTGGAGGCCGCGATGAGGTGGCACCACTAATGGCACCTAAAACCATCACTCCGTGGGCCCAAACACTCCTACGCCGCCGGGTACGGTTCAAGGTTGTAGAGTGTTGGCAATTGGGAGGCATTTATAGGTGTTGGTTTTGGATGGGGTGTTGGATTTAGCACCCTCTACCTTAAATGACTGTGCTTGGTAGAATACTACATTCTCGTTAAATAGTTATAGGATTGCGTAACTCCGAAGAGTAATATGCACTAATTGGGATAATCAATGTAGCATATCTTTGTTATCCACACATAATATGACTCGGGGTTGAGAAAATGGTTTCATTAAAACTTAGGAGGTGTAGTGGTTGGAGACCTGTATTTTCCTTCCCGTCTTTAGGAAGTTCCATTCACATTGGTTAGTGAGGTAAGAAAGAAAGAGAGAAAGAAAGACGACTCCGATGATGTCACCAACGTGAATTTTGGTGTTGCTACATTTTCAAGTTGGTCTAAGACAGCCAATGGGAATTGTATTTCTAAAAAAACATTTTAGAAATATCTTAGCCTAAGCCCCACTTGTCAACCCAAATTTTATTGACAATTGATTATTTTTTCCCTACCCTTGAGGCCAGTGTGTATGTTTGACAAATTTCATTCGACGACCAACTTCAAATCCAAACATAGAAATGAATGTCAATTGACATCTATATATTCTTCTAAAATGTCACCTCAATGCCACATGCCTAGTAGTACGTGTCATTTCAATTTCTAATGTGTCAATTGACGTGTGGTTTTTTCCCTTCACGAGTCACACTACATGTCAAATTCTAAATTATGCATGTCAATTGACATGCATTTTTTTCCTATGCAAGTTTATGCATATTGAATGTCAAAAACTTGCAAAAACTTTGTCAAAGGCACACACTGCTTGAGGCCTTTTGGAAAGCGTCATTGTATGATGGTTGAATTACAACTCAAACGCTGTAGCATTGTACAGATACATGGTGGTCTCTTCCATTAGGGATTTGTTATGTACAATGATTGCCCTAGTTGGTCACCTTACCATTAGGTGGCATTCCTTCTCCTTTGCTTTCCTTGTTACCAGGTGAAATGAAACCTAGGCACTTGGAGTACATGTTATGTTTGTGTACCATGTCCTCGATTTATGTCAATGCCAACAGTGTACAATGTCCTTAAAACCCTTTGCATACAAGCATCGTGCTAGATAAAAATGGTGATAAGCACGATTCATACAATGACCTACTTACTATTCCATGGATTTTGCAGTCGATAAAATCCCAATATTTGTGGTAGTGTCGTATGGTTAATCGTTTGGTGATGTCATAGTCAAAGCAATAGAGCAAGAAACCCCACGTAGATGTGTCAAACCCTCTAAGTATGCAAATACAAGTTTTTTACACATCCCGTACAAAAATCAAAGGTTAATGAATCTATGGCTAGAGGAAAGTCTTAATTGATGGAAGTAGTGATTATGATCTCCAAAAATTAGTGAATGTGGTTGTTGACTCAAGTGTTTCCAACAATTATTTTTCCTTAGGACTTGTGAATCGAAAGGAGTGGAATTGATTAGGTTGCTATGCTTGTTGCGCAACAAATTTGTTGTTGCTTAGCTCTTAGTCTATCCTAGAAGTTTGAGCCAATGACTTGTGCATACCTTGTGTTTTCTTGGAGCTTGTGTAAGCGTTAAATAGAGCGTTCTACTTTACACACAAACCTTCATTCAAAGGTGTTAGAATCTAGCTATTTGGTTACTATAATCTAGAAACCTTCTTGTTAGAATAGTAGCCTCCATTGACCCAAAGGTAAATAGTAGTAAAATTTGGGTGGAATTTAAACGCGTTCTTACTTAACCAAGAAGCTATTATTATAGAGGATTTTTTTTTTGAGAGAGAAGGCTGACAGGCCAACGCCAAAGCACAGGAGGCAGTTGACCACCTAGCAAGTTTTCCGTCAGGTAGAGAGGAGATTTCACAGCCGGGATTCGAACCGCCAACCTCTTCCTTGAGATTTGGGTATCCCTCCACCATCATCCAGTAGTTTAGGGTCATCTCGGACCAATTATTATAGAGGATATGAGATGAGATATGTTGATTCCTAGAGGCACACAACACAAGATTTGAGGTCCGATGTCACGTGATCCAATTAAGGGGGGGCATTGGGGAATTATCGGGGCGTTCAAAAGGCCTTGGGGAGGTTCTAACAAGTCCTCAACCATTACTAAACATTGATCATAATTTGTTATTATTTAGTATTTTTCTATGATGCCCATGGATCCAGGCAAGCCCATCGACAACATAGAGATCTTGGTCCATCCAAATGCAACAGTTGAGAACCACTGAGGATCCACCAACCGCTAGCATACCAAGAATATATATTAAAATGTGGGATCTTGATTGCAATGTGGTGGCAAAGCACAAATGTTGGCTAAGTATGCAATGTTAACCTTGAGGGTTTAGGTTAAGCCGTCTTAGTGTGCTAATTAGGGTTGTGAACAGTGTGACTCCGCATGCTTTCAAGATTTTTTTACATTCTTGAATTTGAGAGGTTCACTACCTAATGCGTGAATGCCACAATGAATGCACGTGATAAGGTGTGTTGTCAGTGCATGTGAGACGTTGACTATAGATTTAATTGTTCCAATGCACCAAATTTCCTCATATTTAGACATTTTGGAGATTGGTTTTCCTTTTATTTAGGCCATCTGACCAAATAATTTCCAAATAAATTAGGCTTGATTATTTTTCAATTATTCTCCACCCAACCTGCTATCAGCCTACGGTAGGCACGGGGGCTTCAAGTACACCGATCCGTCTAATTCGTGTGGGTTACCATTTGGAGTTACGCATTGCTATAACATTTTACTGAGAGCATCAATTCTCACCCAAATAAACATAAGTATTTAGTATGCACACCGAAAAATATGATGTAACTTCGTCGGTAAAAAGTTATAGCAACACGTAACTCCAAATGGTAACCCACACTAATTAGACACAAATAAAAGTGTAGTGTAGGTTAACCCAATCTGAAGGGGGTTGGGGCTATCAACAAAGAGAAGTTGGCGCTAATTGAGGAGAAGTTGTTGTGGGAATTAGTGTGGGTTACAAAGGACCACCAGACGAGACGCCGCGTACAAGAAACTTACCGTACATGGCCGTCAGGGTCAACATCTCATGCCGAATAATTAATTAAAGTGGAGAAAGTGGGTCCGGCATGGTAAAAATAAATTAATAATAAATTCAACAATTTCAAAAAATATTTGTAAAAGATTCGGCGCTTTAATACAAGGCTAGTTCACAACAATGAAAGATTTCTTTTTTTTCACCTTTTTGTGGCGGCCTTGGTGTGTTTAACCTAATTGAATGCCCTAATCTCAATTAGTGGTCCTTTGTATGTGTTACTTTTGGATCCTAAAACGCCACTGCGACCTCTGGGTTTGCCATGATTTTGGCCACAAGCTCTTCAGGGGTTATTTCAATTTGCTCTGCAAATAACAGAAAATTCGGGCTCATAATGTCCGGTTTTTTTTTAAAAAAATATTTTTGCACAAACTAGTTATGATGCTACGGTATGCAATATTTTGGGATTTTACTACATGAAGTTGGCTCAATTTTGTAATATTCGGCATGCTCTTCAATGAATAACTTTTCTTTTCAACTCTCTTCTCCAATAATTTCCGATTTTCAACTTCTATTTTTTTATTTAATTTTTGCCGACCCTGACGGCCGGGTACGGTATCATGGTCGATCCCTAGTAGGAACTTGGAGAGAAATGGTGGTTGCAAGGCCTTTCGAAGGTTGGTTTATGGCGATAATAATGGTTTGGTGGTTGAGCCTCAGCCGGCCTAGGTGGACGGGGGCGCGGTTGAGGATTTACAACATTTTGGGATCAAGGGTAGCTATTTTGATAGAGCAACTATGTCTCCAACGAGAGTGATGATCGTATATAGTAGAGGTGCCTATTCCCAATCACGACCCCATCAGCAATCTATAGGGTACCAAAATTTCAATCGGGTTGGGACTGAATTTCAATCAGGCTGGAACCAAGAGTGTCATGACACATGTCCTGGTTTTGAGTGTGAAAGTGAGGAGGAATGAGCAGTTAAATGAGTGGTTATGACAAATTTTAGATATTTGTAATATGTTCGAGCCAACTTTTGGCTTGAAAAATTCACAATAATTTCAATTCAAGGAATCAAATTACCGAAAAAATTGCAATCATCATGATTTCTATCTTCCTACACGGGAAAATTTTGCACTGCCTTCTACTACTTCTCCATATGTAGTGGAGAACCTCTTAAGTGATCAGTTATGTGCGCCTCTGCTCTATGGGGCTTTGGGCAAACAATAAATTATGGATCCAGGCCGGGGCGCCCTTGAGAGGAGCAAAGATGAGGGCTTCTTGTCGAAGGCAAGCTGGTTGTGAATACTACATTGATTGTCCCATTTAGTGCGTGTGGTCATATTTCCCAAAGCACGCACTATTTTGTTGAATCTCAAAATTAGTGAGTGAATCATTCAATCATCACACATTTTGAATCCACTACACTGTTTGCCAAATCATAAAATTGGATCCTTTTACTAGGTGATACTAAATTCATGATAATGCGCTCATTTATCATACATTTCAAAGAATATTAGTGTGTGTTCTAAGGTGTTTGTAGAGTACATGATTTGTTTTGGTGAGTTCGAAGAGGCATAATTTTTACTTTTCGGTTGGCGCCACTCACTCGAGGCATCTCCTATCACTTGTAACTTCAGCCGGTTCAGAAAGTCTTCAAGCAGTAAGGTAAGGGTCTGAAACTCGAAAGTGTCCGTTCCGGACGAGGTCAACAATCCGTTCAAAGTGGCCATTCTGTTTACAATTTGGGCAGAAGTCGTGCCCTGCACGTTGAGGGATCTTGTCTGTTATCCTGGGAAACCATTATCCAAACATGGGGGGAGCCTGACTCCAGAGCCCCAGAAGCTTCCCCTCATGCCGGGAAGTTAGTTACATAAATTAGATTCTACATTCCGTATGGATGCATGGAGACCAAGTAGGCCCTACACACCCCTCATTGAATCAGGCGAAAATAATATGATTCCAATTGCCGGAACAGAAACAATGATGCCCATGTTATATTGGGTGACACCTATCATGAAATGCGTTCTTGCAGGTGCATCTCAGCTTCACATTATACACATTTCTTGCAAAATAAGTTACAAGTCCGCTGAATAGACTTGAATTGATGAAATCTCCATGGGAATCTGCTTTGCTCCCCAGTCCTTACGACCTAAAACCAACATAAATTGGAGGCTTCACACAATCTGTACTCCAAGGAGAATATCTCTTCAGCATAACCTCAACCCAGACGCATATAAAATATGATACTGTGCAACATATTCAACCTCCTACAAACAGGAGCTTGGAGCAAATGCCCACAGGAACTTAGCCTATGGAACTTGTGGACCACCAGAACACAAGACTCCGAACAAACACATATGGACTATGTCATGATCGACTTAGAATGGATTGTTGAATCAGTGCTTCGGTAATAAGTGTTTCACGGTGACACTGGTATAGTACATTAGGTTCAAAATTTTGGAATCTAAATGTTCAGCCTGCCTCTAACAAAATATGTGCTGATAAGATCCAAAGATATGCCAAAAAGACTACACAAAATCTACACAATGGAATGTCTTCACTCAATCCATCAGGTGGTCAATCACCCTTTAGATCACTCCTCACAATGTCCGTAACCAATACATTACTCTGCTGGCAAACCCCCCTTGTTACAACCTCAGAACATTCTTCTTCAACAGTAGAACATCACTCTCTTCACATTGTCCTTCAGTGGTGGAAGGGGCCGCACAGATGCACCTCCAGCCACTCGGTTGGTGCGAGCGGCAGTAGAACCAGTGAGCATGCTCCGATTTGCCCCACCTAGGCCGCTGGTTAACGAACCACTGTCCGATGACTCCGGCTCCATGTAGAATCGTGCCCGGAATGCAGCTAAATGGGCATAATACGCAGGAGGCACTGCACATAACAAGTCGCTACTTTTAGTAGTCATACGTTGGAACCCCAAAAACACGTTAACATCAAGTTACATTTAGGAAAATTGACAAGTTTGACTTCTGATTGAGACACTACAGTGTGGTACAAAGTCAAGAAGGATATGTAGCCAAGGACACCGAAATCGTACCTATGGAAACTGATCGTGTGCACCGAGCATATCTGCAGATGATCAATCAAGATGAAAACAAAATCAGCTCACGAACTTAAATTAGTACCAAACCTGGTGAATGTAATTGATATTAGAACATACTTGACCAGAAAGTGAATTTCTTAACTGATAAGATCATCCACTATTTCTAAATCTGCAAACACATAATCATCCAAAGAAAAACAAATGATAATTCACATTATTTGAAAGAAAATCTGATTGCCAATGACATGAATATTGCCACTCCAGAACCAGTATCAGTAGTGTGATAGTGGAGGTGCATACGTGTAGCAAAGATTGTTCGTCAAAGACTGAAGGCTGTCTGCAGAGAAATTGTTTTCATCCCATAGCACATGGTAGTGAGCAGGTCGACTAGTCCCCTGCAATATTGACATGAAAACCAACAACAATATCATGAGTGCCAGGACTAGTATCACTACAATGGACATGATTCATTTGTCCATGCATGCATCATGTCTGGATTATCTCCTCCAATCAATATTATTGAGATGTTTTGACACAGAAATATCTCCTTGATTCTATTGTTCGTACATTACTCTGAGGTGTACACGTTCAAGATCATCTTTAGGTACTGGTGTGTCACACTGGAAGCAGTCTACAAAGGGCTAATTTCCACCTCCTTTGAATACATGAACAGTGGTTTTAAAGAAATAGGTCAATACTTCCAAGCAGGATGTAGAACATGTACCTGTATGCCAGCATGGCTGCAAAGATAGAAGTCAAACTCTGTCGGATGACAGATTTTTGAGTCCACAACCGTACCTAGAGGCACAAGAGAAAGACCCAGGTCAGTAGATCACAGAAATACAACATATTCAGAGGGCCACACATAATCCATGAAAGTTCCTGTGTTTCTTCTTTGAAACACTTTACTTGCTGAAGACAAGATACTTTACAGACATAATTGATTCAAAGTAAAAATCCTGTTGACTGGTGAACACTACCTGGAAGGATATTGCCACTGCGGTCTGTGGTACGGTTATCATTGTGATTGCTGGCAAAGAGGCGAGTGTGATGCCTTTTCTGGACCACCACAAATGTTACGGGCGGTTGATAGTCTGGCTCTAGTGAGGCACATGCCTTCCGGATGGCATCCAGCTCATATAGAAGCACTTGATAAAATTGCCCTTCACTAACTCCATCCCTGCAGAAACAAACAAAATGTTTGAACCATGCTTGGAGGTTGACACAACCTGAACTTCAAAGTCTGTAATATGAGGTAGGACAACTTAGAGAGACTCTATGCAAGTTTTTGGGGCTACCAAAAACAATGTAAAGTCGGACCTGTAGAAGATGATGCGTAGAGGCTTTTGTCCTGTAGCTCGCCAGAAAGAGATCAGCAACTCTCTGAATCACATAAATATCCAATGATCAGCCTCAAGCACACAGCACCAGCCATTAAAATCAACAGTTTAAACATAGGACGAGGATATAAACTACTGCAACACATACTTGATCATTCCTCCAGTCTGTACTCCACGCACAGGATCCACAGTTGTTTTGAAAAGATCCTGTATCAACTCTTGGCGGTGGGCTTGCGCACACACTAGGCCAGCATACTTGGTAACCTCAGGCCAATCTTGAGAAGCCACCACCTAGAATCAGAAACACAATTCATCAGCCTAAAATACCACACCTTCAAACCAATAGGAACAAATGTAAAAGGGCTACAATCTGGACCTCCCACAATTTCTGTTCCACCAATAAAAATTAAAGTATGATTTGACAAATGGGTTCCTTGAATCTGAATTAAACCCACGAAGGTATATAGGACTGCACTGAGTACTCAATCCACTGTAGACTACAATACATCCATCTGCCAAACGGTTCTGTATGTACATTACATTACCAGATAGTTTAGATGTCCACATACTATGACAACAGTGCAACACACTACAACACGTATTAACTTCCTGTGTTCACAATAAGCTTCTATGAGGATGAGTGTACATTCACAAGGAATTCAACTTGAGGCATCAACTTACTGCAGCGATAGATGGGCTGGAGTCTTCTCCTGGATGTGGATGGGTAACATCCGCACCAAAAATAATGGTGGGGATGTCACTCACTAGGGGGATTCTCCGTGTCAAAGCATCCACCAGAACAGTGTTGCGACCCCCAACCTAGAATAGAAAGAGAGCACAACAAGGAATGAGTGAACAAATTCTGTAGAGCAAATGAAATGTTTCAGTACTACTGATTTCACGCGAAGCTTCATAACTAAAGAAGGACCCATCCCTGGGGAGCATACCTTAACATTGATCTTGAGTGCCACATTGGCCAGATATTGCTTGCTCATTTTGAATACATGCTTCGTTAGGCAGCATTGTGACACCACGCCCAGAACGGTTTCACATTGCTTCTTCAAATCCCCTACATGGGCCAAATACCAAAGATATAAACGACCACCCCATACGGAAAATTTGATAGAAATCAAGCTCACAATGCATCCATAAAAGGTTCAGCCAGACCAAGGAATATCAACTCGTCAGACATTTCTGAGGGTCAACGCTATTCCAAGCGTCAGACATTACATACCGTAAAGGGAGCCATTGTTATCAGGGAGAATTGCAACTAGGAGATCCAAGCCTTTCCCCTTTGTCTTTTGCTTGACTTCCTCACAAAGATGCAGCAAAGCTCTGTCAGAGTGCTCAGGGCGATAACTTTGCACTTGCACAATTGGATCCTTGATGAACACCTGGACAGATATCCGGCAATAAGTATATTGTCAGAATAAGTACATGGCTGTTCCTGATGCTTACACTCTTATAAGCAGGTTGCGCATCCATATACCTATAATCATTCAGGATGTTTTAGAGGCATACCATGCCAGAAGTCTGGCACATCTGCGCCAGCTCAGAGCAGAAGTTCCGAGCAATATTTTCTTGTACATTTCGAGAGAAATTGATGCATGCCCAGTTGTTGACAACTCCACCATTGACCATTTTCTGCACCAGAAAAAAAACCAACATGTCTCTTCAATGTTTGCCAGGTTGTGTACACGCCCCCTTAGACTACTACTGGCATGCAGGTTGATGGCACAACATAAAGAATCTTGCTATGATTGCAGGCAAAACTGCAATACTGCTAACTGACTGATACTTGATCCAAGTCACAAAGTTCAAATAAGACACTCCACATCTCCTGAACAACTTACCTTATTCATCATATTCCACTGGCCGACTTGGGGGAGACAATCCTTCTCCTTACCTGTATCATGATACTTGAGCTGCACACAAGCATGACAACCTATCAGTAAGCAATCAAGTACAAACTGCATCATATGCATAAGACATCTGGATTGCACAGGTTAGCTGTGGATGAGATCTTCAGAGTATGAAAACAAACCCTTGGGGCTGGCAGGATTCGAGCCTCCACTTGGGCAAGCTGATTGCTGATGCGAATTCCAAATTCTTGAGCATATGGATCTTGGTGGTATGCATTGTGGCTGACTGTCTGCAATACAAATAGCCAAACAAGACAGGATTCAGACACAACAGTGGATTCTCACGATCAAAAAATTTGATGAAAAAAAGGATAAAAGATATAAAATGAGGGACAGATAAAAGCTTAATCATCGGTCCCTCCAATGATCATCCAGACCATGTCAAGAAAGGAAAAATTACCTGCAGAATATCCCTCTCACGGTCCCGAGGTCTTTGACATGTCACTTTGAGTAAGGCCGTAATTTGGCGTTCATTCAAACGCTTGGAATAGCGTTGACCCTCCACAATCTTGCAGACCTCCATTGGAAGATAATTGGGCCTCTGTGAGTTCCCTACTTGAAGGCATGGTAATGATGGATGTCGAATAGTGTAACCATAGGTCTCCCGAAAATAGTCAGTAACAGACTTCAAAGTTCCATTCTCGTCAACAGGAAATCTGCGCAATACAATGCACAGTTAGCTCCATAGGACTCATTGCTTTGTACAAGCAAGTGCCAAACCCCTCGGTGTACCAGTTGGTACACTCCAAAAAGCAACGTCACAAGAAAATTAGAACAGCAATTACTAAGAAAACGTACTCAAGCTCATTAGTAGCCTGATTGGTGAGTCCAGATATGCGGTACTTGCGCCGCATACTTCCCCGGTGAGTAACCTCCACCTTCACTCCACGCAATGCCTTCTTGATCTGTCAACAGCAATTTCACACATCTCACAATCTCATTCCAAACCCTGTGACAATCAGTGATACAAACTGATTGTCAGATCTATTTCAGACATCTTGAGAGATACAGTTTAGATCTAATTGAATGTAACATCTCAGAATAATCGCAAAAAATCTCAGATATTATGTGCCATGCTGACCGCAGGAGAGTAATATTTAGACAACCCACCTTGATTCGATCAGCATCGGTCAAGCTACGAGATAACTCTTTATTCAGGAGGTCCCTTATAAACTCCATCACAGTTTTCGGTTCGATAAATGCTGTGGAAGACATGTCTGACAAGGACCAACAAAGAACTCTCGTTAACCTTTGTAAGAATTTCAAAGATTGACACATGCATATCAGATATATAACCAACTTCCAGTAGATTTGTGTGAATTTATGCCCCAAGGGTGTAGATATAGAGGGATTCATTACCAATGTTAAGGGACAGGCCCATCTGAGTTGGGCGAATACTCTGATAGAACCCTCGCCAGCTTTCCAGTCCATCGCCTAGAGGCTGTCTTGTACCGAGATTTGGAGAATAGAAAGAGCGGCCCACAGGTGAATACCTGTAGAACACAAAATTAATGAAACAGCAAATGTGAACATCAAAAGGAAACCCTGAATTCACACTTCTTTGCCTCCAGAAATAAGGAGGCATGTAAACGAACAGTAATCATTGATACATCACATTAGTAGTTCTTACCGATGTGTAGGTAGCTCTCTCAACACAATATCAAGGACTTGTAAAGCTTCTTGAGGGGCATCAGCTTGGCGGCCTCGCAGAAATTCCCCAAGATGATGCAGATCTGCTCGAGCAGCAAATTTGATAACCACCTTAAAGGGTCTTTCTCTCCTACACCCAAAGCAGAACAAATTCATAGCTACGTCAAAACCAGTAAGATAAGAAAGCAGGATTAAAGTATACAATATTACACCTACATTTCATCAGTTGCTTTGAAATCCAACATTTTCCCCTAACTTGGTCAACGTGAACTACAAATCGTTGAAGAACTCTAAATTTCATGGGAAGAGTGAAGATCATAGGTGCACAATGAATCATAAATAAACAGATCATGCAAATTCCATTGATGTGGACCACATAACCACTGATCATAGATTTATAACAGAAGAGATCTATTTAATTTTGGCACTTCAGGATCAGAACCCCCAAACCTTGGAGCGTTGCTGCCATCATCTTCGTCCATGAGACTAATCTGAAACTCCCTGCTCTGAAATGGCAATGGCCCAGCTGTATACAGACTCTTTCGACCATCATAAGCAGGAAGCCTGGAACCCAGTGAAGATTCCCTGTGCTCCTTCACGAGCTGTTCCATGACCGCCCTGTTGATACCTCTAGACGTGACTTCTGGAACAATCGCAACCTGCAAATAATCATGTTCTTCAAGAACTTAGAAGACTAAGGCGAGGAGAAAAGTATCAATGCAGCAATCACCCTTCAATATCATAGTAACCTTAGCCACAAAAATAGCACTGGAGAGGTCCGTCCTATCGTTACAATCAATTATAAAGTATTTAAGTCTTTATCGCCGATATTCTAGTGCATCAAAGCCAATATCTGAGGATACTGACCAGATAGTTAACAATTCAATGCAAGAATGGAACACAATTGGTTGCAAAGGCTGCTAACAAGTCCATGCTCACACTACGGCAAACAAATACAGAGAGTAAGTGAGCACATACATCATATTGGTGTAAATCTTTGTCGGGAAGTTCCGCAAAGAAATGATTCGCCTTCACCATACATTTCGTGCCTGTCCGCCCCATACCAGGCCTCAAGGGAAATCGTAGAGCCTTACTGGAAACTGGTATGAGAGGTTGAGGGGGAGGACTGTGACCATGAATGGGAGCTGCTGCTGGAACAATGCTCGCGGAAGGTCCTACACTTAAGGACCCGAACTGCTCGATTACTGTGGTCTGAGCATACCCTGCCACTGAAGCAGGAATCTGTACAGGTGGACCCGAACCAGAGCTATATGATTGAACTGCTGGAGGACCCCGACCAACAGCTTGAGGAGGCCGATTGGGAGTCATCATAGTAGGCTGGGTAGGTCTTGAGGGCCTGCCGTACATGGGTGCTCCATAACCCTGCTGCTGCTGCTGGTGGATTTCAGGGAAATCAGGGCCTTGAGCGCGATAGGGTTCTCCAGTGAAAGAGCCAGGTTGAGGATAATTAGGTGCATTATATTGGTTACGACCCCTGCCCCTCCCTCTTCCTTGAACAGCCATTCCCCTTCCCCGCCCAGCAGGGCCACTACTGCCAGCTTCATCATGTCCTTGACCACCATAGTGTTGAGGAGGTCCCACATGCTGAACAGGTGGCCGTGCCACAGGTGCTGTTGCAGCTGGCCCTGCTGGAAGTTGTGGTTGTGGGTTTTGTTGCTGTTGTTGTTGAACTTGAGGTTGTTGCGGTAGAGGTGCTGGAGGAGCTGATGGCCGTGGTCCTGGAACCGGTGCAGGTGATGTACCTCTCGGAGCCGGCCCTGGCACAGCTACTGGGGCCTCTCCAGAAGCAGAAGCTTCTGCCCTGTTGGCTTCCTCAGTCTCCCGCGGGGTCTTCCGTCTCCTCGGCATGATTAATCAAACTGTTAAAAGCAAATTTCGTATGTCCACAATGTTCACGCTAA
Organism: Polytrichum formosum; assembly: GCA_964035585.1. Classification (NCBI taxonomy): domain Eukaryota; kingdom Viridiplantae; phylum Streptophyta; class Polytrichopsida; order Polytrichales; family Polytrichaceae; genus Polytrichum; species Polytrichum formosum. Next base: position 50,664,755 of record OZ037938.1, on the reverse strand, counting down.
TAGAAATGTGATCGCCACCTTCACCTGGAAAAGATGGTAGAACGTGTGTTAGAATTACAAAATAATAATAAATCGAGGAATGTAGTTAGAATACAAGTATATGGACAGTCTTTGAGGGAATCGTGCGATAAAGAGTCATGAAGCCTCCGGACCTCTTTTCTCCAAGTGAACATTAAGTGGACAAAAATAGCCAACGACGCAAGAGCCTGCAATATTCAAGAGAATCTGAACAAACCAGAGGATTCCGTAAGACGGAAGAGCCGCAGAAACTACAACGATGGTTTCACCCTCTAACGTGGAATACGTAACGCTGCAGAAGATCAAATCTAAAACTCACTTCTACTTACGAAAAGGCCTACAAGGGACCGACAATGTAAGACGCCATCATTAGTATAGTTGACTTGACCGAAGGATTGATCTACCCCATCAATCGAAGACCACCTTAATTAGAACCTCATTATGAATTAGACATCCACTAATTCGGTCAAATCAATTGACCAATGCTCCACGTCTATCCTGTACTAAGATACAATAACCCAACCTAGAGTCATTCCCCACCAACTACTACCTATGGATTTTCTTCTGTCGCCATACAGAGAGACTCAGCCAATTCTTCCCTACAAGAGACGGCAGTCTCATTCCAGCGACAGTCAATCCAGTACTCTCCAACAACCTTCCACATTAACAAATACAGCCACTCCCGATTACCAACACCGTTTGCTCGTGTTCATGCGCATTATGAGAGAAGAGCATGGTCAGTTTACTAGAGCAACACAATGCATCCTAACATGCCAGCGCGAGTCCTCTACCAACTAACCATCGACCTCCAGAACCCTACGTCACAATGCTTTCGCATTGAGAAAAACGCTGTTATCCGAGTTACACAACCAAATAAGAGAGAGAGAGAACCTGCACCAAAACACTAAAAAGACAGCGTATACTACGACTAAACGGAACATAGCTCGCACAAGCTTGCTGGATGCAACAGACAACCTCTACGGACTCCACACTCAATTCATCATCACAATTGGAATTCGTGGCAATCAAATTCCCCCTCCACCACCACGGCAGAAGGATCTATAATCAAACCGATGAACGAAGGAAATTAACGGACAGAGAGACGCCACGAAAGAAACAGCGACTATCTAACAACTGCGTCCTCGGTAGCTCACAATAGCACACCCGAAAAACCCCAGGAACCACCACACTGGAAAGACAAACACACCACGGTCGATGCGTCGACGACTTATATTGAACGGGTTCACAATCAGCAACAACACTGCTCTCTCATTGCCGCCTACTTCAACACTCCGTAATCAAAATCACAAAGAGGCGAAACCCTAAGCAGCATGCGACACCGCAAAGGCATGGTTCCTCCCACCCCCCATAGCCTCCCCCAATCGACACCACCCGACCTAAACTCCCTCCTCCAACCTACCTATGAAACTCGTCTAACCTTGCCCGGAAGCCGAACCGCTCGCCAAGATACACCTTCTCTACACTCGTGTATTTCTTTCACTTCCCCTCCGACACACACCGCACTGGCCAAACTGAAGCAAACCACACCTCGGTCCAACAATGCGGCGACGAACGCAGCAGGCTACGTCGTAGCGTCCGACGCAAGCAAACACCACGGCTGATGGCGGGGGCACACCACCACCACGCCAAGACGAAGTAGACGAAGAAGACGCACAGTTCCGAGGCTGGTGCACAGTTCCAGCATGTCTACTAAACGCCAAATCGCCTCCCTCTGCTCCCCTAATATTATATAACCCGATCACCTCGTGTGCACACCCGCCCCCCCTGGAAGGGAATCGAAGCCCGCCGTTCTCTCTCTCTCTCTCTCTCTACACACACACGAAACAACTGAGCAAGCAAGAAGGAAAGGAAACAAGTAAAGAAGAGCCACCGTCGTCACTCGCTTGAAGAACGATCGAAACCACAAACCAGAAAGCCCGAGTTCCTGGAGAAGAACAGAGGGGCGGGAGACAGGGCCGCTAAATAGAGAAGGAGATGGAAGCAGGGGGAAGGAGAGAGAAGAGAGAGGGGGAGAGACCTAGGTAACCAAGACGGGCTAGCTAGCTAGGTTAGGGGCCTATAGGGGAAAGCCCAAACCCCAAGAGTGAGTCCAAAGAAAAAGGGCAGGAGGCGGTGGTGGGACCCACTTAACATCCCCGTGGGGCCCATGCGTTCCCGCTGTGTAACGGACCAACCCCAAGCACAATCGAGCGTGAAAGTCCTTCCAGAAACTCTACAGCGTTCGATGAAGAGTATGATAGACGGCTCAGATTCACCTACAGACACAGCCCCTCTGGATCCGACGGCGGGAATTTACCCTGTGCAAGGAGCCCACTCGTAGGGGACGGATGAGTCCAAACAAAAGGAAGGTGGCGGTGGTGGGGCCCACTTGCATCGCCGGGTATGGGCCCCGCTATGTAACGGACCAACAGTCTCTGGATCAACCTAAGCCAAGGGAAACTAAATTGCCATCGTTAACCGAACAGGCGAAAATTATTAACCAGGAGAAAATGAAATAGTCCAATATGTGAGGTTAACTAGCTACCTACAATATATATATATACAGTATTGTGAATATATATGTGTGTGTGTGTGTAGCTTGCTTGTGATGGCCCCGTGATATAACTTAAGTACAGTATAGTAGAGAGGCCTAGCTAGCTTGGTAGCAGCAGCAGCCGCGTTCATTTATTACCCGGCCTCCGGTGCCCGTGTCTGTGCCGGCGGAGGGAGTGGGCCTTTCCATGCTTACAGACCCCAGACCTATTCTCCGTTCCCACGCCTAGATTCCCCGGTCTGTAGCGGGTGGGGCCCGCTTTGTGGGACCCGGAGGGAGGTTAGTAACCCGGACTTACTAACCCAAACTTCTTGTTCATTCATCATAATAATAAGGTATTGTATGTGGGTGCTATTGAGCTCCGACTGCTACGGATTAGATTTACACAACAAAACTCGTGTGGCCATAGCAAATCGACGATGAAACATTTGCAAAAACCGGATTGAAAATCGGACCTCCCTTGATTTAATTATGGGTATCGGAAGTGCACGTTTGTTTGATTTCGTGATAGGATACATAGGTCCTCCCCGATTGGGTTCACTAATGAGTGTGGAGTAGTTGTTACCATTTGAAGATAAGGTCCAATCTCTTTTAAACATGTGACTTTAAGATGTTCACTCTTTGACCCTCACTAAACCACACACAGATCAAATATAGGGGTCCAATGAAGAAAACGAGTCATTTACTACCCATCTACCTTTAGGTAAGAAGTAAAATAGAATAAAATTTAACATTTTTGTTTCGACTAATGTGAATTTGAGCATGTTGGCCTTATTTTCAATACATGTCGTTCTAGCGTATGTTCTTAGATCCACACCCAACTGTTCATCACTCAAATATAGTTGTCCATCTTTAGGATGAGGGACCGAATTAAGCACATTTGCATTATCCTTGATAGTTTGGCAAGTTAAAAGATTTAGAGTAATCAAATTTATATGTCAATTATCACTTTGGGTGAGCAATCCAAAGTGGAGTTGGAAGCCATGCAATTCAAAATATTTCAATCATGTCTTAATTTTTTGTACATTGCAGTGAGCATACTAAACTAGAGATGTGAACTAGGGCTTCTTGCAACTTACTTATAAATTATGCAAAGTAGTTTGGTGCATATGTGAGAAACTCAACTCTATTAGGAGTTGATTAGAGTTCGTTTGGGTTGGAGTCTAACTTTGAAACATGGGTGAAACTCGTTGGACATCCATTTTAAGTTTTTGTTTGTTTTGAATACTCTATTATAGGATTTAGAATAGGGTCGTGCCCTATTCTAAAGGGATTATAAATCATGTATCGACACACGGATCTTACCTATGCAAGATTTGGGCATACCCTCCTAAATCCCATATGAGCATGTGCAAGAGAGGTTGGCCCCACCAACCCTAGTACGACAAGTCATAATGTCAAAAATTAATTAACATGGCCCCCACTATTTAAGCATATTAATTAGGTACTTAATTGAATTTGGATAACTTTATGCCCCGGGGAGGTCACTTCATTGTCAAGTTGAACACCACGTGCGTTAAGACAAAATCTACTTTTTTCTAAAGGGCATCACCAAAATGGGTCAAATTTTTATCAAATTTTTCATGAGTAGATATACACGGTATCTATCACATAGTAAAAAAAGGCAACCAAATTTGATGATTTTTTTTATAAAACATACCGTTCCAACTAGAATGGCGTAGAATTGAACTAAACAAATTACTACAAAAACGAAGATGACTAAAAATTTCAAAAAATATATACAAAAGATACTACCAATGGTTATGTATAAGTAGAAAAAATATCATAATTTAAAAAAATTATCTATGGGATGTAATATAGGGGTAGCAAACTTGTAACACATGTGGTGTTCAACTTGACAATGGAGTGACCTCCCCGGGCTTTTTGCACCAGCTCACCATTTAGCCAATTTGTGGAGTTTAACTCAATGAAGGCCAATTTAGACTACAACGAAGCAGTGCACCGGTTAAGAATTTGAAGGGAATGGAGCAATAGGTTTTAAAAATAGGTTTATCACCAATTTAGAGGTATTCTCTCTTCTCTAAAATTTTATGCCACTTTCACATGGGTGAGTTTCAATGCCTCTACAAGGTACCGATAATCAATTTCCCACAATCTTTAACCAAATAGAACCTTAGTTTCAGCTATTTTATGTAGAGCATTGTGTAATGTAAGACAATAGTTTTGATCGTAGGACTCACAACTCGTAAAACTTGTACAAAGTGATTGTATGAGATAATATATAGCAAGATCGCCTACCCTCTAAAGTAATGTAACCCCATTCAGCACCCGTCTGTGTTAGTGTTTGATGTACAAAGTTCGATCACACCCTAATAAGAGATCGGAATGCGAGGGATCCACTATAAGAAAACTGCATTTTTGGTGGTGTTTTTTGGAAAATGCAAATAATTTTAGGTGACATCCAATAGAACATCCAAATGCGTTTTATGTGAATCCCAATGTTACATTGGACGTCAGTATTGACATTTGGATGTTTTATTGGATGTCACCCAAAATTATCTGCGTTTTCCAAAAAACGCCACCAAAAACGCAGTTTTCTTATAGTGATCGCATGCAACACTTGAAAGCACGCTTTATATGGTTCCAACATAACCCATTAACAACTACAAACTACATATACCTCGTGCTTGTAACATGAGGTGGGAATTTAACCTACCAAGTGCACATCTACTTACAAGTACGGTGCAATGTTGGGTGGGTATTGAGATTGGCACCAAAGCCCCGGTGGTGATTAGGGCGGTTCTTTAAATCTATAACCACAATTCTCAAAATTTTCAAATAACTGAACTTGATTCATAACTGTGGTTCTCGAGAAAAATCCAGCCCAGTCAAATAACCTTTTAAAAGATGGCTAGTTCTTTGTCACTTATGTCATGAAAACCACCAAGTGTTTGGAAATTTTAAAAATAATCGGGACCATAGGTTCTTTTATTGAAAACAAATTTGAAACTATGGAATTGAAGGTTCTTTGCTTCTAAGTTGTCTTCGAAAACCGAAAGTTGGGGTTAGTATCAAAATCAAATACGTGCCCAACTTTGGTATAGTGATCACTGCGTTGGCAAAAAATTCGCCCTGGGCTAGATCGCATCTTCATTCGGTTGGCCCTTGCCCCTCCCACGCCTCCTTCACTGCCTAGTCTTCCTACCCGCACTTGCGTGGGAACTCTTCCTCGTTGGGAACCAATGTGACAATACCTAGTCAAAATTACAAATATTCAAGTTGACATCACTTTCACTGTTCCCAAGTTAATTGATGGAGTTCCTTCACATGCCAAAGGAGCTTAATGGCTTAAGTGACCGGGTATTGTCACATTGGTTCCCAACGAGAAAGAGTTCCCATGCAAGTGTAGACAAAAAGACCAGGCAGTGAAGGAGGCCTGGGAAGGGCAAGGCCCAGCTGAACGAAGATGTGACATAACATTATTCAGATCCATAACAATGTTTTGTGGGACTGACAATATTACGCGGAATATTCCATCATTCAAGCTGAATGTGAGGAATGTCCCGCAAAATATTGTCAGTCCTACAAAACACTGTTATGGATCTGAGTAAGGTTATGGACCTAGCCCGGGGCCAAAAATGGGATGTTTATTCGGAATTTACCCCCCATAAAAATGCATGAGATACAAATAATGGCCTTAAAAGAGAAGCCAGTACCAAAAATGACTGCCATGTTTACAAGAGGTCAGCCTTTTGTATATTTTAGTGGGCCAATAAGAGATCTTAATATAAGAATCCAGCTTTAGACTGCAAGGTCCCATCTATTTCTCGTTAAGTATGACCCGATTAAAAAAGGATTGCACATATGTAAGGGATTGAGGTATCCAGATTCCAGTTCCCAACGTTTTTCTATTTTTTTGTAGAAGGCCGAGCCCATGTTGGTTAAGCGTTATAAACAATGTCATGGCCTTGGGTGCAAATTTGGCATGATCACCAAGATGTGTGGGCTTATGTTCTTAGCCCTCAACCCTTAAAGGATATGGGGACTTAATGTACGGCCATGTACACAATTTAAATGGGCTTTACCAACTTCATAAATCATGTTTTAATATCTATGTGTTTGAAATCGTGTTATATACATTCGTCTTTTGTCAAGGAGAAAATGAGTGTGCTAATACTAGACATCGATGATCAAATTAAGATGCATGTTTTTGTATCTAAGTGCTCCCATGCTACATATTCGAACTTGAATCTTCACTAACATAAAAGCGTTCAACTTATCCAAATATTGCACTTTTTGAAAACAAGTTGATTTTAGACAGTGTCATTGTTGCCATGATTAGCTAAGAACGAAAGTATACAACTCAAATATGTATATGGTTTGGAGAGGCCCAGTCTAGGCTTCTTGGATGTCTAGGCGTTGATTGTCCAAGGGTGCCTTCAAATGAACTTGGAAGGCACCAACCTTGATGTTCAGGCTTGTTGAGTCCACTATCACCAACATTTGTTTTGATCTACCACTTCCATGGTTGCGCTGGCTCGCCCGGGTTGGTTGTATTTTGGTTTCCTTTGCAATTGATTTTCTCAATTTGTGCCGAAAATAAATAAATAAATAAATCTACCACTTCCATGTAGAAGCCCATGCATATTGAAGGTCCAAAAACAAAACCATTTTCATTCCAATAAAATATGATAAAATCCAACGGTCATAAAGTTCACGTCTTCGAATTGGGATAACTATTAACATATTGTTGTTTCTTAAGATTTGAATGATAAGATGGATGTGGACCTCTATATGTTGAGGGCCACTTCATTCTAAACAAATCGTAGTGAAGTAATTAAGGGGTTTTAATGTTATTTTCTAACTAAAACCATTTTTCAATATAATCATGTACACGTTATACATAACATTAGTAAGCAGTGTGTGTTTGTTCATGTGGGCCCGAGAATATAACCTTGGGATGTCACAACTAGTGCAACATTCCACGGTTAAATTATTGGGGCCCACATGAACAAACACACACTGCTTAATAGCGTTATGTATAACGGTTCACTGCGTTTTAACCTTCCCAATGGACAAGTTTACGTGACCACTACAATACCCTAGCCATCGAGGTTGGCTTGGGGTTTGTTGGGTCTTTGTTAAACTCATCCATCATGGATGAAAAGGATATTGTAAAAACAAATCCCATGTAGACCGAAGGTTTATTCATTCCAACCATATCTAACTAGATTATTCTTTTAACTTCAGTATGTTATTTCTCAGGACAAACAACCTTGTAATAGTACTTTCCACGTTTTAACATAGTTTGTTGTGTTTTCACCTTAATAGACAAGTTTACATAGACACCAAGAATCCTTGGTCACACAAGTTTTATGTTACAAGCACACTATGTGGTCTTGTTCTTGTGGGCCACAATAAAATTCTAGAGGCACACTAATTCTCATAATAATACATGCCACAATACTTTTCAACCCACACTAAATTTCCAATAGAAAATTAGTGTGGGTGATTACTTTTATTTTGTGTTATTTTTGTCTTGTAACTAATATTTGATATATTGGTTGGAAGTCTTCATGAAGACTCGGGGGAGGACCCAGGGTCTTGGACCCACATTAATTCCACCTCGACTAAAAAATTAGTGTAGTCCACACTAATTTTCCACACACACTAATAAGACTATTTAGTGTACTTCCAACTTTACTTAAGTTGGTTTGAGACGACCCTAGACTACTAGATGATGGTGAAGAGATACCCAAATCTTAAGGAAGAGGTTGGCGGTTCGATTCCTGGCTGTGAAATTGCCTCTCTACTTGACAAAAACTTGCCAGGTGGTTAGCTACCTCCTGTACTTTGGCGCTGGCCTGTCGGCCTTCTGTCTCAAAAAAAACTTTACTTAAGTAAAATACGTTAATAATACCCATGTTATAATTGGAAAGAAAACCCTAATATGTGAGCCATTAAGATGTTGCAAATACAAACCTACATTTTCCTATAAAGAATTGAAAGGTTAAAAACTCTACCAAGTAATCACGTTAGGAGTGGGGGAGAGGGAATTATTGGCATACTAGCGTACCTCTCAACCAACCAACATAAAGGCTTGACCTCCTATAGGTTTATTGTTGGATTCATCTCAAATCATATCAAGTGGATTAATTCGGGGTCATTAAAACTAAGTCTAGTGTCAAATCGACTTTAAAAAGGTAACCTCCGGGTTGCATATTGTTGCTTGATGCATCCAACATAAAGACTCGACCCTTATGAATTTGTTGCCGGATTCATCTCAAATTATCATGAGTAGACTAATTCAAGGTCTTTAAAACTAGGTATGGTGTCAAAATCAACTTTAAAACCAACCTCCGGACTACATACCATTTAAAAGTGTTTATATTGGATGAACGAGAGGGTACGCTCGTATATGATAATTCCCTCTCCTTAATAGTGCGGTCCACAATAGACCACGTCCTCACCGATGTACTATTTGTAAACAACACCACGATACATAGATAGAAGGATAACCGAATCCATACAATGATGTGGCTCATATGCTCATACCTTAGGGCCACTTCACACATGAGACTGAGAGCCCATTACCATTGCACTTCGAGCACTCTCATTGGTGGAAAAGGCGGAGTCGGTCCAAGTTCACGTCACACTATGCTTGAGGGACCAATGGAGTATGTGAATGCAAGATGCATGTAAAGTCTGCATGGATTCCTACATGGCATCAAACGGATCATGTTTCATGGTCACTTGGACTATTTTCAAAAACCACCTCTTGGAGGTAGGCCTAACACAAAACTAGGAGACTATGGCACTCCGAACGCTCACAACCGTTGGTTTATTCTATTTTCTCGTGTGTGAGGACCCGCATGAATAAAAATTCATTGAAATAGCATTTGGTTGAGGGCCTGGTCACATATGACTTCACACTACACTTGAGGATTTGTGACCACACTAAATGATTTTGGAGGTGTATTGGGACAGCCTTTGGACACTTTCTTTTGGGCTCTCACAATGCCATGGACACGGCTCTTGGCTCGTGTGTGAAGTGGCCCTAAGAGCTAATCAACAACAAATTTAATGGACAACGAGCATAGCAACCTAATCAACTCCACTCCTTTCAGTTCACATAGAGTAGAGTAGAGGTGCCCATAACCGATCACTCAAGAGATTTTGCACCAAATCTAGAGAAGTATGAGGCAATGTAATTGTTTTCCGTGTAGGAAGATAGAAATCAGGAGGATTGCAATTTTTTTGATAATTATATTCCTTAAATTGAAATCATGGTGTATTTTTAAAACCAAAAGTTGGACCAAACATATTACCCATGTCTAGAGTCTACCATAACAACTCATTCCTCCTCACTTTAGCACTCAAAACCAAGACATATGTCATGGCACTATTGGTTTCAGCCCAATCAAAATTCACTCCCAATTTGATTGAAATCTTGGTACTCTATAGATTGCCGATGTGGTATTCATCAAGAATAAACAAATCTACTATGAACCTTATCTCCGTTTGCCTAAAAAAAATATAGGTATCATCCATGCCAACATTACATGACCCTAGTGAACGGTTGAATGGACTAGGTCGACTATGAATGCCTCAACCTTGTATGTCACTTTGATAACTTTTGTGATGACACTTCTTATGAATAATTTGATAGGTACTTGTTATCCCAACTTACTTTTAGTTCGCAAATGTCAACTATTGAAATAAAATTTGGTATATTTTGCATCCTAACATGTTTGTAATGAATTATCGTCATGGATGATTGAGATTTGAATGAAAAATCACTTAGTGAGTGATAATAAATGATAACAAGTGATTTTGTTACAAGGAATGACAAATAATTTTAGGTTTACATTCTATGTGGGCGATTTACAACTAGTATTGAGCACTGCAAATGGAATTGGTGAGACTAAATGCAACATTTTAGTATAGACAACTCACGTTTCAATGTTCAGACACCGACCCACACCGAAATGCAAATCACCACTTCCTAAGCTACTCACACACCGAAAAAGCAGGGGAAAAAAACATAGCTAAGGGCCGGTTTACACCATGGACCATGAAGTCGGACCATGGAAGATGGTCATGGTCCAACTTCCGTGGTCCAATTTCTTTAAAAAGTCAATTTACAAAGCCTTTGGGCCCCTCACTAGGTGTAAACCGAATATGGACAAAGAGGAATGACCATGCACCAAAAAGTGAATGTGATGATCTTTTTAATATATGTCCAAAAAGGGCAATTTTGAAAAAAATTCAAGGTTGACCAATTTTTTTTAAAAATATATTTTCTTGTCTTTATCTTCTCTTCCCCCCAAAAAATAAAAATTTGACAATGCTTCTATGCCACAAGCCCTTGTTTTTTTTCTACAAGAGCATTTCTTTTGCCTCTCCCACCGCAAAACCCGTTGGACCGTGTCAGTGGATATTGTAGGCCTTAATATGTGTCTTTTGGGGACCTTGAACTCCATGGTCACTCTAACTTATTCATCCTCGGTGTAAACCGAAGTGGTCCCAAGACGAATTCAACAACCAATCACAGATTTTACAGGGCCTTGGGACGACTTCATGGTCCATGGTCCCCTAAGTCATTTGCTTTGCATCCATAAGTGCTCCCCCCCTTCTTTCTATGCAAGCAATCATCTTATCAAAAACCAAGTTATCCATGCAATCAAAAACATCACGTCTTTACTACGTTGCTAGTCTCATTCAATGGCTTAAAGCTCGAATAGTGCTCGATAAAATAACATATGTCAACATTGTGTCCCATATCATGGCAATAGAATACAGACATTGAGAATAACGCATTTCTAGGTCATCAATGTTGACAAGAATCTATCATTTTGGATTATACCTTAAATTTTGGACATAGGCACCCAATGTAATCACCCTTGCCTAGACTTAATGTTTTGTGCTCATCGGTTTATTTTAAGTCACGACCGTGTTAGAATAAATAAGCATGCATATAAAATACAAAGCACATGGGTCTTGTATTATGGACGCTTGAAGCTCCTTGTAGGATACGTAAAAGACGCATTAAGTGGAAGATAAGATGATTAGCCGATCCAAGCCGTGCCCACATTCATTTTCCTCAAAAAAAAAAATTGGAGCTCCTATGAATATCTTGTGAGCTACTCATTATGAAGTAAAGATATTCTTTCTCATTAAATGGTCATGTAGGTTCCCCAAATCATGATTGTGTTGATTAGTAAGCCTCAAATGTTTTTTTACTTGAATTTTGGGCACGGAGTCCAATCTTGTCTAAACACATGTTTTTTGGATGTCCGCTCTTTAGATCCATGCCTAACCCACACACCACCCGAATATAGCATAGGTGTTTGGCTCAAGACGAGTGATTGAATGAGGCCCGCTCCTACCTTAAATGCATATGAACTTATTGTTCCGCACATAATTTTGATATCGGAACCAAATTTAAGTTGAGGGATGACTATGTTTAACTTAAACTCAATTAGGGCCACTTCACACATGAGCCAAGAGCCGTGACCATGAAACTGTGAGAGCCCGAAAGAAAGTGTCCAAAGGCCGTCCCCAAGACACCTCCAAAATCATGTGTAGTGTGAAGTCATATGTGACCGGGCCCTCAACCAAGTGTTATTTCAAGGAATTTCTATTCATGCGGGTCCTCATGCACGATAAAATAGAATAAATCGACGGTTGTGAACTTTCGGAGTGTCATGGTCTCCCGGTTTTGTGTTAGGCCTACCTCCAAGAGGTGGTTTTGGAAAATAGTCCAAGTGACCATGATACATGATCCATTCGATACCATGTAGGAATCCATGTAGACTTTACATCCATCTTGCATTCACATACTCCATTGGTCCCTCAAGCGTAGTGTGAAGCAAACTTGGACCGGCTCCGCCTATTCCACCAATGAGAGTGCTTGAGGTGAAATGGTCACGGGCTCTCAGTCTCATGTGTGAAGTGGCCCTTAGTGTCCGAACTTGGTGCATAGGAAAGTCGCCCTTTGCTGGTTTTATTCAAGTCGAAGGTGAACAAAAGATCATGGAAAATGCAATTCCGTGTATAAATTTGTAAAGCAGTGTCAATGGCATTTTAATCCCTAATCATTGCAAAGGTCTTCTTTGGAGAATTCAAGTGCACGGATATACGTAAGTTGGAGTAGACATGTATAATGTAGAAGGTCATGTATTTTGTCAAATATATTATGGTTCCAATAGTTGCCACATGTCCATGTCCTAGTGGTTCACATATGTTCCTATTGTGGATATTTGGTCATTGTTGTCGCATGTGATCTCATAACCATTTTATCTTTATAATAAGGCAGACAACCCTTAGTTGGTTGCTTTTGTTCGTGCTTGGGACACCTATAGTTGAGGGGTACCGTAGTACCATAGCAGGTTCGTCCTAAAATAATTCTAAAAATAAAAAACGTAAAAATTAGAAAATTCTGAAGACAAAAAAACGAAAATAGAATAAATTAGTTTTTGAAATATTTTGCTATTTCTAAGCTATTTAGGGTCATTTTTACTTATTTTTTGCTAAAAATTGAAAATTGAGAAATTCAGTTTTTGAGAGGCGAACCTTATTTTTTCAAAAAAATTAAATATTCGTTCGCCAAGTGGCGAACCTGCTATGGTGTTACGGTATGTGGTTTGGTGTGCTTCCAAGATCGGATACCAAAAAGACACGTGTTTAAAGAGTTTGGACTGCGTGCTCAAAACATGATAATCATTTTAGGTTCAATAGTGAAGTTAATTAGGGGAGACCTATTGTGATCATTTAATAAGCACAAGAATCTTTAATTTGATAATGAACAAGATATTCTCACAAACTCTGAAAATTACGAGGGAAAGCGTCTATAATTTTGATTTGGATTTGCTAACATCGACTGCTCAATTTAATATTTGGACCACTCAATAAATTTAAAGGAATTATTTGCATGTATGTGTCTAGAAATATTAGATAATTTACATGCTCCAAATGCAAGGTGGCTAGCCTGTTGTGGTTTGCATTTTTTGGCGTGAGAATTTGTGAAGGTGGTCAACTGTTGAGTGGTTCCCCATCTAGTGGACCACACAAGCATTATACTCATTTTCCAGTGGAACTTGATTGATCAAAGGTGTTTTTTTATGGGTTAACAATGATATTTTCTCGTGCATCCCTGCCTTTAATTGTTGTAATCTAAAAATCGAAAGGGTTATTCATACCCGTTCCCCCCCTCAAAATAGCTCATCTCCCATGTTGCAAAATCCTACGGATAAAATCGCATTTTAACGTCAAACTTGTTCATGAAAATGCCACAACCAACAATGAGTGAAGTGCCCTAAAAACAAGTCTTTCATACGCTTTGGGAAGTTAAGGGTTGATGTGGATCTTCATTTCATCCTAATGGCTTGACCATGCACCACTATGGTTGTGTGTGCTCATGGTGCAACTTAGTCTAAGTTATATCTCCCTCCTACTTACCAAAAGCGTGCTCAAGTGGACATTTGTCTTGGAAAATGGTCACTTGAAAGTACTACCCCAATATCGCCATAATGTCACTTGTTTTTTTGGAGTTAAGTTACATAGGTGGTAAATGTTTCTACACATAAAGTAGTTTATCCAATTATATAAATTGCAAAATGTTGGTCACGATTTCATATGTGTCACACTTAAATGTCATGTTTTCATCCAACCCATTCTATTGTGTTATGATCACACCAAAACTCATCTACTATCTATTCACATCCACCAAACCCTACTCACAAGAAACAAACCCAAATACCCCCAATCTTTGAAGATGATTTTCCTTTAAAAGAAAAGTAAAGTGTTGTTTCTGCATATATGTACTCAATACATTAAAATATTTTGAGCTTTTTTTACATTGCTACTGTAGTGTTTTGTGAGTACCCACATGCCCTCGGGTGAAGAAACTTTTCATGTATGCTTGCCTATTTTGGAGCCACCGTTTATATCTATCTATCTATGCCCACACTGTTGAGCCCACCCCCAAAAAGGCATTGGACAAAGAGGCTCTTCATTCATGCTTGCTCCATCTGGAGCTAATGTTTATATCATCTATCATCCCGCTCTGCTGATTTGAACTTCTCTACTTGCTCTAGTATATAGCAAAATATAATAGAGCATTACATAACTCCAACTATTATCCTTCTCTACTAAAGATAGTGTGTGTACCTAGCACGTTGAGGGTGAGTTTCCATGTAGGCCACTCGCCCACTAGATTCTAGATAATAGTGGGTTGGAGGTGTTCGCATGTAGTTCATCACAAGCCACCATCCAACCACATTCCGGTGGACCATTAGAATGTGGAGGGTAGTGGACACATGTCGCTAGACTTTCATGTGTCCAATAAAGAATCTTTAACCTACGAGTGCCGGTCACCAACATATTAAGATTGGTTGAAGACTCGAGAGAACCAATGTCGGTCTAGAGCTCCATCCTTGGTAACCGGGAGGTGGAGGTCAGTAGGTGGGCCTAAATTTGAGAAGATGGGAGTAGCTAGTTGGCACATACAAACCCTACCCCACCATATTCCCTCTACATTTGGGTGGGTTTGTTCTTATTCACACTAAATTTTGTTGGGCGAGCGGTCTACATGGAAACTCACCCTAGGAACCTTATCCCACCAAATTCCACCTACATTTGGACGAGTTTGTCATTATTCCCACTAAAATTTTGTGGGTGAGCGGCCTACATGGAAACTCACCCTAAGTTAGTCATTGTTTGCCTTTAGGGCCACTGCACACACGAGATTGAGAGGTTGTGACCATTACACTTCAAGCACTCTCATTGGTGGAAAAGGCGGAGCCGGTCCAAGTTTGCTTCACACTATCCTTGAGGGACCCATAGAGTTTGTGAATGCAAGATGGATGTAATGTCTACATGGATTCCTACATGGCATCGAATGGATCATGTTTAATGGTCACTTGGACTATTTTCAGAAACCACCTCTTGGAGGTATGCCTAACACAAAACTAGGAGACTATGGCATTCCGAATGCTCACAGCCGTTGAGTTATTCTATTTTATCATGTGTGAGGACCCGCATGAATAGAAATTCATTGAAAAAACATTTGGTTGAGGGCTCGGTCACATATGGCTTCACACGCACTACACGGTTTTGGAGGTGTCTTGGGACGGCCTTTGGACACTTTCTTTTGGGCTCTCACAATTGCATGGTCACGGCTCTTGGCTCGTGTGTGAAGTGGCCCTTATTTATTGGTATCTATGCAAAACTATTGAACTTCCTTTGATAGTTAAAAGACTACCATCCCGCGACACCACCAATGGCCTTCTCATGATGGATGGTGCGAGTTAGGGTGGATAGCCTTACTAGAAGAAATAACCAAACTCCTTTCAATATATTTTTTGGAAAGCTTGATCAACTGTTTTTTTTTGACCCCGCCCGCTGGTGGTGGCCGGAGGCTACGCCTTTCTTTGCCCACTCGGCCAAGGAGGGAAGGAAATGGATTACTAAGCAAATGGTTCTCAAGAAGACGATTCCCCATAAATGGAGGAATGAAGTCCCCCCCCCACTTCCCCTAAGTGGAATGTCATTTGGCACAAAACCAAGGCACAAAAAGAAATTGCCTTCATGTGGTCGGTCATTCACAAAGTTGTGGCAGTTAATGAATGGCGTGGGAAAATCTCAACGAAGATTAAGAAAAGCCACCCCCACTGTGGCTTGCAATCGGTGGAATCGGTCGAACACATGTTCTTTAGTTGTCCACTCGCTCAACATGGGTGGCGGTATGTTGCTAATATCATTTGACAACTCTTTGCCAAAAGAGAGAACCTCGGCCCAAGGAAATCCTTTTCCATGATGCAATGCCTCTTTGATCAACCTCTCTGCAAGTCACTGAAACGGTTCAGTTGCATCTGGTTTTTCTTAAGAAATGGTCTTCCGTGGATTATTTGACGTCAAAGGAATGATCTGGTATTCAACGCATTATAATGGCCCATTGAGAAAACACACCGAGTCATTTGGGACGCCTTGCATGATTACAGTAGGATCGAGTGGAAACGTACTCTCTCGGACTTGGAAAAGGTCCCAGACGTTGCCTACCAAGATGCCCTTAAAAAATCTAACTCGATTTGGGGCGTCAAAGGTCTTATTATGACCCGTAGCAATTTAGTGGTTACTTGAAAGGTTATACCTCAGATGGGCATTATCTTTTGATTTCCCCTCGGGTTGCGTTGCTTCTCCCAAGGTGGTTGTATTCATCTTCTTGCAATTAATTTTTCATTTGTGCAAAAAAGAAGAAGAAAAGACTACCATCCCATTCCATTGTTTCGGATGTGGGATTCGGCCTTCGATGGAGGCTCGACTACCCACTATAATTAAGATATGGTATTTAGGGTGGGTTCGTAAAAACAAGCCATGGTTGTTTTTCCACAAACCATGGCTTGTTGTTGATGTATGTAATCCAAGGCTCATTGAACGATTTTCAAGCAGATACCAAAAGATACATTTGTAGTATCCACATTAATTTGTCATCCAAATTAGTGTGGCCCACACTAAATATTATAATAGGGTTGATTGTCATCAATATGCTCACATGGTTTTGGGATGGACCCAATGATATTATCCACATTAGATATTTCTCAACTAGAAACCTAGTGGATTGGACCACGCTCGGTGAATAAGTAGATGGCGCTAAAACCAACACCTTGCTCAAAAACAATACTTTTAAACTTAGCACAATCATCACATATTGATTATGAGAATGTCGACCGTCTTAGCATCGTAGTGAATTGTATTGATTTTGGGTCATTTAACAATGAAACTTTAAGTCCTTATAATTTTTGCATATGGAATTCAAATACATCATATTTGAAGTGTTGGAAGTCCCTACCAATGTTATCTAAGACTAAGAGATCCAATAATAGTATTTATGCGAAATGTTTTAAGTGACGGCTTTAGCACAATCTATGATGTTAAAAGATTGTTATATTGTAGACAAGCTTAGATGGTGTTATATGGTAGAAAACATGTCTAATTATGTATCTCCTAAATCAATATATTGTGAGGATACCCACGAGCTTAAATTGTATGTAACCTTATATAGGTTACCTTTTTACAGGTCAATTTGACTTCGAAACAAGATTCAAAGGCTTTGAATTAGTTCAATGGAGCACAATTAAGATGAATCAATAACCATCCTAAAACATTAGCATATGTTTTATGTCACCTCTTGCTCTCAAGTCCGTAAGCCTTGGGAAATCGTAATGCAAGTTTAGGGCCAACAATGCCTCTTCATCTCCACTAAATATTTGGACCTCTAAACTATTTCTATCCCAAGGTATGCAAGGTAGTACTCCACATAGATATTTTTGGAATATAAGAAATCATGCAAAAGTGAGTAACATCCACAAGTGAATTCCTCAAACCAACACACCAATTTTTTTTGTAGAATATGTTGCGCTGGTTCGTCCGAGTTGGTTGTATTTTGGTTCCTTTCTTGCAATTGAATTTTCAAACTGTGCAAATTTTTTTTTACAGAATACACACATACTGATTATAAGAATTCGAATTGCCTAAACATCATGCTCATGTGTTAATTGTGGGTCACCTATCAATAAAACTATCAGCCCTTGTAACTTTGCATATGAAACTCTAAACTAAATACTTGATGTGTTGGACTTCCATATTGAGTGCTAACAAGCATAAGTCTAACTTTCCCAAAATATTGAATTTTCAAATTTTTCAAATTGTAAGATTTGTTTTAGAATAAGAAACATTGGTATAGATGTTGCAATTGGTTTTAGCAATAACAATCCATATAGTTATACATGAAGGTACAAGAATGTAATGGGACGGGGATTCACGGCGCTCGAGTTTTTTTTTTTTTTATCACTAGAGCGTTCTTCATTCGCTTTCATCTTGTCAATGATGTTGTTAATTTTGTTTCGATAAATTTAAGCAATAAGTAGTAAGACGGTTCCTTCTCTAGTGCAGGATAATAATATATGCATATTGGCAAAATATGAAATTATCTAACCTAGCACACTAGGTTGTTGACTTTGCAAACTCGCCAACTTGCAACCATGCAAGACCCTCGACATCATTGCTTCTTCACATCCACATGAACTACTTGTAGGTTTTGTTGTCCTTCCATTCCTTGTTGTAATTGACACAACCAAACTTTCCACTTCTTCGCCATTTTGCTAAATCGGCTTGGAAGATTCATGAAGTTGCTCGAGATATAGGTCCACTCTCATGAAACTGAGGTGTGCCACGTGTCAAGTCAGTTTAGAAGAATCATGAATTGTTTTGGAAGGTTCTTTGGTAGAACACTCTGGTAACATGGATGGGAAGGTTCATGAACTAGCTTAGAGCCTTCATGAAATTGAGTTTGCACTTATGTGAAGTCATCTTACCAAAGGAGTAAGTTCCTTGCTTCTTTGCAGACGGAGTTAGAATAAGACATACTTTGGTGTGTTGAAAGCCCCTTGCAATTGCTAACAAGAAACTTCTAGGACTTTATCAATGTAATAAGCTAATAGGAGGATACGCTTTGAGCTTAAAGTGACGGTTCTAGCACCATTTAACATACTTACCGTAGAGCCGGTCAATCAATGAAGGGTCTTGGGCGTACAAAGTTTCAACCAAGGGTACTAATTGCTTTGGAGATTTTATTAAGCGAGGTAATTGTGAGCACCATAATTATGAATCATAGCCCATACCGCAATGATATGTGCCATGAGAAATAAGTTAAGGAAGGCAGTTAGGGATGGTAAAGGGCTGATTGAATGGCACCCTTAATAATTTAGGGAAGCGGACAATCTTGATCGAGTGATAATATCCTTCAATGTAACTACTAGGTGATGCATTTATAGTTACATGCGGGTAGTTGCTAATGGGAGAGAGAGGGAATTTAATCGCATACAAGCGTACCTCTCATCCATCTAACGTCAACACTTGACCCCTTATATGGTTGTGGCCAAATCATCTCAAATGACTTGGATTAGTTATACTAATTTTGGTTATTTAGAACTAATTCACGTGTCAAATAAATTAGAAAAAACAACATGTGCACTGAATATCTTTTTTTAGGGCTTTTACGTTGGATGAATGACATGCACACTTGAATGCACGACTTCTCTCTTTCTCTTCATTGTTCATGGGAGCACTACTCATATGGATGGTTTGTTGTTGTTGTTGTGTCAGCTTAGCAATTACATCCAAATATGCATATTAATGGTCAAACTTACTGATATTTTCATAACCCTCTTCTCTAGTAATTGTTAACATTTCTCTCCTTTTCTCAATTATTGGTTGCGGTTGATGTTTCATATCACCTACCCAAAGGGGGGGGGGAGTGAAAACACTAATTTATATGTAGAGCATGAAATAATATTTTTTGGGGGTGAAATTAAGATCTAATTCATAATTAGGGACTATGAATTAGTCTAGTGAGGTTAAATTAAGAAGAAATGGTAACAAACTTATGGGGTGTGGGTTTTTACTGCATTCACCCCCTTCCCCATGGTTGGTGTTGGGAAATGACATCCATGGGTTGCATGCAAAGATTCCCATGAACATGATTGTAGATCAACGTCCTCCAAGGAGTCAAATTAAGGCATTGTTTGGAGATTTTACACCGGTGTTCAAGTAATGTTAACAAAATCTACCATATCGATGTGAGAAGACATGATATCTCCATGATTGCTTCTTTAAAGACCCTTGCAATAAAACCTTATAAATGTATTATCATGGATATACATGTTGAGGTGATATTTCATAATTGCATGCAACTTCTGGAAGAAGAAAACAATGTTATATTAATTTGACTTCATTGAGACCTTAACAACCCTCTCAAAGTGAGTTTTTGGGGTCATATTTGACCCCAAAACCATTTAGGGGTTAATAACCTTAAGTTCCTAAGGTTACAATTAAGTTATTTATGTTAATAGCACCTAAACAATGGTTTATCTAATGTTTAGGTGTTACATGTGCTAACATCGGGTGAACGAGTTGACAATACAACACTAAATGGTCATTGGAATGCCATGGCACAATGTCTCTATAATGAAAAATACTTGCTATTGTAATGCTCATGTAAAAGACATAGAATTTACCATTAGAGTTAATCATAAGTTCCCATGTGCTACAAAGGAATTGAGAAATCAACAACTTACCAAAATTGGTATGAACCCAAAATTTGATATTATGGCTAGTGCACACTCTACGTAAACCCATTGCCATCCCACCAGTGGGGAGGGGGTAGCTCCCATGTACTTCAAGGATTCACGTGCTATAATGGGGCCCTAATGGGATTTTTTCAAGGAGGGGGGGGGTTATGAACTAATGTGCATAGTTATGGGATATCCCATTGTTTGGTGAATATTCTTGAATTATAACTATTGCATACTCAAATAAATTCTCAATATCTTAGAATATCCTAATTTTTTCGTCTTAAAATCAGAACCCTATCTTCTATCGCATCGTTTTATTATTCAGCACCCCCCGGTGGAATACCAATTACCCCTTGGATCCCATTTGATCACATTGTATTTGAAGACACGTGGCCCAATATCTATACTGGATTACAACATTCAAACGTGCAAATGAAAAGTGTGTCAAGCCAACTTCCACTTGAAAATAATCAACCTAATCATGTGTTGATCATTAAAACATGTTTAAGGAAAGCTAACATTTGTATCTATTACTAAACGTTGTTAGATCTTTCCATATAGACTAAAGATGATGGGATGGTAAAATTAATCCAAATTTGACGACATTTCATTGCACATGCATAACATATCTAACATCCAAACCAAGTTTCACACCGTTTCATACCCATGAATCACCTTTTGTAGTTCGTCAATGATGTTCCTTTATGACAAAGTCTTTGTAATTGCATAGGCAAGAAGTTTGACATGCGACAACCCTAACAGTGCCACACTATTCATCTACGCCAAACAACGTCGTGTATTTTGTTTAAAATGCGTTGCACGTGTATTATTATGTATATGAAAAATATCTAGAGTTGTTGTACTTGGTAGTAGAGTCATCTTCTCCACCACAATTTGCTTAGTCGATAGTTTAGAAATATGTACCCCTACGAATGATCCCAAATCACCTAAACATTTTGCATGTTCTCCGAAGTCGCTGCTATTACCGCCCTCCAATCTTTTTGAGATTGGAAATATGTTTATACGCTCAAGATAATAAGGGCCGCTTCACACTATAGCCAAAGGTCGAGTGGCCGTCGATTTCCACCAATCAGATTGCAAGAAACCAAGAATTCAGCCTCTCGACCCTTCACACTCAAGGCCAAAGTCCAGAGGCCGTCGCTCTCCAAAATGCCTACATTGCAATACTTTTTGACTAGGGCGACGGACTCTTGAAGGAAATTTGGGTCGGACAGAAATGAAAACCCAAACTATGGTCGAGAGGCCGTCGATTTTTTTTCATAAAAAAAAAAAAAAAACTGACAAGATCTTGGTTGTTAGATTAGAGGGGTTGTTTTGGGTAGGGAATAAAGTGAGAGGTTGCTTCTTCCTTTGGACTTTGGGCTTGGCCTTTGGAGGCTTCACACAATGCCCGGCCGAAGGCTCCAATTCCTATATTTTATTGGCTATTTTCAGCCCAT
This sequence comes from Polytrichum formosum, assembly GCA_964035585.1. Taxonomy (NCBI): domain Eukaryota; kingdom Viridiplantae; phylum Streptophyta; class Polytrichopsida; order Polytrichales; family Polytrichaceae; genus Polytrichum; species Polytrichum formosum. The sequence goes on along the minus strand of OZ037938.1, from coordinate 50,642,628 downwards.
TTCTTTGGATTCTCAACAAAGTTTGGCCATTCAATCCCACGGCCTCTTGACTTGGAGGGCCATAGTGTGAAGCGACCCTAAGGGCCACTTTATACTTGGGGCCGGGTTGAGGGCCGGCCCGAACTCTCAAATTTGGGCCAATAGGATCGCTCGATTTCATCAAATCGGGCCCAAGGGCTTTATACTAGGGGTTGGTCCGAACACTCACTCATCCCATGTAGCGTCCTAGGTCGCACAATTTGGGCGCCAAATTATTGGACCGGCTTGAAGAAATCGGGATGAGCTTTTCCTCGGCCCGAACTCTCATATGGGGCCGGATTGGGCCCATCTCATCCGTCAATCTTTAGGGGGTAAATTCTTTCCCTCTCCTCTCCACTCCTCTAAGAACACAACAATTAGCATAAATATGATTGCATTAGACTAATAAGACAACAATTAGGGCATTAATCACACACTTAAGATAAAAATGAAACATTCAAGCATTTAATCAAGCATATAATATGGCTTAGGCTATGGGTTACTCTAATAAGGCAACAATTACCATAAATATGATAGCATTAGGCTAATAACACAACAATTAGGGTGCTAATCAGACACTTAAAATAAGAATGAAACACTTAAGCATTTAATCAAGCACATGGTGTATGAGTGTATCGAGCTATTGCAGGTAAAAAAGAGAAACCGGTCCACTTTGAAGCATGGTGTGATAGCTCAGCCAATAATGGAAAAGAATGAATCATTGGTAAATGAATACATGGTTGTCAATGTCGTATGCATTTGGTCGCCCATGTAAAAGTTATTCCAACATTTCCCACCAAAATCGAAAGGAGCCTCTTGTGCGGCATGCACGGTGCATTTAAGAAAAAATGACTCATACACAAGGTCGCAAATCCGATCCTCGATTGGGTGCTATTGGCCAAGAAGTTTCCAAACTCTTGAATCGGTTCCTTTGTTGGGGCTTCTTGTAGTTTGGAATTATATGATTAATACGTTTGAATACGAAACATGACCTAGACTACACCGATTATCTCATTTAGTGTGTGCGGTATTAATTCCACGAAACACGCACTATTTTGACAAATCTCAAAATTAGCGAGGGCTGAAATTTTTACCGAGTGATACTGAATCCATGAATACTTGCTCATTTACCATACATTTCAAGAGAATCAATATGTTCTCTAAGGTGCTTTGAAGCATGAGGTTGCAACCTTGATAATCGTTCTCGATGGTGCAACAATAACAACAACTTCAAGCGATGACAACTTCAAGGTGTGAGGGGGGGGGGCACTGGTGAAAAATGTAGAAACTATGTGCAATAAAATATAGGGTCTCATATATTAATTGAGGAATTTTTTTGTAATAGGGTGCTTTGGGTATGTGAAACATGAATTTATATAATATAGTATTTGACATAATATCATAAAATTACCTTAGTGGTACATATAAAATATCATGGACATAAAGTGCTAGATGTGAAAAATCATGTACCTTGCACTTTAATTACGGAGGATGGATGAAAAAAATTTGATTTCAAGGGGGGTTGGGATGTAAGAAAGCAAGGAGCTCTACAAGGAGTGGGGTTAGGGTTAGAGCATCACATTGGACTTATCACTTGCCTCTCATCTCATCTATTCTACTCTCCTCTGTTACGTTTTGTTTTGTTTTGTGTTGTGTGTGTGTGTGTGTGTGTGTGTGTGTGTTTGGTGAAGTTCCCTCATCACTCCACAAGTTAATCACCTACATAGCTTTGTCATGCAAATCTCCAATATTGGCCTAAAGTTTCGCATACGGGCAGTATCAGGAGTACAATATTCTAGATGAGTTTTTTAAGTTCTTTATGTCCATGTGACATGGGATCTAGATACATCTTCTTGAACCCTAATGAGACGAAATGAAAGTTGAAGATGTGTGGGGAGTACAAGGCTTATGTTTAGAAAAGGAGTGGTCAGAAATAACCATTATAGACATGACATTACTCAACGAATTATAGGATCACATCAAGTTCCAAGATTGACATTTCATGGTGGGTACTAAGGTGAGGTTTGACATGAGTATGAATGTGGTATTGTAGTCAATCTCACGTAAATTAGTCGGAGCTTAGAACATAAATTATTGGTAGTTGAATTTTGACAAGAGCATGTTGATTTGGTGTTTATAATATGAGATTCAAACATATTGAATAATATGGTGTTTGTTGATAATCACCCACATCAGGTAAACAATGGAGCTTCCCCAATCCTTTGATTGTCCTTGCGCAACACCAATGAAATCAAATAATATGCACAAATCAATTTTTTAATCTCAACAACTATTTCATGGCAAGATTCAACCTAAAACAAACTACACAATGTTGACCTTATTTGGTGTTTGTATTTGTGAATTGCAAGCATGTTGTTGTTGGGAGCTATAAGAAAGTCCCAAGCATCCTCAATTTCCACTAGAACAATACTATAGCCTTGGACCTTGAAGCTTTGATAAGTCGAGGGTGCGGTGAGAACACAAATTTATGTATTCTTGATGTTGGTGTTTGATTTATGGATTGCAATCAAATCTTGATTTTTCTGACTACCAAGAATTTCCAAGTATGGTATGTTGTATACAAAGAGAAAGGTGTGAATTGGAAGGAAAGTGCCAAAGATTTGATTGTCATGATAGAGTTTTGCATTTGCGGGACACTAAAAATCCCATCAAAATAATATATGGGGAAATTTATTGGACATAACTAGTCAAATTCGAGTGTTTTCAAGTTCATCTAGTTCAATGTTGAGATATTTTGGTTTTTTTTCAATAGTTTAAGGTATATTCTATAGATTCCTCTAAATTGATGGACTTGAGGTGCTACTAGTACTAATTTATGGGTGTTGGTTGTTATAGATGTACGAATGTACAAAGATTATGCTTTGGTTGTCATGCAACATTATTTGGAAGATTGGTAAGAACATCATAGGTGTAGATATAACTAATTATTAAGATTGTTTTTAATGCCTATGTCTAAATTCCTTGCACTTTCACAAACAATGTCAAACCGAGTATCTCAACACTTTGGTCATTCTTCATATGTTAGTGTGAGCCCAATATGGTTCCCACATTTGTTTTTAATCCCAAAAGCTTATGAGACCTTGCCCTTTGGCATTTCCTCAATTGCTCAAAAAGATAAAAAGAGTGAAACTTTTTAAGTTAGACTGGAGTTAAGATTGAAGGCTAGTGTCGGGGTTAGTTTGAGTTGGGGGTAGTTATAAACTTAAGTGTGATTAATTTTGAGTGCGGCTTATGCCTTGTTTTATTGTTTATTTTCGGTTAGTGTGGTGTTCCTTTAAGGGGAGGGGGGGGTTCTTTCAAGCATCCAGATTAGGCCGGGATTTCGGGATCCAGGGGAGAGCTCCCTGGATCAGGTGTGGTTTTTGCTCTTGGTGCTAGCTGTTAGCAGAGAGGTCTGAGAGAGGGAGGAGGCGGCAACCCGAAGGCGGGGCCAGAGGCCAGGAGCAAACTGAGATTGCAGCCCGAAGGCGAGGCCAGAGGCCAGGAGCAAACTGAGATTGCAGCCGAAGGCGAGGCTGAGTGGCCAGGAGCTAGCTGGGATTGCAGCCCGAAGGCGAGGCCAGAGGCCATGAGCAAATTGAGATTGCAGCCGAAGGCGAGGCTGAGTGGCCAAGAGCTAGCTGGGATTGCAGCCCGAGGGCGAGGCCAGAGGCTAGGAGCAAACTGAGATTGCAGCCGAAGGCAAGGCCGAGTGGCCAGGAACTAGCTGGGATTGCAGCTCGAGGGCGAGGCCGAGGCCAGGAGCAAACTGAGATTGCAGCCCAAAGGCGAGGCTGAGGCCAAGAGCAAACTGAGGTAGCAGTTCGGGGTTAAGGCTGATGCCAGGAGCCGCTGAGGTGGCTGCAAGGCCAGGGGCCCAAACAATGTGCAATGTGGGAAAGGGGTTTAATAGTTGATAGGACTAAGTGGATTCTTGATAAACCTTTGATGTAAGACTGGGCACCTTAGGGTGCCAAGAATTAGATTAGGTAGTTAGATGACACATAGAAAGCATGGGATATTAGAAGAGGAAGAGTATGGTAGTGTAGTTGTGGTGTAATGATTAACATAGGTGCACAAATATTTCTTAATACTAATGCCCTATGAAGTTAAATAAAAAGAGTATGCTTAACATTTAGTTTCATTTGAGTATAAGCAATGGGGCTCTGAAACCAAGGGTCAGTATACGCAATAAAGTATGCAAACTTCGTTATTTCTTATGAATGTAAAGTAATCATTTTACTTTTGTAAAGCCATGGTAACCATAGTGTTCAAACTTCTGTATTGATATCACGGCAACCACCATACAGTGATCGGTGATTCCACAACTTCTTTCGTTATGAATTGCCAATATTCCTGTGCTGTTGATATTTGGAATGGAATACACCACTCATTCCAATATCTCCAATTACTGCCAAATTTTTTTGTCCGTATTCGTACACGTTGTAAAATACAACTTTATTCATATAAAGATTATTAAACAACTTGACACATTGTGTCACTACAAAAATATATGGCGGGTAGTGACTAACACTTCGAGGACATGTGAGCCATGGACCTCCACCTGGACCACCGACGCAAATGGGTGGGGGTTTATGGCTGACAGTTAGTTGATCTCATACTAGTTAAATGGCCATTTAGCATAGTGTATGCAATGAGGAGTGCTATCTTGTGAGCGGTGAGCGATTAGCGGTAATTTGTGAGCGGTGAAGAAAGCAAAATCTTTGGTAATAGAACCACTAGTATCCTATAACCATGGCCTAAAGAAATATAATTTTAGGGTTCAGTAATAAGATTGGGGAGGACAAACAACATGAATGCTAGATTGTGAGCAATGAGCAATGAGAAAAAATATATATACACGCCTATGGGCATATATATATATATATATATATCATTTATAAAATTTCATAGTTATATTGCATGTTGTATGAGAGTGGAATGGACAAAGTTGAAGTAAATGATGCTCATGATAATGATTATCATTGACATTCAAAATATGAACACATTAAAAATAAAACAAAACATGTTGCAAATGAAACTCAATTTTGTACTAGGTCAATTATACAACACAAATATAGAGAGTGCAAAGAAAATAGAGCTTGACACAAAACGTATATAAGTTCTTCAAGGTATAGCATAAGTAAATGTATATTAAAGAAACGATACCAATAATAAAACCTTCCGTTCTGGTAGTTGAACACGTGCTAACAAAAATCTAATCATCACTATAACTTGAAGTAATGGATGTTGATCATGATTTGGACTCTAAATTTATGAAATCCAAAACCCGACAATCATAATGTCTAGTTTTGTTATGGGTAGAAGAAGGGGAAGATTGAGCAACAAGAACGGAAGATTGAGCCATGGTTGCGACATAGATAAGGAGGCTTCGTGGGGGTGATGGACTTGCTACAAATCATGGATCTTCAAAAAATTGTTGCCAATGTCGGCGCCATTGTGGTATCACATTCCTAGCACATGACAAGATAGATGTCTTACTAATTATTAATGTTCATAATAATCCAAAAAAACACATATACAACATACTTCAAGTAAAAAATATGAAATCAGCCATATGAAACTCTCCAACAAGATGAATAAACAAAATTTACTCACAAAATAGATTGATGGCCTTGCGATTAACAATTGGAGAATCATCCGAGTCTTCATAATTGGTTTCTTTGCCAATAGGTGAAGGACATTGGTGTAATCAAAGGCTTCGAGATGGAATGGAAAACATCTTTGTCACCTTCTTATGCCAAGAGGTGACGCTTCAATGAGCAACAAACATGTATGAAGGGGTCCTATCAAAGAGATAATAAACAATTATCAAGAGAACAATGAATGAGAGCATGTTACTTTGTATAAAAAACACATTACAAAAATCCTAAAAAAACAAATTAATTTATACTTGTGGTGCCAATGAGGTTTGCAATAATGCCTTCAGGATTTAACAAAGCATCAATCAAAACTTGAAAGAACAATGGATATTTTTCTCTTGGGCCTCTCCAAGGTGTGATACAAACATTTCTCATAAGTTGAAAAATAAGATTTGTGAAGTTGTATTAAACATCATCATCCAAATCCATACCATTGTCCGAAAGATCTTTGTCAATATTCATTTAAAAAGACAAAGACATGCGTTTCAATCCCGAAGTATGATTAAATGAGCGAACAAGTAAGAGCATTGTGAACTTGACGATCTGCCCAAAAAATGTAAAATAAGTAAAACAACAAACCAATCAAATTATAATTTACGCAAACAACATGATTCATTAAAATAAATAAAAATGTGATGAAAAAAAATTGTAAGACTAACTATTTTGTTTGGATTGGCTAGATGAAGTGGATTTATACAAGTCCAAGGTTTATGACCAACCTTGAAATTGTAATTGAAAAATAAGAAGATAATTCTATCGTCCACTTTGGATCTTCAGGATAAAATATCAACAAACCATCATCGTCATGAAATATTGCATGTAAAAAAAACAAGAATTTTTTTAACAAACTTTGCATTTCAAGAAGGTATTGTAAAATGACATATTGAATAAGTAAAATATCCATAGCATAAAATCCCCCAAGTTATTTGTTAAAAATCGTTTATTCATAATGTCATCATTCAATTTGAACATTTTCAAAAATGTCGTTTCCCAATAAGTGACCCTCCAAAATTATATATAATCAGCAAAAAATGGCAAAATTTTGTTGCATCAGGGACGATCTTGATGATGATGAAACTGTGAATCCATAAAAAACAAGAGTTTCTTTAATCAATTATTGCATGAAAACAAAATAAATAAGAACAAAGATATTGAAGTCGATCGAATTAAAGGCATTGACAACAAACGACATAAAATGATGAAGAAGCTTGACTTTATACGTGGTTAAAATTACAAAGTTTCAATCACGGATTTTGAATAAAATGTATAATCACACAAAGATATAAAGATTTATAAAGTAAGAAACTTTCGATCCATTTAAATCAAGTAAAGATAAAAATATATGTCATATATAGATATTTAATAATTATTTAATAGTAGCAGATGAAGTCATATAAAAACCTTTATTTAGACAAGGTGTACAACCAAACAAAATGACCGTAATAAAAATTATTTCATATTTTTTCATCAAAATCTCGAATTGTTATGGACCTTCAAAGTTACCTATCCGAAAAATGTATTACAAAAGATGAATTCTAGAATGCCCAAACAAAATAGTAGACTTTGGAAATTTTCCAAAAATTGATATTAACGTGTAAAATCCTACAAAAATCATGTACATTAGAATCATCTTAAGGTATACACCTATTTTTTTTCAACTCTATGCAAGATGTTTTTATAATTTTCAAAATTCATCTTCAAAAGCCCAAATTTATCAATCTTGGACATTGTTTAGTTTGTATCCCAAGGGTATTGGCGGTGCCGCCAATACCCATGGTGCTCTCATAAATATTTTTAATTTTGTATCCGGGGGCTACTGGTGGTGCTGCCAATACCCCTTATGCTCTTACAAATTATTTTTGTTTTGTATCCGGGGGTATTGGCGGTGCCGCCAATACCCTTGCGCTATCATACGTATTTTCCAATTTGTATCATGAGGGGTATTGGTGGTACCACCAATACCGTTGCGCTATCATACGTATTTTGCATTTCATATCCCAAGGATATTGGCGGTGCTACCAATACCCCTTGCACTCTCACAAATATTTTTTTTCGTATCTGGGGTATTAGCGGCACCGCCAATACCCCTTGCACTCTTAGAAATATTTTATTTTTCATATATGGGGGGATTGGCGGTGCCGCCAGTACCCTTGTGTCTTCATATTGATTTTTCATTTTGTATCATGAGGGGTATTGGCGGTGCGGCCAATACCCTTGTGCTCTCATACTAATTTTTCATTTCATATCTTGAGGGATATTGGCAGTGCCACCAATATCTTTGAGCTCTTATATGTATTGTTTCATTTTGTATCTTGAGGGATATACCCCTTGCGCTCTCACAAGGATTTTTCATTTCGTATCCGGGCAGTATTTGCAGTGCTACCTATATCTTTGAGCTTTCATACGTATTTTTCATTTCATATTCCGAGGGATATTGGTGGCGCCGCCAAAATCCTTATCGCTTTCACAAATATTTTTTGTTTCTTATATGGGGATATTGGTGGTGCCGCCAATCTCTCTTGTGCTTTCATTCATTTTTTTATTTTGTATCATGAGGGATATTGGCGGTCCCGCCCATACCTCGTGCGCTCGTATTGAAATTGGCTATGATTTTATATGAATTGTTTGAAACATAAAAAAATGAATATGAATATTTACAATTTGGATTTTGTCTCTAGCTACATCCGTTTTGTGTTCATGCTCGGAGTTGTTTTCATCTTCTTTCAACATCCTAGTGTATTTGTTTTTCTCTGTTCGTTTTGAACTTTAAACTGCTCCACAATATTGTTGGATATATCTTGATCTAGATCTTTTTATGGTCCCTCATTTATTTTAGCTAATTTATTCAATTCTATACTCATTTGTGTTTCTGTTAAATCGCCAATATATTTGTGCACTGCAATGTGGGATTTTTTCCTCTCATAATGCTAACTTGTTCTTGAATTGTTTTTGTATCAAAATATAATCATTTTAGTTTTTTATCTTTTTTAAATCAATTGCATACTAGTCTTATGATGTTATGCCTCTTACATCCATGATAATAAAATTTAAGCATTATACAACCCACTATGTATAATATTATGATGAAGTTTGATGCATATTCGTAACTATATGTATTGAAATTTATCAATGTCCAATTATATTATATTGATTATAATATTTATTTTAAAATATTTTCACAACGTACATTCTCTTTATTGTTTTGGTGATGTATAATCAAAAAAGAATTTACAAACAAAAATTTGAGCACTCATTTTTGGGCATTTATTATAATTGTTTTTCATTTACTTTCACACGGAGATTTTCCAAGTGTTTTTATTTTTATTTTTTGTAAGTGGTTACCTTCATAGCTGTAGGATATTTGTTTTTTTATTGGCATTTATGGTTTATTACGCAAGCCCTTATAATAATTATACTACTAATAATAAAGTTAATTCAATTTTTATGTTTAATAGATATTTATAGAATAAGTTATTGGGTTGCATTTTTTTCATTGATATTCTCGTGTTATGTTCACGTTCTACCAGTTTATACAGTAACCGTATTTTAATTCAAGAAAAATTAGCCTTATATTGCCAATACAAATAATGTCTCACATACACATTTTAATGTCTCTCATTTTGTCTCTTACTTCTAAATGGCTACCATTAGAGCTTATGAATCATTTGTGCCCTTCACTTGGCCTCTTGAAGATGATGGTCATGTGAGTGTCTTAGAGGATGCTTAGTTTGAGTTTCAATATCACTCGAAGAAAACGTGTCCATTTCAACCCTAGGCCATCGCGACTCGCACCAAGAAAATGCATAAACAATTCAATTGATAGGCAACCAGAAGGTACCCATGGTGTACCCATGGAAGGTGCCCCCCCCATTCCCAACCGAATTGATTTGTTTATGTATTTTCTTGGTGGGAGTCGCGATGGCCTAGTCACAAATAGGGTTGGAATGGACAAGTTTTCTTCTAGTGTATCTAGATAGAAGCCATGTACATGGAGCAAAAGATGTATGTCGTGGACGATGATGTCTTTGAAACAAACTTGATTCAGAAGAACATGTGTGAAGATGGCTATGTTTGTATTTTAGGTCCAAGATCATATGGAGTTATAGGTTTTCTTAATTTTCAGATGCAAGTGTTTACAAACGAGTCTAACACATCTATTGTCCATGTACCTAGTGTGCCTACTGTCAAGATAAAACCAAGTGACGATAATTTTTTTTTGTTGGATTATGATGATGATGTTTGTCATGTTGTTCATCTTTTTGTCACATCATATTTTTCTTATAGAACTAGGACTCCCAATCCAGTTTGGTTTTTATGGATATTGATGGTGATGTTTTGTTTATTTTGCCCCTAGTAAGTATGGATGTTCATGGTGCGTATGGCCATTCTATAAATGGAATGGATAAGATGTGCGATGGACATTCTTGATGCACAACAAAAACAATAAATATCCAAAATAATTTTGAATTGTTCTTTAGACGTTCTTCTTGTGCCGGTCATTTGCAATGCACAAACAAATATTGTGATTATATGTATTACAATGGATGTGTCCACAATTGTACGGAATGGATTGGATCGACCTCTATCCCATTTTATGTGAGAAATGCCACCCAAGAATAATCAAGACTGGAATATAAGGCATGTCGTTCCACGCCAGTGCGTATTACATTGTGCTATGCTCGCATAATATATGTTCACTCCACATCCCCAGGGATATCAAGGGCTTAAATACACTTTGGTGTTCATGAACACCCTGTAACAAATGGTACATGCCGTAAGTCACTTGACATGACTTCCCAATGCATTGCCAATGAGGTCATGAAAACACCCACTGCCAAGAACTCTGCTATATTAATAACAACGAGCAAACAATTCCTAACAGACTATATCCTAAAATGTCCATCAAATGGTGAAGGGCATCACTTGGCAGGTTCGTCTATGGAGGTCGTTATAATTAAATTCAGTACTCTTGCCTCTCCAAATTATCGTAACTTCATATTGGGCTCAAAGCATTTTGTTCGTAGCGGAATGGGCACGATGGATAGTATCATGGCATAAAGGGACATGTATTAGAGTGGATTTTTATAATAAAAACCAACAATGGACTAATGGTTTTGAAAGTATCCATGGTAATAAGTTCCCTTCACTCTTCTTCAATCAAAATGCGGGTACTTTATATTTCCTAAATTGCAAAAATACAAGTGCCAATTTTAGAGTATATATCCTAAAACCGTGCCCAATTACTAAATTTGGCATCATTGCTCACGTGTTACCGCTCACGTGTCATTAGTGTTTCATGAATTAAGGATGTGGCCCATTGTGTCGCTTTGTGAATTTAGGGTGCAGGTGTTGTGGTGTGTCTTGGTTCAAGTTTGTGACAATTTGCATATCACACATGATCATGATCAAAGGCAAGCTCACAAACAACCTTGTAGATAGCAAGTATGTTGATAGGCGGAGCATTCTTAAGTATGTATTGTTGCAAGCAGAGGCGCAACTTGCCCTTGCCAACACAGGTAGCTCACCATGCACCAAGGGTGGATCCCACACTTCAACACGATCCCTCTAAATGCACAAACCGCAAAAGATGATTAATGCTAAAAATGACAAGAAGAACGTTGATAAAAAAAATCTAAAAACACATGCAACAATTAGGGCAAACTTAAAGAAGGCTTTGGCTGAAGGGAGAGATCTAGGGTTGAATATATCCACCGATGGGCCGCAACTGAAATCCAGAGGGCAAGTAGAGTGCAAGGAGATAGCTTACATAACACTTGACTTAATTTGCAAAGACTAATGTTGCTACAATTTATTAAAAAAAAAACAATTACATGAGGACATTGCATTGCAATTCATGTTCAATGCACCTCTTTGTAAAGAGAAGGGCGAGAAATACCTTCAAGATCACTTGAGGAGTTAAAGGTGGGCCTGGAAATTGTCTTTGGCATGCAAATGGGGAAATTGCTAGGAATCATAATTGCCCTCTGGAAGCATGGGTGGCTCTATGAAAATGGTGGCCCACTCCCGAGGCCTAGAAGGAGGCAACAAAGATGTATGCCAGGCATGATATGCAACAAAACGCTAGAGAATGTGGCCAACAATTTGTGGACAAGTGGCATCTTGGTGACGTGAGATTTTCAATTCCAGTATATTGATGCAAATGTTTGGTTGAGTTATGTGACGTATACATACCTGCAACCATTGACAATGTGAGACAATTGCAAGTGCATCCAAAAATAAGAGAAGGAATACAAGTTGACGGGTCAACACATTCAAGCTATGGCACAAAGGACGCCCGGGGAGTGCACTTAATGCTAAGACTAGGAATCACGTGAGTGCGTACTTTCGACCCCCCTATGTATGTACTAAAAAATCATTTAAAATTTGTTAAAATAATATGAAGTTGTTAAACACAATCTAAAGTTCTTGTTGTATAAATTTCAAAAAAATACTCACTTGTAAACATTTTTAAATTGATTTTTGAAGCGAAAAACAACACATTTCAGTTCAAACTTCTATAATTTTTTTAATAAGATTTTAAAAACTTTTGGTCCTGAAATTTACACCAAATGATAGATATATACGTAATGATTTAGCACCTAAAAAATCTTAATTTAAAAACTATTTCAAGGTCAAGTACATAGGGGGGTATGCTATTAAAACGCACTCACGTGTATTCCTAGTCTTAGCATTAAGTGCACTCCCCGGGAAAGGACGAGGAGTTAAACTCAAAGGTGATAGTCTTACACCTTGAAATTCCCCACGTCTTTTGTCTAAATTCACGGAGTGTCTTTATGATAAGGCTAATTGTGAAATTGTGTGTGGCATGACCATCCATCCTCCAAATTTGAGCTAGAGGTGGAGATATACCGAATGTTGACTGAAATAATTCAAAGGCTTGGAGTAGTGGACTGTCAATGGTAGGTATAGTCATTGGACATGGTTGTTGTCACGGAAAGCGCAGATGACGTCATGGACTACATACGGCCACACGATTTGAGGATGACGGAATCAACAAGTGGTGTATAGGTGGACGGGGAAGTGGTTGCAAGGCCCTTGGCAGGTTTGAATGTAGCAAAGGCTCCACCCAAAGCGAGCTATTCTACTGTAAGTGCACAATTCCCCCAATTCAAACCGGTATTGCAGCCAAGATAGTTATGTGCAACCCATCAATTCCAATGTTGGGACACCAACATGCAAGTGTGTTGTCGCAACTAGAATCCTTGACGATCCACTTGTTGCAGAGGAATGTAGTGTGATTCTAGAACACAAGTGTTTTGTGCACGAAAGGCCACAACAATGCACACATTGAGCTCCCCCGAGGCCGACATAATGCATGCCACGATGGTGAGACGATCATATTCACCAGTGCGTCCACAAAGACTTTTCGAGGGTCCTAAAATCTACAACAATTATGAGTGTCCCAGGTATATTGATGCAATCCCATGTGGGAAATGTATAAGGAGGTGGTAAGAGGTGTAAGGCCCTTCCAGCCTGCACTAGAAGCTCAAATTGGATTGGTGGGCACCGAACATGGTTGCAAGAGGACTTGTCTCCATTGTCATGGAATAGAACCAAAGTTGTGTGGCAATAGCAAGCCCAACCATTGTCCCTTTGTTGGGGACATTGAATTTGAGCCTCCCCACAGTTGGTTGTAGTTGTTGGCGTGCTCGGGCTGGGGCGAAACAACCCGTACACTGGTTCCTTGGAGGCAAGGGTTTAGGCATCCAACAAGGAACGAGTGTATGGGTTGGTTCACCCAAATCGCTTGCCCGTAGCTCCAAGAGTAAATGCTATTACGCAATGTGTCATTTCACAAGTTACCCCACCTTTTGCTAAACCTAGTGGGAAAGCTCAAGGCCGCTTTACACCATGGACCATGAAGTCGGACCATGGAAGATGGTCTTTATCCATGGTCCAATTTCCATGGTCTGATTTCTCAAAAAATCAATTTACAAAGCCTTTGGGCCCCTCACTAGGACCAAGAGAAATGACCATGCACCAAAAACTGAATGTGATGATTCTTTTAATATATGCCCAAAAAGGCATTTTTGAAAAAATAAACAAAATTAAGCTTGACCATTCTCTTGTCTTCATCTTCTCTTCCCCAAAAAGAAAAATCCATTAAAATTTTATTATAAAAATATTTCTCTACCATGGGCCCTTGTTTTTTTCTACTAGAGCACCTCTTTTGCCTCTCCCATTGCAAAACCCATTGGACCCTGTTAGTGGATGATGTAGGCCTTAAAATATGTCTTTTGGGGACCTCGAACTCCATGGTCACTTTGACAATTCTTTCCTTGGTGTAAACTGAAGTGGTCCCATGATGAGTTCAACAACCAATCACAGATTTTACAGGGCCTTGGGACGACTTCATGGTCCATGGTGTAAACAACCCCTCGGAAGGGGAAAATTGAACTGGGCCCGATGCAACCCAAGTACCAACAATCAGTGAGTAACTACGCTAGATCGATTATCCCAATTAGTGCGTGTTACTATTTGGAATTACACAATGCAATAATGTTTTACACAAGAGTTTAATCTTTACTAACGAAAGTCCAATAGGTTGTTCAAACATCATAAAACATAAACGACTTTACTTGGTAAAATATTACATTATCATTAAAACCTTATGTAGAAGTCAAAGGTGATGTTTATTCATTTATGATTGTGAATGGATGTTGGTTGGTGAAGGCCTACATATCCTTGGGAACGGAATGCCAGATACTTGACCCGAAGTTTGGGAAGAGAGCAGTGGCGCAAGGCATTGTTGGAATCCCACTACACTAAAATTGGTAAATAGTGTTGGCAACACTAATTAGCCGAGCTAACACTAATTGTGATTTGCGAGGTTAGTGTTAGAACACTAATTAGCAATTCTAACACTATTTCAGATGTGTAGTAAAACATGGTAATTTTAACATTCTTACAAGAATGCATTTAGTGTTAGATGCTAACAAAAAATAGAAGTTGGAAGGGTGGTGAAAAATTGGTTCATAAAATGCTGAAATGAACAAAAAACTCTTGAAATGAACAAAAAAATACTGGAAAATCCAATAAATGCTGAAATAAACAAAGGAATGCTAAAAATAATCCAAGAAATGATGAAATAAAAAAAAGAATGCTAAAATAAATAAAAAATACTGAAATAAACAAAGAATGATTAAATGAGCCAAAAAACACTGAAATGAGCCAAAAAATGTTGAAGTGAGGTAGAAACTGCTGAAATGAGCCAGAAAATATTGAAATGAGCCAAAATTTTATAATAATAGTAAAATATCAAAAATGATTTTTAAACTTTCCTATTGATATGGGGCAGTTCTTGCACTTGGAAGTATTACAAATGTTTTGCAATAATATCTTGGAGATGTGGAGCCAATTATCCTACACTCCAAGAGCCATCAAGTTCTAATGCCAAGCCACAACGAATCATAGTCTTTCTAGCATAAAAAATGTTGTCACAATCTACCTCCCGATTGACATCTTCAACACTATCCGCAGCCAATTGTAAAAAAAATCGTTTCCCTGGATTTGTCAATTTTCCAGACCATTGACCATCTGCCCGTGGTGCATTTTGCTAAGCATTTTGTTGTATCAACTCAATTTTCTTGGCTTCTCATCGTCTTGTCCATGAATCTTTGATTTTTGAAATCAAGAATGTATCTGTTGGTTGACATAGGTGAGTAGAACATGGAGGCAAAAATCAGAAAGTTGTATTTTTGGCTGCTAGGACGGCAACCAATATAAGGGTCACGATATGGCCGCTACAATTATCAAACAATATGATCTTCATCCGTTGATGAGGATCGGCTTGATACGCACGACGTTCCAAAAAATATTCAAGGAAGAGGGTTTGGTCCATCCACCCTTTAGGACTTGTTCTAAACGAAACTCCCGGAATATTATCCATCAAACTCCGGATAGGATAGCTCCTATTTTCATTTGAAAAAATGAGCATAGAAACCTCTGTAATAGCGTGACAACCTCCTGAAATACGAATCACCATAGTCATAGATTTCCCACCCGAGACCATTTCAGCATATTTAATTGTAGTATTTCCCTTAAACCCCAACGTGCGGCCATTGTCAAGATTGACAACGAAATGAGTTTCATCTAGATTTTCCATAAGATTTTCATCGAATTCCCCGGATACAAATCCCCTTTGAAAGACCCCCAAATGATAAGCGGTTTGTATTTCAATTTGAAGCTTTTTTTCAGGGCTACAGGTCAAACGACCGCGTTGGATAAAAGAACTATATTGTGGTTATCCATGAATTGAGCGATCCAATTCGCGGTGATTTTCTTGACCAACAGAATATTATCTTTAGGATCAACATAATTGGCTGTAAAAGTGGATTCGGGAGCTACAAAGAGGGAAAGGGCCAATTTACGAAGGAGATGAATAGAAAATTTGACACCTAATTTACGGAGGCGGTTGAATTCTTCCAATAAGAGCGGATGTAACTATTGCATTTATTCGCTCTTCTTCTTGCCACGACGTGGCTTGATTTTCGAAGAATTGCACTGCCGGATATCCAAACGACTTCGGCTACAAGATAAGGAAGTGGCGGGGCCCGCAACACCTTCTTGGAATTCAACACGTTGTTGCCACCAATGTCGGGCTTTGCCAACGAAAATGTTCGGGGAACGCTTGGACAACTCGAGGATAAAGGCCAATTTCGCCGTGAAGAGCGGCATCCTCAACCATGCACAAAATGACAGATCGGCGGGTAGCGAGGCTTGAAACTTGTTGAAGACGACGTAGAGTACCATTGAGGTCAATCCTAGCAAGAGGAGGGCGATCCACGGCCGTCAATAAAAAAATTAAAAAAAATGGTCCAAAAAAAATTTGTCGACAAAATTTTTTTTACAAAAAATAAAGGAGAGAAAGAGCATTCCAATGGTGTAATCGAACCTTGATTTGTTTAAGTCCATCACAAGTTATAAGCCCGCAAAGTTTGAATCCAAGGTGTAGAAATCGGCGGGAATCGGGTAAGCCGGGTGCGTTCGAATGTAGGCGGAAATTCGCGGACTATAAACCCCCCCATTTTGAGAGTTCATTCGGGGAGCTCTCAACTCCCCTCTTCCCCGCGTACTTCCTCCCAAGAACAGAGCTCCAAAAAATTGCAAAGAATGAGGCAAAAACAAGATCGGCCAGGGAAGGACCAAGGGAAGGGAAGGAAGAGTCCCAAAAATGAGGTCCCCCATGTAAGGGCCGGAGGGAGGGCAAAATTTGAAATTTTTAGGGAAGGGCCAAAAAGAGGTGGCCGGGAGGCGAAAATCTTAAATTTTTAGGGAAGGGCCAAAGAGTGACGGTGGGGAGGCAAAATTTGGGAATTCCAAGGAGGGGCCGGAATTTTATAACTGGGAGGCAAAATCTGAGTTTTTCAGGGAATGACAGAAAATGATGGCGACAACTAAGTACTCTAACACTAATTACACGTTAGCTGGAAAATAATGTTGGGGGTAAAAAACTAAGAATAACATTAATTATCATCCAACACTATTTACCAATTTTAGTATAGCTTCAACCACCGAGTGCACACTCCACTCCTCCCCACAAACTGTCATTGCTTAATCCCTAATGTCCTATGCGAACATAATCTAGTCATGAGCAATTCGCTTCAACCCCTTTGACACTAGTTCGGATGGTTTCTCTCGTTCAGATTCAAGTCTATTATGTTATGCCACATGGATAACTTTGATTCAACATAGTCAATTATTTTTGGATTATTCAAATTTGGAAGTGTGCTCTCAATTGCTTTACATTGGAACTGGTCCCCGAACCAAAACTTGACATTTGTCACCTCCGCGGTTTGGGGGCAGTATATATTAAACATGATTTTTGTTGATCCCTATGTGCAAATGATTCCCAGTTGATCTGAAAATCCACATGGCATTCAAATGCAACATATCCAAAACATCTACCATTGGAATTTTCAGTTGGACATGTGTTGGTGGGTGTAAATCCATGCGGAAGGTGCACAATTGTGACACCGCTGCCTCAAATTGCAAAGCTTCCCAAAAAATCACAAAATAATGATTTCAAGATTTGTGAGCTGATTTGAGTAGGTGTATTTGCCCCTCTTTTGAACTAGGGCACCATTTTGTCATTTGGAGATGATTTGAGTGGAGGTTCGATAAAAAAACCAACCCTGATTTAATTTCTAAATTTCTACCCCTAAAGATCACTATTGACATTCCTATTATAATCTCCTACAAAACAAAACTTCAACATTTAAAATTTGGACCATGAGTAGTCACCTCTTATTTGCAAACATGTATACGGTTGGATTTATCAAAAACACTTTAGATCTTCAGCTATGGTCGTTGAAATTGAGGTCACATTCTATGGGCAAATTTGAGGAAAATTGGGCATGGGAAGTTTGGGGTTAATGTCGATGGTTTCAAATTGGTGCTCGTCGCTAAGGTGTATAGGTGTACAATAATGAAAATACTGGAGAACATGCCATCAATAAATTTCTTAGAGGATGCACCGTGTATACCAAGTCATGTGCCGTCACTACACTAAATAGGATATTTAGTGTTTGATTATATTTAATGTTGTTACCACCCTACCCTACTCAACACTAATTTTCAATTCTTTGACAATTAGTGTTAGAAGATATGCTGGAATTCTCCTTTAATCATTGTTATTTTTATTTATTTTTCATATCCTTACTAACACTAAATTCAAACATGTAACTTTCACATATTACCATAGTTGATATTTAGTGTTTGAGTTTACAATTAAGGTTACTTGCTTTCATAGGGTTATTGATATTTAGTGTATGTCTTTGTAATTAGTGTATCAAACACTAAATATCGTATTTAGTGTACTGTTGAAATGGTCTATTAGATACATTGTGCCCAAGTATTTAGATGCAATGCCTACACCGTAGGTACATTGTTTTGTCAAATTAGTGTGGGTGGGAAATTCATGTGGGTTGGAATTTACTGTGGCCCACATCACTTTTCTAGTACTTGCCTTGTCTTGAATTTTCATCCAAATATGTAGACGAAA
This sequence comes from Polytrichum formosum, assembly GCA_964035585.1. Classification (NCBI taxonomy): domain Eukaryota; kingdom Viridiplantae; phylum Streptophyta; class Polytrichopsida; order Polytrichales; family Polytrichaceae; genus Polytrichum; species Polytrichum formosum. The sequence goes on along the minus strand of OZ037938.1, from coordinate 50,623,923 downwards.
AAACTCACACTAATTTTTCACACTGAAAATTACAGTGGACCACTTCAATTTTTTTTAAATAGGGTGGGTAATTGGAAATTAGTGTGGTCCACACTAATTAGACAAAACAACGTTAAGTTACTGAAGGAAATGTAATACAATACATTAATAAAAGCCAATGAATGCACAAACAAATCGTTGTATGATACCTCTAATTTTTTGCAACCCATATGACGTACTTTTACACATTCCAGATGCATACATCATCGCCCCATTGAACTCTTGAATAAGAACTTAGGGCCACTTCACACACAAGGTTGAAGGCCCCTGACCATGGCAATGTAAGAGCTCTCATTGGTCGAAAAGGCGGAGACCGTCCAAGTTCACTTCACACTAGGAGGTGAAGGCCTAAAGGCCCAAAGAAAAGTTCGTGGATGAAAAGTCTACATGGAGTCCTACATGGCAAGTTGTGGATAAGGGTGCATGGTCTATCGGAATTTGCGTCAAGCCCACCTCTTGGAGGTGGGCTTGACGCAAATTCCGGGAGACCATGACTTTTTTAATATTTTTTCCAGCATGACATATTCCAGGGCGGATTTCATGGCAAATTCCAGAATATATTCCAGGTGAGATTCCAGGACAAACAAACACCACCAAGTAATTCTCTTAAATTGATCAAGTTTGAGACATATTATATTAAACCAAATCCTCCCCTATTTTTATGCCAACAAAATATGCAATGGTCCCGCAACGTGGTCCATTCTCACTTCACACTATGCTTGAGGGCCCGTGACTACATAAAACGGCTTTCCCAACACCCATGGTACGGCCTTTGGATGAGAGTCAAGGGTCCTCACCATTACAAGGTCACGGCTCTTGGCTCATGTGTGAAGTGGCCCTTAATGCATTGCGTAACTCCGAATTATAACACACACTAATTGGGATAATTGGTGTAGTGTAAATTTTTTATCGCACTTTTGCGGAAATCGTGTGAATCATGTCATGATTGCATATGGAACTTATGGAGAGAGGGAATCATTGTATACGGGCATACCTATCATTTATCCGCATAACAACTTTGGAACAGTACGCAACCCGGAGGTTATTTGTTTTAGTTGATTTGACACCATAATTAGCTTTAAAGACCCCGAATTAATCTACTGGAGATAATTAAGATGAATTGGCAACAAACCTATAGGGGCTCAAGTTGGATGGATGCGAGGTACACTCGTACACAATAATTTCCTCTCTTCAAAACTTCCTATTCACTAAAAGTAGTTGAACTAACCCTTTGTTTGATTCAACTTAATTTTGGAGTCAATTTGGATTATTGGTATGCATAGTTGGCTTGGCAAATTGGCTCAGACGTGGTAGAAGCAAAGACAAAAAAAAATAGCACGCCATATGAATATACTACCAAAACAAAATCAAGTCTCTTGCTAGCTTCCTAAATCCATCCATAGCCCCACTCCTTTTTTGGCTGCAAACAACTCCCAAAATTGTCCCCACCTTTTGCCCAAACCATCCATGCACACGGGGGGTTCACTCCATGTAAAGTTGAACACCACGTGCGGCCAAAGTTTGCTACCCCTATATTACATGGAATAGATAAATTTAAAAATTATGATATTTTTTCTACATATACATAATCATTGATAGTATCTTTTGTATAGTTTTTTGAAATTTTTAGTCATCTTCATTTTTTGTAGCAATTATTTTAGTTCAATTCTACGTCATTCTAGTTAGAAACGGTATGTTTTATTTAAAAAACATATCATCAAATTTGGTTACCATTTTTTACTATGTAATAGATACCGTGTATATCTACCCATGAAAACAAATTGATAAAATTTTGACCCATTTTGGTGATGCAACTTACCAAAAGTAGATTTTTTTTGGCCGCACGTGGTGTTCAACTTGACAATGGAGTGACCCCCCCGTGTCCATGCACCAAAACCAACACTCAACCAATAATTCTTTTGAGCCTTATAACCTTTGCATGCATGATCTTCATAAAAACATATGAGTAACCCACCCCTAGCTATGTTATGACACTTGCCCAAATTCAATCCCTCTTTCGCCCAAAATCTCATGCATCTATTCTTGTATCATAAAAAATTTCATATTATAATATATTCACTGAGTGTAATACTAAGAGTATTGATGTAAAATTTTAGTTTAAAATTTGGAGTGGTGTCAAACATTTTTTATTTTGTGTAGCTCAACCCGGTTGGGCATAATACTCATTTAAAATTGGTTTTTCAAATCTTTTAGCATAGCAACTTGGGTTCGGGCACCCTTATCATTGCTTGGAGGGTTGGGCGCACGGCCTCAAAATGGGCCGCTTCAGCTACATGCAACAACTTGGGAGGCCACGCAACCAACTAGGCGGTGGTAATGTGCATTTAAATCCATGCTACAGCCAAGACAAGCCATGGCACAAGTTACAGAAACGTAGTAAATACATTGCATGTGTTTTATCCGATGGGAAATTTATATTTTCTTACTAAAAACTTTTATTGTCGCATTTATGTTTTACTTCTTAATGTTGCAACTCATGTCCTCCAAGGGGCGCCTGGGCTATGGAAGTTCAGGCCATGTGCCCAACCCTTGGGTCATAATGTTAGAGAACCAAATTTATTTACTTGTCTTAAATGGGTGTTTACTTTAAGTAGCATGGTTGACTGTGGATTTAAGAGCAAACATCAAAAGGACATCTTTGCTCAAATAGATTGGGCTACTTTCGGATGGGAAAACTCTCAATATGATCCAACGGCCAATGTTTTGTACGTGAAGTTGGAAATGCCCATGATAGTGCCCGCATGCCTACTTAAATAATGTGGTCTTGTAGTTGGCACTTTGAACCCCATCAACAATTTTGATTGTTGGGTTGGATCGGGGATTGCCTCCTTTGGAGAACAATTTTTTATAACATAGATTTTCATTCCAAGTCTCCTAATCAAAGTTGAGATGGAAAATAAATCTAAGAGGTAAATGTTAAGATATTTTGTCTTTTTAAGTGGTCACATAGGCCCTCCCAAAATTTGTTAAGTATTGAACATAGATGGTGTTCATATTTTTGAGCACATGATGAAATCTCATTGTAACACATCTGTTTTTGGTGTTTATTTTTAACTACATGCGTTGCCAAATACCACTCAAATACATATGTATGATTAAGAAAGAGTGATGACATAAGTCCCGAACACACCTTATAATGAAGTATGGTAGATGTGCCTAATTCGGTTACTTGTCTTAATCAAGACACCTTATTTTGAGTGACATGAGGTTAGCTCCGACATCAAACACCAAAATGATAAGTGTTCAAAAGATATTGGACCGCGTGTTCAGAACACGATAACTTTTTTAAGCTCAACAATCATATAATTGGAGGAAACTACACGATCATTTAACGAGTATGAAAATTTACTTCAATATTGAATAGGATATTCACATGAGCTCCTAAAATCATGAGGAAAGTGGCCATGGCCGCAATTTGGACATGGCTAGCCATCTTGCACTAAGGTAGATGGGTCTTGTTTTCTTAACTGGACCCCTAGATTTGATTGGTACGCGGTTCAGTGAGGATCAAAGAGCAAACATCATAAAAACACGTGTCCGAAAGAGATTGGACTACGTCTTCAAACATTAATAAATACTCTACACTCAATAATGAACACAATTGACATGACCTATGTATCCAGTTACAAAATCAACAAACATGCACTTCCGATAACCATAACTAAATCAAGGGAGGCATCATGATTTTTGTAGATGTTTCATCATAGGTTTGCTAATGGATCATAAGTTTTGGTTGTGTAAATCTAATCGTTAGAAGTCGGAGAACATGAAAAAAATCACCAAATAATACCCACGTACCTTGGTTGCGTGTTTTGTAATAGCCTAGGAGAAGTGGCCTAGCCTCGAGAACGTAGTTATCTACCTTAATCCGTAACAAAGAAGCGAGAAAGTTTCCAAGTCGGTTGTTGGCCGGCGACGTGACCCCGGGGCCCCCCTCACGACTCCGTCGGGCCTCACCGGCCATAGACGTCGCCCTCCTCTCAGGCGGTGGGGGGGCCGGTGTCCGGGAGAGCCATTCCTTTTCTTTCGCCTCACAATTCAATAGGACTACCCCAGCTTGCTCAGCACGGGGTCGATCCGTAGCAATCCAAAGCCACTACGTGTGTGATTTGGATGCTTTTTCTCTCCTATCCACTTCTTGTAGGATACGAAACATTCAAATAGTACAAGATAATTAGCAAATCCATTTCAAGGCCGTAGTCATGACATTATTGAGCAGTGTGCGTTTGTTCATGTGGGTCCTGAGAATATAACTTTGAAATGCCCCAACCTAGTGCAAATTTAGGCTTAATTTGAGTCTCCTTGCACTAGGTCTGGTGGCATCCCATGGTTATATTCTTAGGGCCCACATGAACAAACACACACTACTTAATAATGTTATGGTCGCTTTCCTCATAATTTTTGGAGCTCATATGAGTATCTTATTCATTATCAAAGTGAAGATTTTCGTGCTCATTAAGTGGTCATATGGATTGCTCCCCCCTCTCCTCTGGTTAGCATGGAGTTCAGTCTCATGTACACGAGAAGAACAAATTTTGGCGTTCGTTCTTAGATCCACATCTGATCACATACCACTCAAATCTAGGTGTCCAAATTATTGTCGTGTCGAAATTAGGCGCGATTGTTTTTCAAGATTTACGTTGGGTTTATGTGTTGTAAGTTTAAGGGGAAGGAGTTCACTTATTACGAAAGGGGTTGCTTGCAGGTGGTTTATTTCGACAATGACTCGGTTGTCAAGATCCAACAGCTTTGCTTCTTTCTCAGACAACTACGTCTTTAAAAAAGCCTGAGAGACAAGTAAGTTAGCCCATCCCACGACTCTCTCATGAACGGCCTGAGCCGGGTCACGTTAGTTAGGTGAGATGACGATGTGATTTGAAGTTTTAGGTCGGTTGCCCTTGGCGGAACTTTCAAGTACGATATCACGGGCGGGGGAATTAAAAATTGGCTTGATAGATGGAGTCTTGTTTGTGTGGTAACACATTCATTGAAATAATTGCACGGACGTTCGTGACAAATCTCGGTGGAAACCACACAAAAAATACATATATTGAATTTCTTAACACTTGAAACGAAATATGTGAAATTCTATGGAAGTTGGAAGGTTAAGATTTAATGGGGGACCCTAATGTGGACAATTCCCACTCCATAGAGTATTATGGCCATTGGATTGGATGAGGAACCATCTCATTTGGTCAACAATTACGATTCGTTAAGGTCTCGGCCACAATGTTGATTAAGGGTTAGTTATCTTAAGTTGGTTCGAAGTTTTGCGGTGGCACTGGGCTTAGCTAGAGTTAGCATTGGCTAAGGATAATATGATTAATCTCGTCTTTTAGCTCTCTCCCTCCCTAATGGTTTGTGGGAGGAGTTAAACTTTAAACTAGTTATGTGCCCAAATTTGATATTTTGAAGTTTGTGAACTAAACTAGACTAGTTATGTGTCCGAACTGAAGATGCCAGTAGAGTTTCGGGCAACCTGTGCACTAGTTGAGTTAATTGGCAACGTGGCCACGATGCCACATGAATCAAAATCAACAACAATGAAAGTAACACTTCTCCCTAGCATCGATTACCCCTAATTGACGGTGCAACATGGGCCTTAGATTGTCATTTCAAACTTTGGAATTGGAGTTGAGGTGCAAAAACTAGAAGAGGTCAAAGTGAAATTTGAAATTTGAAATATCATAGAGGTCTTTCCACCCTTTCCAACTTTTCTGAAAATTGAACTTACGATGGTGTATATAATTTGAGCATACAGTCCAATCTCATTGTTACACATTTTCCGGTGATTGTTCCTAAGCAAAAACCATGCTATGTCAACAACATTGAGTTGAGTTTAGGTGATGTATCATGTGGACTTGTAAAATAAAAAATAGTGTGTAGTGGAGTGTGAAATGAACCCCTTTATGGTACACTAGAAGTACAATCAAATACACGTTCCCAATGAAGAAGAGCGGACCACATGATGCCCACATGCCTTGATAATTTACAATTTCAACATTTGAGTTTGAAATGACCAAACTTCGTTGACGGTGTCAAGAAGATATCTATTTGTTGGGACATGTCAACTCTAGACATTGGTGGGAACCTAATTTTCAATTCTTGGCTTAGGTTTGGTCTAGATATAACTTCAAGTATTTCTCAAATGTGTCTCTCTTTTCTATTGCAACCCTTCGTGGAGTTTAGATTTGTGACATAAACTCGTCCATTGGGAAGGTGTAAATGCAATGAACTCTTCAATAACTTGGAAATGAGGACTATTTGAAAACTAGATTCAAAATTAGCTTCAAAACCCAGATTAGTCTATTGCAATTTGATTGGAATGAATCAGTCCTCAACATGTAGGAGACCTATTTTTAATAGGTCTTTTTCATCCACAATGGATGAGTTTGCATGGACACCACAAACCCCAAGCCCCTTGTATTTGTCTTGTGTCATCAGTTTGTGGCATGCATTCGCTATACCTACCCTACCAAGTTCAACACTTCGCATGTCAAATTGTAATTTACTTTAGTGCAACGTCCTCCTTTTTCATAGCTTCCGATCAATAATTTTATGGCACATGGCACTTTCATGTATAAATTAGTGCCAAAGTGTTGTGAAACTACATGGTGATACCTCACAAACAACACTCGTAATTCTATATTTGTTGCAAGGACAAGAGGGTTTGTCTACCACAATCAACCTCTTTCATTGTTAGAAAGTGCAACATATCTAGTGGAGGCACTCGTGTTTTATACTTATTGACCGTTTTTTAGAATAAATAAATGAACTTGTATAACACACATTGACATGACCACCTTGCAAAATTATGAAAGAATGGAATTGTATACGGTGATGTAAGTAGATTGTAGTGGTTTGGTAAATGCATAATTGGGTTCATTGAAGTGTGATGGTGTTTCATAGAGGTGTGCATTGCAATGCATTGGCCCGAGTGCATTCCACATGCAAGGAAAACCCTTTGGAATCATGCCCATGGGAGATACTCACATGTGAAAGGCCACATACGCAAGTGCCTCAACCTATACATAACTTCTCTCAATCACATGCTAGCTCGCAATCACAACCAAGTTGTATTTAATGAGATATGAATGAACACGATATAATAACAACCAAAATCCAACCAAAATTGTCTATTTTGTTTATGAATCTTCTTTGGAAACATGTAATTAGGTGGTGTGTAGTTAGTATCACTATATTCGTTAATTTGGGACTTTTTCGGCATTTTGAGACAATTACAAATATAAGAACATGGATACAATCACACATATATTGGAGAATGTTGTAAGATGCAAATACTTTGAAGCAGGTGTTCATATCAAGAACCCAATTAAGAACTCATATCAAGATGGTTTGGGTAGGACGACCCAAACATTAGACCATGTTGTTGTGGTCCATATATTAATTTGAGACAAGAGAAAGTCTCAAATTAACGAATATAGTGATTAGTGTGGATCCAAGAACAAACACCATACATACATGTTGTTAATAAAAGATTGGACTACATGCTCAACATTTGTTAACTGTTCTACATACATGAGTCAATATGATCATGGACTTGTATAATTGTTCAAGAAAAGGAAAAGGAAAACAACATGAGAATGAATATGATATTCACATGAACTCCAAAATAATAAGAAGATGTATTCACTCACCTTATCTATGCAAATGCCAAGACACTTATGTTTTCAATCTAGATTATCCACAAATATAATTTTCATAACACACATTTTCCAAGAACAATTTCCATTATTATTTAAGTAAATTTGGATGAAAGCCTACTCCATGATTGGGACGTAAATGATTTCTATGGGTGGAGCCATCAATTACAATGCACACAAAGGTATCTAATATTGCATTGTGATATGAATCGTAATGGAAATTTGACTATAAAAATCAACCGTCAAAATTTTGATGGGATTGGTAGTTTATTATAACATGGCAGATGACATTGAGTATCTATGTATTCTCAACTAGACTTACAACATAATGGATGTGTATTGACATAATCACACTCTAGTCAACCACAACATTAAGTAGACTATAAAGTCCAAATTTTGATAGTTTATTTGATTTGATCTAAATGTGAGTTCATTACATGATCCAATTTGAATTATGCATCTTATTCTTCTTAAAATTGGTTTAATTGTTTGGTGTAGAACCACATACATAATCCAAGTAAGAATATCGATGCACGCATCAAACGAGTTTCTAGCCATCACACATGCATCATAAATCTATAAACATTAAAATTGGCTTCAAATAACTTGATTCGTTTGTGAGGCAAATTTAAGATGACACGATGACAAGCATGTTAGGGACATGTTAGGGAGGGAACACTTATTTAAGTGCAAGACCCAAGGGTCATGTTATTATGTCTTCAAATCCAAGGGACTTGATTATTTTTCAAGATGAACCGGATATGCTCAGAATTGAAAACGGATGTATGAAAATGATATCTTTTTGTTACTCATGTGTACATGCACATCGAGTGGAGGGATCCAACTCACATTCTTTCCATCCTAAAGTTCATATTGGCCATGGCAACCATCTACCGTAGCCCTCTAGCAGCTTGGGCACCTTTTTGCCTAATAGTTAATTAAAGTGCAAAAGTAAGTTAAGCAACCCATGATATAATATTCAAAAATTGGGTAGATTCAAAAATTAATTTAAAATAAGTTAGACATACATCCAAGTCATTTCTATAATTCATGGATGGTTTTCCTAATTTCATTTATGGCGATTTTGTGATTTCACGCACTCTTTGAATGTTATTTCTTTTTCTAGACACTCAACAAAATTAATTTCCCAAAAAATTAGGCACCTTTAAAATTAATTATTTTCTGCCCAAGCTCCTAGAGAGATGCAATATTTCTTGGCAGAGATAATGAAAACAATATTGAAGAACAAGGTTGGAGTGTCTATCAGTGTTCCCCACCCATTGATCTCAACATTTGTAAATACGAGGCAACATGTGTGTTTGTGTGTGTTGGGGGGGAGGGGGGCACTATGAAGTGACGTGCATATTCATGGAGTATTACATGTATTTGATGAATTTTCATGGAATATATATATAATATCTTCTCAAAATAAATTCATCCTCTATTCATGTAATTTTTTTATAAGTATTGTTTTTGGGTATTTAAATCCTTCATGTCTTCCTTTGCACAATGTAAGCCACACCATATCAAATGTTTTGTAACTCATATATTTAAGTAAATTATGCATATTTTTATAATTTGGACTTTTTGGTTAACTCGAATCTATGGGAGGATTAGTCGATACACTTTCAATGAGCATATTTCATGGGATATGTGTGAATCCTCAATGATAGGTTGGGTTATTATCAAAACTTCATTACAATACAATATATCACTTTCTAATGCTAAATACATGTATTCAATTTATAGACAATGAAAGTTTAATCAAAACATCTATTATGATGCTATCATTATGCAATTATATTGGAATATCTCACCATATAGTTCAAGTGTATGGTATTGCAAACCGGGCCTTGGTCAAGTGCTACTTGAACTGACAAGGTGGGGGAGTGAACAATTATTGTTTTTAATATGCTTACTGCGATGAAGCCCACCAATCGAAAGGGAGGAAGGACCTTTACTGTGAAGTTTGATTAAGCATGATCATGGCAAGGGACAACGGGCTCTCATTCACTTCGGTGTAAAAACACAACAATTTTTATTTTTATATTAAAAAAAACTTGTTGATCTATGCTTACCACACTTAAAGTATTTCATGTAAGCGTGCATCATACAAAACGGGAGAATCTAATTATTGAGTATTGATTGCACAATATTTTTATTACATAAAATGTACTATGAATAGGAATGGAAAAATGAATGGATTGGGAAATAAGAAGGATGGTAAATTGAGTAGGTGACAAGACAAAATCTTGTCTCCATAATAGTCACGGGGGAGGGAACACTTCTTTCGGAGTGGGAGCCACATGTGTGCATGACCCCTTATCAAAACCCCCTTTGTAAAAGAAAAAATATTTACGACAAACATACGATCATGCATACAAATCAATGACTACAACAATATTATGTATGTAGGTATATAAGGGTTTTTGAATTCTATACTAAAATTCCTACATTGTATATATGTATATATATGTATAATGTATAATGTATAATGTAAAAGAAATTGAGAAATAATGGTTCATTCCTTTTATATATGCTCACAAAACGCTTTTTTTGTTGAGAAACTCAATGAAGTATGATATAGGGGACAACAAAAAATGGCTTCATGGCTATGAATATATATATATATATATATATATATATATATTTCCCCTTCCTGGGGCTATAACATATATCGTGGTCAAATAATAAACTCCTCTTACAAAACACTTTAGGAGAGGGATTATGATCATATAATACTTCGTATAATCTTATGATGTTTTAAACAATAGTTGGAATAATATCCATCCCATATGTACGCTTTGTAAGCAAAAAAAAATAGTAAAAATTTCTTTTGTATATCTATGTGATACCGTAAGGGGTACATTAAGTGCCCTCCCCAAGATACTAATATAGAAAAAAATCAATTCTTAAAAACCATACATGTGAAATGTCCATTCTCATTGTGACCCAACTGGAGAATATCATTCTAATGTGGGATCTCCAAATATCAGTATAATGCACACAACCAAATATGATTTTCTATACATGTCACTAACTATAAGAGATTCTTATGTTATACATATACATATACATATGCATATGCATATACTTATACATGCATGCATGCATACACACATACACACATATATATGTGAACATGCTTGGTGCCGTACTAGTAGGTGCCGGGCCTCCTTTCACATGTCGGTGCACTTTGTGTCCTCTTGCCTTTGTCAATTACTTTATTTTGGCACGTGTAGCTTTCCAATGGGATGATGATGGACTTGACCTGAATTCAATCACAAAATCAAAAGGCTAGGGCTTTCACGTGGTCTTATCCCAAAACCAACCCACAAACTCTTTACCTCTTTTGTGGGGCATAACCACGTGCCATAAGTCCCAAGAGTAGAAAGATGAAAATAGAGGTGTTTGACTCATTTTCAAGTATCAAGGTTGAGTTATTAGAACCCAAAGAAACATGGTTTCAAAACCATAAATGTCTTACCCTCCTGGATGTTGGGAACATACGCCTTCATGTTGAAAACATGTGACCACATGGGGGGATTCACACTAGGCCAAAGATATTCAACTAGAGTCCAAGTCCAAAAGTTGCAAATTAAGTGGCACCGACGTGGCACTAACTTCCCACCAAATCTTGTTAGCTCCAATTTGAGGAAATACATTATCCTAGTTCGAAGATCAATTTACACCCATGACCAAGGGCCGTGAGACAAAATAAATGATTTTGAACTTCTCTTGATCATGGGTTTCTCATGGCCCTGGTTATGGGATATAGTGTAAAGTGGACTTATACCATGACATAGTGTTTTTAATAAAAATTTAAAATGTAGGCTCAACATAGACTGGTTCAAACGACAATTAAAGAAATACAATACATGCATGACATAATAAGTTCCATTTCCCTCAATCAACTCAACCCATTAATGCTAAAACAACATCACGTAGAGAACCAGCACATCTCTTTCCTCCCCCAATCACTAAGACAACAACACCCAGACACCCTAAACACTCATCCACAAAATTACCACACCACACCCCCACCAACCATTGTACTCAATATTAAGGTTGACCCCCCCAAAAAAAAGGGGCAAAAAAGGAAAAAAAAAACAAAACAAAAAACATTTCACCTACCTAACAACAACCTTCCATATAAGACGTCGTTGCCAATCCCACACATCCACAAACATCACATAACTATTAACCCTCAACTTCTCAAGTCCAATAAAGGGTGTTTTGAGTGCATTTCACTCAATGTTGGTTGTGGAATGTTTAGGGACAAGTTTTGAGGTTAGAATGGGATCTGTTCGTAGGATCTTGAAACATGGGAGGTGAGCTATAATAAGGGAAAACATGGGCACAAATGACCCTTTGGAATTTTAGATCATAACAAATGAAAGAAGTGATGCACGAGAAAATGCCATCCTCCATAAAAGACCTTAGACCAATGATATTCACCCAAAAAATGAGCGGAATGCTTGTGTGACCCTCTATTTGGGAACAACTCAATAATTGAGCATCCCCACAAATTCTCATGTCAAAATGTGCAAACCACGATAGGCTAACCACCTTGCATGTGGAGTATGCAAACTATCCCATATTTAGGAGCACATGCAAAGAATTCCTCAAAAAATTGAGAGTGTCTAAATGTGAACACAAAGGCCATTTTTACACGAGCATCAAAAAACATTTCGCTTCTACCAAAATGAACATCTTTGATGTTCATGCAATGTTTGCATTGAAGTGGCAACTATTAATTGGAGTCAACACCCTCACATGAGCTCCCAACACAAGAAAAACATGACCACTTCTCACTTTGACATATTTTGTCGCATTCTAATTATCTACAAATTGCACGGCTCATGTGTCTATGGGTTGATATCCACGTTGGCTTGATGTTTACAAGTATTTTGATTGTAGATGAATGAGCTTGGTGGGGTTAGTGTAGGGAAGAAATTATCCATCAACCAAAAATGGGTTGCTTGGGAAGTTAGGGGTTAAGAACACCAGGTAACCAAGTGCCCTTCGCCTCTTCCCAAAAGAGACCACCTCTTATAAACCTGTGACAAGATGCAGATAGCATTCTCCCTCATCCATGTAATGTAAACCCGCCTCGAGTTTACATTCGAGTTTGCGACTCTGACCAAGGATGGAACATATCTCATTCTTGCCAACCTCCCGTTGGAGTCATCTCTATAATTGGAGAAAGTAAAGACTCATACTTACTCTTACACATTTATTTGTCATTAGAGAGGATTATTTTTGCATGAACTCCACTTATGGCTAGGCGTTAGGAAGAATCCCAATAATTGACAATCAAGGAAAAGGAGGGAGATAAGTCCCAATTGCACATGATGACAAAGAGGATGAAGAAGATTTGGACTAAAAAGCTACATTTTGGCTTTGAATGGATGATTGTGTTGTGTACTTAGGTTCAATGTTAGGTTTTGGTGGTTACCTCACCTTATCTATGGTGCAAGGAAATCATTGAGAAAGACAAAATTTCACGTGTCCTCCAAATTGCCACTCCTCAAGCACACAACATGATGTTCCCAATTACCATTTGCATCTCTCAAGGACGGGGTGTTGCCATTGGTTAGATTTCAAATGCACAATACATGCATATGGGTGTACGTTGCATTATATACTCTAGAATATTCTATTAGTATGTACAAAATTTATAACAACTTGAAAGAAAAAATGAGAATGAAATTGTAACATCGAATGTTTTGTTGACATGAATTTTTGAGCCGGTTTTTCCTTATCATGTGCATGTTTGACCAAGTTAGGTGTGATGTGTTGTCTTTTTTTTTGAGAGGTGGGCTCTATGTGGTTTTGGGGGGGGGGACATTTTCCAATGCATGTTTACAATCCTTTGCCCAAATGAACCTAGTTTTGCTTCGTGTCAAAGATGTCAAAGGTGTCATTGTAGTAATATATCCATGGATGAATTTGTGAAAGTAATTGCAAAGCCCCAAGAAAGATTGTAATTATCCAATTTCAAGAGGTCTATGGCACTTTGTAACAATTTTGATTTTCCTAGGACCCACCTTAATGCCCTCTTTGCCGACAACATGGCCTAATTAGTGCAATTCATCTTTCCCAAAATGACACTTAGCCGTCTTGGCATAAAACTAATTCCCTCTTAGAACTTCAAGTATTTGCTTTAAATGTGGTACATGTTCCTCCTCATTCTTTAATAAAATTAGGATATCATCAAGATACACCAATACAAACTTCCCGATGAACATATGATGAACTTGGTTCATTACTCTCTAGAAAGTAGTTGGGGCATTAGTAAGTCCAAGGCTTAAGACCTTAAATTGATAATGCCCAAATGGGGTTTTGAACGCCGTTTTAGGTGCATCTTCCTCTAATATACAATATGATATTATCGTTGTGCCAAATCTAGAGATGAAAATACACAAGCATCTACCAATTGATCAAACAAATTATCAATGTGTGGTAACGAATAACAATTCTTTGCCGTTTGTTTATTGAGTGCATGATAATTGACCACCATTCGCAGCGCTCTGTCTTTTTTCCTAACAAATAATATGGGAGACCCATGAGGTGGTGAATTGGACTCAATCCATCCCTTCTCCAAGTAATCTTTTATTTGTGTTTTGGTCTTATGCAGCTCCAAAGGACTCAACCTATAGATCGGCCTAAAAGATGGCTTATCATCCAACTTAAAATGAATAGTATGGGCAATTTCCCGATGTGGAGGAAATCCACTTAGTAAAGACTGAAACACATCAATAAATTCCTTCAACGTTGTGGCATAAGGCGGAGCTATTGTGTCCTCTACATCATCTCCAACCACAATCAATTAAACTAGGAATGACATTGCTCCCTTCCGAATTGACCATTTAAATGGCATGGCAGTGAATCCTTGGGGGGGACACTTCACTATACTTTGTGTGAACACGTGCGTTAAAGGGGTATTTAATATAGGGGGTATTATGCTGGGGGGGGGGGGCAGTGTGTTAAAAAGTTAAGGATATAGGTGCGAACAACCACTATTTTATAGGGGGGTATTACTTCCAATTCTCTTCTTTTTTTCACATGCTATCATTATGTCAATTTCTACTTTGGGTTAATAGAAAAATGGCTTGCATTACTTATAATTCCAAATTACCTATTATTCCATACCCTATAGTACTTTAAAGATGTCCAATGCCATTTTTGATACCCTATATTACTCTTAAGTCCATTTATAAATTTTGGCCCCCATGTTTTTAAAATACCCTATCATTTGTTCGCACGTATATTGCTACTCCATCCAATGACTACCCCCCCCCGAGGTATTATGTCTAGATGTTAGATTTGAACACACCGTTTAATTATATAATTCCCTAATATGGTGTATTATTATGATGCCTTACTATAGTTATAACTCACATAAGATTTTTTTTTCAACCCTATGTTCATTATAAAAAAATTAGCTCACCCTAATTTGTGTTTAAGGATTGCCTATATTCATTACAAAATTCATTTGACATGCAATGAGAACTAGCATGAACAAGCATCACCACAAATCAATAACAATGCAAACAATCATCACCACCATGAGAATCAATGAACTATGAACTTGAATTACTAGTATGAACTACAACAATATTTGTGTTTAGAAACACAAGTCTGTGCACTGCAGTCACAAGCAGACCAACAAATTTAGAACTTTAGGGTCCAAGGTTTAGGGTGAACGAAGTTGGCTGCAATCTATTGCTGAGAAAACAGAGTCTAAACAACATTGTTGTTTTCCAAAATCAACACTTTAGTCTGTTGCACACAAGTGGAAGGAAGAACTTCAGAAACAAACTATCATTCTATCAAAATCCCTATGCTATATTATATCTAAAATCTTGATAAATTTCAATACTTAGTATACCCCAATATTGTTTATAATATGGATTTTTAATTTAAATAGTCCATAGTTATATCCAATAATTTTCTAAATTTTATTGCTCATGAATAAAATACACCCTATATTTTAACGCACCATGTTTACTAATTTTCCTAAGTGTCCCCCCCGAGAGTGAATCTATGGGGATTTGGACTTTTACTTTGCATTGTGTTCACATACACAATCATTTTACGACGGCCCTTATAAAACACACAATATTTAGCTTGAAAATCCAAGCGTGGTTTTTGATGTACTAGCCAATTGTTGCCCAATATCAGGTTAATACCATCGCTCAACTTAGAGACAATGCAATTAATTTGCCTATGATATTGTTGTATCTCAAAATAGATTTTAATATGTTTGTCTATAGGGATTTGATTAGCATTGCCTAATACCAAAGTGTTACTACTATCCTTTACTTTCAACCTAAAGGTATTAGCAAAAGCAAGGATCACAAAGCAATGTGAGACAACATTGTCCATAAAAACATATGCATTTTTATGCGTTATTTGCCTTGAGAAGTTCATCATCAGTTGATATGACAAACTAAGCTTATTGAAAATGTGTGGCTTGGCCTCATCCAAATATATTTGCCATAGTTTTAAATTATATTCAAATTGATGCCACAATTTAGAGGGAAGCTATCTTATGAGCGATGAGCAGTGAGCAGTGAGCGGTGAGCAGTAACACATGAGCAATGAGCGGTAACACATGAATAATGAATCCAAATTTAGTAAAGGTGCATGGGTTTAGGGTCCATAAACTAAATTTGGTACTACATTAATTGCATATTTTCAATTTTCAATTGGAAACATTTTAAATGAAGCAAGAATGAAGGAGGCGTATTACCGTGGATCATTTGGAATACTTTTAGTCCATTGATGATTTTTATTATAAAAATCCAAACCAATACATGTCATTTATTGACATTCTTATACGTGCGGCTTAATAGAACACTTGCAATACTACTCAGACTCTACAATACCAGAATGTTCAAGTAGTCGCATAACCTCGTTGGAGGTATATGTAAGTGCATGAATGAACTTGTCACTCTCGTAATTCACCTTGCACAAAAATCTAAACATATAATAAAGATGTTTGCAATACACCCATTTTCCTTTCTTTCCCAATGCATGAAAGGATATTTTTGTGAAATCCGGGCATGTGCAATGTGGGATGTTGCCAATTGTGACACGGTATGTGATATCCTCATTGGAGATAATGTTGATTATCACTCCAAAGCCCGGATATGAAATGGCAGTGATCCAACCACATAGTAACCGTCCATGAGTCCGGCGCTCTCCCATTTGTTTTTGTGATCTACCGCCGGTAATGTTAGATTGCGACGCACTGTCTTTCCAAACATGAATGTAGGGTGGGCGTCCAAGTTTGGTGGCATACGAAAATGCGAGTGAGGGATGGGGAGGGTTGCGATTGTTGAAAACCTACAACGAGGGGACAATGCCTCCCTCTGCTGTAGTTGAAATCTGGCGTCCTCAAGCGCCAAAACCTCCTCTCTTGATAGATTGGTACCTATCTTCACCGGCCACGTGTTGGGTAATATAGGCCAATCCAACACATATATCTTCTTACTGCCACTCACACAACGTTTGATGTCGTTAAGGCAAAACCAAAATTCATACTCCACATTGTTGGGAGAGCGAAATTCCTTCCTGAGCCCTTTGTATGTTGGAGCAGGTGTGTCATGTTTGCCAGTCCTGACTTTGGCATTGCACATAGTCCTTGTAATGGACTGTAGTGCCCAACATCGTTTGGCCGAGTTAGGTGGTAATCGTACAATGTGCTACTTGGAAGCAAGACAATCAGTCTCTAACACGGATGTAGTATGAACCACACCATGCTCTGCATAACTCAACGATTCTTTTATGCGTTGACGAGTTGCCCGGGTGTTGGGATGATGAATGAAATAGTTCACTTTGTCGGGTCAATGAGAGTTACAATTAGCACCCAGTGGTAGGTTGAGTTTGCGTTTTGTGGAACCAAAGAGCTCGGACCCTTCAATGCACAATATTTGGTATTGATGTCTTCTGTTCTTGGGTAAGACTTCATGGCATCAACCAACATTTTTGGAACTCTACACATGGCAACCGCTTTGAGTTTTAAGGACGCCGAATCATGACCTTTATCATCAGACCCCCCTTTCAACCATGCCCGATAATTTGTGATTTGCATGAAGGCACGTATCATGTCGTCCACTGTAACTTCATATAAACAAGTCATCTTGTTGCCGGATTGTTGGAGCAATTTGTTGTGTACAATCTTTGCAAGGTTGCATGTTGGTATTTCCACACGTTCTTCTATTGTCATATCTTATGAACAACACACAAATATGAAGATTAAAAACATGATATATATATATATATAAATAAAAATATTGAATGATATTGAATAATGAAGTTTGGTATATACTTACAAATAGTATATGACCACCCTATTCTTTGTAACGGAAGTGCCAAAAATCCAACCACTTTGAAAGGCTGATGATGCCTTCTTTTAAGGCAGCTCCGAATGACAACCACCAAGAACAAATCACATGGTATTTAGTTTCGGCGTCATTCATTGTTTTTGCGTCCTTATAATTCTTACATATTTGCTTGTGTTGAAACTGCAATGATAGTTTGATATACTTTTAGGCCACCTTATCCCAATTCGTAGATCAATGGAAAAAACATGTACGCTCATATGCGACCATAGGTAGACTTGGGTCATCGTCCCCATAAATTATCATTACTGCATTCGAATTAGCTTGAGCATCGTCAGCCATAAACCCTTTGAAGTTTACGTTTGATACACTATTCTTCGCCATGACAATATTCAAATTTTTCCAAAAGAGAGTTTGTGTTGCACCATCTTCAAATTGTATGTCACAACACACAACGGTTAACACTTTACAATATCGATTATCGTACACATGGCAAGTCATTGTCGTCTAATCCTTCAAACGTTTGACATGGTCAAACAAAATTAAAAAATTCTCCATATCTCCCAACTTGCATATTGTCGTATAAACTAAGATCGTTAAACACAACAGGTCAAGTGTCGTCATCAACATCAATTAGCAAAATAAACGTAGCAAACTAATATCCTAAACAACAACATCTTCAAGATGAGGGTTTCTCTCTCCAAACTCAAGAAACTAAGAAGTCTCCTTACAAAGCTTAAGACACTTTGAAATTCACACACAAGAGTCAAGCTATCTCTCACTCCACGAAGGGAGAATCCAAAAGTGCAAGTGATGGAAAAAGAATGTAAAGGCTTTATTCACGATCTACTACACCATAGCCACAAGATAGCAACAACAAGCTCTCTCTCTCTCAAAACATACTCACAAGACTTGACTTGACAACAATGGCAAATCAAGGCGCCCTCCCCTCCACACATACCTCCCGTCTATGTGGATTTCATCCAGGAGGTGGATGAATAACTAACTTGGACTCCTAATGGAGTCCATCACTCATCCAAATACACATGGACTCCTAATGGAGTCCATTTACTCCTAATTTGACGTGACTTAGCCCTAGATGTCACCTCACATGACAGCTGTCGTGTAAACTAAAATCGTTAAACACAACAAATTGAGTGTCGTCAGCAACATCAATTAGCAAAATAAACATAGCAAACTAATATGCTAAACAACCACATCTTCAAGTGGCCCCCTAGCAGATAAGGAGCCCCTCCAATCAGCTAGGAACAAACACACTCATCGGTAGAGGTGTTGAACATGATGAAGTTGTTGCTACATCTGTACATATCCATGTTGGTGTAGTGGTAACCTAAGGAATTAAACTCATGGTTGAGGAAACAACCCAAGAACTGTAGGCTGGGTGCAATGTGAGCCCCATCCTTAATTGTCTTCAACAATTTATGTTGAATTCTTTGATAACTCTTCCAATGTGACTTTCAATCCCATAAAACTATCGACCAACTAGATAACAACTTCACCACTAAGACATGTGGCAAACATCCACAAAGTCCTCAATCATGACCATTAACGGCCATGGAGTGGGAGGATTTCCGACAATGAAGACAAACCCAATTGCCAGAAGGAAGAGTCAAAAGAGGAGGTGTTAAACATGCTATGTGCCATCCACGTTGACATTGGTCGCACAATAATATTGTTGCAGCTCATTTCTTCTCTCCACACACATAACAAAGCAGACCCTGTGGTACAACCGCCAACTCGGGATGCACAGAGCCGTCGATAGGAAGGTGATATGGAGCACAATTCTTTGAATGCTCACGACATTCCCGTCCATCCTTGCCTTCAAGCAATAATATACCACTTGGTAAAACATCTTTTATCCGCAAAATTGTGCGCCCAGCCTTGACATTCAATGTCGTAGGCGCCTCCCTTTGCAAGTAAACATAATTTCCCTTGGAAAATCTACG
Source organism: Polytrichum formosum (assembly GCA_964035585.1). Taxonomy (NCBI): domain Eukaryota; kingdom Viridiplantae; phylum Streptophyta; class Polytrichopsida; order Polytrichales; family Polytrichaceae; genus Polytrichum; species Polytrichum formosum. The sequence goes on along the minus strand of OZ037938.1, from coordinate 50,603,880 downwards.
AACCTGAGGTCGATAAGCTCCACTGCGGATCCGGGCATACCGTAATGTATCACGATGTTGAGCTATATTTAAGTTCTCTATGGCCATAGGCATGGCCTTCTGAAAGAACTCTGCTCTATCATGAAGACATTGAGCCCAAACATCTGGATCATCCAAATTTAGCACAAGAGCCAATTTCTCTCGCACATAGTTAGATAAAATTGGCTCCCGACCATACAAGAGTTGGTAAGGACTATAGGATGCCAAAGATGCTTGCCTGCTGAAACGGTAACCCATTGTTATCCATGGTAACATCAAGTCCCAATCGCGATGGTTGCCATGAAGCAACCCATACTTCTGCAAACCGCGCTTGACAATCTGAACAACTCGTTCAGCTAAGCCATCTGTCTCAGGGTGATCTTTGGAGGTTGTTCGATGATCAATAAAAGCCTTGGTACATAAAGCCTCGAAAGATCCAATAAATTCTCTCCCTTGATCCGTCAACACCTCTGCAGGTGCTCCAAACCGTGCCAAAACTCGATCAAAAAATGCCATAGCTGCCAATTCTGAGGAATTTTGGAGAAGAGCCACGAGTTCAATCCACTTATTAAAATGCTCCACCATCACAAGTACATACTTTGCCCCACGTAGAGTGACAGTAAGCGGTCCGGCAAAATCCAAAGACCAACGATATCCCAAGCCCATAATAGATAAAGGCTGAAGTTGAGGTGATAAAGTATTAAAACTTGACCTGACTCGGTCACATACTTCACACTGGGAAACATAAGTGACAACTTGTTGATACATACCAGTCCACCAATATTGGTTGCGCAACATAGAGTGTGTCCTTCGCATTCCAAAATGTCCAAGCTCCTCGTGCACTTGCCGTATTAAAGAAGCTCTTTGACTTGGCCTTGAAACGATGCGCCTCGTTCCGTTTGGCCACACACGAAATAACAAGCCGTTTGCCCAACGAAATAAATAAAATAAAAGTAACATCGGAGTTTGGGTTTTACTCCGACGTGAATGGGAGCCCGTTTCTCGCTACCGTGGTCATGTTTAACCAAGCTTCACCGTAGGAGTACTTCCTCCCTCTCGGGAGGTGGGCTCTAGTAGTTGTCGGGGGGTTGCCCAACGAAACCTTGTTATTCGATGGCTAACTCTATCTCGCTCCCTAGCGGATAGTCCAAGAGGAAATGTCTCTTGTTGGAGTTTGTGCAAGACCGTCTGGTCTTCCCACACATCACTAACAATGAGAGATTTATCAATCTCCTCATCTTGGTGTTCCACAAGGATCTCAGCAACCAATCCCAACATCATTGTGAGATATGTAGCAACAAGCCAACCCGACACTGCCTCACGATCACAATCTCCATGCCACCTGGCTCCAGTTAAATCCTCATCTAAAGGACTTGGATTGCGAGACAATCCGTCTGCATCCAAGTTGGCAATTCCTGCTCGGTGGACAACTTCAAAGTCATATTCTTGAAGTAAGAATGTCCACCTAGCAAGTTTCCCGGTGAGTTTATCTGATTCCATAAGTCATTTTAAAGACTAATGATCAGTCACCAAAGTAAACTTTTGTCCATATAAACAAGGTCGGAAATGTACAATGGCCCAAACGGCCGCCCAGGCGTCGCCTTCATAAGAAGAATAATTAGATTCAACACTATTATTGCTTCTAGATGCATAAGCCACCACATATTCTTTTCCCTCTTCATCTTTCTATGTCAATACTGCTCCCAATCCCACTGCACTCCAATCTGTGTGCAATTGAAAAGCTCTAGACACATCCGGGCATCGAAGTACTCGCACTGAACTGAGCCACTGCTTCAATGTATCAAATGCATGTTGTTGTTCCCGACTCCAAATCCATGGTTGGTCTTTCCCTGTGAGAATGGTGAGAGGTTTGGCAATCAAACTAAAGTTTTTGACAAACCTTCTATAATAATTTGCCAATCATAGAAATGTCCGAAGTCGTGGTTGTCAGCCATAAACCCCCACCCTTTTGCGTCTGTGGTCCGAGTGAAAGTTTATGGCTCACATGTCTTTGTTGTCCCTTAGCATCATGAACTCCATACCCATGCTTCACTAATTTCAATTGAAAACTCACTCTTTTTCTTTGTATTAAACCCCGTAGGCAATAGCATTAAAAAATACTTGCTAGCCGATAATGATCACACACACGGCCACACCAACCCTTTCCCTCTCCCTAATTTACCACATGGTGAGTGTGAAATCCACTAAACTAATCTCACTCCACTAATTCCAAAGCAACCACCACACACTTGGGGTTCCTTAAACCTTCACTTGACTGCACTTCCACTATCCTACATCTTATTTAAGCCCACTTCCTAAGTTGCCTCAAATTGGCTAGAACTGCCACCTTGGTCCCAATCCAATTCAAATGCCAGTAGGCTAAGCCTGAATCCACCTCGCTACTTGACTAAGCCTGAATCCACTTCGCTGCCGAAGGTTGAGCCTAAATCCACTTTGCTGCCAAAGGTTGAGCCTAAATCCACTTTGCTGCCGAAGGTTGAGCCTGAATCCACTTCGCTGCCGCAGGCTAAACCTGAATCAACATTGCTACCAGGCTAAGCCTGAATCCACTTCGCTGCCGAAGGTTAAGCCTGAGTCCACATTGCTACCTAGGCTAAGCCTGAATCAACATTGCTATCTGACTAAGCTTGAATCAACATTGCTACCAGGCTAAGCCTAAATACACTTCGCTGCCGCATGCTAAGCTTGAATCCACATTGCTAGCTGACTAAGCCTGAATCCACTTCGCTGCCGAAGGTTGAGCCTAAATCCACTTTGCTGCCGCAAGCTAAGCCTGAATCCACATTGCTACCTGACTGAGCTTTAATCCACTTCGTTGTTCTTCCCCGAAGCCAGAGCTGGGATCCTCCCCCTCCGCTGTTGCCTCTCATCCTTCGCCACAGTCCAGGAGGGCTAACCTCCCAACCGAACGGCCTCTGCCCCCTTCCTGGATCCGGAGATCCAGGGCCTAATTCTCACTCTGAGGCTTCACCCCCTCCTTAAATGGATAGCAATTGAGTTCAAATTGGCCACTAACTGAACATAAGCCCCTTTGATTTTAAGCATTCCTACCCTAACACTCTAACTACTTGTTTTTGGTTTTCTTTTCATTTTCACAACACAAAGTTACACGACCCCACTGTAACTAATCTTAAATCCTTCTAAAACGCCAATGCACTCTAACTTCATATTAACCCAAACAGAAATGCAATTCCTTGCGTTTGGGTGCTTTTAAGGTCAACTTGAAATGTGTGCACATGATTGGGCTCACAGTAGTACATCACTAGGTGCGGGAATTTTATGCAAAGCATCCACCTTCGCCTGTTGCACACCAAGACCTCCATGACCAATCAAGTGGCCTAAATAGGGCAATTGATCATGGAAAAACTTACATTTGCCATGATGTAAACGGAGTCCCCACCATTGTAGTCGTTCAAATACCGCTTGCAAATGTCTCACATGATCCTGTGGACTATTACTAAAGATGATAACATCATCAATGTAACATCTAACAAACAGTAAACCAACCAATAATTGGTCCATCACCCGCTGAAATTCAGCTGGGCCATTCTTGAGACCAAATGACAAAAATTTCCAATGATAAAATTGATCTTTGTCATCTTTATCAATTCCCCAAAATGCGGTCTTCACCTGATCACCCAACAACAAAGGTAATTGATGATAACCAGACTTCAAATCCAGAGTGCTGAAGATTCTAGAAAAATCCTAATGCATCAAACAACTCCTCTGGCATCGGCATTGGGTATCAATCCGACTTGGTCCTGCGGTTGACTGGACGATAATTACCACACATCCATTTTTCCGTCCAGTTGCTAAAAATATCTTTTTTGAAGACATGACCGTGATACAAACATACTCTCCATTAGAGAGTTCAATTAATTACGCTGCCAATAATTCTTGACATCGAATTTGAAGGCCCAACCTTTCAGATGTACTAAGTCTGTACGGCTGTCTGAAAATAGGATGGTCATCATCGAGTTGAATACGAACAGATTTACCTTTATATCCTTCAAGATCATGAAGACGAATGACAAAACAATTACGGTAAGAGCGAATAAATGCCCGTACATTTTGTGCTTCGGCACCAGTAAGTTTTGGCCCCACTTTAATTGGCCAATTGTTAAATTCCGTGGTTTCCTTCTCCATAGAAGGATTGTCACTTGGTGCCAGCACAGACAGTGATTGCTAGTCCATGGAGAGGGCAACATCTTTGCCCCCATCATTTGTACTTGAAATCAAATGCGTATCCTCTTCACTACAATCAGACATACCAAAATCTTGGGCCAAAGCAGCAAAAACACGTTGAGCTCGAAGCTCTTCTGCAACATGTTGCTTCAAAGAAAATAATGCCTCAGCATCATTGATCTCTATGTGAAATTTGGATTGCAGCTCCATTGTCCTCTGCCCTCAGAATAAGCAATTGGTCATTAAAATATTGTTGAGCAGCAAGACAAATTCCAATAATCCACACCATGCTATTGAGATCCATAGTTTGTCCCAATAGAAAACGTCTCTGACCTTCTTGAAGCCCGTGAGCAGCTGTGGTGCCTGTAGGAAAATCCATGGCTTGTCCCCGTTCATCTGCCGTAGGCTCATCGTGAGTTTGGGATTTCTAAATCCCAAACCATGTCTGGTCCACGAGATCTAAATGCAAAAGACCGTGGATATGTCATAAAAGTCGGTAGTGCACTTCGCGGAATTCCCACCTTGTTAATTACTGCAAGTGGCAAGGTGTCATCCTTGGTAACTGCCAAGGAAACACGATGATCATCTAAAATGTCATCCACCTTGCGATTCATAAGCCGAGGAATTCGAGCGACTGCCGCTGAAAGCACCTGAGGTGATACCAAATTGGTCCAAAACCAACGAGGCCGGTGAGCAAAGGATCCCAAGGATGCAGCATCTAGAAATGTTGGAGTACCCAGAAGTTGGTTAATGTACTCACCATCCTTCACTACTTTGTGCCATGTATCACCCAATACTAGACCTAGGGTCATCCAAACCTTGGCCAGTTCCTGCACGCGAATGGCTTTGACAAGGCCATCCTGAAATAATCAAATCCACATGGCCCAACCTTCTCAAATTCTCATCACTAATCATAGTGACGTTTTGAGGGAGTTGACCACAACATCCATGAATAGCAGAGGCTAACAATTGTGTGGGATACCTCAACAACAATTGTTGGATGTGGTGTCGAACGGCTCTATTGGCTGCATATTCATTATCCACATGAATATACCGTCTAACTGTAATCCCAGCCTCCAATACTGCAGCCAAACCTGAGCTTATATATGGACAAAAACCGATGATGCCAGTGGAGAAAGATATTCCCACATAGGTATTTTTTTCATGGGAGGATGGCATTAGCAGAGAGAGATTGTTGGAGCTTCGTATGCAACAACTTGAGAGATTGCCTGAAGATATTGGAATGGCATTGGAAAGATTGAAAGTTGCAAGGCTCAGCAACAAGGAGCGGTTTGACAAAACGCACATTTTGAGGGTAAAGAAAATTGAAGAAGGAGACTGGATACTTGTGTTTGACAATTCCTTGGAAAATCAACATAGCACGGTGCGCAAATTTGCAAAGAGATGGTTTGGGCCTTACGTGGTGATTAAAGTGCATTCCAATGGCACTTATTCATTTCGAAAATTGGATGGGACTCTTCTTCGAATACCTGTAGCTGGGAAAAGAGTCAAGGTTTTCAAAAGAAGAGATGGAAGATTTTGCTCCAAAGAGCTAGCAGAACTTATGGGTCCAAATTCTCAAACAGATAAAGATGAAACTCAAGGAGAATATGAACTTACAGAAGATACAGCAGACGACAACCAAGATAATGAAGAAGACTAAACTTGGCACATACCAGAGGATGTGCAGGTTTAGAGGGGATGAATGTCGTAATGTAAATACGTACACTACATAGATGTGTACCTATTTAGTATTGCATTGTGATTATTTGATTTGAAGGAAAATAAAGGGAATAGAAATAGATTACCTTCTTGTTTACTATTAGTTTACTCTTAGTTTACCCTTTTAGTCTTACCTTTTTGTTTTTTATTCTTAGTTACTCTTTGTTATCTTTTTAGTCTTACTCCTAGTTTTATCCTTAGTTCACTTTTGGACCAATGGGTGATTAGAAGCCCATGTGATGAGGATAAGAGAGGGACTTTGTCTCTCTCATATGGAGGGGAAGGAGAGAAGTTTTAAAGAGAGTTTCTTTTTGTGTGAAGAGGGGAGGTTTTTTTATTGAAGCTCATGGTGTGAGTTAATGTTATGAGAATTTTGAAATGAAATAAGAAGAAGTTGTGTTTCATGTTGATTTTCTTTAGAGTGATCTCATATGTTTCTAGAGTGATCTCATTTGTTTGATTGGAAGTAAACAATCAAAAGCTGTGCTAGTTTGAGTGGAGGGAAGTCTGTTGGCTCTTATAGAGAAGGGCTGAGACTTCGACCGACCATAGAAGACGGACAGGTTTTTTTGTTTGCAACGAGACTTTGAAGATTTGAAGATTTTTCAAGATTCAAGTGTGTTGTGGCTTGTGGTTCATTGTCAATTTTGTGGATCCCAGCCGGATTTGGAGGCTAGTCGCATTTGATTTTATTGCATCGTAAAACTTGTTGCGGGCTTAGTGGGAAACCATAAAAACTCCATTTTGTGTTCGTGACAACGAAGTGGGATTGATGACCCACAAGGTTGTTTTTCTGTCGTTCCCATTGGTGAGGCGCGATTGCTGGTCACCGTGGGTTTGAAAATTTAGGAGCCAATCTTTCGGACGTCAGCTCGTGATCTGACGTCCCGTTTTACCCGTCTGAGGCTTGTGGTTTCTTATCACCCTACCCTTACCCTTAACCCGTTTAGAGCCGCAACATGATAGGTCGAAAGCAGAGAGTTTGAAGATTTGAAGAAACTGAAGACCAAGACTCTTGAAGATTAGAAGATTCGACGATCCGATATACAAATCAAGTTGCAGCCAAAAGCCCAGTGCTTTCCCAAGACGGAACCCTCTCTACCCGACACCGCCCACCCGCGGGGACCGACCTGCGTCCGCCCGCCCTTGGGGCAGAGGGTCCAGGGGGTCCAGGGGGCTCCAGGAGGGAGCTCTTGAGGCTCTCTCCCAAAAATCAAAAAACAAATTGGAAATTTTTCTTCTTGCAAATTGCAAGAAATAATTGTTCGATTTTGGCCTCCAATCTCCTAAGTTTGCGAGCAGATGTTTGCAAGTTGCCAACAACTAACTATTATAATAATAATAATAAATTTTCTTTTTGTTCGTTTTGTTCTCTCAAGAAGGTGAAGAGAGAAAGAAATAAATAAAGAGATTCCTTGCAAGATTTGTCTTGCAAGCTATAATGAATTGCAAACTAAGCCTCTAAACACATGTATTACTCAGTTGCTCATGAGTTCTTGGCCATTTGAATTCAAAATACAAACTAAAATTGAAAAATTCAAAGAAATTGTTGTCAAGTATGAGGGTTTCTCTCTCCAAGCTCAAGAAACTAAGAAGTCTCCTTACAAAGCTTAAGAAACTCTGAAATTCACACACAAGAGTCAAGCTATCTCTCACTCCACGAAGGGAGAATCCAATAGTGCAAGTGATGGAGAAAGTATGCAAAGGTTTTACTCATGATCTACTACACCATAGCCACAAGATAGCAACAACAAGCTCTCTCTCTCTCTCTCAAAACACACTCACAAGACTTGACTTGACAACAATGGCAAGTCAAGGTACCCTACCCTCCATACATATCTCCCGTCTATGTGGATTTCATCCAGGAGGTGGATGAATAACTAACTTGGACTCCTAATGGAGTCCATCACTCATCCAAACACACATAGACTCCTAATGGAGTCCATTTACTCCTAATTTGACGTGACTTAGCCCCCGATGTCACCTCACGTGACAATATTCTTCTCAAGTTCCACACCACTACCTGGAAGGTCTACAAACATCTTAAAAACAAACACTTTGTCCTTTGATTGTCATGGGAACCGACTACCATGGACGAACTTGAAAACAAAATGGTCTTTGAGTGCCATAATACTATCCACACTTCCCCTTCCACTACGCAAAAAATGCTTTGAACTAGATACAAAATTACGACAATTTTGGGACGCAAGAGTGCTGAATTTGTTCATGACCACCTCTAAGGACGAACCAACCAAGTGATGGCCTTCACCATTTGCAGGAGATTCAAGAAGGTAATCGGCCAAGAATTGTTTGTTTGTTGCCATAATTATGGCTGAATTTTTTGTTGTGAGTGTTTTCAATACTTCATTTGCAATGCACTGGTACGCTATGTCCAATGATTCACAGCATGTGTCATTGGCCACAAGGAGATCATGTACACCAAGATGAATACAATGTGAGTATAAGGAGCCCGGATCTTGAATGTGAAGGCCGGATATTGAGATTGATAAGAGATTGATAAGAGATTGTAAATATGTAGAACAGAATAAAGTTGGCATTACAAATGAGACCAATACATGTGACAAAGAACAACTTAGTCCATGACCACTACATAATGATTATGGCAAGCATAAGTGATTAGCGAACAAACAACTAAAGTTCTACAATACTGACAAGTCCAAATCTGAAATTCAATTCATGCAATTTATTTGAATGCATGAAACTATAGGATGTAATCATACCCTCAGATTTTTTACAGAAACAATACTCTTGTGCAGGGTAGATCCAACAAATTGTATTATTAACACATGAATATAAGTTATTGAATTCAAATGTACAAAATAAATATATGAACAATTGTACAGACTTAAGATGGGGATGAGGAGTAAGATCTAAACACCCTACCCCATCACCCCCAACTTAAGTATGCACAAAGATATCCAAGTTGCATTGCATGTTTACGGATGTTTTGTTGACCGTAATGGATACAAAATCAGCATAAGCGAAATGCACCTTATAGGTGGTAATATTTATATCAGTTGGGGTCCGGGGGTAGGGCGTTAACGCCCTACCTCTTCGACATCAACTGATATCAGAACAATCGTAGACATGTAAACCCATTGCAATCCATTGTTCTGATATCAGTTGATGTCAAAGAGATAGGGCGTTAACACCCTACCCCTACGACCCCAACTGAAGTGCACAATGTAAAAGCAAGCAAGCCTACAAAATCCAAAAATAAAATAAAATAAAATCTAATTTTTTGTAAAAGATAAATATATGAACAATCAAGCCAATTTAAGTTAGGGTTGATGGGATAGGGCGTTAACGCCCTATTCCATCAGTCCCAACTTAATTCTGCACAAAGAGATCCGAAAAAAGAAAAAAAAACCAAAACCAAAAATCATAGATTTGACAATTTTTTGGTAGAGTCTACCTAACGCCTATCAAACTGAAATTGTTTGAGTTTTTTTGTACATAGACATCATCAGCTTATGTACTTGTACAAAACAATTCAGATTTTTTTCTTCAAACACAAAAATATGATAATTTTTCAAAAGTTCTGAAATTCACGATATCATATATTTCTACACAATCTACATATAGCCTAAATTTTGAAAACTTCCAAAACAGTTTTTTTTCCCATAGCTGTAAGTCATTCTAGGATGGTTCTAGACTTTAAATCCTTCATTTGCAAAACATGTCATAAATAGTCCAAAACATATTTATTTATTATTAATTCTATTTTTATTGTATTATACTACCCTTCAGTTGCCTCTAATTAAGTAGGGCGTTAACGCCCTACTCCTTCCCTTTCAACTTTCACATGTTTTTTGGATTTATTAAGAATTATTTCATTCTATTTTTTTTATCATTACATACATCTTCAGTTGCCTCTCATTAGATAGGACGTTAATGCCCTACCTAATCGCTTCCAATTTTCATATGTATTTTTGGTTTTCGAAAATTATTTCATTTTTGTCTTTATCATTACATACACCTTCATTTGCCTCTATTTAGGTAGGGCATTAATGCCCTACCTAATCACTTTCAACTTTCATATGATTTTTTGGTTTTTACAAATTATTTCATTTTATTTTTTTATCATTACATACACCTTCAGTTGCCTCTCATTAGGTAGGGCGTTAACGTCCTACCTAATCGCTTTCAACTTTCATATGTATTTTTGGTTTTTGAAAATTATTTCATTTTATTTTTTATCATTATATACACATTCATTTGCCTTTATTTAGGTAAGGCTTTAACGCCTTCCAGTTGCTACAACTGGAGCACCCAATACAGTGTCATCTTGGAATGTCAAGCAGAATAAAGCATTTCTTACGCTAATGTCTGTTGCACACGCATATCTTTCAGATGATAGTGCCATTGTTATTTTCAGTAATGTTCATCCTGAAAATCGGAAGGAACTCAATGCATCCCTCAATCAAGCACAAATGATGGTTATAAAGACATTGCATCAATGCCAATGATCATCTTATCGATCCAGATAATCCAGGGCAAATAGTAAGTATCTTACCAATCAAAGTTTGTAAAATTTTCAACTTGAATATATATTTTAACTTGAATCTATTTCTAACATGTCTTTAACTTATTGGCAGAGCAAGATTTTTTTTGTATACATTATTGCCTGAAGATGGAATTACCTTACAAAACGTCAACAAAACTTTAAGTTTCTAAAGTTTGAGGGCCCCGAAATGGACATACCACTACGAATGTAGAAATCAATATAGTGACAGATAATGACCTTATGATAAAAGATAAAACTATGGGAAGGACATGGAGAGGTGGATGACAGAGGCTTATCGTTTCTTCCAAATTTTTATGGAATGTCTGTCTCCAAAAGGTGGTCGTGTTATCAACCTCACATGCTCTACATGAGGTTCAATTTTGGTGTCTCGTGCATGCGGTCGCCACCTTGCATTTGAGGGAGATCAAGAAATATTCGACTGTGTGTTAAAACCTATCCTTGATAATGCTCCAAAATATAATGTTGAAGGCCCCCAAATCGAAGTTGCTGATAATGATGCTTTGTCAAATGAGAAGCTAATGTTTTGTGATTGTGAGTAAGTTATAGTGTGGATTTTTGAAATTTTTATTTGAATTGTTAGTATTTATGTTTACAATATTAATCATATTACATGTCGTTTTGCATTCCAGAAACTTATTAAGAAATCAAGATTTGTTCCTTTCTTTGGACTACATGGATTTCTTCGTAGTCCTACTCTTAGCCCTCGTTTGCCACCTTATGCAAAAGCAGTAGCAATACATATGGCTAATGCTCCACAATCATCATATGATTCTGGTCACGATTAAGATATTTCAGACAATATGATTATTTCCAAATACTTAGATATTGAGGCTATAGAGAGTGATACATCTATTAGTTATGATGAATCATGAAGTGCATTTGTATTAGTTGATTTATTTGCATTTGAATGACCTTCATTGTGTTTTGCGACACATTTTGATAATATATTTTTTTATTCACTGGATGACTAGATTTCAAATATTTGTTTGTTTGCAAAAAATTGTCTCCAGTTACTATGATGCACATAGAATATTCTTTACGATTTTTAAAAAACATAACAATTAAAATGAATCATTCACATAAGGGACATTGTTCTAGGAATTTATTTTCCAATGAAACAATTTTTTAACAGTTAGATCATTCAATTGATGGTAATACCTTCACAATGTATTCAAATGGTATTACATTATATAGTACTTGTGCATTTGTTTCCACAAAAATCATAATTCGTTAGGCCAAAATTCCACGGTTATACGATACTAGTGGCCCTATTACCAAATATTTCACCTTCTTCATCACTCACAAGTTACCGCTCATCGCTCACCGCTTATTGCTCACCGCTTACAAGATAGCACTCCCCCCACAATTTAAACCTATCAAATTTATCTTAAGGTACTTTGCCCTATGTTTTTCAACAACAAAACATGCACTGATATTATAGGATGCCTTCTTTTTACCATGCAAATCCTCATGTATTCATTCATTGTCCAACCTTCATGTATCCATTCGTTGTGGACTATCCTTTTGGAATTTCCTCCTTATAAAAGTTGGAGTGATGGGAGTGTGACCGACAAGTCACCTTTCCACACACCTATCTGGAACTAACACGTCCCTTTGGCTGCATTGCATTAGATCGAGACATGGTGTCTTCTCTACATTTTGCAACTTAAGCATAAGTGGCGTCATGGTGACTGCATAGTGAACGAGGCATTTGATGTCCTCCCAAGGACTACCATCTCCTTTGGGATCCACCATGACTTTGACTCTGACTTCTTTGAGCCCCACAAGAAACCTTTCCACCTTATACTAGTGGAGATAGGAAACTTAGTAATGTGGGAGCACAAATGTTGAAACTAATTGGCGTACACTTCCACAAACCCTTTATGAGAAAGAAGGCAAAGCAACGATCTTTGGATTACCACTCCAATAAGAACATGTAAGAGCTTCATTGAAAGGTTGTCAATCCAATGGGTCCTTCCCATCAACTTGTAGCTTTCTGCCAATATGTGCCAATGTTGGGCCACATTAGTCTCCAAATAAGTGGAGGTTGTATTGACCCAATTATCTTGTGGAATGCGACTTGCAATGAAGGAGTTTTGAATCTTGGCCACCCATGCCAAAATTGTCATTTTAGGGTGCTCTTTGAAATTTTGAGGTTTCGTTGAGGTGTCAACAAATTACCCTTTTGAGCGTCTTGCATTGTTTCCAAGAAATGAAGCTTTAATCCTTGGAAAATCTAGCCATCCTCAAGCTTTTATGTGAAAGTCTTGAGCTTCTCATAATTTATTTCCAAGATCGCAAACTAAATATGGTCATCGATCAACTTGCATGCATAGTATTTCCGTATCTTCCATGTGAGCAATATGTCCATAATTTCCTCGGTGTTGGGAAGGTAGAAATAGGGCGAACCGTGGAAAGAGAGGCCTCATCACTAGGGGCAAAGATATTCATATCCATTGCCATGGTGTCCCACACCCCGTATGGAAACAAAATTGTAAAACCAAAGAGCCCTAGGACTTAATTCAAAAGCTTGACAAGTGCTAATTTATTCAAGAAAAAACAAAAGAACTTGAAAGGAAGCACTTGAATCTCCTAAGAACCTTTGAAAAACACTTGCAAAAAAATCCAAAATCTACATATGACATGTTGGCCCGGTCACCAAAAAGTTGTCGCAAAATTTCTACCAAGCAGATGACAATAGAATAGGCAAAAAAAATTTGAATATGATCTACTAGTCTAATAAGCACCCTATTCTAGCCAAAATAGGGCATCACCGTGGCACGGATATTAGTAAGTTGGCCAAGTATCGCAATAGTGATGGGTATCAATCTTGGAATTGGGTATTGAGGCACAACTAAGTATCGACTTGGGTACTCCCCTTGAATTGGATATCAACCTTGCCATTCAAGTATGGGGTCCACCCATGTATTGCGTTGGGTATCGACGTGTGCCGAATATCAACCAACCCTGTGCGCGAATGTACTCGTGCACTAAGGGACCTTCAAAATTTTCACCGACCACTCCCTTCCTGAAAATATTTATGGGGCTAGCTCTTGGTCACCTTTTCACGTTGCTCCTCCTGCACCCTCCACGAGAAATTACAACGTTTTTCGTGAGAATTTAGGGCGGTTGCTTTAAGCGCTCCTCTTGCCTTTTTCTTAAAACAAAACACAACAAAACTCTATTCCTTGTACTTCATGAAGCAACAAACACATTCCCGTCCTTCATAAAATAGCTTTAATGTCTCCCCAACTTGACACACAAATGTAATGGAGTGGAAAAGTAACAACACCCATAACACCAAGGTGCAAGAGTTTAGAGCCCTGATACCAATGTAACATCTCTCAAAAATAAAAAGGAAAACAAGAGGCATGATCCACCCAACCTTGAGCCTTATATGCTTGTAGGAACTAAAAGTTGAAGCTCCTCTCAACTAGTCCTCAAGCATATAGTTAATTGGCTCATATAGTCATGTTGGGACATCATGTAACACCATAGTCCCAACTAGTGGATAACTCCCTTTTTAAAACTATTAGATCTCCTAGGATGGAGTCCTCTAATCTTACAAATAATAGAGTCTAGTTGGAGTTAGCAAATAACAAAGACAACTAACAAATAGATGCACTTTACACAACACTAGTATCACCTATTAGTATGGGTTACATTTGGAGTTGCACGCTGCTACAACTTTATAACCACACTATCAATTTCTACCCACATAACTTATTTAGTTAGTTTGAACATCAAGGAACGCGATATAACTTGCAGGGTAGAAAGTGATAATGTCAATTAAAGTTTTCAACAACACGTAGTTCCAATGGTAGTTCACACTAACGAAATGACATGAAATAATGGACACCAACGATAAACGGCGGTACCACATGACATGTAAAAGCTTTTAATTACTTTGAACGACTTCATACATCTTATTTTGAGTACCAAAACATTTGTTATGACAAAGTGGACGTCAAAGTGTGATGCGCACCAATGATGATGGCGGTTCCACATCACATATAAAACATGGCCATTTACTTCAATCGACTCCACAATACACCTTACACTAATCTCCCGCTTAAGTACGCACCCGTTTAAGTACGCCTCCCAGTTAAGTGTGTCATTTTTTTGACAAAAACCAAGGTTCATACTTTATTGTGTGAACATGTCATGCAGAGTCATTTGCCGCGAACTCATGAATTTTTTTACACTTGACATTCAATGTCAGTTTGTTAACGTTCTGTTGAAATGTCTCGAATGATCGTCGCATTTCATCATACATCTGTCCAGCTTCTGTTTGAACATCAGAGCAAAGTAATTGGTCGTCAATGTTGATGACAATGTTGTGTAGAGCATCAAAGCCTTCGAAGTCGGTAGCACTTTTAGATTCAGTAAATGTCTCGATAGGCTGGATTTTCGGATGGCGCCTTCACTAACTTCATATTCCCACCCCAGCACCTGCTTGCTCGGTGCGTTTGGCTTGCTCAACTTTGCAATGATTTCACATCGTTGGGCTTCGGTCAAGCGGGTTGCCTCACGTTTCATCCGTTTCCCATTGCAATTCATCGAATCAGAGGGTCTAGAAAGTGATATGAGTAAAGTACGCACCTACCAACTAAGTGCGCACTAACGACTCCGGTTCAAAGTGCGTACTTAAGCAGGAAATTACTGTGTTTTGAACACCGGAATATCTCTTATGATACACATCAATTTTTGATAGTCAAAGTTGGTGTAGAGTTGAAGTCCATGTTGTTCTAAACAATGTGAATGCTTAGAAATAGTGTAAACTCATGGGTCCTTTATTTGGAAGTGAATCAAGATTAGACTCGAGGGGGAAGCACTTCTTTGAACTGTTATTGTCCCATGGCGAATACTGCATTACCCTATGAATGTATGGTGCTTGCCAAGATTGAGTTTATGCCACGTCAACTTTGGGAAGTGTTGCCTACCAACAATTGTATGACATGTGGCACCATAAGCCAAGGAAATAACGAAATTGAACGGTCTTTATCATAAGTGTTTGCATTTTCCTTTTGGGGGGGGGGGGTTGAGCACTATAGACCACCATGTTTGCCAAAGGATGGCCAAGGTTAGAGTAATCACTCGAATTGGTTATATTGTGTCTGCACCATCTCGCGAAGAGACAAGCTAGCATATGAGGTAGGTAACAAATATGGAGGCTAAGCTACCAAGTTTTTGTGTTGTAGTTGGTTTTCACAGCAGTGTAAGGTCCACTTCACACACGAGACTGAGAGCCCGTGACCATTACACTTCAAGCATGAGCTCATTGATGAAAAAGGCGGAGCCGGTCCAAGTTCGCTTCACACTACACTTGAGGGACCAACGGAGTATGTGAATGCAAGATGGATGTAAAGTTTACATGGATCCCTACATGGCATCAAATGGATCATGTTTCATGGTCTGGACTATTTTCAACAACCACCTCTTGGAGGTAGGCCTAACACAAGACCAGGAGACCATGGCACTCCGAATGCCCACAACCGTTGGTTTATTCTATTTTATCATGGGCGAGGACCCGCATGAATGGAAATTCCTTGAAATAACATTTGGATGGGGGCCCGGTCACATATGACTTCACCCTACACTTGAGGGTCCGTGACCACACTACATGATTTTGGAGGTGTGTTGGGACGGCCTTTCGACACTTTCTTTTGGGCTCTCACAATTTCATGGTCACGGCTCTTGGCTCATGTGTGAAGTGGCCCTAACACATTGAAGGTCTCCGGTCCAAACATGAGCAAAAACATCCAAGCTCTGTACGACACAACAAGTTGTGATCAATACAAGGAGAATGGACTTCCATTCACACTGTGGTATAAATAACGACCTAATTTTTCTCTTTTCTTTTCTTATAGAAGCTAATCAATCTCATGCCGCATCGCCCACATTTTTAGAATCTAGCTAGTTAAAACTAGCTAATTTTTTGGACCTTGTTTTTGTGAAGAACTCTTAACTCATCCATATCATAGCATAAGGGAGAAAATACAGGAGATGGGACATGGTAGAAATAGCGTGGTCCATTTTCCCATCTCTTTCTCAAAGCATCATGATTTAGCAAATTTTTAAATATATGACAAATTATTTATTGAAAGTAATATTATAATGTCATTTTCAATGTAAAATTTTAGATACAAAATAATACATACTTACAATATTTTGTCTTATTTTATTTATGATGAAGTTCAAATGATGCAGGCCACAAAAATCACAAAGTTCATAATTAGTGTCATGTTCAAAACTTGGTCAAGTTGGGTACTATTTTGGCCGGTCAACCCTAATTCGTCTCTTGAATTGGTCAACCTTCGGTTAGTCGTGACGGGGGGATTGTGGGTGTAAGATTGGTTAGCTAGCATGTTGGTTGATTCTCACTAACTCATATTGTTAGCAATAACTAGGTGGTGCGGGCAATTTGACCATGATTTTAGTTAGCTAGAATTTGGGTTAGCTACATAACTAATTATTTAACTGCAGTTCATATGCGCAATTATGTTGCCTTCACGAATAGGTTGCTTCGTACCGATGCCAACTACCTTGGGCCAAAACTAAATCACATGTTCATTCATTAGTTTAGCAACCACACAAAAATTGCATTTCTTATTGTGGTAGTAAATACTTACCATAGGATGGAATGTCAACAAATTAGCTTTGGGCAACCTTATTGCACATATGAATGTAGGTAGTGTGGGTGGACCCTTAAGAGAGGAGCTAGAGTTGACAAACTTAAGATTTACTCAACTTGCCCATGTTATGAACATGACATATATTATGGACGTTATGATGTTTGTGGCCCACACCATTGTGATTCACTATAATCAAATTGAAATGAAACAATATGATTATAAATATTAAATATTTAGTGTCCAAATTTGAATATCAAAAATGAAATTACCATATCGTGTATCAATACAAATTTTTCCTCAATGTATAATATATGCTAAT
This sequence comes from Polytrichum formosum, assembly GCA_964035585.1. Classification (NCBI taxonomy): domain Eukaryota; kingdom Viridiplantae; phylum Streptophyta; class Polytrichopsida; order Polytrichales; family Polytrichaceae; genus Polytrichum; species Polytrichum formosum. Next base: position 50,586,431 of record OZ037938.1, on the reverse strand, counting down.
TTAGGATGGTTTGAGAAATAGTGTTGTACACCTCGGAATGGAAGGGAGAAGAGATGGGAAAGAGCAAAGACTGGCATTCAAGGAAAAATTCTTGACTATTCATTAGTAGAAAGCTACTTAGCATTAGGGGTATGGATGAGTTAAGAGTTCTTCACGAAAACAAGGTTGGAGATGTTAGCTAACTTCTAGTTTGATAACTTTTATTTTACACCTGAATTCTTACTAGGTGTTGCGGGCATGATATTGATTAGCTGATTCTTGCTAACCATGCAATATGGGCACAATATAACTAATTTGATTGGTTACTTACTATAACTAAAGACTTAACCAAGAAGTGCAAGTGAACCCATCATTATCTTGCTCTTTGAGTCGGGCCCCACCAATCTTAAAGAGGTAAAGTGGTCTAGCTATCAATCCTCAAGATGTTTTATGGTTGACTCATCCCAATTGGAATAATGTATACTAATTCCGGGATTTTGATGTCGATTCAGGAGTCAAATTAAATGAGGGAAGAATTGACGTGGTAAAAAGATAGTTGACTGAATTTTCACCATAGGTAAGATTGGTGGGTGTTGTGAGTTTAAAGAACAAGGCATCTATGGGTGGATTTAAATTAGGGTATGGGTCTAAGAAACTTGGAGCCAACAAAAAAACCCCTTAATGGACCTTTATTTTGGACTCAAGCTTGGACCCAAGCTTAAAAATTAGCTTTGAACTAGTAATTTTTTCTTTTTGAGTGGGAACCATTACAAATTGAGAAGAAAGTGATGCCACATCATCTCCACTTTAATTTTTCATATCTAGTGTAAGGTCTTTGTGTCCAAATTTATGCTCTTAACCAATAGCATGTCTTTTTTTTTGGAGTTTCTTTTTTGGGGGGTGGGGTTTGGGGGGGGCACCATATGAACCTGGGTCTAAGAAACTAAAGGCCAAACCACCCCTTAATGGACCCTAATTTTCATACTCAAGATCGGACCCAAGCTTGAAGATTGGTTTGTTAAACAGGAGGAGTATTTTCTTGAGTGGAGACCGTTGAGATTTGGCGGGAAAACAATGACATGTTAGTGCCATTTCATTTTTTTTTCATGCCCTTGGACCCAAACACTTGGTGTAGTGTCTCTCCAACAAAGGAAAAACAAGAGGCATGATCCACCCAACCTTGGGCTTTATATACTTGTAGGAACTAAGAGTCTGAGCTCCCCTCAACTACACTATTGTGTCTAATTAGTGTGGGTGGGAAATGCACGTGGGTTGGAAATTAGTGTGGCCCACACTAAATTTCAAGTGTTTGGGTCACTTTGGATGAAAAATGTAATGTCATCCATCCGTGTGTGTTAGGGTTCTCTGCAAACAACCTCCGTTAGGTCAATGTGGGGAAAGTCTTCAAACACAATTGGATGAAATTATGAAGTTTCATCCAATTGTGGAAACGACAAAACCCACACAAATTTTTCACCTTTGAAATTAGTGTGGGCCACTCTAAATTATAATTTGAAATTAGCGTGTTTTATTAGGAATTAGTGTGGCCCACACTAATTAGACACAATAGTGTAGTCCTCAAGCACATAGTTTAACCGGCTCTCCCTCCATGCCTTTGGGGTGAGTTAAGTGCTCTTAACTAAGTGTAGTTACTTATAAGGTGCGAACATCATGTGACACTGAGGTCCCAACAATGGGTAACTCCCGCCTTTACCTTTTAGAACTATTAGGTCTCCCAGGGTGAAGCCCTATAGTCATACAAATAATAGAGTCTAGTCCTAAATCATTCACTACCCCTTTCATAGGCTTGGGAAGTTAAGGGTTGAAAATAGTTTCGCACCCATTTCACTATATCGTTGCTCGCACCACGACCACTTGTTTTTGGAGTTTTGAATATTGGATATGGCCGGATTAATGTGAGACACTCATCCATCCACCGTCACGTGCATGCAACAGGGTCTCATTTCCCGTTTCCGGTTCGGATCTTCGGCTTACACTCAAAAACAATTCAAGGATCGTTTGGGGCGAGAGTGGCATTAGTAGTACATGAGGAGTACTTCACATGATGAATCTGGTTATAAAAGGTGGGCTCACCTATTCCCCTGCATGCATCCACTAGCTCTCTCTCTAGTCCAACATCTACAGATCATCCAGGCATATTTGGGTCTCAAATTCGTGGAAAATGGGCGGTATGTATGTGGCCCCAAGGTGTGTGGCCCTAATTTTGTGGGCACTTCCAACTCCCGGACTTCCCAGACTCGGACTCTAAAATCAATTTCATTTCATATCATTTCATTTCACTCCGGTGACTTGTTTCTTAAGCCACCAGATTGGCTTGAGAGTTCTCTTGTCAAATTAACAATTTTGAATCACAAAGATCACTAGTTTTTAAGTTCAAGAACTGCAGTCACTATAGATGCAAACGCCACAAGAATCCAGAATGAAAATTTTCTTATTTTCTTCGAAAATATAATCTCTCTCTCTCTCTCTCTCACACACACACACACACACACACACACACAATGGTGTCTACCTATATTCTAATCACACCATTGAATCTTATTGTGACAAATGTCTTTTTGGTGTCCAATATTGGTTACAAGCCTTGCCATACAAGTACCACTCAAATACAAGGCAATGTACGCCTCAAAAGGACACCAAATGGAACGTGGTCGTACTTAACTCTCTTTTAGAATGCAACGAGCTTCTTCATTGTAAACGCAAATCTAGAAACATCGTACATTGAGGGCCATTAAAGAGAATTTTCCATGGTAGGCTCACATAATGTAGGGATCCGATTAAAAAGAGTGGGCACATAAGATGTAAAAAAGTGAGAGCCCTTACCTCGATTATTTTCACTATTGAACCAAGAATGGTGTCTATGTTCTGAGCACATCATTCAATCTCATCGTGACACATGTCCTTTTGGAGTCCGATCTTGACTACACGCCTTGCCATATACCACTCAAATGCAAGGTGAGGCGTGAGCCGATCAAAATGCACACACCAATTGTAATGTGGTCGGAATCTTCCAAATTGTGGCATCCCTCTTCATTTTAAACGCAAATCTAGAGACTTCGTACATTGGTGACCGTTTAAGAGAAGCGTCCACTTTCGACCCACATATAACTTAATCGTGGTGTTTTTGCAAGTGGGTTCAAGGAGCGAGGAGTCGGACTTGTTGAGCAAGCATTTCCGTACTTCCATGTGATCGAATACTACTCCTACACGATTAGATTAATGAACTTGTCGCCTTCATTAAGGCGGATGTACCTTATTCCAACATAACAAGAATATGGACACCTATATTTGAGTGATATGTGGTTACATGTGCATCGAAGAACGCAAACCAAAAAGACGTCATGTGTCTACAAGAGATTGGATTACGTGCGCAAAATATGCTAACCATTCTAGACCCAGTAGTCAACATGATTGGGGAAACCTATATGACCACTTACCTAGCACAAGAATCTCCACTTTGATGATGAACAAGATGCTCGTATGAGCTCCAAAAATGATGAGGACAATGGCTACAACCTCGATTTGGATTCGTTGACCATTTCAATGTCTGGGAGGTTTTTGGGCATAATCGGTCAAAATCCTAGTAATTCCAAGTCCAGTTGGTTACATGTTGTGATCTTTCGGTTTTCCTTCATTTAGTTTGAGGTATATTCCATAGATTCATCTAAAATGATCGGTGCTCCTTGCGAAGTGTTGAACTTCAACTGGTTATTTCTCAAACTTGACCGGTTCATCTCTAAGGGCCACTTCACACACAAGACTGAGAGCCCGTGACCATTACACTTCAAGCACTCTCATTGGTGGAAAAGGCGGAGCCGGTCCAAGTTCACGGTCACTTGGACTCTTTTCAAAAACCACCTCTTGGAGGGAGTCCTAACACAAAACTGGGAGACCATGGCACTCCGAATGCTCACATCCGTTGGTTTATTCTATTTTTATCATGCATGAAGACCCGCATGAATAGAGATTCATTGAAATAGCATTTCGTTGAGGGACTAGTCACATATGACTTCACACTACAGTTGAGGGTCCGCGACCACACTAGATGATTTTGGAGGTGAGTTGGGACGGCCTTTGGACACTTTCTTTTGGGCTCTCACAATTTCATGGTCACGGCTCTTGGCTCGTGTGTGAAGCGGCCCTAACTAGCGGTTGGTTCTTCCCGTTCGTTCATTGAACCACCTCGTGCTAATACAATTGTGAGTTCCCATATTCTAAGGAGAAGTGGGGCTAGTCGGGAAAAAGTAACCGTTTAAGGCCCATCTCTGCCTTAACCCCACCCGGCCCCGCGTAGCTGCCAATTGAGACAAAAGGGTATTCTGTTATTTCCCGCTTTTCATACATTCCTCTGCCCTTTTCCACGTGCTTGTAGCATCTCTCTCCTTTTTGTCTTCAAATGCCGGACCGCAACCTCGCCTCATCTTTAAACCCCTCCCCCGCTTCTCTTGTGAAGTGGTCCTAGACATTGTTTTTTATAAAGGAGTGGGGGCGGCTTTTGCATTACTACCACTACTAGTACTAGTAGTAGGTGCTCAAATTGGGAGTTGGGTCCCTACCAATGTTGAACGGTTATCTCAACTTGGATGAAGTAGTAGTAACCGGTTATCTATCATGGTGGCCCAAAGGGAAATGGGTCGGTCTTAGGGCCGGTTTAGACCATGGGGAAGAAGTGGCACATGTCAAAAAAATGAGGGGAATGGAGCAATATGATTGATTATGAAATGGGTTTTTTCACCAGCCATGGTTTACACTACGGCCAAGGCTTTTCCAGTGGAGAGATTCAAGCATAAATGAAAAAATAACATGGTCGTTAACATGGCAACACTTTTGGGTAGGGGAGTTCTCTGGAGGTCAAGTTTTCTTGGGCAACCTCAAACCCTCAGACAAGAAACTTGGCCTCCGGAGACTCCAACTTGAGGCATTTTTATAAATTAAAAAAAAATGTATTCATTTTGTCTACTATACCAAACGTTGCCTCAAATAGCCTTGTCTTGGGCTGAAGTATTTGATTGACCAGTGGACTTCTTGACCATGGTCTAAATTGGCCCTTAAATGGTTTTGTTTTGTTTTTTCTTTCTGACTAGACCATTTCTCCTAGGATATGAAATGTGAGAGATTAGTACAAGATGATTAGCAAATCCAAATCGTGTTCTCGTAATTTTTGGAGCTCACATGAAAATCTTATTCACTATCAAAGTGAAGATTCTTGTGGGTCATCAAATGCACCCCCCCTCCTCCCCATTCATGTTAACTATGGAGCCTATAATGATGTTCATAATCTAAGCATGTAATACAATCTTTTCATGTACATGTCTTTTTGGCATCCATGTTTGGAGCCACGCCAAACTACGTGTCTCTTGAATATATAGGTGTTCTAGTAAGAAAAATAACCAAATAAGGATTGTGTGCTTTATATAAGGTGGGTTTACATCATGGTCCAAGACCATTGAAGAAACCTTGTAATCAAGCAAACCTATTGGTGGTGAGTATAAGTTTTGGACCCAGGGAGTTTACACTAGGACCCGAGTCCAAAGTATTAGAAAATGTTGATGTGTCACCATTGTACTCATGCCGCAATCATCGTCGGTCTGAACTTAAGAAAACACTCCACCCAATTTGAGAAACCAAACTTCAAACTTGGGTCCAATCTTGAGTTCGAAAGCAAGGTCCATCAAGGGGTGCCTTGGATCTCAAGTTTCTTGAACCCGGACCCTAGTGTATGTCCATCCTCATATACAATTTTTTTGGTGATGTGAAGGTTGAGGGAAGGCAAGGTAAGTCGCCATGTTGTGGGCACTTTCAATTTAACAAGCATTTTGGGTAGGGGATTGTCTAATCCAGTTAGCAATTGCAAATCACAAAAATCGTCATCTCAATATATCGATCAAAGTATGGTTGCATAAGTTCTACTTGGCTCAAAGTGAACATTCTCTTGCATTTTAAAGCTATCACATAGGCCTTCCAAGGTGTGTTATTTGTTGAATGTGTAATGGTGTTTGTATTTAGAGCACATACCTAATCCAACTTCATCATAACATCACATGTCTTTTTGGTGTCCGTTCACAAGCCGACTACCAACATACATGTGGCAACAACCTGTGTGTGTAGAGGTTCTCCACTTATGCTTGCTTCCCAAGGAAATCAACATTAGTTTTATATCATATCCGGTCATAAGTAAGTACAAGCCTTGCTATATGCCGCCACAGTCCACTATGTAACCGCTCTAGATTGAATAGGAAACCTTTAGGTTGTTTTCTTATATTATATGACTAGTTCCAAGAAAGTGCTCAAAGTGTTGTCTTGTAAGCGCTTCTAACTTACCTTCTCCCTTCCATCTTTCCTAATTGCACATGCCTAGTCCAACTTCATCGTAACATCACGGGTCATTTTAGTGTCGGTTCACAAGCCTACCACCGACAAACTAATGGCAATAGACCGTGGGTGAAGAGGTTCTTCACTCATGCTTGCTTCCCAAGGAAGCCGACGTTAGTCATATATCATACCTAGTCAAAAGTAAGCACAAACCTTACCATATACCGCCACAATCCACTATGTAACCACTCCACATTGATATATGCCGACAAACTAATGGCAATAGACCGTGGGCGAAGCGGTTCTTCACTCATGCTTGCTTCCCAAGGAAGTGGAAGTTAATCATAGATCATACTTGGTCAAAAGTAAGCACAAACCTTGCCATAGACCGCCACAACCCACTATGTAACCACTCTACATCGATATGTGCGGTTACGTTGCCCCACACTAATTTATCGCATCCCACACTATTTTTAATATTCATTACCACAATAACAAAGAAAAATGTTGATTTTCTTAAAATTGCCGTGGTTGCTATAGCGATGAACAAAGAAAATCAAAAGTTTTTGTAATCACATTTTGACCCAAGATAATATGCATGGGAAAGAGCGACGTTGAACTGGTATCGTCCCTTGTTTTCTAACACCATTCGGGTCTCTATTACGAGGAATTCACATTTATCGATACCAATTGGTTATCGATATTTGACGATATTTGTGTTATGATACCATTCAGGTCTACATATCATGCAAGAACCTTGACACCTAAAATAAATCTCGCCCTAATATCAATATGATTTAGAAGAGTACTAACCCAACTAATAAATCAGACATGCCCATCTAGTAACGACATTTGATTGGCATTATAGTTTTCATACCCACATGTAGGTTCTATGATACCATTTATTGAAGCCGATTATCAACACCCATGCATTCACCCATAATACCGGTCCAACGTCGATAAAGAGACAACTCTATCCTATTTGCGAAGGCAACCCAATTGCAACCTAATTAGTGTAGGAAGTTGTAAAGCATGCCCTAATCATATCCGGTGAAGGGGTTCAAGTGTGGTTGTTACTTATAGGAGCTTCTACCTTATGCCATGATAACTTTAAAACCTAGGAGCAAGGTGTTCATGTTCAAGGCATCTTCCTCCTCATTACTCCTCCGGTTTGTACAAGGGAAAAAAATTGTTGGCACCGTCCTTATATTATAGTCATGTCAAATGATGAGAAAGCTCATAGGCTTAATTAGTGTCAATAGTTATAGAGTATTATTAGGTTTCACCTTACGGTGTCCTTTTGGCTGCTGTCCTTCCCACATTGAAAGTTATCATACTTGGCTCGGGCCTCCTCCCCATTCATTACCCAAGGAACCATGTGAATGTTTTTATCCACGACTCCAAGGACAAAGCGGTGACCTAATTTGGTTCTCAGTTGCAAAAATTGATTGTCCAGCTGGCACTTGACATGGCAGGCATATCCAAAACTAACACATGAGACCTATGGCGGTAACCCAGGTTACCGAATTTAAAAAGTGCATGAACACTTTTAAAATAATAGTAATAAATTTCCTAGAGGGTGCCCAAAATAGGACCAACATTGGGTTTGCACTTTGCAAATAGTGCAGTCTCAACAACATGGATGTGGGATGGGGCTCATCATTGCATCTTTTGGGGTTTGTGTGTGTGTTTGCTCTTGTGTTTGCTGGCAATGTCGTAGTGGTCAAAGTTCGCCCTCTTCTAGTACGGCGGAGTCTCAAAAATTGTTGTCGTTCTGAGGGCGAATAGAGCTTGATGAGCCCGACAATTGGAGCCCCTTTTCTTCTGATTTGGACCAATTTTGAGGTAGCTATCGTAATCCGCGCACACCCGGGTTACGGTGGTAACCCAAGTTACCGCCATAGGTCTCACATATCTTCAACCCAACACTATGTACTATGTTTATAGATTTGGAGTCCCCAAGTGTATGATTGATGTACAATAGGGTCCAAAAATATTTCGAATTTTTGGCATGGAGTTGAATGAGAATGAAAACTACAAACTTTGAAAACCTCTTGTAGGCTCAAAAATTCATCATTTCTCAACCCGTAAATTGTGTTGGAAAGATAATAGAGTCTACTTTGACAATATGAAAAAAATTCATCACAAAAGTAGAAAATAATACATTTAAATAAATTATCATAATATAGTATCTACCATCTAGTGCTACCACCTCTTGTTGAAATAACCGCTTGCATTCTATCAAGCCTAGTTCTAATCAAAGTTTGGAGTTGCTCCAAAGCTATTGTATCCTGTGTTGATTGAATGGTTTGTGCCATTTCCTCCTTGTTTTTGGGTCTAGGACGATGTCGTAACAAATCTTTGACAATCTTCCATAAATTTTCTATGGGATTCAAATCTGGAGAGTTTGCAGGCCAAATTAGTTTTGCCAGACCATGAGTTTGTCTCCATTGCAACGTAAGTGAGCTACGGTGGACTGGAGCACCATCTTCCATAAGTTTCAATTGTTGAGGGTGATCATGTAAATTGTTGTGTCACATTCAATAGGCTTGATAATTCCGACAATGGTTGTCTTCTATCATCTCTAACATAACATGCCAAAGCTCAGCATCGCGATCACTCAACTTCCGATGCCTAGCACATCGGGGTTTCAAAGATTCTACACTCCCTCGGACATTCCAATTTGCCAAGATAGTAGAAATAGTTGATCGTGGAACATTCAATACAGATGCAATGTCTGAACTCTTCATTCCACTCTCACGCATTCCCACAATGCGACCCCTTTCTTCATCACTCAAGATTTTGTACGGCATGGTACCTCTCAACGACCCAATGCACAATCTAAAAATCAATAGATTCAATCACCAATAGAACAACAAAGGCAACTCCAATGTTGCTGGCCAAACTACCTCCAAAACAACTTCAAGCCACCATATCTCATATGTGCAAGCCAATCTCCATTGCAATGACACTCCATGTTGTAATCTTGAACTTTATACACTAAACCTTGCAATGAATAGATGCCATCAAAACAATGAGGTGGCGCCACGAGCTCCAAAAGGGAAGTTGCATGTTTGAGCTCTTGACAACACAATTTTCTAATTACAACCAAATCTTTAAATTTTTTACATGTGCTCATGATTAAGAGGTGGTGACTAAAGACCACTAATGGCTTCACAAGTTGCAATTGATTTGGTGAAAAAACAATATATAATGAGGTAGCTACATGCAATTGAATGCAACTAGTTTTGAAGCACAAAACTGGGAGTACATCCAAAATTCGAAATATTTTTGGACCCTATTGTACATATCTTGGACCCAAAGCCTGGTGTGAACTTCTTGGGCCCAAAATTCTGAACCAGTCTAATATTTTAGAGGGCACTCTATTTCATCTTTGATACATTAATTGTCCCAATTAGTGCGTGTTACTATTTGGAGTTACGCGATGCTGAGACAATTTTACGAGAATGTAATATTTTACCAAGCAAAGTCATTATTGTTCTATAATGTCCAAAAACCCTAATGAACTTTCGTTAGTAAAAATTGAACTCTTGAGTAAGACCTTTTTGCACTGCGTAACCCCAAATAGTAACACGCACTAATTGGGATAAGTAATGTAGTGCTGGAATGTAGTTTCCACGTGAGTTTCAAGAGATTTTCAACCAATTTACGAGTGACACATGGCAAAACTTGAAGAGAATACCCGCCATTAGATGGCCACACACACAAATTGAAATGGATGGTGTGAGTTTGCTTGAGCTTAGACTTAACTTGGATCTAGCTTAGTCAAGCTCAAGGTTACAAGTTTGGTGGGCCAAGGTAAAGCAAATATTTTTCAGCCTTTACATGCTTTTGATGATGGAGCTTTGTTTTGAGTTTGGGCCCCCATTTGTTTGTTTTTGTTTTGTTTTTTAATTTAAGGTATTGAATTTATTGAATTTATTGATTTCGAGTTTGCATTTCAATTTGACATGTAAGAATTTCAAGGTCAATGTTGGTCTCAAAGTCACATCATATTTGATGGACCAAAGGCTCCATGGCTATGCTTGTATGCGTAAGAATGACTTGCTCATGTGTAATTTGCACAAAATCAAAAAATTACCAACTTATTTTAGCACCCCAATACAAGGTCACATAAAATAAGTGACCACATTAGGCACATGTACCTAATCTATTAGAATTCCAAAGTTCTTAAGTAGTGCTCTCACAATCCACTATCACGGTGATATTTGAGAGTGCGGCAATAGCCATGATTGCTTTTGACATGTATAAGTTGGGTGCAACTAATACGGACTCTTTGAGTTTTTATTGACTAATAAAGTTTCTCAAGTAGTGCTCTCATTCATAATCCACTATCACGGCCATACTTGAAAGAGTAGCGGAAGTAATGATTTTCTTTTGACAAGTGTAAGGTGGGTGCAACTAATATGGACTCTTTTTGGATTTCAACATATGTGGAGTTTTTTTAACAAAATTAAAATCACTTGTGCAATTGACAAATCCAGCTAAGGTACATGAGAGTTGAAGCTTGTTGTTTCGGGAGTCAAGGTGATTGCCTTTGAATGAATTCTTGAAGTGAAAGTCATAGATAGTTTTTCTTTTGGATACGTACATTTCAAATTTGGTTATGTACTTATACATTAAAACTCATTATAGGTCACAATTCATGACAATTAAAAGGATTCAAATGTTGGACTTGTAGAATGTAGCCATAGAGTAGACAATGCTCAAACCAACACCCTAAAATCTCACACAATTAGTACATATCGTTTTTGAAAATGTCCACAACCTTAACCTTTGGAAGGTCACTTAAAAGTGGGATAACTTAAGATGAATGACACTCAACACTTGGATGTTAATAGCTTCGTAACATGCGAAATGTGCTTTGACGACTCATGAGTGTTCGAATCGAGTGCCTACTAACATCTGTGATGTGCAGATCCTTGAATTGGACATGATGAAATGGGGATCAGCTCCAAACTTGAAGTCAAGGTTGTGATATTATAGTTATACTTGGTCCGAGATGACCCTAAATTACCGGATGACAGTGGAGAGGTACCCAAATTGAATGGAGTGGTGGGCGGTTCAATTCCTGGCCGTGAAATCATCTCTCTACTTGATGGAAAACTAGCCAAGTTGTCAAGCGCCTCCTATGTTCCAAATTTTTATTTATAAAAATACTATAGTTATACCTGGAGAATAACCTTTTATCTGATCTGTGCCCCCAGCATTTTACATAGTTTCTGTAGTAAATAACTTACATGCCAACATTGTTAGCAAGCTTCGGAAGTAACACAGATACACGAGTCTCAAATGCAACGCGCACGCGGAAGTATACATACACAAGCACTACTTCAAGTCTGTCAACAGAGACTTCTATTGACAGCCCTAACTTACGAAACCAACTAGAAATCAATCCCCCCCTGAATCCCCAGCTACACATAACTAAGGTATGTGGGTGTTATTTGGTTCGCTTTTCATGTTGCCCAACTTCTACCAATTAGATTTTACACATCGAAACTTGTGTTGCACTAGCAAATCTGTAATGAAGCATGAACAAAAATTGGATTGCAAATTGGACCAATCCTTGTTTAGTTATGGTCATAGGAAGTGCATGTTTGTTGATTTCCTTAACCAAATGCATTGGTCCTCCCAATTGTGTTCACCATTGAGTGTGGCTGGGCGAAACAACCTGTACACTGGTTCCTTGGAGGCAAGGGTTTAGGCATCTAACAAGGAACGAGTGTATGGGTTGGTTCGCCCAAATCATCGAGTGTGGAGTAGTTAATAAAGTTTGAAGACATGGTCCAATCTCTTTTATACATGTATCTTTATGGTGTTGTTATTTGATCTTCACCTAACTACACACCAGTCAAATATAGAGGTTCGATTAAGAAAGTGACCGGATAATATCCGCATCACTGTTGCCCATACCCACTGGCCATTTTAACTTCACCATTCGGGTAGGTCAACATAAGTATGTCCAAAAGAAAACACTCGTCTCAAAATGCAAGTGACCAACGTTTAATATAGAGTCAGTGGTGATACATACCTTTCTTGATATCCTTTTTCAGTGCTAACTCCACATTTACCTCATGATTCGTTCAACATTGATACAACTCAAAGTCCAATTGTCGATTTCTAGCACTTATAGAATATAGAAACAAAAGATTGAGATTATAGCCCGGTTGTTTGGTAGGCATTGATTGAATGTTGTAGTTTGACGTGATTGCATCAACATGACCTTCCGTGTTTAGTTAATTTGCGGCGCATGCTTGGAGGTAGTGTGGAGGTGTGAAGAATATTCTATATCAATCAAAGAGGGTCAAACTCATTTTAACATGCCAAGAGATGGTATAATGAGTTTGGCCATTGATGAATTGACATAGGTTGCTCTTCATTCAAATTCAAGTTCTACCTCTGAGCATCCACCACAAGTGAAGAAATTATTGATATTGAACACAAAACAACCCATTCTAAGGTATGTGGTCCCTCTTCTTAATTGAAGACCTATCTTTGAGCGGTATATGACAAGGCTTGTGGTTAAGAATGAAGAAAAAAGACAAGTCTCATGATGAGATTGAACTATGTGCTAAAAAACAAATGCCATTTAACGCTCAACTCTGAACATCACTGTTGGAAGGGTCTATGTGATCAATGAAACGAGAAAGAGATGCTTCATTTTGACCTCCTATAAGTAACTTTTGCATCTCAACTCTGATCCTGTAACTTGAAATGACAATTTTGGTGATTCATTGCAATTGCTAACCGGATGAGCCAATTCTTGTTCCAATGTAACAGCCGGAATTATTTGTGAAGTTGGAAGTGTCCACAATAGGGCCACAAACATTGACACAAACTAATTCATTGGATACCATCACAATTCGCAGAAGAATGAAGAACCAAAAAATGGAGGTTTGGTTGCTATTAATTGTCAATCTCTTGCAGGAAAAGAACACAACCTTCGACAAGACAAATGCTGAGAAAGATAGAAGAAGGATATTGTTCCAGCCTCCTACAAAATTAATGTTCAAAAGCTGGCTGCAGTCTTTGAGGCAAAGTTACATCTGCAAATAGTTGAATACGTATTCAGTGCGTCTACTGAATCACCGATGAGTCAATAAGAATTTGTGCTGAAATTGAAATTCACTCAATTATAATGCACCACATGATTGAACACAAAACTCGTGAAGAAACTTTTAAGAGGAGATGCCATTTTGCATAGAATTTGAACCTTCTGGAAACAAGGTAAGGGATTCATTTTTAAGGAACAAAGTTTAAAAGACAGAATTCCCACCTCTCAATGATACCTGCTCCTTCTGATGACATTGCTACTGAAACTTAGCAAACAGGTCGTTATTTTGAGAGAAACCTTAGTCAAAGACAAACTGCACATCTCAAAATGCAAATGACATCTTTTCAGTACACACCCAACATTTAGCTAATGATTCATTGACATTGATTTGTCTCATAATTCAATCTTTGAGGTCATGCAACTATAAAATATAGAAACCAGTGCTTGGATCAATGTGAAATCAGATTGATATATGAATTTCTAGAGATATATGAATCAGTGTTGGAGCAGATTGAACCTACTTGTTGCAGCTCATTGCTGAATCGATGCCTTTGTTCCTTATACTGCTGCTTAGACCAATAAAATTTTGGCATCGAGAAAATTGACAAGGATTGCGACATTAGCATGAGGCAAAAAAAAAAGAGAAAACACTACACTCAAATAAAGGATATAGTACGCTTACAGATACCTACACCGCTTATTTCAATTAGGGTGGGTTAGCATGTATAATTACGCAGTGCTATAACTTCTTGCAAAGATTGTAAGTTTTTGCCATCAAGGTTATGTTACGCTCTATTAGGTCAAGCTTTTGCACATGTAGGCCACTCTCTATCTGGCGTCAAGAGTATAAAGAGTCTGTTGTAAATAAAAATCTTTTGAGACATCAATAAACAAGACCTCTGAAGATAGATAAACTTTGGGCAGATTTATGAGCTGACGAGACAAACCACCATGCCTGCAGATGTAGAATGAAATTGCAAAGCTTGAGTTTGCATGGGAGGCCATGGAACTAAGAACTAAACCCTAACCCCTTCTCGAATTATTTTGCAACTCAATGAAGAGACTAACCTCCGCACTAATCATACAACAGAAAACTGCAATCTCCAATACTCTCAACATCCGATTTCAAGTAACTCAATCAACAATCAAAGGATTTGCCGCACCCTTGTGACATTTAACCTCAAACACCGGACCTTGCAGGGTTTAGAGTCACTTTGTACCACATTGTGGAATTTTTCCAGATGCCTCCAACAACATGTTAGTTGTATCAACATCTGACATGTTGTTGTACAACACCGCAGGAGAGCGGTGCGAGTGGTTAGCTAGTTACAAAGAGAATTGAAGAAGAGCTGGTCTTTCTGATGCAGTTTGTTTTGTTTTGGTTTGCCGCTGCAAAAGGAAACTAAACCAGTTGGGAGCACACTCCCGTATTTAAACTAATCCAAAAATAGCTAACTATATTGAATCAAACTTATCCACGTTGCAAGACATAGCAGACTTGAACATGAACAAGAAGAGTAGTTGAAACAGTCCAAAAACCATCCGAAATGATGTCAAAGGATTTAGAGCGAATTGTTCACGACCAAATTATGGTCAAATAAGATATTAGGGGTTAAGGACTCACAATGTTGGCGCTAAAACTCCCAACCCCGCTGCAAGTTCCACGACCGTCACTGACAGTCTTGCCGCCTTCTTAGCCCCCACGCCATCGTGGAAACTCCGCAAAGTTAAAGCCCTCGAAGGACCAATCCCAATATTGGACAACTAAATTTGTCCATGGGGTTGGCCCCCACTAATGTGCCCGAACACTTCTCATATATTTGTTGAAACCTAGAATTGAGCAGTAAGGCGCATAGTTGAGAATTGCCACAAAAAAAGAGACATGTTATGTTTTACGATGAGATTGAACTATGTGCTCAAAATATGGACACCATTGTAAGTGCAACAATGGACATCACAATTGGAGGGAGGGTATATGTAATTGATTCATGAAAAGAAGTATCTACACTTTGACTTCATATAACTTTTGCATCTCCAATCCGATCTTGAAACTTTCAATGACAATCTTCGTGATTTGCAATTATAAACCGGATGAGATGATTCCAATTTGATCAAAAAGCCAAAATTGTTTCTAGAGTTGGAAGTGTCCACAATAGAGCCACGTACCTCAATCAAGAACCTAGGTCAAAGGCATGTTGGTCAAAATTCAAGCTCCCACAACAAGAAGATGCATTCAAAATAGAGTTATCATAAAGTCCCTCAAAGAGGGCACGGGGGGGTCACTCTATAGGATTTTTGTGCACCACGTGCGGCGGAGGGGTATTTGTTTAGGGGCTATTTACCTCCAAGGCACGAATTAAAAGCTCCCTATAATTACTTAATTTTCTAAAATGGCCTATTTTTTGCACCCTACCGTTACTTATAATGCCCATGTCATTGCAAATTTTTGTAGTCTACATTCCTTTTAATTAAAAAAATTAATTTAAAAGTGTATGCATTGCAAAAGTGGTGGGAAAAAGCATGGCAACAAAAAGGTATAAAGAATAGATACCATTGCAAAAACTAAGTACAAAAACTTAAAGTAGAAACACAACAAGAAGGCTTAGGATGGAAACACAACAAGAATGAGTGTGTGTTCACAAACACAACACCCACTCCGTAAAAATCCTTCATTCAAAGTCAATTTACATACTAGTGAAGACCAAAACCATAGTGTACAATACTTACATCTCGGGCGATCACACCCCCTTACATTTCATAACCACGTGCGATAAAAGTTTGCTACCCTATATTATATGCCATAGATAATTTTTAAAATTATGATATGTTTTCTACATATACATAACCATTGATAATATCTTTTGTATATTTTTTGAAATTTTTAATCAGCTTCATTTTTGTAGTAATTTTTTTAGTTCAATTCTGCGACATTCTAGTTAGAAACGGTATGTTTTATAAAAAACAAAAATCATCAAATTTGGTTAGCATTTTTTACTATGTAATAGATTCCGAGTATATCTACTCATAAAAAAAAATTGATAAAATTTTGACCCATTTTGGTGATGCTTTATGTAAAAAATAGATCTTTTTTTTATCGCACGTGGTGTCCAACTTGACAATGGAGTGCACCCCCCGGGACTTACATAGTGTGAAACACACCAAGCTTGGTCATGAACCCTATATAGTTCATTCTGTCACAAACTTGGACAATTGCTTTGAATTATTCCTATTTAGAGTGTACACTTCATTTGTAGAATTGTAGCTCATGGTTACAGTAGATATAACGCAATCTACATCAATCCATTTGCTATCCGTGTAGTCATACTTAAATTTGTTACGGCCTGGATGTTTTCTATAATATTGCAATATTACTTCGATGTGGGGATTGTTAGGATTTCTCCTCCCTGATTCCTCCGTTCGGGCAAGGAGGTCAACCGCCTACCTTAGTACCTCCAATTGTTTCCCATTGCACAATGAGAGAGAGAGAGCTTGGAGTGATCAAAGATGGAAGTTGGATTGAAGGCAACGTCATAATGATCTTGCAAAAAAATCGCAAAATAAAGAAAATTGAACAGTTGGGCAAATATGGCAAGGGCAACATGCAAATCAAAAAGACTCCAGCATTGAATAAAACGTGTGCTATGAAGAAGCGGTGGTGGAAATGAACATACATGTTGGAGATGACAATGTCGGAGTAGAGAAGTCACCGAAGAAAAATGAAAAATGAGAGGCCACCAAGATAAGGGAGAGAAGCCACCGTGAGGTGTTGGGAAGAGAGTTAGGGTTAGGCTTACAATTTCATCAATTTTTGGGTAAATGATGAGTCATTTTTCATTCATCCCTCGTGAGGCATGCGTACAAAATTGATTCTACTAAACATACATCCTAGGATCCTTATTTTTGGCCCCTATATTATTTTTACAAAAAAGGAATGGTCCATATTTTATACCTATCTATCTTACTTGTAATGGGATTGTCTACTTTTAATGGACCCTTCATTATTTGGAATATTTTTATAAATTTTATGTCAAATGAATTTAATCCTCCCTATATTATGCCGCACGTCGTTTTTAAAATGTACTAAGTGAACCCCCCGTGAAAGAGGGATGAAACCATGGGTTTTGATCCTCCTTTCGTCCTTCTTTAAGAATTTTTTTATTAAGAGCTCATTAGCTCGTCGTGTATCGGAGTCTATTTTGAAAGTTGGGTGAAACTTTTGGGACCTCCTCTTTTCACCTCTCAAACTTTGAGAGAATTTTAGGATTTAAAATAAGGCATGCACATGGGATCCACTGTCCTAATCCCGGATCAACCTATGCATGGCTAGCTTGGCCCAACCATCCTAGTAGGACAAGCTAGAAAGCCATATTTGAATAACCCAACACCAATGTTTGTGTACGGTAATTTAAGCACTAATAAAACTTGGGTGACTTTGTGTTAATTCTCATAAACTTGAGGTTTGGAACTAAACCCATGGTTTCATTTGCTTTGCTTTACTTTACGGATAACTCTAATGTATTTGTGAAGTATGAATGTTGGATTCAAGCAATGCCTTAAAATCCTCACTGTAATTCACACCACTTTATGAAGTTTCACACATGTTATTGCCACATCTAGCATGATGGAAAAAGTAAGTTAAAAGGGCATGGATTTAGGTTCCTTGAAGAGGGCACTAATTATACTCAAGTTTTTGTCTCTCAATTATTGGAAATATGTCAACTTGTGTTGTGAATATGGGTTGGGAGAGAATCTTGCCTTATTATGGTAATCCCAAAACTTAGAAATAAACTATGGATTTTTTTTGTTAAATGTTGTGATATAAATTTTCATACATGTGAAAAATCACTCTAGTATCATACATGTACTACACTTATGCGAAATCACTTAAGTTAACGGAAATGGGTCCATCTACTCTACTGTGGCTTGGATTCTCCCCCACATGGGTTACTACAAGACAAAAATATGTTACATTTTTTTATGAGTACCAAGTGAGTGATTTCTTTGCACATCCCGTTACAAAACAAATCCGTAATCTCCACTAGGAAGAGATAATGTCATGGAGGTGCAAGCATGGTCAAGTGGACAACTCTTGAACCTTGCATAGTTCTAATTGAAAGAGATTCAAAACTACATACTAACTTCGAATTTGTGAAGGAAAAACCTTACATTTTTTTAGAACACATTGATCTTCAAAGCCAAGCAATTTATGTTGTAAAAGAATCCAAAATAAATCTGCATATTTTAGAAGACAATGCAAGTGGTGTGCAGGTGAGTGATATTGAACAAGTAATCATCTAAAATTTGTTTTAAACATGAAAGATAAAATTAAAATAATATTAAATTGGATCTTTTTGGAATTTTTTTGTAATGATGCCCTCAAGTGTATAGTGAACTCAAGGATTACGAAAAAAAACCAAGCTTCAAAATATTTAAGGTTATGAAATTTACGTCCAAACCCATATTTAGCCATTTGCCTTTGAGCATCACTTTCAATAATAAGTTTTGAATCTCAAATCGATATTCTATATTTTGAGTATAAAGCATGGTTTTCATATACCGGAGCATGTTTTCAGTACACTTGATTGTGTTTGCACCCCTCCACCTTAAGTTTTTTTGGGGGGTTTGTCAAGTGAATCACATATGCATGCACATCCACCAAACCTCAAAAATGGCATATGATCCAACACATTCTCTGCACAAGACTGAATGATGGACATAATCTCTTCGTGATGAAAATGAAAATCACGTAATATAATGGTCACTGGGTGGACTTGGCTTGCCTTCATATGTTGATTGACTTAACACACTGTGTATCTAACACATATAAGTTAACAAACTACACTAAATATGATATTTAGTGTTTGATTATATTTAATGTTGTTACCACCCTACCTTTCTCAGCATTGATTTTCGATTCTTTGATAATTGGTGTTAGAAGATTTGCTAGAAGATATGTTGGAATTCTCCTTTTATCATTGTTGATTTTTTTTCATATCCTTACTAACACTAAATTCAAACATGTAACTTCCACATATTACCATAGTTGATATTTAGTGTCCGAGTTTACATTTAATGTTACTTACTTTCATAGGGTTATTGATATTTAGTGTATGCGTTCGTATTTAGTGTATCAAACACTAAATATCCTATTTAGTGTAGCTTATTTTGCATTGCTTTCAATAGTGGGAACCCCTCCCCCATGCATGTTTAGAGAAAGATGATTGTTAATATTACACTATTCGACCCTTATCAAAATATCTCATATACATATTGAGAGAAAGAGATTTTTTTCCATTACATTGTCCAAGCTTACAAACCACCCCTTTGCTAAAGCTTCACTTCCTCCATGCTTGAGGGGTCCAACTATCATAAATTAAGAGTAAGGGGCGTTGATGGAGTGCACATGCATGAGAAAGTTGTAAGGGCTCCATGTAGTTGGAATGAGGATTATCGTCATTGCAAACAGTTTGCCAATTTGACTAACCTTTCAAAATAAGACTCTATCGTTTCTGTCTCCCCTTGTTTAATGTTTCGGAGAGCCATATAGACTTGTTCATCTGTTTGCACTTTCCTATAGCGTTTACAAAACGCTTTTGTCAATAATTCGAAATTACTATCTGGGTAATTGTTCAAAAAATTCTCACCCCATTCTGACTCTTTGTCCCTCAATGTATAACAGAACAGATTTATCATCTCTTCATCCTTTGTTTCACGATTTGCTTTGATAGCTTTCCTAAACACTTTAATATGAGCGTCTGGATCGGCACACGACTGATACAGTGGATATGGCAATGATTTACGAGATGGTAAGGGCGTAGGTGTTACCGGCAGGGATTACACGTCACGTCGCATCACGTCCTGTGACAGCGACGTGACGGCAGACCTGAAAACGTCACGTCCGTTTAGGGGGGGTAAAACAATTTACCCTGTCGTCACACAGGGTAAACTGTCGTCAACAGTGTCGACTGCTAGTGGGCAGTCGACGAGTTATAGCGACTGCTACTAGGCAGTCGACACACTGAATCGACTGCTCAAGGGCAGTCGTATAGGGGTGTCGACTGCTGACGGCAGTCGAATTTCCATGTCGACTGCTCAAAAGCAATCGACTACCATAACTAGTCGACTGCTATTAGCAGTCGACTTGGGTTGTCGACGGCTCTTGGGCAGTCGACATGGAAATGCAAAAGTAGTCTTCCTCAAAATTCAACTAGAATTCCAAGATAATTTAAGTGGTGGGCAATGGTGGGGCAATGGCCTCATCACGATCACATTGTATATTAGAAATCATGCTCATGCAAATGTTGTAATGATGTTATATGCATAAGTTAGTGTGAATTTTGCACTCAGGGTCAAAGACCGAAAAAACTCCAAAATCAAACAATCTTATTAGTTGAGAGCATAAATGTGGACCCAAGGAGTTTGTTTAGGTACACTTGGATCCAAGTCCAAGACATGAGAAAATGAAGTGACACCAATGTGACATCCCTTTCCTGTCAAATCTCGGCAGTCCTCGCTCAAGAAAATACTTCTCCTAGTTTGAAATTTGTTTTTCAAGCTTGGGTTCAATCTTGAGTCTGAAAGCAAGGACATGTTTTCACGAAAGCCGTTAGGTTGTGGCTCTTGTGAATCCTTGAGAGTGTTACATGCATTGCTTTAGGTTTACATGAGGGTAATTTTGGACTACAACCTGTAACATTTTTAGTGGTTGGAAAATCTACATGGAATTTCACATGGCATGTATGGAGAATGTTAGCCAGGGTTGTAGGGGAATTTCTTCATGAAAACTCTTGAAGGTAGGGTATGCCGGATTGTGTGGTGGGCCCTAGGGGACAACCCATGACAACTTATCAAAAATACATATTCTAATGCTATTCATGTTTAATTCAAAATGTGATTGTTGGAGCTATTGTAGAACGTTTCTTTTGTGTAACTAATGTGTAGTGTTTTTCAACTATGTAGTAAACACAATTGACTTTTCTACTTCATACCTTATAGATAAAGCTTGAATGCTCAAAACATTCCCAATCACCAATACACAAACAAAGCTACAAACACGTTCTTCCTTCTCTCCTCCACGATGTATTCCTCATATCTAATTAAAATATTGTGAGGTCTTTTTTTATGATCCTATTTGGGTTTACACTAAGGGCTTGTGACCTCCAAAAGATGTTGGGCTACAGTCCGTGGACTTTTCTATGCTTTCTCACCCAAAAACCGGGGCCTTTAGCGTAAACATGCCCTAAGGTGCAAATGAAGTGGAGTTTTGGACCCCAATTTATTGGAGTCGGACCCTAATGAAAGTCCACTGGAGAGAGAGAATGATAATATATGAGCGCATCTCTCAATCATCCAACATAAAAACCTTGAAATAGTATGCACACATGCAAATTGCTTTTCTAAATTTGATTTGAAACCGAAATCGACTGGAAAGACCCCAAATCAGTTTCCTCGAAGTCATGTGAGATGAATCGGTAACAAACCTATAGGGGGTCAAGTAAGTTTTTATGTTGGATGGATGGATGAGATGTACACTCTAGTAGATGATAATTCCGGGCCTCTCTCCAAAACCCTCCTTAATTACTTACGTTATTTGCAGTGGTTTGCCAAATCTGCTGATACAACATTCCTGTACGAAGCCATAATGTTGATGGGCCCTTAACGGTAACTGACGATAAATCGGGGGCATTGTGATTGGGCCAGGTGGCGGCTTGAGAACTGCCGTTGTTTGTGGACTCAGGTGGCCGATCCCATGTTGCTCTGCATCTGCTCGGCAGCGGCAGGAGGTTCAGTTCTTTGGGTTTAAGGGCCACTTCACACACGAGCCAGAGAGCCGTGACCATGGAATTGTGAGAGCCCAAAGAAAGTGTCCAAAGGCCGTCCCAACACACCTCCAAAATCATGCGGTGTGGTCACTGACCCTCAAGTGTAGTGTGAAGCCATATGTGACCGGGCCCTCAACCAAATGCTATTTCAATGAATTTCTATTCATGCGGGTCTTCACATATGATAAAATAGAAAAAAAATCAACGGTTCGGGGTGCCATGGTCTCCCAGTTTTGTGTTAGGCCTACCTCCAAGAGGCGGTTTTTGAAAATAGTCCAAGTGACCATGAAACCTTGATCCATTTGATGCCATGTAGGAATCCATGTAGACTTTACATCCATTTTGCATTCACATACTCCGTTGGTCCCTCAAGTGTAGTGTGAAGCGAACTTGGACCGGGGAACTTGGCCCTAAGTACCCCTGACGAGCGTTGCACTTGTCAGGGCAGCAGGCAAGGACAACACCGAAAAAGCCAAAGCCTCAGCCCCCCAACCTTGGCCTACCCCAACCATGGCCTGACCCTTGCATTCTTGAAGGCCACTTGTCCATATAACCCATATTGAGTGCACTTCATTTTCATATATGTTCACTTTCATTGAGTAAATAAACAATTGACTGAGATTTCCTTTTCGAAGTGAAACCGTCAATAAAGCATGTAATTAACTTGGAAGTTAAAATCATTACAAAACCCTCATTAGCATTGAGGTTATAATTTTTGTGACTTACCAGTGAAAGGGTCTTTGTCATTCTAAAATGGAACTAAAATTAGTGTTTTATTTTTAGTATGTTTATTTTATAATATCTAGTTAATACCTTCTACTTTCACAAAGTATTCATACACACTCAAACTAATTATGTGTGATTAAATGTAATTAAGTCTAAATAACTATATTAGAAGGTAATTCAGTGCAAGGCCTAGGTTTCTGCAAGTACTCATACACATTCGAACTAATTAAGCCTGATTAAGTGCAAGTAAGTGCATTCAGCCTAATTAAGTGTAATGAAGCCTAAACAAGTGTAATTAAGCACATCATTCCTCATATCCTAATTAAATCATGATTAAGTGCATCTTATAATTAATTAGGCTTATTTAATTTGATGAGAATTTTTTTATTTAATTGGGCTTAATTTGTATTAATTATGATTATTTACACTTAATTACATTTAATTGCACTTAATTACATTTAATTTCACTTAATTAATTTGAATGTGTATGAATACTTTGTGATGGTAGAAGATATTAACTAAAATATTATAAAATAAACATACTAAAAATAAAAACATCAACATAACTTATCCGGTTTTTCACTGCATCCTTTTCTACTACTATTACAATTAACCATTTTGGGTCCACACAATAATCATTCTACTCCTAGTCTAGTGCACCAATATTGGTTATTCACCAATTTTCATTCTTCTACTTAAGGCTTCATAAGTTCATATCTCTTGGAACGGGAAATTGCTTTGTAAATCTCTTGTGCAATGAATAGGGAGAACTGACCGATACATTAGTTACAAATGAGCCGGTTGAGTTTGAGAAAATAACTACACTAAATAGGATATTTAGTGTTTGATACACTAAATACGAACGGATACACTAAATATCAATAACCCTATGAAAGTAAGTAACATTAAATGTAAACCCAAACACTGAATATCAACTATGGTAATATGTGGAAGTTACATGTTTGAATTTAGTGTTAGTAAGGATATGAATTTTTTTAACAATGATAAAAGGAGAATTCCAACATATCTTCTAGCATATCTTCTAACACTAATTGTCAAAAAGTTGAAAATTAGTGTTGAGTAGGGTAGGGTGGTAGCAACATTAAATATAATCAAACACTAAATATCCTATTTAGTGTAGTTGAAGTTCAAGACTTCAGGAGGATTGCCGATTGATTTAGATGAATTTATAGAATATTCCTCAATTTAGCAAAGAAAAATTGAAAGATGTCAACATGCAACCAATTGGTTTTGGAAACACTAGGATCTCGACTGATTATGCCCAAAATCCTCCCCAGATATTATTATTGTGTGTTCTGTTCTGCATTGCATTTGGGGTTTTAAGGGTTTTTTATTTTTATTTTAAAATCTTGATTATTTTTTAATAATTAAATTTGTTTTAGTTTGTGTGGTTGCATGTTGGTTTGTTTGTTTGTTTTGCAAATTCTTGTTGTTGGGTTGTGTGTGGTCTCAATAAGTAGATTGGGTGATTTGCATCAGAATAATAAAATGTATTCTAAGGTATGTGGCCCTATTATGGATCCTTTCAACTCTCCATACAATTTTGGGCAATTGGGGATTGGAATGGGATTTGTCTCATGCAATTAGCAAATGAAAACCATGTAAAATGCCCTTTCAAGTTATGTTAGTCAAAAGTCAAAAGTTATACGAGGTCAAAATGGAGAGTCATTTCCTCTGCAAGTGATCACATAGCCCAACCTATCAAACCGTGTTGATCGATGTACTTAGAATGGTGTCTATATTTTGAGCATATAGTCCAATTTCATTAGAACACGTATTTTTTCTAGTGTCTATTGTTACCCATAAGCCTTGCCATATTACTTAGATATAGGTGTTCAATTAAGAAGAGCGACCACATAAAGCCCATATACTTTCTTAGATGATGCTCTTCCATATTGATATGTACCAAGTGCATGTGAGAATATTGTGTGCATCGCATGTGTGTTGTTAGATTTTGAAGAGAGACCTTTCAAAATGGTCTCCTTGCGGTGAAGGCAAACACACACTACACTAAAAATGATATGTAGTGTCACCAAAACTAATTGTCTTGCTCAATACTAATTGTAAGCCGCGGTGTAGTGTCACCAACACTAAATGTTAACCCAACATTATTTGCCATTCTTTGTAAATTTTTTGGGGAATTATAGACTTATAGTGTTGCAAAATACTGTCACTTCCCAAGCGTTTTTTCATCCAAATTTCAATCATCCGTGACAATATTTCATCACAACTTGGTGACAAGAGTGAGTAGGGTTTTGGCCCATGGATGAACTCATCCATCATCCATGACAATATTTGTTCACTTATTCATAAGAAGTGGCATCCAAAAAGTTACCATAGTGACATAACATACCATATGACACTACATATCACACTTAGTGTAGTACTTTGTGGTGGTGAAGGCAAGGTTGCGTTTGGAACGATTCATTAAATTGCACAAAGTTTGCTCTATTGCACCATTGAAGCTACAAATAGGAGGGTGGGTCACTTAACATATTGACCTTCTTCAGGAAGGCTTCCCCTTTCCACTGCACTTGGCAATTGGTGTAAACTATGCATAGGCTTCACGGTCAATCAATAGAAAACCTCATTAAAAAGGACTTCTCTTATGCATTACATGTGATAATTATTGGGTGTAACTTAAAATGTTACTTTAAGGGCAGTCAATTGGACAACCTTCTTCAAGATGAATTCTCTTATCCACTAAATTGGCAATTAGTGGTCAAGAGAATTGCATTGCGAGAAGGGGTGAGCGATGAAGAGCTGCTGAGAGCTCCGTACTGCCTGGAGAGGTGAGCGTCTGAGGGATTAGCCGTTGTGGACTGATATGTGCACTGCTAGAGGCTGGACTAGCAGTTACCCCGCGCACATCAGAGAAACAGTTTGGTCATTGTGTTTGTAGAGGTGCTTAGATGTGTTGAAAAGGGGTACATGTGCATGCTTGGTATCAGATCTAGAGAGTTCAGCAAGTGCAAGTAATAGTTAAGATCTCATGTGTAGAGCATTCTGAAGAGCTGGGAGCCCTGTTGGTTACATTGAGTTTGAACACTATTTCTCCTTGCTGAAGTATCTTAGATCTGTACTTAAAGCACCACATTATAGGAGGGAGAGAAGCACCAAGGACACAAACACACTGAATCCCACGGATGCATCACTGATCCAGGAACTTACTCCAGCCGAATAGATAGAAAGTCATACAAGAGGAGCCATAGGCTCCTTCTCCTCTCCATACTCATTGCAAGTACATTTTCTCTTCTTCCACAAACTAATACAGAAATAGGGATCATAGATCCAGAACTACACCGAACGGATCTACATCAGAAGATCTACATTACTAAGTACGGCAGCAGCCATAGGATCGAAGCTGGAAGCAAGCCTCCCCGTGCGCGCAGCAACATTGGAATTGTCACCCGGACCGACAGAAGGCCGCATCAAGCCCAGAGCGAGCATCAAACCTGCCGCATCACCGAAACCTCACTACACCAAAAGGAAGACGAGACTAGAGAAAGACCAGCAGTAAGAAAGACAGCCAGCAACGAGAAAGTCGGTCTGCACCGCAGCCGCGGAGCAAATCTACACCGAAACCACGGCAACAGTGAAGCCAAGCTACATCTACAGGAAAAAGAAGCTGGAGAGGGAGATCGAGTCTGCACCGCAGCTGGAATCTTCATCGAACCGGCTACAACACCAAGCTTCACCAGACGAAAGGTGAGGCGGGAGGAGGGGACCTGCACCGAACGAAAGGCGAGGCGGGAGGAGGGGACCTGAGGAGGGGACCTGCACCGAACGAAAGGCGAGGCGGGAGGAGGGGACCTGCACCGAACGAAAGGCGAGGCGGGAGGAGGGGACCTGCACCGAACGAAAGGCGAGGCGGGAGGAGGGGACCTGCACCGAGATCTACATTATAGGTACAGAGTTCCCCACAGCGCCGAAATCAATTGGAGCCCGCACCGAAATTCACATTGCAGTTGGGCATTGACACTACTGCCAGTCTACATCAAGTCGCAAAGTACGGAGGTTACAACAACGACACAAGATTACAAAATCAGCGCAACAGGTAAGTCTCCTAACTCTTACCAGATGGTTGCAATCATCAAATCAGTAGATAGGAAATTTAACAAAAGCATCTTATTCCAACATAAGAACATAAACTCAAGAAAATCGGAACACCCACCTCCACAAAGCCCATACACACGCGTGTGTGGAAGGAGGTGGATCTACGATGATACCAACAGTACCATAGTCATAACCCTAAAAAAACTAAAACTAATTAATACTCAAAACCCCAATACCCTAACAAACAATATGTTAATCATCTATGTCTTGACAAACCCAAACACAATCCTAAACAACCCAAAACATCCACCTCCACAAAGCCCATATACACGCGTATATGGAAGGAGAAGAACTAAAGGTGTTTTAAGAAAAACCCTAGACTTAACTCAAATAGAAGTAGAGCTAACTCAAGCTCAAAACATAAGCACTTCAAAGATTGACATGAGAAGTCACGTCTATATAATACCAACCACATACATAATGCTAAGCAAATTAAAACACCCACTTCTACAAAGCCCATATACACGCGTATATGGAAGGAGGTGGTACAAAAATAACAAAAAAACCTCAACCACCACTCAATACAAACTAGGACCAAATAAATCACAACTCCCCAAAATCATAACAAGGCTTATAAAGATATATGATATAAGCACCTCCATAAACTCAAACAATTGGAGACTAAGTAGACATAAAATAGAGAATATTGTGGGACAAAATATCAATCATAATAACCATAAAAACCAACATTACATACATCGTTACATACATATTAGATACGTCTACAATCTAAAGCAGTCCCACCATACATCTCACTCAAACCATCTCCTATACACAATAACTAAAATAAATCCAAATTGTGTCAAAACTTGCAGAAACAAGATGACAGGGCAAGGAGGAAACCGAGGTGCCGCAAGAGACCTAACAACCAACCCGGACTTCGTAATGGGGGAGGCAAACTCTCCACCACAAGGGCTAAAGAGGAGCGGAGGTAGCAGAACAACATCGACAGAAAAGAAGAACAAAACAACACCTAAGGAGAAAACACCACCGACGCAACGCTTTTGGCTTGGATTCGAGGCAATGGAGAAACTAGCAATTGACGAGGGAGCACCACTGAGCTTTGTACCAACCCCCATCCACACCCTCATAAAGAATGGTTTTTCAGAGAAGGAAGCGAAAGAGCTCCTAAAATCGGTATTCTCCTATCCTCATGTTGGTCAAGCTTGTTTTCCATTATGTCGCCCGGATGGCATAGCAGGACAACACTTCAATATAACCCAACTCCCATTTGAAATAGAAACCGACCCTGATACCGGCCTATCCCATGATTACCATGTAGCCATCTACTTCCAAAAACCAACCCGCCAAAGCACCCATGAGGAGATTCTGACATTAACACAAGCAAGGTTGAAAGAGATGAAAATCCCACTTGGGACCAAGATAGCAGAACCCATTGCAATCCTATGCAAAAATGGCTCCACAAGGCACTGGGCTGGTACCATTAAACTTCACCTGAAACACCCGGGAGTCGATGGCATAAACCTACTCAATGGCATTAGACCTTTTATCCTCACTCTTGATGAGGTCATGACCGTAGGGAAAGTTTGCAAAAGCTACAATACCATAGCTAGAAACAACCTACTCTCCGTGAAGATTAACAACCCCTCACTAGGGAATGTAACGGGCCATGAGCTTTACAAAGAAGTCCTTGAAGAAAGCTTCAAAAGAGGTCAAGAGCTAGAGATTACGGGAGTACAAAAGAACATCACCGAGACATGGGCATGGTTGGTAGCGCCAACTCCCGCACAAGCAGAGAAGATCGTGAAATTCAAAGCCACTTTCCGCAACGAAATCATCCCGACCACAATCAAAATCGGTGAGAGACTTTCCACAACCCAACTCGCCAAAAAAAATTGTCTAATGCTTGTGTTGCAAGGACTGAAGCTAACAAAGACAATAGATGAGACACTCCATGAGATCAAAGAAATTATGGGGCCCAAGAATGTTTCCTCTAGTTTTTTCCCAAAGCAACGGGAGAACCTACATAGCGGATCAGTCAACATAGAATGCCTCAACCCCACTGTCTACCACCAATTCGTCAACAAAACACACAAAATCCATAACTCACATGTCACGTTCACTCCACACCCGAAGAGCTTAGAGGGAACACTACCACCTACAAAGGAACAACAAAAGCAATTCGGATTTTGTGACATCAACTCTGCTCTAGTAAACACCATAGAAGCCATTCAAAACGCACCAAGCAACCAAAAGATGAAACCGAGAGCCGAGAAAGATGACATCAACGAATTGAAGCTCGAACTGAAAACAGAACTGAAGAGGGAATTAAAGGTGGAGCTCACAATCGATTTCAAGGAGGAAATGGCAAAACAAAGAGAAGACATCATCATCACTACAAACACCTATGCTAAGAGACTCAACTCCAACTTACAAGAAGTTGTGAAAAAACAAATGGCGGAATTCTCCAAAATAATCTCGATGACACTCACGGGTAGTGAAGAAGATCCCGAACTCTTAGCACTCCCACCCCCATCAAGCAACCCGCCAAACATGTGAAGAGAAACAACCCCATAACAACGACGAAGCTACCCTCCCTAAAGCTTTCTATCCCAATAGCATTAATAAATGCTAATATCAACAATAAGGAAGGGAAAAAAAAGGAAAAAAGAAGAAAAAAAGAAAAACAATAAAACAAAAGCATTTCTAAATGCTTCTACCCAAAAACAAAAAACAATACACCACAAAAAACCACCAAAATTAAACCAAAAGAAAAAAAATCAACACATCAAAACAACAAACAACAAAACAAACACAAACACTAAACACCCCCACAAAACCAAAAACCCATACCCAAAACTACACAAAACAAAACCAACAAACACACAAACAACAAAACTAATAAACTTAGCATATCACTAAAAAAAACAAAAAACACAAATAAATACAAAACAAGAAACAACACACCACCTTCAAAAATCACCAAACATCACAACACACAAGACTATAAAACACATAAAAAAAAACTCAAAAACCCAAGAAACCTAAAACAGGCTCGGCCTATCGGCCTCGCCCAAAACCAAGGCAAAAATAAGAAGGATAGGATTAAGATATTTAAAGTAAAAACATCGACAAAAGAACACTACATAGACCCAAGCAAAACAACACCCAATGAAAATAATAATGAAAACATTAAATATAATAATAATAAAACACAAACCACAAACCACAAACTAAAAGAACCTTCATACAAAACATACACACCATACTTCCTACTTATACTATGTGGAGACATTGAAACCAACCCTGGACCCATGCCAAATCTACTACAAACACACCCATCTACACATAGAAATAGATGCAAAATGTACTTCATACCATGCACGATAAAATTGCAGCCAGAATACCAACATTTAGCAAAACAATTCTCTCCTATCATAAATCTGACACACCCAAAACACCAAGACACAACCACAAAATACCCACACCTATCAAGATATATCTATCAAACTCAACAACACCCACCACCAAGAATACTATACGCACTCATTACTACAATTAGCCCAGTCCCAGAGATATGCAACCATCTACTTGCACAGATACCAACACCAGACTGGACTACAATAATTCTAGAACGAATGACCCTACTACAAAACCCACCAGAAAGACATATCGTAAACACACACCCATACACACTATTTATACAAACAAACCAAAATATTATCAATCCACCTAACACCATTCATAAAGAAATATACAACTTTATAGAACAAAACAAGCAAAACATAAACCTAAACACATTGACAAACAAATTTCCATTTTTACCAGAAAAACTACTCAAAGAAACACTAACTTACAACAAACCACTACATGAATATTCACACCCTCCACCATTACCCAACATAACCCCCCCACATACTCAAAATACCAGAACAACAAATCACAACACACACATCATCACATGGAACGCCGCATCACTAAATATAGCCCTACCAAACCTACATCAACTAATATCACACAACCCAACAATCATTACAATACAAGAAACCAAAATAACCGCAACAAAATCTACAAAATATATACAAAACCTATTCCCTCGCTATAAACTAATATTCAACAATACACACACATTAACAAGATGTATACAACAAAGAAGGCCATATACACCCACAAGAGGTGGACTCCTTACACTCATAAACAAAGACTACGCATACCCAGGAAACATCACCAAAATTCCTACCCCAGCAGACATCTCGCCTTACTTACAAATAATCGAAATAAAAAACCAACCTCTACAATCATAGATAATAATACACATGTATATGCCGTCACATGCCGAGGACATAAGATACATACCAATAATGCAACAAAATATAACACAACAAATCGCAATACACCCAAACCACATACACATTCTATGCGGGGACTTTAACAGAGATATAGCCCTAATCGGACGACAAAACGATTATAACACTACACCACCGCAAACAGAAGATACAGAATGGCGTACATTTACAGATGCCCTTCAACTGACATATATCCCGACAAACAACCCATACTCTAGACAAGGAGGTCAAAACTACACCCAAACAAGTCTAATAGATGGATACTATATTAAAACACCCAACAACGCTCTATACACATCCACCACAAACAATGATCATAACTTAAACTCAGACCATTCACCAGTAACCCTACACATACCACCAAACACGCTACTAGCCCGCCACTCACCACCAATAACAAACACCACAACGAAAATTCTAAACCCCATCCCACCAGAAAATATTGAAAAATTCAAAACAGAATTCTTCGAAGAAAATGCACTTCAAATAAATGAAATCACCAACACACTACTAAATGACCAACTAACAGCCAACCAATGGCAAACGGCTTGTACAAAACTAGAACAACTAATACAAAAAATCTCAAATAAAATACAAGAAACTTGTAGTGCACCCCCTCTCCCAAATCTCACAAACCGTACATCACAACAAGGAGAATTCTTGCCAAGAAAAATCCAAAAAAAATGGAAAAAACACCTATCCACTTACCATCTAATTCGAAAAACAATTTACCTTACAAAACACACCCTAAACTGGCAAACACACCCAATAATAGAAGAACTTAAAAACCACAAACATGCTATCATCCCACCCCCTCCCAACCAAGCACCCCTCCAACAAGAATGGTTCAACACACTAGCAAATATTGCCAAAACAGCAAATACTCAAGCACGTACAATTACCTCAAAATACACTCAAGAATGTGTTAGAAAAGCCATATCCAAATACAGGCAACTATATGAAAGAAATCCAAAAAGAATACATAAAAAATTCTTTAAAAACCAAGAAACACCACCATTAGACTGCATCACAGACAGATATAACAATATACTTGTGAGCCCAAAAGGGTGCCCACATTTAGTCTTAGACCCTTGAAACGTTAGTTGATGCACTTTGAAGTAGCATGTTACTTCACAAAAATATAAAAAGAGTGAAATGTTAGTCTTAGAAGTACCATGTTGTAAGAGGCTAGGATGTGAGTTGTTATTACCTTCGGAAGGATTTGAGTGAATGAGGATAGGTAAGGAGAACTTGGATTGAGTAGTTAGTGAGTAGGCTAGTACAAATGGATGGAGACAACCAAAGTGACTCAAGGGGCAAGTGCATTCGAATTGGGATGAATGGAGGATCACATGGAGCGCACAAGTGGACCACCTCATCATGGCCACTTAATGGGGAAGGTCCAAGGAAGAATGCAAGGTGGAGGATAAGCAAATTCTCAAAGCACCAATCAAATCACGAGTTAAGCATCGTGGTTTGAATTAAGTGGTGAGCGACGATTTGGGAAAGTAAGGGGAGAAAGTTATGGCGGCGGAAAGCGAAGGAGGCTAAGTTTGGGTTGAAGCATCCCAAGTTTGGTAAAGTGTGGTAGGTAGAAAGCCAAGGCTAGTTAAATGTTCGAATTAGGATCCTTGTTGATCATTTGAGGGAGGAAGACTTAGAAGATAGGATTGGCGCCTACTAAGTAGGAGGAAATCTCAAGGGCTTATCGTGAGCCTTGAGGGTGCTCACCCCCTCAAGCTTACTATATAATCCCTCATTCTTCCCTCACTCATCCTCTCTTTTCTTCTTGCTCCCTTGGCACCTCATGTGGTGTGAGTGTGGGTGTGTGTGGAGCAAGAAAGGTGCACGTGGGGGTGCAAGGTTTCAAGGTGGAGAGCTAAGGCCAACTAGTCTTGAAGTTAGCTTTATCTTGTGTAGATGGAGTATTTGATTTGAGGCATTTAGAAATAAGTGCTTAGCTCATGTTATTTAGATTTATAGTGTTTAGATTTATGTTAGATTAAGGCACTTAGTTTTGTGTTTAGTAATTGGCCGAAGGCAGGAGCAGTTGGTTTAAGTTGTTAAGCTGGGGTTAAGTGTTGTCAGACTGAAAGGTTGCTAGAACCGGTCTGCAAGGTATGCTGAGGCAGCTGGAATCGGTTCTGCCAAGGGGGCAGCTGGGCTTATATGGGCTGGGTTAGTTTAAAGCTGCTAGTACTAGTTCACGGTGTTGGGTCAGTCTCTACAGTGCTGGGTTAATACAGCTGCTGGAAGCCTGGGAGGTATTCAGTGTGGTTACTAGTTAGCCTACAGCTGAGAATAGTTAATTGGCAGCTCAATGGGATTATTCGCAGCTGCTGGGTGTTAAGGCTAAATGCAGTTAGCCTAGGTTTAGTCGCAGCTGTTGGGGGATTGAGGCTAAATGCATACAGACCACAACCCCTAATTAGCAGCAGCTGGGTGGGCTACGCATGGTGAACGCAGAGCTGGACTAAGGGCTACTTCACACATGAGACTGAAAGCCGTGACCATTTCACTTCAAGCACTCTCATTGGTAGAAAAGGTGGAGCCGGCCCAAGTTCGCTTCACACTATGCTTGAGGAACCAACAGATGGCCCAAGGTTGGTGAAGGCTGCCGGTTCGAAGTCCATCAGAGCTGGGCTAAGTTTGGTGACGACTGCTGGTTTAAAACCCAGCAGAGTTGGGTTAAGGTTGGTGACGACTGCTGGTTTAAAACCCAGCAGAGTTGGGTTAAGGTTGGCGAAAGATTAGGGGCATAAATATTGGGGTTAGGTAGGAGCTAGGTTAGAGATTAGGTAGGTAGTTAAGTTAGGATTTATGAAGATAGGAGGGTTAGTGTTAGAACCACATTAGGAAAATCTTATGTTGGTTGGTGGTATTAGGGAGTGAGCTTGGGAGTTAATTTGGAGAGTATTTGTGGTAGAAGATGTCATGACATTAATGAGAGAAATAAGTGTTTTTTAACACTTGTATTCTTATCATGGAGTGAATTGAAGTGCTAACAGTGATGGGAAGCACCAAGGCAAGTTGTTAGCTCCACACAAGTGAAGTGGCATTGTGTCAAAAATTGGTAACTAGTGCACTGAGGACTTCCGAGCCTCATGGAATCAACAAGCCATAGCTTCAACGAGGTCACGAGCACTAGTATAGCGTCAACGGCACGGACTCCATTTAGGAGAGGGATATCCTTAAGGGCTTGTGTAGCTAAAGCGGCCGGATGGACGTTAGAAGCAAACAAAGACAACATAGCACCCGAGCATAAAGAGGTTAAAATAACATAGTTAACTTGTGCATTCTCCACACACGTATTGAAATCGTACATTGAGTTGTTAAAAGTGAAATTCCAGTTAAATCCAAGACCACTTGAAGGGTGAACCTTGCACTATGGACTCATCCAAGTCCAAATCCAATACCGCGGAGGAATGTGAGCCCAAACCCACTACTCGGACTACGGACGTTTAAGGGTGGGGGGTTTGGCCTCACATAATTGGTGCGTCCGCCGGGAGCGAAGCGGAAGGTAGTTACAAGACTTGGAGGCGACTAGGAGACTTGGAGGCAACTAGGAAAAATTGGAGACACAAACTTGAGAGAAGGGAAGGAGCACCCGAAACTCGGTAAGTATTCTCTCTTTGGGTTACATTTGAATTCATTGTATTTCAACTATTCCTTGGAATGAATTGCATTGTCAATTACGCAAATTCATTTTTGAGGAAGGAGCGCGGCGAAGGTACGTCCTCAACCTTTTTGGGGATTTGCTAAGAACTTAAAAGGAACCTATAACCGAGTAGCTCATTAAAACATTAGAGGGTAAATTCACCTTAGGACATTGAACTTTGACACTCACCTCGGGGTGAGTCTCAAAGTTTTGGGAGTTGTCATTTCATGCTCTAGATTAAATTAATATTTCACAAAGTTTATGGTGTTGTTACATTGAGCCACGATTGAGGGGAGTGCTAACTCACAGGGGGATGCGATTGCTCAAGGTATGTTTATTTCTTCAAAGTGAACTCATTAACTAATTAAGGAATGCCTTTTGTACTCGTGATTGTTGTTATCCGTTGTAGAGGGTAATTCCCGAATTGTGGATGGTGTGAGAAGTTGAAGGGTGAAGCCTCGACTTTTAACATAATCTACTCGGAAGGTCACCCCCTCACAATCGGTATTGTGGTGAGTGTTGATTTGCGGGAAGGTGCGGAGGTGATGCTCCGACTTAACCAAAAAATTAACATGAACATGCCTATCCCCTATTGGGATTCTTTCACCTAAGTGGGCTTGCAGGTTCTTTTCCTCACCTCCTAAAAAAATTATAACCACACCAAGACAAGTGAAAATATTAAGAGGGGAATTGCTAGGATGATGTGTGGTCAAGTGAGGGTCGATCGATTCTTATGGAATGCAAGGTAGGACTCGCTCACAAAAACCAAGTTTGATAGTAGGACTAGAGAAATCTACTCGAAAGAGGCGGTCCTCTAAAATCAGTGATAGATTAGAACAAGATAATGTTAGAATAGAGAGTTGTTTGAACGTCGAACCTAGGACTAGGTCAATTCTAGACACCTTAGAACTTGGAGCTCAACTTGAAGAGGAGATCACTCCCTCCAAATTGAGTGGTGAAACTTCTTCGGAAAATTACACACTTAGAGAAGAATTCCCGGTAGAAGTTGATAGGGGATTGTTGAATAGTTCACCGGTCACCATGGCCGAGGAACGGGGGATGGATCCACCACCCATACCCCCAATTCCGCCCATACCTCCTATACCTCCAATAGACCCATTGGTTAGGCCAAGAGGCCTACCAATTGTGGTTCCACAAAATTTAGCGGCGATGGATATGCCATCTCATCTCCCTAAATTTTATGGGACCAAGGATGAGGACCCCTCTCGGCACATGGAACGGTATATCGAACGGTTGGCTAGCTCCCTCATAACCGACCCGGGTTATTGGTTAGTGTGGTTTCCTACCACTCTAGAGGGGGAAGCCTATGAATGGTATCGGGATCATGCCGAGGGACATTTTAGGGGATGGGAACAATTACAAAGGGAGTTTCTTAACGAATTTAGGCCGGAAGTGGGTCAAAGTACCGCATTAAGGGCATTGTCGTCATTGAAGCAAGGAAGGGAGGAAGAAATTTCGGCTTACATTAGGAGGTTTGATTTAGTGTGCACTAGATTTGTGGGTACCATGCTCAACGACGACACGCTAAAGCAATTTTTCATTCAAGGGTTTTTTAAGTCCGGAACTATTAGGGGTGTTCTAGAAAGGAATCCCTTGACCTTGGCGGATGCCAAGCGTGCGGCTAGAGATATTGAAAACTTGGATAAAGATCACGAAAGGCTATGGAGAAGGGAGGATGAATTGATCCCACAATTCATCCCCATACGCCCTAGGGTGGTAGCGGTAGAACCCGCTAAGTATGAGAACCAAATTCCATATGCCATTGTGGACACCGGTCCCCGACCTTTAGCGGTTAGGGAACCGGCACCTCTTTTGGCACTACCGGCCCCTAGAACGGATCCACACTTGGAGGAGGTTGAGAGAAGACTAGGTGCTAGCCAACTAGGATTCCAAGAGGCTATGATAAAACAAATGCAAAGCCTCACGGATCAAATGTCATTAATGATCCGGAGTCAACAACCGGGGCCTCCACCCCCGGTTGAGTCGGGTAGGCATTCTTCCGGATTATGGTGTGTCCAATGTGGCCAACCGGGCCACACGCGTCAATTTTGTAGAAGTGGACAAAACCGTGACCAAAGAGGAAACGGTAACCCACCTCAACAAAATCAACGAGGTCAAGCGCCACCTCACTATGGAAATGGAAGCAATAGAGGACCACAACCTAGAGGGCAAGGTGGCCAAAATTTAGAGAAGAAGGAATTTCATCCCTTTTGTGGAAGGTGGCACGCTCAAGGACAATGTTGGTCCGAAGGTCAAGAGTTTAATTGTAGCAATTGTGGAGGAAGTCATCCCTCGGATACGTGTCGCCAACCGGACAAAATAATTAATGTCCCTTACCCGGTGGCTAATCCACAACAACAAGCAAGGGATAATATGCGAGGTGCTAGGCCACAAGGAGTACCGGCCAATGAACTTAGGCCACCTAACTTATACTATGACCATAGTAATGCTAGGCAAACTTTTCATCCACCGGCGGGCTTGCAAACTACAACCGGTTACATTCCAATACAAAATAGACAAGGAGTTCCACCTAATGGTAGTAACGGGAGACAAGCGCCTCCAACGGATCCGGGACCATCTAACTCCCAAGATGTTAGGTTCATGGATGGAGTGTTGGAGGCCACATGTGATGACATGCTTCCTCTCCCAACGAGAATTGGAGAGGAGCAAAGTCAATGGCCTCCTCACACCAATGCTATTACATATGAGTTAGTGAAGGGTAAGGGTGTGGTTGAAGAAGCACCTGCACTAGCGGTAACTACTAGGGCTAGGAGAGGGGATGCCCCGTTGGAGGTAGGAATAGGAGAGCAAGGAAATTACTCTTCGGATGAAGAGATTAATCTCTCCGAGTTGGATAGGGTAGCTAGAAGAGCTACTAAGGATGTGGAGAGGGAAAATATAATTTTACAAAATAGGGAGAGGACTAATGCGGTACATGACTTGGATAATAGCGATGTGGGTGAATGGGAAGGACCGGGGGTTCCCGTAGACGAATTCGACGTAGTGGGTAATTCTAAGGTGGAAAGGTCTACCGGGTACGACTTGTGGGCGGACCTTAGTACACTCAAGGCGGATATTACTTTCGGCCAACTATTGGAAATTTCACCCACGGCAAGGAAAACATTAAAGGAGGGAATGCCGGTACACAAGAGGATGAGGAAGGTGAAAGCTAAAATAGCCGCTAGGATCCAATCACAAGGTGGAAGAGACGTGAAAGCTATAGAAATAGAAGTTGTTATGGTAGATAAGGTGGTTCCTAATGTGCTAGTCGACGGAGGGAGTAGTCTAAATATACTACCGGAGGATACTATGAAAAAATTGGGACTTGGACTCACGGGGCCTTCACCTTTGGTCATAAATATGGCAAATCAAAGTTCGACTACGCCTTTGGGGATGATCAAGGATTGTAGAATGACTACGGGAGGTGAGGAGTACTTGGTCACCTTCCATGTCATTAAAATGCACTCCAACAAGGACACCTTCCCCATTTTGCTAGGTAGGCCTTGGTTGCGGATGGCGAATGCTATGGTCAATTGGGGTGGACCTAAACCATCCATCACTTATGGTCCGGAGGGTAATAGGGTCATAGTGTCCATTGGTTCATTAGAAGGATGGATGAAGAAGGAGATGTATTTGCCATTGGAGAAGGAAATTGATGACTTAAACGAGAATGAGATTGGCAAGGCATTGGTGGGAGTCGTCCATCCCGAAGGTCAAAGGGTTGTTATAGATTCGGGCTCGGGAAGTCTAGGTCCTAATTTTTACAATTATGGGGATAATGGGGATTATGCCCAATGGCTAAGGGAGTACCCCGAGTCCGAGGTTGATGTAATGGTTACATTTCACCAAGTAGGCTTAGGGAGTGAATTTCCTAGTGTTAGTTTAGGAGAGGGCTCATTGTTGGAGCCATGTGAGGTGCTCACCGAGGAAGAGTGGGTTAGCGGTGGGTTAACACCTTGGGTAGATGACGTGGAAGAGGGTGAGGTTAGTTTAATTCATGTAGATGGGACTCAAGAGGAGGATGTGATTATTGAGTCATCGAAATTGGAGGAGCCTTTACATTTCAAGACCACGTCTACGGGGATAGTTGTAGGGCAAGATGTGAAAGATTACCCCAATGTGCCTTCCGATTGGTATCGGAACAAAGAGGAACAAGCACATGTGTCGGAAGCGGATTGGCGGTACGTGGATGTGAAATTAAAGAATGGAAAAACCCGACAAATGAAGATGGGTTCCAAATTGGGGGAGAAAGAGGTTAGGGAGTATAGCAATTTGGTGGATGAGTTTAGTGATACTTTTGCATGGTCCTACGATGAGCTTAAGGGAATTCCTAGGGAAATGGTAGAGCACCGGATTCCTTTAATTCCGGGGGCGAGGCCAATTAGACAAAAGGAGAGGAGGATGAATCCTCAATTGCAATTGTTGGTGAAAGCGGAATTGGAAAGGTTATTGAAGGCCGGGTTTATCAAGCCGGTGGAAATCACGGATTGGGTTTCTCCTATGGTCTTAGTAAAGAAAAAAAATGGGAAATTAAGGGTTTGTGTCGACTATAGGAAATTGAATTCGTGCACACAAAATGATCACTTCCCCTTACCTTTTATCACCTTGTTGCTTGAGGAGGTTGGAGGTCATTCGCGATATACCTTTATGGATGGGTATGCGGGTTATAATCAAATTTCCATAGCCCTCCAAGATATCCATAAAACGGCTTTTACTACACCTTGGGGTACTTTTGTGTGGGTAGTGATGCCATTTGGGTTATGTAATGCCCCGGCTACTTTCCAACGATTAGTAATGTATATCTTCACCGACTTGTTGTTCAAATCCATGACCGTCTTTGTGGACGATTTTAGCACACAAAGTAATGTGGACGATCACCTACATTGTGTTAGGGAGGCATTGGTTAGGTGTAGGAAGATGAGGTTAGCATTGAACCCGGATAAGACATTTTTGGGAGTGAATAAGGGAGTGTTGTTGGGTTACGTTGTTAGTGAGAAAGGTAGAGAACCCGATCCGGATAAGATTGCGGCCATAAGCGACTTGGCAACTCCAACCAATTCCAAGGGGATCTCTAAGTTGTTAGGACATGTGGGATGGTACCGGGAACTTATTCCTAATTTTTCAAAGATAGCGGTGCCCATTACCCATTTGCTCAAAAAGGATGTCAAATTCGAGTGGACGGATGCTTGTCAAAAAGCCTTTGAGGAATTGCGGGATAGGTTGAGCACCTATCCGGTGTTGATACCACCCAATTGGGGTAAACCTTTTCACGTCTATTGTGATGCTAGTAATGTGGCAATAGGGAGTGCGCTTTATCAAGCAACGGGAGAAAAAGAGAAGGATCAACCCATAGCTTATGCGAGTAAGCAATTGACCCCCGCCGAAAGAAACTACTCTACAACGGAGAGGGAGTGCCTAGCCATGGTGTTTTCCGTTAAAAAGTTTAGGCATTACCTCATGTGCAACCCGGTTGTATTTTTTGTTGACCACATGGCTATCAAGTATCTAGTTAACAAGGCGGAGTTAAGTGGTAGGTTAGCTAGGTGGGTTTTGTTATTAGAAGAATTCGACTACACGGTGGAATATAAACCGGGTCGTATGCATTTACAAGCGGACCACTTGTCTAGGTTGTCGGAGGAGATAGGAAAAAATCCGGTAAATGATATGTTAGTAGATGATAGCCTCTTTGTGGTCACTTCTACACCGGAGTGGTATGCGGGCATAGTGGAATTTCTAACAACCCACAAGTTGCCCAAAGAGTGGACAAAAGAAGAGAGAAGGAAGGTGAGGGTAAATAGTAGGCAATTCGTTGTAGTGGGCCATAGGTTGTTTAGAAGGGGGTTCGATGGTATTTTACGACGATGCGTGTCAAAAACGGAGGTTGAAGCGATTTTAATCGCTTGCCACGATAGCGCTTGCGGCGGTCACTTCTCGAGTCAACTCACCGGGCAAAAAATACTTAGAGCGGGCTACTTTTGGCCTACACTATTTAAGGACGCCCATGACTATGTAAGGAAATGCGACGCTTGCCAACGGTATGCCCGAAACGACCTTAGAATGGAGATGCCTTTACATGTATCATTACCCTTAATTCCTTTCGAAAAATGGGGCATCGACTATGTGGGTGAGGTCCATCCCCAATCTTCAAAAGGAATGAAATATATTGTGGTGGCAACCGAGTACCTCACCAAGTGGGCGGAAGCCAAAGCGGTGAAGACCGACACGGCGGAACACGCGGCAACATTTATGTACGAAAACATAATTTCGCGGTTCGGGGTGCCGAAGATCCTAGTAAGCGATAGGGGTACTCACTTTTTGAATGACTTGATTCGAGAGATGACAGAGAAATTTAAAATTGATCACCGGAAGACTACTCCCTACCACCCACAAACCAATGGACAAACGGAAAGGGTTAACGGAATTTTGGTGAGTATACTACGCAAGACGGTTATAGACTCGAAGCGGGATTGGGATACGAAACTAACGGCGGCACTTTG
Organism: Polytrichum formosum; assembly: GCA_964035585.1. Classification (NCBI taxonomy): domain Eukaryota; kingdom Viridiplantae; phylum Streptophyta; class Polytrichopsida; order Polytrichales; family Polytrichaceae; genus Polytrichum; species Polytrichum formosum. The sequence goes on along the minus strand of OZ037938.1, from coordinate 50,544,876 downwards.
GGCATACCGTACAACCTATAAGGTAACTACGCGTGCTACACCATTTTCCTTAGTCTATGGTCTTGAAGCGACACTACCAATCGAATATGAAGTCGAGTCACTTAGGGTGGCCGTGAGTACGAGACTTACCGAAAGTCAATCCTTACGAAATCGACTAACCGATTTGGAAGCACTTGACGAAGGGAGGAGAATGGCGGCTCAACATATTGAGGCAATCCAAAGAAGGAGAAAGATTACTTTCGACAAACGACATAAGAGAAGGGCCCTAACACCGGGAATGATGGTCATGATTCAAGACGCACGAAAGCTTGAATTTCCGGCGAAATTCGATGCGGTATGGTTAGGACCTTACCTTGTCTATGAGGTCTTTCCTAATAATTCAATTCAATTGGAAACGTTGAATGGTGAGCTCTTTCCTACCCGTACATCAGGAAGTAGATGTAAGGAGTACCGAGCTTGACTAGGCAACTTACCCTTGGAGCAAGAGATGTTTGGATTCATCCCCCGATGATCGCCAATTATGTGAGCCCAAAAGGGTGCCCACATTTAGTCTTAGACCCTTGAAACGTTAGTTGATGCACTTTGAAGTAGCATGTTACTTCACAAAAATATAAAAAGAGTGAAATGTTAGTCTTAGAAGTACCATGTTGTAAGAGGCTAGGATGTGAGTTGTTATTACCTTCGGAAGGATTTGAGTGAATGAGGATAGGTAAGGAGAACTTGGATTGAGTAGTTAGTGAGTAGGCTAGTACAAATGGATGGAGACAACCAAAGTGACTCAAGGGGCAAGTGCATTCGAATTGGGATGAATGGAGGATCACATGGAGCGCACAAGTGGACCACCTCATCATGGCCACTTAATGGGGAAGGTCCAAGGAAGAATGCAAGGTGGAGGATAAGCAAATTCTCAAAGCACCAATCAAATCACGAGTTAAGCATCGTGGTTTGAATTAAGTGGTGAGCGACGATTTGGGAAAGTAAGGGGAGAAAGTTATGGCGGCGGAAAGCGAAGGAGGCTAAGTTTGGGTTGAAGCATCCCAAGTTTGGTAAAGTGTGGTAGGTAGAAAGCCAAGGCTAGTTAAATGTTCGAATTAGGATCCTTGTTGATCATTTGAGGGAGGAAGACTTAGAAGATAGGATTGGCGCCTACTAAGTAGGAGGAAATCTCAAGGGCTTATCGTGAGCCTTGAGGGTGCTCACCCCCTCAAGCTTACTATATAATCCCTCATTCTTCCCTCACTCATCCTCTCTTTTCTTCTTGCTCCCTTGGCACCTCATGTGGTGTGAGTGTGGGTGTGTGTGGAGCAAGAAAGGTGCACGTGGGGGTGCAAGGTTTCAAGGTGGAGAGCTAAGGCCAACTAGTCTTGAAGTTAGCTTTATCTTGTGTAGATGGAGTATTTGATTTGAGGCATTTAGAAATAAGTGCTTAGCTCATGTTATTTAGATTTATAGTGTTTAGATTTATGTTAGATTAAGGCACTTAGTTTTGTGTTTAGTAATTGGCCGAAGGCAGGAGCAGTTGGTTTAAGTTGTTAAGCTGGGGTTAAGTGTTGTCAGACTGAAAGGTTGCTAGAACCGGTCTGCAAGGTATGCTGAGGCAGCTGGAATCGGTTCTGCCAAGGGGGCAGCTGGGCTTATATGGGCTGGGTTAGTTTAAAGCTGCTAGTACTAGTTCACGGTGTTGGGTCAGTCTCTACAGTGCTGGGTTAATACAGCTGCTGGAAGCCTGGGAGGTATTCAGTGTGGTTACTAGTTAGCCTACAGCTGAGAATAGTTAATTGGCAGCTCAATGGGATTATTCGCAGCTGCTGGGTGTTAAGGCTAAATGCAGTTAGCCTAGGTTTAGTCGCAGCTGTTGGGGGATTGAGGCTAAATGCATACAGACCACAACCCCTAATTAGCAGCAGCTGGGTGGGCTACGCATGGTGAACGCAGAGCTGGACTAAGGGCTACTTCACACATGAGACTGAAAGCCGTGACCATTTCACTTCAAGCACTCTCATTGGTAGAAAAGGTGGAGCCGGCCCAAGTTCGCTTCACACTATGCTTGAGGAACCAACAGATGGCCCAAGGTTGGTGAAGGCTGCCGGTTCGAAGTCCATCAGAGCTGGGCTAAGTTTGGTGACGACTGCTGGTTTAAAACCCAGCAGAGTTGGGTTAAGGTTGGTGACGACTGCTGGTTTAAAACCCAGCAGAGTTGGGTTAAGGTTGGCGAAAGATTAGGGGCATAAATATTGGGGTTAGGTAGGAGCTAGGTTAGAGATTAGGTAGGTAGTTAAGTTAGGATTTATGAAGATAGGAGGGTTAGTGTTAGAACCACATTAGGAAAATCTTATGTTGGTTGGTGGTATTAGGGAGTGAGCTTGGGAGTTAATTTGGAGAGTATTTGTGGTAGAAGATGTCATGACATTAATGAGAGAAATAAGTGTTTTTTAACACTTGTATTCTTATCATGGAGTGAATTGAAGTGCTAACAGTGATGGGAAGCACCAAGGCAAGTTGTTAGCTCCACACAAGTGAAGTGGCATTGTGTCAAAAATTGGTAACTAGTGCACTGAGGACTTCCGAGCCTCATGGAATCAACAAGCCATAGCTTCAACGAGGTCACGAGCACTAGTATAGCGTCAACGGCACGGACTCCATTTAGGAGAGGGATATCCTTAAGGGCTTGTGTAGCTAAAGCGGCCGGATGGACGTTAGAAGCAAACAAAGACAACATAGCACCCGAGCATAAAGAGGTTAAAATAACATAGTTAACTTGTGCATTCTCCACACACGTATTGAAATCGTACATTGAGTTGTTAAAAGTGAAATTCCAGTTAAATCCAAGACCACTTGAAGGGTGAACCTTGCACTATGGACTCATCCAAGTCCAAATCCAATACCGCGGAGGAATGTGAGCCCAAACCCACTACTCGGACTACGGACGTTTAAGGGTGGGGGGTTTGGCCTCACAATACTTACAAACCCCGAAGACATAGCCAATGAAATCCACACCCAGCAATCAATCAGTAATAAACCCACAGTACCAACATGCTATCACCAACCAGAACACACATCAAAATGCACATGTGGAGTGAGACAATACCCATGGCACGACTTAGACGGATTTGTTATAGATAAAAGGGGAAACCCACAAACCCCACTACATGAATACCTTGATAAAGAAACATACGACATATGCCTAAAAAACCTAGCAAACAATAAAGCACCCGGCCCCGATAAAATCCCTAACATAATTCTAAAAAACATGCCTGAAAATTTCCATAGATTGCTTTTCCTATTTTTTACTCACTGCTACAAACAACAACAAATACCAACATCATGGAAAACAAGCCTAACCATACTTCTATATAAAAAAGGAGACCCCTCACAACTAACAAACCACAGGCCGATTGCTCTTGCAAATACAATATACAAATTTTTTACCAGCACCCTAACATTTATACTATCTGCATATGGTGAAAAACACCAGATCCTGCATGACAGCCAAGAAGGATTCCGAGCAGAAAGAAGCACATCAAGACAACTCCAACTCCTTATAGCCGCACTAGAAGATGCGAGATTCACAAACCAAGACATATACCTACTATACATAGACTTCAAAAATGCATTTGGCTCTCTTGATCACGCAAGACTACTAGCTGTAATAAAAGATCTAGGATATCCAGAAGACGCAGTAACTCTAATAGGGAATATCTACTCACACTCCAACACCATATTCACTGGAGAACACTTTGGAAACACAAAACCAATACCCATACAAAGGGGTACAATACAAGGAGATACGCTCAGTCCTTACCTATTTTTAATATTTTTAGAACCACTACTACGATGGCTACAAAGGGGGAGAAATGGATATACATTTGGCACATCTAACCTAACGATCAGCTCGGTAGCATATGCAGATGATCTAGCAGCTATTACAAACAATCTTCAATCATTACAAACCCAACTAAGTAAGCTAGACAAATACTGTGAATGGGCTGGAATGGACCTAGGGGTACCAAAATGTGCTATCACCGGTTGCCCAAACAAATCAAACACAAAACCAGAAGCATTCAAAGCAATAATCCAAGCCCAAAACATCAAATACAGGAATCAACCACTACCTGTACTACACCAAAATGAACCATACGTATACTTAGGCATACAATTAGTACCTTCATTGAAATGGCAACTCCAAACACACATCACCACAACCAAAGTAACAGACCAATGCAAACAATTAATAAATAGCCCGGCAACTATTAAACAAAAAATTAAAATGGTAGACACCGTCATCAGAGCATGTATAGCCTATAGCTTCTATGCAGTACCATACTCCTTACCAACCATTAAAAAGCTAGATAAAAAGATTATTGGTATCCAAAAAACAATCTGTGGATTACCAAAATGCACTGCAAATGTAATAACACAACTACCACATGATCTATTTGGGTTGGAAGCCTTCTCACTAAAAAATGCCTACCTACGATGTATCAGTGAACAACTTAGAAATGCACTAAATGACCCAGGCAGACTAGGAATAATATATAAAGGACTCATACAACATATACTAACCAAACACGGAGGCGCTAAAGACATACCAGGAATCAAATATCAAGATTGCACCAGATCACCAACCACAAGAACACTGTTTCTTATGAAAACCGAAGGAGGGGTCCATCTCAAAAGTATAGAAGAAAACTTCCAACTTCATAAGACAGAACTAGAACTAGAATGGAGAGCCTGTACCACAGTCGAACTACCACATTTAAACCCCAAACTATCTATTAAATTACTACATAAACTTCTAACACTCAACATACATAAAATAAAACATATCTCCCTTCCCAACGGCACTAACTTAATGTCACCAGAAGACTTTAAAACATACTACAAAACACCAACTAAATTAGAAAAAAACGCACTAAACATAGCAAAACAACTATTTTGCTATCCAAGCTGTAACCAAGGCTGTCCCACCCCATGCCCCAGGCACACGCAAACCCGAACACTCAAAGCAAGATATATATCAGACAATCGAGAACTAATACCCAGAATATTAGAAGGCCCAATACACCCAACATTACCACAACAACCTCAACAACCACACCCGCCCCCTAATATAATAAACAACCCAAATAGATTCCCCATACACGCCATACTAAACCACAAACAAAATGAAACACAAGACAAATATAAAATAACAAAAAAATACAACACATACCTATGTCAATGGTCATTACAAGAAAATACAACATATAACAAATGGATGCCACAACGTGAACTCTTTCCATTCAACCAACCGTTAGTAATCGTACACAACATCAATATACTAACAGAATACTATACAAAACAACAACATAGATACTACAAAAACATCTTGGATGCACACTTCACCCTCGCACAAAACAGAGACACAAGATTCATACCACTACCTTTGATAATCCCTCACACCCAAATCTCAGTAATAGAATGCAACCCAGACAAGGACATAATCACTAAGAAAAATACCATACAAACACAAAATGAACTAACTCACATCTATGATGATACTGGAAGACACCTTATCACCATCCCAACCACCAGACTAAAATGGCTATGGCAACAATACCACAAAAACGTATGTAACACACATGGCCTAGTGCCCCCTCCACAACCTTTTGAAACCGAGATAGTATGGCTATATCAAAGATATAAGAATAAAACCCACAATAAAGACCCACTAAAAACATCACAACACACCCTCCCTACCAATATCATGGACTCAATTACAACAATATTTAACATCTCCCATTCATACTTTTCTTCACCGATAACATGCTCTACACAAATTACACAATTCTACTCACCATTCACAAGGGACAAAATCTTTGGATCACTTGGTACTGGCCTCCAATACAAATGGAAAGGCATCGGCTACGCACATCCACACAATGCAGAGATGGCCCAACAAGCATTACATTGGGCACGATTGGCAGCCAAAAATGACCCGTCAACCGTCACCATACTAGTCATACCAGATACTAATTGGTACCAAAATTTCTCACCATATAGTGGACCATTCCCAGATACACATGTTATTGCCCATTTTGGCGCGGATACCGTAACATATGAAGAACCAACAACTCCCCAAGACATAAACAAACCACGAATAGAACCACTAGCAATACATATTTTATGTATTCACCACTAAAACCACAACTTCGGCACACCCAACCAAATCGACACAATTAAAACGGCAATCGAGAACACGCAGATTACACAATACTACGTATAAAAAACCCCACCCACGCCTCCAAACACACCCGTAAATAAAAACACCAAATGGAACAAACTGTCCTACCTACCACATATCAATCTAGCAAACGTATACATACCACCCCTACCAGACTTAGAATTAAATACCACATTAAAATTCCTACCCCAATATAGCTATTATACTGATGGATCCTTTGTCCCACCTAAACAAATTGGAAATGGACATTGGAAGAAAGAAAAAGCGGGATACGGGATATACAACCCAACAAAACCAGAAACTCAAATATCAAAAAGACTACCTGGATTACAAACCAGCTTTAGAGCTGAACTAATGGCCATTCACAAAACACTTAAAATAATTACTACCAAATACCCAAACGAACCTGCACACATATTTACCGATTGCCTCAACTGTATATACGTAATCAACACACAAATAAAACACCCAACCCATCATAACAACCATGCTGATAAAACCATACTAGCAGCTATGGTAGAAATGCTAAAAAACCGCACACAACCTACTACAATCTACAAAGTTAAAGCACATATCAACATTGCCGGAAATGAACAAGCAGACATACTTGCAAAAAATGGCACCAAAAAAAAATATAAATTCGCTTCCAAATCATACGAGTTTGCACATACCACACCATACTACTTTCAAAAAGACACATGGCCGGGACCAACAAAAAGACCCGACAAAGGACCTGTTAGATGCTTGGAAACATACATCCAGAAACACGACCGTGAGAAAAACTTAGAAGTAATGGCGCAAAAATTTCCCAACATCTATAAATGGACAATGAACCCAGATATAGATAACGAATTATCCAACAATTTTTGGTCTAACCCGGCAATAACAGACCCACAAAAAACATGCCTTCTAAAATTTCGCACTGGCCAATACATGGGCAATGCTAGAAAACAACTATTTTTTGGCATACAAAGATTCTCATCACACACATGTCCAATCTGTAACTCTCTCGACGCAGACACATGGCTGCATATACTCCTAAAGTGTAACCAACACCATATACACGCCCTTAGAACCAAAAGACACAACAAAGCTGTGTGGGAACTAAGAAAACTGATCCTATCATCACAAAAATCAAGATGCTACATCCTTATGAATGCAGGGACATTCAACAACAACCCACAAGAAAATACAGTCCCTCCATGGCTCCTACCCTGCGCATGTGGACAACAAAGATGCCATTGTAACGCTAGACTTAAACCCGACCTGTTATGTATTAAGGGACTTCCATACCAAAGTACTCCACCACTAAACCCAACAGACAACCTCACAGTACAATTTATCGAATTCACATACACTAACGACAGGTTCTCACAAGAAACAATAAACAACAAAATCCAAAAATACCAACCATTAATTAATGACCTCGTGCATCAAGGATGGAAAGTAGACCCACTCATAGTCATCACGGCTGGAGCTCGTGGGACTACGCATGCCCCGTCAATGAAACAACTTGTATCAACATTTCAACTATCTGAAACCACCGTCAAACACACATTCACAGCAATCAACACCTCTGCCATTCACTATGCCGGATCAATCCTTCTACATAAAAGAAGAATAGAAAACAACCAATCAATACCCGTAGACTAAAAGGTATATATTTAATTACGCCCTAATTTAAATTTTAAATATCCAATTTTTTTTAAAATAATAATAATAATAATAAACAATTACAACACACACACATGCACACAACCCCGTGAAATTAGCAAATGATTAAATTAATTACACACACAAAACTTTAACACCAACAGATGCCCTGTTGGTTTTATTCGTTTCTGGTCACTAAAGTGTCTATCCTCAACAGAGGAGAGTAGTATTGTTCCAATGACCCTTTGTCCAGTGGGCACTGGGCCATTAAACATTACGAACATACACTTTATTCACGCCGGCCTTAGTCAAAAGGACCGGAGTTTTTATCTATCTATCTGGTCAAGAGAACTTTTCCTATGCACTATACTTGACAATTAGTGTAATTAGTGTAACCTAATCGGCAAGTTGACAATATATTAAGCCGTCGACACTAGTACTATAAAACGTATAGTGATAGGTACGCTGGTGGTTAAAAGTAGAAACATAAAAATTAAAAAAGAATAAAAAAACGAAAATTTATGCATTAAAAATTGAACGCCGCTGCCGGGGATCGAACCCGGGTCACCCGCGTGACAGGCGGGAATACTTACCACTATACTACAACGACTTGGGTGTTAGTTTTTGAAGCAGCTGCTGATTATATTAAATCTAATTCCAAAGCAATCAAGCCCTAATCTTCTCCTTCCTCATCAATTCCTCTGCTCTCCGTTTTCGACCGAAACAGAAGAGGATTGCATCTTCCGCTTCCTTGCAACTCATCAGATTCTTCCATTTTCATTTCGCATTGGAGTATCCGTGAACGAGGAGAGTGGAAGAACGAGGGGTGCCGTTGAGGAACGTGCTGGGTTGATTGAGGGGAGTTAGGGTTTTGGGGTTTGGGGTTTGGGGAGGGAGCGATGCCGAGGTACACGACATCGCAAACCTACACGGATGGCAACACGCAGATCGTGGCGCTGGCGGAAGGTGGAGCTCCGACGTCGGTGGGAGGGGGTGGGGGGTCGCTTGGACCCGTAGGAGCGGTGGGAGGGGCGATTGTGGAATACAAGGGAGGAGATGGCGCCACTAAGCCACAGGATGATGAGGATTTGGAGGTCAAGCTGCGTCGAATTAGTGAGCAAGTTCCTGTTCGCATCAGCAACACCTCAGGAAGTTCGGCCGGTTCTGGTTCTGGCGATTTTCATCAGGTGCGGCTTTGTTGTTTCCACAATTCTTTCCTTAATGGTGTAACCTGGGTGTTTTAGGGTTTCTTAGAACTCGCTACAGGGCAATGTGGGATAAAGAACTGGGAAGAGGTGACACTCTGTTTATTCGATTTTGGAACTTAGAAGCAGCTCGAGTGTTGGCATAGGGGAGATGGAAGATGAATGCTCGAGCTATGGTCATACCAAACCTTGAACTACGGGTAGTTAGGACACCTACACAAGTGAAGCTAAATAAATTTCTCGGTCCATGGCGAAGGCGAAATACATATGTCCTTGATGATTCAAACTTGAATAACATGACCGAAGGTATTTATGGTGACACATGGGGTAGACATCAGCAAAAAATTGTTCTTTTCGTCTTATAATATATCTAGTTGATTGCATTTTCACCTTAGGTAAGACATCTAGACTTGGTCCAGTGGAATGATCGCTTTTTGCAAGTGCTTGCATAGGGGAGAGATGTGGACGTTTCATGAGGACGGAATTTCAGTTTCCTTCCTCTGACGGTGTAATTCGAGTGTTCGAGGATTTCTTGGCATGCGAAATAGGGAAAAGTGGAATAAGAGCTGGGAAGAGTTCACTTTGTTTATTCAGTTTTGGACCTTGGAAGCAGCTCAAGTGCTTGCATATTGGAGAGACGTGTTGTTTCATGTGAGGACGGAACTGAGACGAAGTGTGTATGTTCAATGACTAGTAATGGAAGAAATGGTTGATGGTGCGAAAGTGTTCTGAAAGAGGTTTGCGGTGTGAGCAGTACCGGCAGATGAGGAGGAGAGAGCAAGATCGTCTGTCACGCATGGAAGCAGATTATTTGAAGAGGACTGCAGAGCATGAGTTTCTGCAACGAAGGGAAGAGCGCATAATTGCTGCTGAGGAGCGCACTGCTAAGAAACGGGCTAAACGACAGAAGCAGAAGGAGAAGAAGAAGTTGAAGAAATCTAGGCTTGGTCCAGGTAATTTCTGAAATTGGTCAAACCTCTGCATGAATTTCCTGCGTGCTGATATATATAATGGTTGTGAGTTGAAGTTCAAAGGGTACATGTGCAATATATTTGAGCATCTGTTTGAATGAATATATGCATGACTTTGCCATGGAGCCAGTACAGTGAGTGACTTTAGTAGGTTCAGAGCAATGAAGCTCTAGATTCTAAAGTGTCCTATGTTTCTAGTCATGAATAAGAGTTTAATATTTATTGCAATGTCCCATAGTCATTCTTCTTCCAGCATCTTCCATAGTTATAATGGGTATGAATTTTGTGTAATATTGAAGTTTATATTCCTGTACTAGGCATCATGGATCACTCGTGTGTGAACTATATGAGACTACTGGTTAAATGGATTTGTAACTGCCCTTGTTGCTGTGCTTTCTTTGCATCCCTGTGGATTTTAATGTATTTTTAGGTAGCTATGAAAGCAATTGCTGTTCCACTACTGATAGTAGTTTATGCAGGTGCTACTACTGAGGGAGATACTTCAGCTGCAGCTCCGAATGGGGGATTTAAGGTTCAGGGGAATGATAGTGATGGTAAATCAGAGGAAAGTGGTGACTCAGATAATGATGAGCTGATTAGGGAACGGGAAAGATTAGGGGCACCATTGACACAACTTGTAGCAGGAGGTGCTGCATGAGATTATTTTTGACCCATCCTTGTTTGTAAAGGTAATTCTGGATTTGCATCAGAGAAGATGCTTCTTTCAGATGATTAGTTAGACATTTGGTCCAGGTGAAGCAATCATCACTGAATGGAGCAAAGTGTATTGATAGATCATACTTGCGGAGATGATGTAGCCTACCCATAGTGTATCATAGTGCTGAGAGTATTGTGGAACTCAGGAATGCTGTCAAACAATTTCAGATTATAATTTACTTTGATGCTGTCAGGCAAACACATGTGGATGCTGCTCTCGCTACATCTACATATGAAACAAAACATTTTCTCAATGAATGTGTGCTAGTTTGGGGTACGTGCAATATTTGTCAGTACCATGAATGTTATTGTTGATGATTTGATGAATGCTGAGGTTGAACTGCAGCTCTTCTAGACATATGGCTCTTCTGCCTGCTTGGCTTCATTTTCTTCCGTCACAATTTTTTTGTGACAGGCACGCTCTCCAACCTTATATCGAGTCTTCTGATTGCTTTAATATTTCTGTTGTTTCTTAAGCATGATTATTCTAGATGCATGAGTGTAGAGAGATTTGTTTACATTGGGGAAGGGTGTCCATCATATCAGTGCCTCAGCAGGAAGCGGCTTGGAGAGTGTCTAACTCAAGGTTTTCATGTGTGGTGGCTCATATCTGGTGAGTATGACAACCCTGTTTGAATTTTGAATTAAATCTGAGCATGACTTCACTAGGGTTTGAAGAAGGCAACCCAGCGGAGTCCATATCCACATCAAAGACAGTTGCATAAACTCTGGAGCTCCTTATCTCAGATGTGCCCCTTACCCAAAGTTCGTCATATCAGCTGTAGACACTACTATTTGTGCATGCCTCCAACATTCGAATTTACCATTGACATGTGAAGATATTTGATTGGCTATGATATGCACAAACTTGTCCAGAATAAGGTAGCTTTGGGAGATCAATGCATAGAGCTCAAGTTGTTATAGACAGTGACGGGCACTGTGCGAAGCAGACAGGCGGGGACAATCAGCAAGCTTGATTATTTTCTTCAGGGCATTGATATGTATTGCCTGGTTGATGACTCAAATAATGCACCATGTGAAGTCAGGTGCGAATCGTTTGTAAGACACCCATTTTTGGACGACCACTTTTGTGGAGGTGTTTCCAGAGCTGTCCTTGAGCGCATGACTGAAAGTGCTTCTGGGATCTTCCAAGTCCACCAGGAACTCCAAGTTCATCTTGTTCTGGCGCTTTCGAATCAGACGAAACACTCGACACCATGTCCACTTCTCATTGGCGAATGCCAGAAGGGTGATCCCAGCCTCAGAGTCGATGTGATCCAGTTCCACTTTAGCAGCAGCTCCCATTTCAATGTCCACCTTCTCAACATTCTGGGTTCCTGTTACCACTGTTCTTGGTTGCTCCCAAGTTGGCTTCATGTCATCATAGATGGTGGTCACCTCTACATCAACTTTGATATCTTCTGGAGAAGCTTTTACGGGAGGAGAATGTGAGACTGAGTTTCTTTGTATGTCTGTCAAGGTAAGTTCTTCACCACAAGCACAGCGGGTTTCGATTTCTGGCCTCATGTGCTGTCCTTTGACAGCATCTGTATCGTATGTTCTAAGTACTGATTTGAACTGAGCCACTTTGAAAATGTGAACAAGCAAGGTGTAGTTGCTGGAGTCAACAACTTCAAAGACGCAAATGTCTCCTTCCTCCAGATCATGGTCACGGCTGAATGCAGCCCAGCCCCCACTAATTGCATATTTAGGCACGATCCATCTAACTTCCCATTGAGATCCATCTGCGTCCATGAGGCGAATCACCATTCTTTCCTGTGGCATATGTTGTTTTGAGAATAATTTTGGAAAATCCTGCATCGCAGGGTAGTAGACAAAAGTCAGGCCAACGCAGCAACAACAAGCCTCTCTCAAGAAGGTAAATATGGGAAGAAGAATCAATATGTAGAAATCACCACGGATTCATCTATTTGCTTTCAATGCCATGTTCAATCAATCACTGCCTGAACCATTGATTATCTGTTCTTTTGTACAAATGCAGCTTTTCATCACACATTTACCCTTCTCTTGTTGCACCTCCGATTTGAAGTGCACCACAGACTAATTGGCTCTTTTCTTGCTAAAATTCTACTCCACGAGGACGAGTACATTTTTACATAACTCACCATATAGAACGCTCGGTAGACATGAGAAGGTTTCATCCGTACAACATAAGTTGGATTCTTGGTTTTCAGAGAAGTAGCGGCTTCCAGCGCCCTTTCTAGTTCCAACTCGGTCACTTTTGGTCGAAACTTCTCAGTTGTGCAGTCAAATTTCTGCCGTTTCGCTACAGAGCACCTTTGATGATAACCCTGCGATTTGTTGCGAAGAGATTCAACAGAAACATTGCACGCGCTCTTGTCCTCACTACTTTCCTGCTTGAGTTCCTCGCTCTCGCAGGTACCAACGTCTTGGCGTAGTAATTTCTTGGCGCCTCTAGTAGTCATGTGGCCTAATTGGGAAATCCGGCCAATTGTGTTTGCAGCGGGCACCACCACCTTCCTTGGTCGCAGTTTCCGTTTGTCTTTCTCCATGTATTCCCTAATCCTCTCAACTTTAGAAACGGCCGGTTGAACAGAACAAACTTCGGCCGTGCTAGTTGCGGAGTGTATCTGCACCAATTCGGCACCAGAATCACTAAACTGGCGATGTGGCAACGTTCATGTTGAGGTTATCAACAACCCTACTCACATATTACTTCACCATCTCTTGCTATATGCCTTTCTATGAAGCCTTAGAGCACGCCTATCAGTCCCTTCAATTTATTTATTTATGTTTTTGCTACATCACCTGTTGAGACTCTTTAAGGTACGTGGCATGTTTGTCCCTCTGTTTATAAGGAAAATTCCTCATTGCCCACCGATTATTGTATGGAGGCTTTAGCCGGCCAAATGCTCTGGGATTTGGTCGCAGTCATGCAGATTTCTGTTCTGGTTGTCGATAATTAAATTGGTGGGCAGTGAGGAATTTTGCTTATATGTGGTGAGGCAAGCATGACCTTTTAAAGATCAAATAGCAGATGGTAGCAAGAAACAATTCTCCAGACTGGTGTATACAAGAATAGAAAATATGGAGCCTGACTTTGCTTAATTGAAAGAAAGTATTCGAGGAACAGAGAAGCTTGTTGGCAGTCTGATCATATCCTTACCATCTCAACAACTCCGATCACCATGAGTCTTAATAGAGATGGAGAAATGCCAGCAATTCCAGATGTCAACTGATGCCTGTGAATTCCGGTTTCACCAAATTAGCACTTCTTTTCGTGAATTAGCACCACATTGTGTAGGTCGGTAGTGATCATGTGTTGTACAACCTTTCCGCCGCAGCCCTGGATGACTACGACATGACAAACTGATCAGTGGACAACCAGAACGGAAAAAACTCTCTTTCACCGGTCACATATTAAAGAGTGGGAGACAAATTGTTAGACACTCGAATGGGTAACTACCTATCTACACGGGGTGATGTACATCACGAGACTCCATCAATTTCAACAATGACCAATTTCAACAATATTGAATATCCTGCAACATCCTGCAACATCATCACGAATTGGCGGGGGGAAAGGGTACCACACCTAAGTTTAATCACCGAGCTTGCTTAGCCATGAATTGCGCGCCTAGCCAGGTCCCAGTTTCAGCAGATAATTGGTGTAACTGGCAAGAAACGTCAACTTTCGCCCTTTTTACATGGACTAATATGCTCCTTCCAGGTACCCTTAATTAGTTCCATGCACTTTGCATGAACGTGCCTCACTCAATCCATCCCCCACTTTCACCAGGACTTATATTTTACTTCCGTGAAGAATTACCACCCAAACTGCGATGGAAGTTATATGTAGTGATCGTGTGCAGCCCTGCATAAAGACTTGCAACACAAACTGATGAGTAGACAACCGGAAGGGAAAATCTCGTTCACCGGTGACTCAAAGAGTGCGAACAAAAAGACACTCGGATCATAATCTGCAATATCGATCACGAAGCTTCACCAATTTCATCAATGGCCCACCTAGCCTGGCAATTTCTTCAACAATATTGAATATCCTACTATGAAACATCGCCAACTACTGGGGGATTAGAGGCTCCTATATATACCTACCTAGGATCACCGAGCTTGCGTAGCCAATTCCAGCAGGTCATCAGACGTATAACCGGCAAGAAACGGACCATGGCGCCCAAATCAGGTACCTACTCATCGTCATGCATCGACTTTCGGCCATTCTACAAGACCGCTTGCACAGTTTCCTTGGAAATTTGTTGCGCAGGTCTGATACTAATAATCCTACAAGTTAGAGAATTTTTTTATTCCCCTGCATTTGCATGAACGTGCCTCCTCAATCCATTCCCCGCTTGCATTGATGTGGGAGTCATTGCTCAAGTGTTTATTGATGTGCCGGTTGGGATCAAAGGCGTTACCACATCATTGGAGAGAAGAGCAGGTACGTAGGTGAAGATGTAACTTCGTAGCCACCGTCATGGGTCCAGCTCGCCCCGGGGATGATGATCGCGGAGATGAATGGCCTATAAAGGGATGAAGGAAGTCTGTCTCATGTGGAGACCTTGGACAACTAACCAACTAATTCAACTATTAGTTAACTAGTTGCCTCTCGTAACTATAGTTGTTCGTGATTTGACCTGCCAAAAAATGTAGTTAACTTTAGTTGTTTTAATTTTAGTTTGCCAAAAAATCTAGTTAACTATAGTTATATCTAGTCAACTAAAGTTGAGTGCAACATGCAGTGTAGTACCAGGACAATTTAGAGCATCTATATGTTTTCCTTTTCTTTTATTCAAAAGTTAAAATTTGGGACTTGATTCCATTTGTGACTCGGACTCAATCAACACCCAATGAGCACAACCTCATTATCTATAAGTAACTTAGAGTATAATGGGTTCAACTGCCGCAAGGAACAGTGGGTTCTATTCCTTCTTGGGATGGGGTGGCATGGGTGACAAGCATTGATTCTTACATAAGGTCTCTTAAAAAAGTTACTGTAATATATTTCATTTCATTTTTTTGAGATAAATGAAAGAACTTGCTGGCTGGCTCCTTACAGATTTTGGGACTCTCAAGTTATAGTTGTCTAAATTTTTTCTAGTTAACTGTAGTTGTTTTTGAATTTGGTCTTAAATTTTTTTAGTTAACTATAGTTGTTTTTCAAATCGGTTTGAAATTTTTCTAGTTAACTATAGTTGTTCCCTAAAATGTATTGAGAAAAATATAGTTGACTATAGTTATTTTGGCAGTTGTCCAAGCTCTGAAACAATTGAACGCCGGTTTTGCTCAAAACGGAGTTTAGTAAGCCAAAGTAAAAAGATTTATTTTCAGCCTTGACATGTGCCTACTAACTTCGAGGAGCTTGGTTTCAAGAGTTGGTCGACCTCCTCTTTTTATTGGGTATGAACGTCCATTTTTCAACTCTGATGTAGTGTCTGGGAAGATTTTTGGGCATAACCGGTCAAGATCCTAGTGTTCCCAAGGCCGACCGGTTACATGTTGACATCTATCAGTTTTCTCTTTACTAATTTGAGGTGTATTTTATAAATGCTTCTAAAATGATTGGTAAATTTCCTAAAGTCTTCAACTTGAACTGGTTAAGCTCTCAACCGCTTTGTCTGTAACAACACTAAATAGGATATTTAGTGTTTGATACATTAAATATGAATGTATACACTAAATATCAATAACCCTATGAAAGTAAGTAACATTAAATGTAAACCCAAACACCAAATATCAACTACGGTAATATGTGGAAGTTACATGTTTGAATTTAGTGTTAGTGAGGATATGAAAAAATGATATAATAAGGGAGGTGGCAGTAGGGAAGGTAGCGGCACATTTATGTCTAATACTAATTATCAAGGAATTGAAAATTAGTGTTGAGCACGGTAGGGTGGTAACAACACTAAATAAAATCAAACACTAAATATCCTATTTAGTGTAGTGGTGATGTTGGTAACTTCTCCCTGTTCATTGCTCCGACCCAAGACAGTGGTCTTGCAAAGCTTAAAACCTCTATTTCCGATTGGAATTGGAAATGGATGGTTTTAACCAAAAGAAGAGGGACCAACCTTGAAACTATAACAAGCTAGCCTAGCTTGAACTATTGAGAACTCTCTCTCTAGACAACCATGAGGAAGAGAACTGTTTTATGGCATGAACCACCCCACCATAGAGCCATGAGGAAGATAGCCCCTTGTCATGCAAACCTTCCTCATGCAAAGTGCTCACCCCCATGTCACTTTTCAAAGTTAAGAGGAGTTGCCACTAGTTAACTCCCACTAGTTGGATCGCCACTAGTTAACTCCCACTAGTTGGATCGCCACTAGTTAACTCCCACTAGTTGGATCGCCACCAATCCTTACGGCTAAGGCTCCTTGATAGCCTTGCTCACACTACTAGTGGTACTATGGCTTTGCCATTAGTTAACTCCCACTAGTTGGATCTCCACCAATCCTTATGGCTAAGGCTCCTTAATAGCCTTGCTCACACTACTAGTGGTACTATGGCTTCATAATAGCCTTATTCACACTACTAGGGCGTTACAGAAACTTAACTCCTTGAAGTTAGGCACATGTCAACGCCAAAATTCTTTTATCTTGGCTTACGAAACTCTGTTTTGAAGCTGGTATTTTTGAACGTGTGTGGCCTCCTGGCCCCTTTAGGCACTTTTTGAATGTGGTTATAAATCTGACACACTTAGTGATCATTATGAATGATTGTGGCCACACCCTAATACTTAGGGTGAGTTTCCATGTACGTTGCTCGTCCATTAGATTCTAGATAATAGTGAATTAATTGTGTTCTCATGAAGATAACAAAAGCAAGCAAAGAACCATAATTTGGTTCCCTACTAGAATGTGGAGGGCCATGACTATAGGCCACTAATCTCTCATGTGCCACTAAACACTTAAAAATAACAATAGCTGGTTGGCACATACAAACATTACCCCACCAAATTTCATTTACATCTGTCCTTATTGCCAATAGAGTTTGGTGGGCGAGTGGCATACATGGAAACTCACCCTTACATGCCTCCTCTAAGTTCCCAACCTACTTAGGATGAGTTTCTATGTAGGCCACTCGTCCACTAGAGTCTAGATAATAATGGGTTGGAAGTGTTCACATGTTGAAAAGCACAAGTTGCCAAACAACCACATTATGGTGGTCTACTAGAATGGTGAGGGCCGTGTACACGGGTTGCTAGACTTTCCATGTGCCCACCAAAGCACCTTTTAACCTACTAGTGCCAGTCACCAAAGGATTGAAGAATGATTTTAAGAGGAGGAGAAGGTTTTAACCTAGAGGAGGAGGTTAGTGGATGGGCTCAGATTTGAGAAGATGAGAATAGCTACACTAAATATGATACTAATTGTCACCAATTCTAATTGCCTTGCTCAATACTAATTGTAAACCGGGGTATAGTGTCACCAACACTAAATGTTAACCAACATTATTTGTCATTCCTTGTAAAAAAGTTGGGTGATTATAATTTGACAGTGTTGCAATTACTATCACTTACCAAGTGATTTTTCATCCAAATTTCAATCATCCATGACAATATTTCATCACAAGTTGTTGACAAGAGAAGGTAGGGTTTTGGCCAACGGATGAACTCATCCATCATCCAGGACAATATTTGTTCACTTATTCATAAGAAGTGTCATATGAAAAGTCATAACATTATTTAGATCCATAATAGTGTTATGTGGGATTGACAATATTTTGTGGAATATTCCCCACATTCAACCTGAATGATGGAATATTCCATAGAATACTGTCAATCCCACATAACACTGTTATGGATCTGAATAATGTTATGGTTGCCATAGTGACAATAAATACCATATGACACTAAATATCATATTTAGTATAGTTGGCACATGCAAACCCTAACCCACCAGATTCCATCTGCATTTGAGCGGGTTTGTCCTTATTCTCACTAGAATCTGGTGGGCTGATTCATTTTGTGTGTAGAGTAGGCCGGTATTGATTGCTATGATTACCTGCATTGATGTCTGTCCTTACCACACATCTACGGTGATCATGAATTTTAAAGATTGCATCAATCTGATCTAAGAAAGATTGGTGCCATGCGGAAAGATCATCAGCTTGCTGCACCATGTGGTGGCTGGTGCATGGTGTCAACATGTGATGCTTTTCAATCGATTTGGTGCAGGCTAATTGGAAGCTCATGTAGCAGCTCTCTCTCTAGATCTGGAGTCAAGAATGGATGTGCAGGTGGGGGTAATGTCGAGGGCCGCCTGCCCACAATGTGTGGAGCGATGCCACAGCGAGCACGGCGGCCACATGACTGCTGTGTTGGCTGATCGATCACCGGTTAACCCTGCAGTGAGGCATCCTGCTGCAAGTAGTTTTCTGGTTGTACTGGAGGATCATGGAGCCTTGAGGAGCTTCGTGGTATGTGAAACTATAACATCTAAAATCTGAAGAAAGCAAACTTGAGCGTCTGGCGGTGGGGCCATGCATGAATGAGATAGATGTATTGGTCATGTGATTGAACAGAATAAAATATAACAGACAGAGATTTATTCTTTGAAGAAACGGACGTGATCACATGCTCCAAAATTCTTCCCCACATGGCAAACGAATCAAACAAATTGGCACGTGGGCATGCACTCGTCATGAGCAGGCCGCACTTGCTCAGCGAGTTCGACATAGAGAGTTATCAAAGTTACTGTCAGGTTGTCTGGCAGGGTTTGATTTTCGTATTATTTGGAAGAAGTCTCCACTGTAAAGAGCTACACTCTGTCTATATAGATTGAATTGACTGTTGTAGGATCTCAGTGTAGAAAAGGTTGTTGGTGTCTCATGAGCAAGCTATGCACATACAAAATCCAGCTGGGTCCTTCGTAGTATTTCTTCTGAGTACCGCTTTTACCTATGATGTCGGTTTTCATCTAGAGAATAAATTACAAACTTTGATCACACCGAAGGTTAAGTTGCGGGGTCATCAACAGTCTTGCCAGTACTACTTCTGCTATGTAAAATTGCTGGAGTGTTTTTTTCTCTAATTGTTAGCAAATCTTTTCCAGATCCTGGTGGTTTAAAATGCGTGGCATGTGTCGACTCTCTTCTAGCTACACTCACTCTGTGTACAAATTGAATAGATTGTTTGTAGGATGATCTCAAAGTAGTAACTCTCACGAATGAGATCATCTGAAGGCTCCTCATACTCAGAATCTGGTTGTTGGTCTGATGAGCAAGTGGACATGTAAATCTAGCTGGCCGGTCTTTGGCATTTCTCCTGGACCTCACTTTCCCCTATGTCGGTTCTCATCAAGAGAATTACACATTTGGATTACAAAGAATGTGAAGTCGCAGGATCTAAAATAATTAATGAAAAACATCAACATTCTTGCCAGTACTACTTCTGTCATGTAAAATTGCTTTGAGTGTTGTTTTGCTCTTACTGTTAGCAGATCTCTTTCAGATCCCGATGGTTTAAATGTGTGTCATTTTGGAGTGGCCGCAGGGTCTATATTAATTTCCATATACCATCACACATACACTCACCCTTGCCTCTCTTCCAGACACACTACATGTCTCATGTGTACAAATTGAATCGACTGTTTGTAGGATGATCTCAAAGTAGTAATTCTCTCACGGATCACATTATCTGAAAGGCTCCTTATACTCAGAAGCTGGTTGTTGGTCTCATGAGCAAGTGCACATGCAAATCCAGCTGGCCGGTCTTTCGCATTCCTTCTGGTCGCTTTCCGCTATGTCTCTTTCCAAAGAGAATTACACACTTTGTTCACAAAAGAAGGCTGAGTTACGGTATGAAATTATGAACAGATTCGACAGTCTTGCCAATACTACTACTGCCATGTAATTTGCTGGAGTGTTTTCTCTTACTGTTAGCAGATCTCGTCCAGGTCCTGATGGTTTAAAAATCACCCACCCTTGTCTCTCTTTCGACTAACTGATGTCTTAACAGGAGATTCCTGGGGCATTTATTGAGCTCAATGAAGAGCAAAGCTTCCATGGGACTGTGGACTTGGAGGGACCCAATGGCGGTGTGTGGCTGGTGGATGTGCACACTCCTGCTGCTCCGGCCAAGGCCAAATTCCAAGGTAGCGGCTGGGCTTGCTTCGCCACCGACCATAACTTGAGAGCTGGAGATTCGCTCCTCTTCACCTTGGTTGCCAAATCTCATTTCACTGTCCGCGTCTTCACCGTGCTCGGAGTGGAATGCATACCACCCTGCAGTAAAAGTAGCTGCAAGCCGCCCAAGCGCATCATGAGGCCCATCAATATCATGACCGAGCTTGAGATGAATCCCTCTAGCCAACTCTTGCACTCCAGCAGCAGCCGCCGCAGGTTCAGGTCTGCGAGGAGGGTATATCGCAATGGCGATCATCAGGTGGACGAAGGTCGGTGGAATCCAAGGCATATGCGTCACGAAGGCGTCCCATCACGAGGGATGAGATCTGTAAGGCTACCGCGGATGGTCATAACTCCAAACCCAAACCAAGCACCCGAGTGTGGTGGTGACGATGAGACCTTCAAGCGTCTACCGTGGTTTCTGGCTGGTAACAAATTCCGGCCGCACCCAAATTTTACTCCAAGTTTTACTTATGTTTTCGCAGCGATGGGCAGATTTTTGGGCAAATTAGGGTTCCCAATGTTAGTCACTGGGAGGAAGCGCCACTTGTAAGTGAATTTTAATTAACCGACATGTGGATTGTCGTCTGTAGCGATTTGGGAAAATGACTCCCAAGTAGGTTAGTCACCACAGCACTTCGATGATTTGTAATGGAAGGCGGCCTCCAAGAAAGTAGGTTAGTCACTTGCAGCACTTAGATGTTTGGGAATGGAAGGCGGCCGCGAAGTAGGTTAAATATTGCAACACTTAAATAGATGCTTGACAAATGGAAGGCGCACATAGAAGAGATCAGCAACCTCCTTCAAGATGACTTCTCCTGTGCACAAATGCAATCCCAAGTCTGCACTTGGGGCATGTGGCTGGGGAATACTTCACTTCTGTCATGGCATGGATCACTATGCAGTATTTTTTGTTTCTTTTTCGTCTTTTTTCTTCCTTTTGCTAGTTTTTTTTTGGCATTTAAGATGGGTTAACAACTAGTGCTCATAAATCGAGTTTCGACAGAGGACCTTACCCACAAATTAAAGTTCCGATGGAATGATCTTGGAATATAATCTGATGCAGCCCATTCCGGCGAGTTTTGCAAAAACCCATTTGCCGCAGAAAAGAGGTCAGGTGATCCTTCTTCACACTTTTCACTTCCACTGGACGGCCATTTTGCTCATCAGGAGCTCCAACAGTAACCATAATGTGAGCGGTGGCTGGATGGAATTCTCCTAAGACCATCGATTGGAAGACGGTGATGCATGTGTGCTGGTAGTCAAAGATTCCAACTACGAGTGCCCGATCATTCTTGTCCACATTTGCAGAGTCGTGGAATTAGTGGGCTTAATTCCTGGAAGCAGGCGTGCAGGATGGGAGACAGCATACAACATCGTTTATGGAAGGTGTCATCTGAAGTTACCATCTGGTTGTACCCGCAAAGACACAGATTCGGATGAGGATCAGGTCTCTGCAAGCACTTGGTGCATGATCCGTGCTGCACATGATCATCATTAGCAGTAAGACATCAATTACACTTAATTTGCTCTGCAACTTCATATAGGTAACTCAAGCCACGAAAATGTCGTTAAAGAAATTTTGGAATTGGTGATGAGTTCCTGAGTTTCATGAGCATCTCGATCGTATTAGACTACATTGTACATTATAAGCAAATTGTACCATCAGTACATTGCTTTACTGTAGTGAGCAGTTTAATTATTTCATTTGCAATATTTGCCCCACCTGGAACTATGACATGGACAGATGATATATTGTAATGATATGTGCATAATCTGGTGTTGTGATGACCGGTTCATGTATGAGTAGGTGATGATATTGGAGTACCGAGAATTTTTGCCTTTTTGACGCTGGGTTGAAGTTGAGGGTAGAAGATGAGCAGATTGTATGACAGAAGAGCATGATGCCTTTTGTGAGCAAGAGCTCCGGCAACGAGCGTCGATTCTCCAGGAAGTCTTTCTAGCTTTTATCATGTACTCCAGATTCAAAGCTCTTGAAGATATTTAAATCGAAAGAATAATTGCTGTTTTGTCCATGCTTCACATTGTCACGCTGCTTGAACCATTTGTGCTAGGAATATGCCACATTCTTTACAACAAACAGGCCTTGCAGGTTGAGGGTGTGCGAATCTTCAGTTTCTGGTTCAGATGATATTGGATTTTTTGAGAGCATGAGATTATAGCATATTAATTTACTCACTCTCATCACGACTACTTTAGACCAATTCATTTTGAGTTGAAATCCTGTTGCACTTTGGTATGAGTGAGCGGCGACAATCTCAAGTTATATTCATGATAATTCCTCTCAGTTAGGACACGGAAATAGAGTGTTGTGGACTTCTATCACCGTTTCGTGTTGACAAAAAGGGCACAGAAATACATAAAGGTCGTTGGATTTCTATCAGCAGTATATGTGAAAGTATACATAGGTCACACAAGAAACTGAATCCTCGATGCACGCAGATAAGAATATGCCGAGTCAGCATCCAGGAAGGGTACAAAGACACGAATGCAATTCTTTTCACGCCACCTAAACAGGGAGGCCACTCTTATGATTCCAATTTCTGATTGCAATGATTGGAAGACATGAATGCCGCAAACAGATCTGCATGTCATCAGAGCAGCCGTAGTTAACATGACCTATGATTACAAGTGATAATTACCACCACCTAGCGTGAACCTTGTTATTCATTCTGCCGCATGAAGTAATGACATAAGTCGTTCGGCGCCATTTAATGTGTGAAGTTGACAAGTTTGAAACAGTGATGATTGTAGGCACCGCAATTGGAAATGGAAACTTAAATACACACAAGTCGAAATCAGTGGGAGGAAGAGTCCCCCCGTGGCAAAAACTGACTTCGATTGTGGAATCTGATTCTCAGGTTAGGGTTCCAGAATCTCTGGACAGTGTGAGCATCACGTAACTCACAATCTTGGGGGTGGGCGATGAATTTCTTTTTGTAGGACAATGGCCACTGGGTAATAAAAAGTAATGAATGGGATTCTCTTCATTCACTTCGCAGAATTAGATGTGGTGGTGGTACTCATCCGGGATAGTTAGTTACCTTACCTCTGAGGTCACATTCTGGTGCAAAATCCTGTGTCTTCAAAAGCACGATTAGGTCGTGGTCTGGTTGACAAATTAAACCTTCTTCTCGCCTTGATTTTCTGGTGTGTTGCTTCACAAAGATTTGTAGATCAGGTACGGTCCATCATCACTGGTAGTGATCCATGGGTATTTGTAGCCTGCAAAAACCGTCGAGCCACCTGAGTTAATTAGGTACTTTGTTGGGACGAATCAAACGAGATTCATGCATAGGTACTGCAGGATGTGCCGATTTCTATAATAATCTGCACTTAAAATTCTGGAGTAGAAGCGCTTGAATCTGTTTTCGGGCCCAAGTTGGAGAAAAGAATGGACCATGGTGTGGCCTGCCCAAAATGTGTGGAGCAATGTCTACATGAGAAGCACAACGGGTGCGCCATTAAGGCGCCAGTTCCTGCAGCTGGGCATCCGAGATTCCTCAAAACAGTGCTGGGCGATGGCTTTATGAGGAGCTTCACGGTATGTTACTTTTTCAGCATGCCTCCATAGCTCACAGGAAACAAGCAATCACATGCAACACATTGTTTCACAAGCATCGGTTGTATGAGGAAACGATCTGTCAATGTGCAGAATAGAAATAGAAATTAGTAGTCCTGGGTCATTATGAGTCCTAACCTCCATGTCCAGCATTCTTATCCTTGCGGATGGCTTCACGAGGAGCTTCACGGTATGTTATTTCAAAGGATGCCTAAATACTTCACAGAAACCGGTAATTACATGCACACATTGTTTCATGAGCATTGGTGCTATGAGGAAACGATCTGTGCTGTGCAGAATAAAAACAGAATTCAGTACTGCTGGGTCATTATGAGTCTTAACCTCCACGTCCAGTATTCTTATCCTTCAAATATGGAGGATTCTTCTCAATGATTCTTGAGGAGATGATAAACTGTTTCCTCTTCTGCGTCTGCCCAAAGCAGGAATTCCTCCTCATTTGGGTGGATTGTTTGTTCGTGCTGGCGATGCCTCTGAATTCATGTGGTGATATGAGGTTGGCTGGCTGGCTGGCTAGATTCCAAAGGCCTTTGTAGAGCGCCATGGCGACAGGTTCCACAGGAGCAGCACCGTGGACTTGGTGGTGGAAGGCAACAACAAGGCATGGCTTGTGGATGTGCACTCTCCAACGCCAAATGTGGCAGTCTTCAAGCTTGGGTGGAAGGTTTTTGCCACCGACAACCAGTTGAAGGCTGGCGATTCCGTCCTCTTCACCTTGCTCTCCAAGTCCCAATTCGCGGTCAATGTTTTCAACCGGCTCGGGGTGGAGTCGACCAACTGGTTCTCCACAGATTCCACCTCCCTTGAATTTAACATTCCTAACCTTCATAGCTCGCCAGTCGATGTTGGTGATCCCAGAAACGAAGGGGAACAGAGCGAGGAGTCGGACACAAGTGAATCTGACAATGTCCAAAGAGCACTTAATTCCCCTTCCGACACTTATACAGACGCAGGTGGTGGTTTGCTCTGTACTGTTGGTTTTGTTTATGGCTCGCCATTTACGTTTGGGGAATACCTACTTAACCTAGTATAATTTACACATAGAAATGAATTAACTGCGAGGATATGCTTAGAAAAATCGACAGTGGTGGATGACGGAAACCAGACTGTGCTTGAACGTTTGTTAGAGATTGTGCAAACAGAATAATCAGTATAATGTAGTGCATGTAATATTCTAGTTGTTTTGCAGGTGGCGATTCTCTATACTTGTTGCTTTCTTTGCGGCTTGCCAATTTCGCTCCGAACTAATCCAGCATAACATACACAAAGACATGCAGCAACTACGAGAATATGCTTAGTAGCGATGTTGCTCTTTGATGGGAAGCAGCCTGCTTCCTGTAATGTATGCAAAAATTGTGAAAACAGATTCAAGATAATGTAGTGTATGTGACATTCTGCTTCTTTTGCAGGGAGTCTCTCCAATTTCGTTAGAACATAGAAATCCAGGATAAGATACACATAGAAATGCCGCAACTACAAGAATATGCTTAGTATTGATGTAGTGATGCATGCAATGTTCTGCTTCACGTTTTGCAGGGAGGTTCAGAAACGAAACCGAACCGCACGGCCCTCCAATTCGAGACATAGTTCAAAAATGTGGTTCCAAGAGAGCCCAGCCCGGTACTCCCAAGGTGCATGACGCAATGGCAAACCCCACACTGTCGCATCATCATATCGGCCACTTGGGCCACATTAAAAGGCGAGCTCCTGCTATGATATACAACGAAGAGCAAAGTCTGTGGCAAGTTGAATCCGGGTGGAAAACCAGGACCTTCGAGTCCAGGAGACGTGCTGTTACCAAGCAGGAGCGTGAAAGGGCGATGGAGAATGCTCGCAATCTTCATACACAGCATCCTAGCGTGGCGGTGTTGATGAAACCCTCACATGTGTACCGCGGCCACTGGCTGGTAAGTTAAGGCCATCCCAAACATTCATTCATGTTCTTGTTGTTGAGTGTCCCCTATCCTACGAAAGTTTGATTCATCAGCACTAGTACGTACCCCTTTCCCATGCCAAAAAGGCATTGCGAAAGGAAAGAAAAACAAGGGATACCCTTCACGACAGAATCGAAGCATTCCCTTGCCACATGGCTCGAGTGCAAAACCTGTGATGATGATTGCAAAAGGAAAGAAAAACAAGGAATGCACGGGATGACAGAATTGAAGCATTCCCCAGCCACATGGCTCAAGTGCAAAACCTGTGATGATGATTGCAAATAGATTGAAAAACAAGGGATGCACGTCATGAAAGATTTGATGCATTCCCCGGCGACATGGCTCAAGTGCAAAACCTGTGATGATCATTGCAAATGGATTGAAAAACAAGGGATGCACGTCATGAAAGAATTAATGCATTCCCAGCCACATGGCTCAAGTGCAAACCTGTGATGAGGATTGTACTAGTGCAAAAGAGAAGTCCTCTTGAGGAAGGTTGCACACAACCTTATATGAATGCACACAACCATCTTCTATTTCTCAATCATCTAAGTGTTGCGGCGGTTTATCAACCTACTTGCTACAATTATTCACATGTCGATTCAAGTTCCATCTGCAAGCGGTACTTCCTTGCTGTAATGTTGCATCAGATTGGTAAATGAACCGACGAACAATAGAAATAATTGTTTATTTTTCCTCTGCTTCTAGTGCCCCCGTTTCAAAAAACCTTATCTCACATAAGTTGGAATCCCCTGTTTCTTATCTTTCTTTCATTTTCGGCAACAAAAACCGTTGGAGTACACAAACTACCTTTGCGTCTTGATGATTTGAGGTTTTGGATTTATGGAAGCGTTTGAAATGCAGCTGAGCAGAAGGTGAAAGCCAAAATAATCCTTGTGTACCTTGAAGAAACTTGTTGATATGTCGACTTACTGATGCATCTTGTGATGTTGATGTAGACCATCCCATCCGAATTTGCAGTAGCACATATGCCCAAGGAGAGGCTTCCAATCACACTCCAAGATGAGTACGAATGCAAGTGGGCGGCAAATTGGGTTGTGTCAGACAGAACTAACGGAGGGATTAGCGGTGGTTGGGCTGCATTTTCCCTCGACCATCGCTTGGAAGAGGGCGATGTGTGTGTATTTGAGGTTTTGAGCTCCAATCATGAGCACTGGGTCATTCTTGTCCACATTTTCCGAGTCCTGGACATCGATTTGGAACCGGACACTCGAGGCGGGTGGAATGTGGCATATACACTTGTCCAAGGGCATCGTGGCTATATTCGGGCCCCTCGAGAGAACATGGAAACAGAATTCCGCACAGATCAGAATGACAGCCTCATCCCTTGCAAGAAAAAGAAGAATCTGGCGAAAGTGCTTCATGGTGAGCTTTGCAATGGCCGGTTTAAGAAACGGAATCACGAGGATTTGACAATAATGGACCAGGAACATGCTGACTATGACTCATGTGATCGACACAAGGATGGCAAAATCTCAAAAACACTCCACCTCATGCATCAGTTAACCCAATCACGAGAACAGCAGATGGAAGGTGATCATCAAGACTTGATGGAACGGAGAGTGGGCGGTACTGCACCTGGGTCGAGTGGGAAGATTCTATTCGAAAATTCAAATCCTCCCGAAGGTTCACCTGATTCCAAATTTCAAGAACAACCGACATGTGTTTAAAAGCCACGGTCTGGGACAGTGACAATGACATCATCAAGAATGGGGTCCCCAAAAGCGAACCGTGCGAATAAGTAGTTGCAATCCAGCCTCAAGTATTCGTTATTGCACAATTTTATGTTTGGTTTTGGATGATCTTGCAAATCTGAGAGTGGCAAGCGATCGACCTGGTCGTTCATGGAAATACTATCAAACTCTCCCAGCAACCCATGGCATGACTGCTTCTGACGTTCGCATCATCACTAAGTTTTTTTCCATCCACATTTCTCTTTGTAAACTAAGACTAAAGAAAGAAGCCATTGAAAAATTCATGTATCTCCCTTGAAAGTTTCTATCAGTTCAATGCGGTTCATGTTTTTATCATCTTCATCCCAACTTTCAAATCTGTGAGGGCAACTTGAAGTTCTCAAGGGCATTATAGAACTTCGGAAACGTTTGATAAAGCACTTGAAGCATGTCGATCTGGACCTCGACTCCTCTAATTTGTAGAGGTTATCTGAAATGCGTTCATTGAACATAGTAAGAACTGGCAGTAGTACTGTATCAGTCTTTGTTCACAAAAACAGTCTAGTAAACAGTCTATCGACTTTATCAACTACACTAATTTTTTACTTTTCTCTCCGTAACAACCTATCCACAGGTAGCACTGCTTTCATGTCTACGACATCTGTTGACGATATGCACTTAACTTCAAATTCGTGGGACACAGAAATGGACTAAGTCTGATGGACGGACGGAATTTCAGATGTCAGCAGATGTGATTCAGAAGAGTTGCCAGGATTCAACCAAAATGCTAAGAAATAAAACATCCAGTCGTGGTCGAACTAATTATCATCGGTAAGAGCATACCCATCTCTCCGACGTCAGTATGCCTCAGTACGGTTGGACATGTCAGAAATCATGAAATCCTCCAGAAATCATGTTGATATATTTCAAAGCACGGGGGTTTTTGGGTTAAGTAAAAAGGTTGTAAACAGAGTCGAGTGTGTGTGGATGGCTTATTCACTCCAGGCCATCATCACTGCTTCACACTTGATTGAAACGTCTTTAATCTTCTTCAAGTTGCTGATGAGTACCAGCATTTATGTTTGAGTTAGCTCGATGGTGTCTCCTCCGGCCTTTGATGATGGTTTCCAAAGACAACAAGTACTGAGTTGCGACGGCGTGGACATATTCGTTCACATATGCTCATGTATTTGAGAATTAGTGGTTAGTGGGAGCCAGCTTGACCCTGAAGACCTTGTTGTGAGTCAATTAGAGCCCGATTGGTCATCTGCTAGAAAGCCTGTATGCATCACTTTCACTCTTCAATCTTGAAATAACCGAAGCACGAGGTGTCCAGAAAACTAGCTATGGCAGGTGTGGCGCCTGCAGGTTTGAAGACTAGGGCCTCGGCCTGCGCACAGTGTGTTGAGCGATGCCGCAACGAGCATGGTACTGGCGACATCAGTAGCATCACTAACAAGGTTAATCCTGCAGCAATTCCTACACGGCATCCATGTTTCATCAAAACTCTCCTGGAGAATGGGTTTAGAAGCTGGATGGTATGTGAATCATCAAAGTCAGCTGCTCTGTTTGTAGAATACATACTTGCAAATCTTGTTGCACTGGGAGGCTGTTCTCAAGATTATATACAATCAGTTACGAATGAAGCTTGTAGGATCATCACAGTTTTGGGTTTCGTCCATGGCACTTATAAGTTGTTGACATGTCTGGAAAGAAAATGCAGAAGTTTTACTCTCGAATCTCAAACTTCGGTTTCGAAACTCACTCTCTGCAAGTTGAGCGCACTCGTAGTCCTCTACCTCAGAAGTACAATCACATACACTGTGAAACATCGTCCGAATGCCCGAGGAGGGAGTTGACTGTCAGCCTGTAGTTAAAATTTGCAATTCAGCTTCAAAGAGAAGTCCATAATCCGAGCTGTGTCCTCCTGGGAATCTGAGCACTCGCCAAGTGGTTGGACGAATGCAATAGATCCTCAATAGCTGCATGTAAAATGTCTTTCCGTGTGCTTGAAGGTGGATTCACTATTATGAAGCTTGTAGGTCACAACTTTTAGGTTTGTCCATTGCACTGGTTGTTGACACGTCTGGAAAGAAAATGTAGAAGTTGAACTCTCGTATCTCAAACCTCGGTTTCGAAACTCACTCTCTGCAAATTGAGTGCACTCATGGTCCTGTACCTCAGAAGCACAAATCGTATACACTGTAAAACGTCGTCCTAATGTCCGAGGAGATGATTTCCAGCTGTAATTCAAATTTGCAACCAGGTTCCAAGAAATTCAAAGTCCAAACAATGTCTTCTGGAACATCCGAGCAATTGTCAGGTGGTTGGACGAATACAGTAGCTGCATGTAAAATGTCTTTCCTTGTCGCTTGATAGTGAATGTCCAGAATACTGTACAATCGCCGGTATTTCTGTTTCATCCTTCGATGTATGGCTTGGCAGAAAATTCCAAAGGTATTCGTAAATCGTCATGAGGAGACATTCCGTGGGGGCAGCTCTGTGGACTTGGTGGGAGCCAACGGCAAGACATGGCTTGTGGATGTGCACTCTCCAGCACCAAATGTGGCAGTCTTCAAGCTTGGGTGGAAGGTTTTTGCCACCGACAACCACTTGAAGGCTGGTGATTCCATCCTCTTCACCCTGGTCTCCAAGTCCAGATTCACGGTCCATATTTTCAACCGGCTCGGGGTGGAGTCGACCAACTGGTCATCCCCAGATTCCACCTCTCTTGAATTTAACATGCCTAACCTTCTTAGCTCGCCAGTCAATGTTGGTGATCTCGGAGACGAAGGGGCAGAGAGCGAGGAGTCGGACACGAGTGAATCTGACAAACCCCAAACAGGATTCAAATTCCCTTCGGACACCTACACAGACGCAGGTGGTGGCTCTGATCCCTACACTGTTTTTTTCTATTTGGCTTGTCAATTCTGGATTTATGTTTCGAACACAGTAGAAATCCAGCATAACATATACAAAGAGGTGCCTCACCTTATACGAGAATATGCTTAGTATCGATGTTCGTTGATAAAGAAAAGCAGCCTGTTCTTGTATTGCATGCAGAAATTGTGGAAACAGATTGAAGTAGGATGTAGTGGGTGTGACATTCTACTTGTTTTGCAGGGAGTTCCTGCTTCAATTTCGTTTCGAACATAGAAATCCAGCATAACATACACAAAAAATATGCCGCAAATACAAGATTATGCTTTGTATCGATTCCTCCTGTTCTTGTAATGTATGTAGAAAGTGTGAAAGCAGATTCAATTGCGATGCAGTCCACGAGGTGATATTCTGCTTGTTTTGCAGTGAGAAATACTACCGTGGACGCACCGGGTAGTACCGAACCATATGGCCCTTCAATTCGAGACATACTGCAGGGATGTGGTTACAAGAGAGCCCAGCCCAGCACTCCCAAGGTGCAGGCCATGGCCAAACTGTCTCATCATATCGGCCACTTGGGCCGCAGGAAGAGGCCAGCTCCTGCCATGATGTACAACGAAGAGCAAGGTCTCTGGCAAGTTGAATCCGGGTGGAATTCTCGGACCTATGAGTCGATTCGACGTGCTGTTACCGATGAGGAGCGCAAGAAGGCTAAGACTAATGCCCTGGAATTTAGGACAAAGCATCCCAGTGTGGGGGTGTTGATGAAGCCTTCGCATGTCTACCGTGGGCATTGGCTGGTATGCCTGCCTTCTTCAATCCCTGCAACTTCAATATCTACAAATTAGGCAGTGCACAACACCTCTTCACTCTTGAATTGGCTATTGTTTACAGTTTGTGTGTTCAATAAGCTTCTTAGTTTTATTAGTTTCGAAAAGAAGGCAACATGATCGCCATGGAGATGAGCAATTGTCCTCGTCATAATTTGTCCTGCCTTTGTTTCGGGGGGATTAGTAGAAGGAAATGCGTTCGTGTCCTGAGAGCTAATTGATTATCTCAATCTTAATGGACATATATATATATATATATATATATATTGCAAGTGTTGACAATATGATCGTTTGAAAACTCTTATTAATGATTACAGGGAAGAGATGGTAATCTGTTACAGTCTTACCTAATTAGTTGAGATTCGCACACACCTGCTGCAGACCATTCCATCCGACTTTGCGAAAGTCCATCTACCACTTGAGAGGCGCCAAATCATCTTACAAGATGAATACGAGTGCCAGTGGCAAGCCAACTGGGTTGTATCAAAACAGCATAGCGGCATCAGCGGCGGCTGGGCTGCATTTTCTCTTGACCATCGGTTGGAGGAGGGCGATGTGTGTGTGTTTGAGGTCTTAGACTCCAATCAAGATTCCATTCATCAAGACTGCATCACCATTGTCGTCCATATTTTCCGAGTTGTGGAAATTGATTTGGAACCTGGAACTCGAGGCGGGTGGAGTGAGGCTTATAACCTCGTCCACGGACAGGGCTTACTTCGCCAACGCAAAACAGCAGCAGTAGCAGACACTCCCCAGGACAGGATGGAAAATACTACAGAGTTCGATCACACTGAGGACAGCAGCCCTCGCAAGAGAAAATCTTGCCTCGCAAAAACACTGCGTACTGAGGTTCTCAGTGGCCAATTTCCGAAACGGAGTCGGGAGGAATCAAAAAGAGCTCAGAAAAATGGAGATACTCTTTTACAAACTTACTACCAGATGGACGAGGTAAACCTAAACCCGAAACTGACCGAAGAGAACGAAACTGATACGAAACCAAGGGTCAGGGCCCGGTCGCCTGGGTCAAATGACACATCCAGTTTCACATCCGATTCTCTCGATGATCTTGCATGCGAAGAAAGGAGAATGCACACAGATCTGAAGCCTACCTCAGACGAATTGCAGGCTGCACTCAGACTGGAAAAATTGGCTCACTTGAAAACTGTACCTCCTCCTGACAGTATCAGAGTTAAGACAGAAGTAACTGAAACCGTAGACGAGAAGCCAGCCCCGAGCTTATCCCAAGGCAGACGCAATCGGGTCGGACCTGCTCAGAAATTCCAGTGTGCCAATGAGGAGTTGGAGGAGGAAGGGGACATCAACAGTGAATTAGAGCTTTCGCCAAATCCATGGAGGAAAGCTGTAGATGGTGTGGATGGGGATGGGGGAGGCTCCGAGCGGACATGGTATACGGTGAGTCGTCTTGTGGACAAGAGGCAAAGTCAGAACGGTGAAGAGAACGAATTTTTGGTGGAACTCGTCGAAGAGTTGCCTCCCCTGACGCAACAACACATGATGATTAATTCTAATTCGTCCGAACTCAGGGAGAATGGATTGTGGTGGATCCCTTACAGCCATTTCTCACATGATTTTGCAAGCTGCTATTTGCTAACTGAAGCATCCGAGCAAAAACCAATTTAGCAAAAACCTGACTCGGTGTTCAACTCCTCGGATCCATCGAATTTTGAATGTCCAATCGTCTTCATCAGCGGGTATAAGCTCCTAACCCCCGAATCCAAGCACCAAACCTCCTATTGAAGTTGCTTCAGTTGAATGATCAGGCAGAGGCGGGGTATTCTATTCACACAAGACGGTCTTTCAGGCAATCATCAATCTTGCTGAAATCCGCACTCTTTAAGATTAACTGTTGTGATACATTTCGAGGCATGCTGACTTATGGCAACACCAAATGATTTTGGGTTTCACATAGTTAAAAATGCCATTTCGAGCTGCTATTTGAACAGAAGCATCCAAAAAAGCACCAAAAAAAAGGCAAACCTCACGGTCACTGTATGCGCAGATTGTGACTCGGTATTCAACTCCTCATACCCATCGAATTTTGGATGTGCAATCGTCTTCATCTGCGGGTAGCTTCTAAACCCCGAGCTTCCGGTAGCTTCCCTTCCAGTGTGCATGACCTGAACGCCAAATCCTAACTTAAACCAATGCAGCATTGAGGCAATGTGAGTCGCTTCAGTTGAATGATCAGGCAGAGCGGTACCTATTCAATTCAGACAAGACGAACTTTCAAACTTACTGAAACTCACACTCATTGAAGTTATGCTGTTGTGATACATTTCGATGCATGCAGACTTGTGGCAAACACCGAACGATTGTGCGTTTCACATAGTTTAGAGGCTGTCATTTTCGAGCTACAATTTCAACTGAAGCATCCAAACAAAACACCATTTTAGCACAACTCTCACCACTGCATCCGCAGAATGTGTCTCGGTATTCAACTCCTCATATCCATCGAATTTTGGATGTGGATGACCCAAACCCCAAACCCTAACCCACACCAAGCACTAAGTATTAAAGCAGTGTAATCTACTTCAGTTGAACGATCAGGCAAAGCGGTATTGATTTCAATCCACACGAGACGAACTTTCAAGCACCTCATGCGTGAAATCCATCAAACTCATTCAAATCATTCGTCCTCTGTGAACTTGGTCCACCCCAACATTATCGATTTTGGGGCTGTATCTTGTCTGCCTGGCGCTCTCTCAGTGGCTCTGAAGAGGCCGATTATATGATGATAATCACTACTCGATGGTGTATCAGATAGGTAAGAAGGATGCGGCAAGTAGTCTCTAGTTCGATACATCCCTAACTGACATTTAAGTATATTTGGACAAATCACTTGTGCAAAAATAATAGGGGTGTGTATTTGTGGGGACAAAAACATCAAATGACAACAAAAACAACAATACAACAACCACAACTTTGAGTGTTTGTATTCCGTGTTCGCCAACGATCGTATTTGTGTAGTTTTGCGATCTAGTGTACGTCATATTGGAGGTTGGAATTATCCAACATTCATGCATAAATTCAAATATACTAAATTCCTAGTTTCTTACCACCAATTATGTGCGGTATTGGTTTTTCTGTATGTGATAGGTATTGATATTCATCCTCAAAAAAATCAACACCTATTATGTATGATTAGTCTGGCACATAAGCAATGCTCGGCTCATAATTGGTTGCCTTTCCAAGTGGAGGCCACTTCCAACAACTCTTTTGTGTTATTCTATCCATGTAGAGGACGTTCCATCTATAACAAAAACTTTACATCCATGAGCAGACCAGTTACGTCCCATAACAAATGAGAGTTCATGGATGTCTTGTTGCTGTTGCAGTTCATCATCCACTCTCCTCTCGCCCATTATGTAGTTCGTAGCTATTTAATGAGAATGTAATATTATACCAATGAAAGTCATTCATGTGCTATAATGTCTGAACAACTTGTTGACCCTTCGTTAGTAACAATTGAACTCTTGGGTAAGATGTTATTGCATTGCATCACTACGAATAGTAATGCGCACTAATTGGGATAATCAATGTAATACAAGATAACTAGCAAATCCAAATCACCTTGATAAATTTTCTCATAATTTTGAGAGCTCATATAAATGTCTTGTTTATTATCAAAGTGAACATTCTCTTCTTAAATCATCATATGTGCTCCCCTACACCCCCCCCCCCAAAAAAAAACAACAAAACATGACCCACCCAAATTAAGATGACTATTTTCTCTTCGAATAGATAAAAGATTTTGATTATGACATAGTCCAATCTTCGTACAAATGTCATTTTGATGAGTATTCTTAGACCCCTCACCTAACTGCACCACTCAAATGCAGGTGCCCAATTAAAGATGAATTACCAAATTAGGCCTTCTTACCTATGTTTATCCATGTGTTTTCAAGAACAATGAATGGGGAGAATTGAACTAATGGTCCGAGACGACACTAAACTATTGGATGATGGTGGAGAGATACCCAAATCTCAAGGAAGAGGTTGGCGGTTCGATTCCCGGCTGTGAAATCTCCTCTCTACTTGACAAAAACTTGCCAGGTGGTCAACTACCTCTTGTGTTTTGGTGTTGGCCTGTCGGCCTTCTGTCTCAAAAATAAAAAAATAAAAAATGGGGAGAACTGACTGCTAGTTACATATCAACCAGTTGAGTTTGAGAAATAACCGGTTGAGATTTAGAACTTCAGACAAACTACCCATCAATTTAGAGGAATTTTAAAAATATACATACACCTCAAATTCATAAACAAAAACCGAAAGTAGTCAACATATAATCAGTTGGAGTTGGAAACTATGCCCGGGGAGAACCGGCGGTTAGTTACAGATGAACCGGTTGAGTTTGAGAAATAACCGGTTGAGATTTAGGACTTCAGACAAACTACCCATCAATTTAGAGAAATTTTTAAAATATACATACACCTCAAATTCATAAAGGAAAACCGAAAGTAGTCAACATATAATCAGTTGGAGTTGGAAACTATGCCCGGGGAGAACCGGTTGAGTTTGAGAATTAAGCGGTTGAAGTTGGAGACTTCAGGAGAATTACCGATCATTTTAGAGGAATCTACAGAAGAATATACCTCAAATGTATAAAAGCAACACCGGAAGATGTCAACATGTAACCGGCTGGATTCAGAATCACTAGGATCTTGACGGACTGTGCCCAAAAACTTCCCACGCACTGGTTGGAAACACAGGATCTCGACCGATTATGCTAAAACATCATCTCCCTGGACACTGTTTCAGGAAGACATTCTTTCATAATTGCCAAACATGCTTCCGCTTTCCTATCTTAAAATACTTCATGAAAAGCACCTTTGAACATGTCATGTAATTGCTTTCCTCCCAAACTGGGATTGTGGCACAAGTTAACTTGCTCAGGTCCACACGTTAGAAACCACAAAATGTGATTCATGTGCCGTGTTTCCTTCCAAATAACGCCAAAGAAGATCATTCCAATATGCTTATACATGTCATCCACTTCGGACGTCACTATTTTGACCGAGGTTGATTTGTGGTATTATATACAAAAGGCACTTTTAGACTCTTTCAGTAAAGACATGTAATAGTAGTAAGTACACGACACTAAATATTGCATTTAGTGTCACTTCCTCTTTGGAATTACGCAATGCTATATCTATTTATTGCGTGTCTCATATTCTACCAATGAATTGTCAATTGGTTGTTTGGACATTATAAAACATTAACAACTTGACTTGGTAAAAAATTACATCAATAGTACAAAAAGATGTAGCATTGTGTAACTCCAAATAGTAAGTGACACTGAAGATCATATTTAGTGTAGTTTTCCATTGAGGGCTTAACTTTGGAGCAATGATCAGGGAGATTTTTGGGCATAATCGGTTGAGATCCTAGTGTTTGCAAGTCCAACCGGTTACATGTTGACATCCTCTGGTTTTCCTTTATTAAATTATGGTATACTCTATAAATTCTTCTAAAATGATCGATAATTTTCCTGCAGTCTTGAACTTCAACCGGTTATTTCTCAAATTAAACCAGTTATTTCTCAAATTCAACTGGTTCATCTGTAATTAACTGCCGGTTCTCTCCAATCATTGCTTTGGAGTTGGTGAATGGAGAATATTACATTCTAGAAGAGTAATATGGCACCTATAAGTATGTTGGCACATGCTATGGACTCGTTTAAAATTCTCTCAAACTTCATGTCACATCAAGGTAGACGTGCCTAATTCGGTTACCACTCTTAATCAGACACCTATATTTGAGTTGCATGTGGTTTGGTGTGGCTTCAAGAACGGATGCCACAAAGACATGTGTTTAAAAGAGATTGGACCATGTGCTCAAAATATGATAACCATCCTAAATTCAATAGTCAACTTAATTTGGGGGATTGTATATGATTATTTGATGAGCATGAGAATGTTCACTTTGATAATGATTGAGATATTCGTATGAGCTCCAAAATTTATGAAGAAAGTGGTTACAACCTCAATATGGACTTGCTAACAATCTTGCACTAGTCGCGTGTTTCATATCCTAGGAGAAGTGGGCTAGATGGAAAAAGTAACCATTTAAGATCCATCTACGATACTTTCTATACTTCTAAGATAGCTTATTACTCTATTTCCAGACTTACAAAGTTAAATGCACAATTTAACCTCAATGACTATGTTCACATTTCATCCTATTCCATCTCGGCTTTTGAAATCCGGACATCACTTGCCTCAGAGCTTGGGCTCCTTGGCATCTAAGTAATTTAACTCATCCATCATGGATGAAGAGATTATAGCAATAAAAATGATATAAAATAAACCCTCCTATATTTTTAAGTTGGTGAGAGGGAAAAGCGCATATGAGCGTATCTCTCTCGTTCATCTAACATAAATTGTTAAGATAGTATGCAATATATATGACATTTTTTTAGTTGATTTGACACCATAATCTGTTTTACAAAGACCTTAAATCATTCTATTCAAAGTCATTGAGATGAATCAATCATAAACCTATTGGGGGTCAAATTTCGTGTTGGATAAATAGAGGTATGCTTGTATGCGGCAATTTCCTCTTGGCCTATAAGTTGAGGGCTAATTCATCTCAGTTGGGTGCTATTACTAGACTAATCCGGAGGTTTTAATGATATTATTATAATAAAAATATGTTGGAATTGAGGTCAGCTTTATAATAGGATAGTTCACTACACTAAATAGGATATTTAGTGTTTGATACACTAAATACGAACGCATACACTAAATATCAATAACCCTATGAAAGTAAGTAATATTACATGTAAACTCAAACACTAAATGTCAACTATGGTAATATGTGGAACTTACATGTTTGAATTTAGTGTTAGTAAGGATATGAAAAAAAAATTAGCAATGATAAAAGGAGAATTCCAACATATCTTCTAGCATATCTTCTAACACTAATTGTCAAAAGATTGACAATTAGTGTTGAGCAGGGTAGGGTGGTAACAACATTAAATATAATAAAACACTAAATATCCTATTTAGTGTATTTTTTCAGTATTCCGATAGATGGTTTCTCTAGACATCACAAAGCTCTAACCTTGCCCCCTTTTTAATTGTTTGCATCTATGACGCATTCATACATGTGACATGCCACATTCATACAAGTTTTCGAAGGCCTAACATATGTAGACCCTATGTGGTCACTCTTCTAAATTGGACACCTATATGTGACTAGTGTATGGCATGACTCGTAGTTAAAAACGGACAATAAGGAAACATGATCTACGAAGAGATTGTGTGCTCAAAATATAGAGACCGTTCTAGAATCAACTGTGAACTCAATTGAGAATGTCTTTGCAATTGCTTACAAGACATGAAATCTTCACTTTAATCTTTTACAACTTTCGCATCTACACTCCGATTCAATAACTAAAAATGACAATCTTTGTGACCACAATTGCTACCCTTGTGAAATAAACCCCAAGTTAATCCAACGGCCAACATTGTATGTGGATTTTGAAGTGCACACAATAGGGCTAAACACCCTATGCAAAAACTATCCAACCAAGAGTTCAACAACCAATCAACGCTCTTACATGGCCCTGGGACGACTTCATGGTCCATGGTGTAAACATCCCCTAAGTTAAGGTTCCACAACAATATGTATCATCCTCTTTTAGTCACAGTCTATGTAAATTTGTTAATAGGGTTTAATTCAATTGTGAATCTCTTACAAGTGGCCTACAGTAAAATATGTGCACACAACATTTGCACATGTGTGAATGTTTATGTGTGTGTGGTGTGGCATGTATGTGATGAGGTGAGATTAATGGGTAGTAGAATCATGAGTTCAAATCCAGGCTTAGACAATCTACTAAATGTATAGAAAATTTGCAGTATAGTTGCCTAGTCCATTGCGTGCGTTAGTGGTCTAGTTGTGAAGAATTTTGCACTATGTCAAGTGATATTTACTCAATGAAGTTACTATATGGATTTACATGTGGGTAAAAAAGGTTCCAAAAATTGGAGGTAAATTGATATCACCAGAGTTGCATAAGTGTCAAAAGTGAAAAGTAAGGTTTTTGTGAGGGGATTCCACCTTGTTTTGTTCTATTTTAAGCAATGCACCATCATTAATATATGTATCAATACTCCTTTAAAGTAACTCCCATTTGTTGACAAGGACCTTATGTTGGTGTCACTCTAAGTGTATTTATCAACATCGTAGGTGTTAATGACATCCCTCCCACCATGTAGTGATCATGTCACCCTCCCTAATTTTCAATAATTAAAAAGCTATTATAACATTAGTCAGTGGGGTGTTGTGAGCCACTCAAACTACTCACGGTTTGAGTTAAGGCTCATTGCCTACAAAAACAAAGAAGTTAGTAATAGAAATAGTCA
Organism: Polytrichum formosum; assembly: GCA_964035585.1. Classification (NCBI taxonomy): domain Eukaryota; kingdom Viridiplantae; phylum Streptophyta; class Polytrichopsida; order Polytrichales; family Polytrichaceae; genus Polytrichum; species Polytrichum formosum. The sequence goes on along the minus strand of OZ037938.1, from coordinate 50,504,650 downwards.
ATATAATATGTGAATACCAGATTTTGAGACATCCGCCTGTGGATGCGAGTTGTCTAAGAGACTAGTATTAGATCTAGACCGACCCGGGTTTGAATCCGGTTGGTTACATTGATTGGTGCTATTCCAAATTGAACTAGTGTTAAAGCATGAATAATCTATAGGTAAATACATAGAAGAAGTTATTACGCGCGTGTGCATAAAATCTTCTCAATTATATTTTATCTTTTAGAAGCATTTTATTAGTTACCCGCGTGAATTAACCAAACCGCTCGCGGTTGGGTTAAGGTTCGCGGTCTAAGTTGAAAGAAAATTAGTGATTAGAAATTAGATTAAGGTCAACTAGTTAGTATGAAGAAATTAGAACAAAAAACAGCATAAAATAGCGTCGAATAGATGAAGAACAACGTAGGACAGCGTCGAACGAATGAAAAACAACGTAGGACAATATCGAACGAATGAAGAACAACGTAGGACAGCATCGAACGAATGAAGAACAGCGTAGAACAACGTCGAATGAAGGACGGCGACGAATATAGATGAATGATAGATGACGACGAACGGAGACGAACGGAGGACGGCGGCAAACGAAGACGAACGGAGGAGGACGTCATGCAGATGAAGTCGGGGCTGATGAAGGCCGTTGGATCTAGGGATTAGAGAAAAGTGGCTAGGGTAGTGACGGCCGTGGATACCAACCGTTGGATCTAGGGGTTTAGATCAAGATAGTTAGGGTGGTGATGGCCGTAGATGCCAACCATTAGATGTAGGTATGATTTGATCTATGGTTAATAATGTTTTATAGTTGGAAAGGATAGTTCCATGAAGGAGAGCACTATGAACACTTCATTTGAAACTTGTCAATTCTCACTCTCGCGGTTATGATTATCTCTCTCTTCTTTCTCTCTATGTAGGTAGAACAAAGAGTCTATAGAATGATAGAAATAGGAATGTTGGACAAAAAAATTTATGAACCCTATGAATGTTAAATAAAAGGGTTTTTGAATCCTATTGAAGAGTTGTATTATCGCCTAGTTGCATTAACTTTAACATCCTAAATTATTAATTATATGAATTATCATTTCATCTCTTGCTCTATTATTTTCTACCTTAGTCTATGCATTATTTTTGCATTCACCTTTGCATTAATTTCTGTATTATATTCTGCATCAGCCCTCTCCATTAATTTCTTATGCTAGTCTTCTGCATTAGGCTCTACCTTAGTTTCATGCATCAACCCTCTGCATTAATCTCTTGTGTTAGTCTTCTACATTAGGCTCTGCCTTTGTTTCCAGCATCAACCTTTTGCATTAATATCTTGTGCTAGTCTTTTGCATTAGGCTCTGCCTTAGTTTCCTGCATCAGCCTTCTGTATTATGTTTTGCATCAGTCCTCTGTATTAATCTTTTATATTAGTCTTCTACATTAGGCTCTGCGTTAATATTTTGCACCAGTCCTCTGTATTAATCTCATGTATTAATTTTTTGCATTAGGCTCCGCCTTTAGTTTCCTGCATTAGCCTTTTGCATTAGGATCTGCGTTAATATTCTGCATCAGTCATTTGCATTAATTCTCTACATTAGGCTCGGTGTTAGTATTATGCATTAAACTTTGCATTATATTATGCATTAATCTTCTGTATTATGCTTTATATTAATGTTTTGCATTAAACTCTGCATTATTTTCTGCATTAATCCTCTGCATAAGACTCTACATTGGTGTTCTACATGAGCGTTCTACATTCTAGAAATTAGAAGGTCATTGCTTGGAAGGCACTAGAGTAGTGTACCCATCCGACCAATCTTGTGGGATTGTTACTTCGCTTGGAGTAACAATTATCACCACAGGTGTATATGTTCAGTGGGCTTTAGAACAAGATAAGCAATATGCTTGCTACCCAAGCTCTATATTCCTTGTACAAATTATAATTAATTTAAATCTCATAGCATGGAGTTCATGTTGGGACAATAACAATGAAATGTGATATGTAAGGGAATAAAAATAATGCTTACAATTGAATGATTATTTTAATATTGTATTCGATGTCATTTACTATTTTGGAATTTTGCAATGCTATAATTTTTTTTTAAATATGTCATTTTTTGGCCAACAAAGATCAAATTGGTTGTTTGGACATTATAAAACATTAACATCTTTACTTGGTAAAAAATTACAATAATAGTAGAAAAGTATAGCATTGTGGGATTCCAGATAGTAAGTGACACTAAATATAATATTTAGTGTAGTAATATAGGTGGGAATTGCAAATAGGAAAGGGAGCTTTCTAACTCTGCTCATAAATGTTATGATTGTAATCCACACCAATTGAAATGTAAGTAATATATATATATATATATATATATATATATATGCTTGTGAAAGGCACTCATGGCTGGTGCACTTCCTTAAAGCAGGTGACCCTCTTGTGAACACTTCCAACCCTAGTATAAACATATAAGTATGGCTTGAGGATTGTCTCACATGGTTAGCAATTGCGATTCACAAAGATGTCATGTTTCATAAATGGTATTGAGATGCAAAACTTGTAAGAAGTCACCATGACGTTCATCCTTCTCTTAGAGTGATCGTGTAAGTAGGCCCTCCCACATTGTGCTAATTGTTAAATCTAAAATGGTGTCTTTAGTTTGACCACAAAGTCCAATCTCATCATACTTAAGACATGTCTTTATGGTGTCCGTTGTTAAGCCCTAAGTTCCCAAGCCAACTCACTTTTAGTTGATGGATTTCTTCCCTACATTAACCCCATCTAACTCATTCATCCGCAATCAAAATAACTATAATACATCAAGCTAACACGGCTATCTACCCATAGACACATGAGCCATGTAATTTGGAGATGATTAGAATGTGTAAAAAATGTCAAAGTGGGAAGTGGTCATGTTTGTGTTGTGTTGGGAGCTCATGTGAGAGTGTTGACTTCAATCAATGGTTGCTGCTCCAATGCAAACTTTGCATAAACATCAATGATGTTTCTTTTGGAAAAAATGATTTTTTTAATGTTCATGTAAAAGTGGCCTTTGTGCTCACACCGACCGTTCAATTTAACATTTGGGTACTCTCCAATGTTTCAGGGAATTCTTTGCTTTCATGTGGTTAGAAATATGGGACAATTTGCATACTCCAAATGCAAGGTGGCTAGCCTATTGTAGTTTGCACATTTTGGCATGAGAAATTATGAAGGTGCTCAATCGTTGAGTTGTTCCCATCTAGTGGATCACACAAGCATTCCACTCATTTTCCAGGTGAATTTGATTGGTCAAAGGTCTTTTTGGGGGATAAAACAAGGCATTTTCTTTTTGTGCTTCCTTTCCTCCAATTGTTATAACCTAACAACCCAAAGAGCTATTCATGCCCATGTTTTCCCCTTGAAATAGCCCATCCCCACATTTCAAGATCCTATGGATAAATCCCATTTTAACCCCAAACATGTCCATGAAAATCTTACGACTAACATTGACTGAAATGCATTGTTACAAGCCTTGCCTTGGGAGAGAGAGGGAATTACTGTACACGAGCGTAGTACCCTCTCATTCATCCAACATGAAAACCCTGCAATAGTATGCATCTTGGAGATTACTTTTTAAAGTCGATTTGACACCGAAATTAGCTTTTAAGACCTCAAATTAGTCCCCTAAAGGTCACTTGAGATGAACAAGCAACAAACCTATAGGGAGTCAAGTTTTTCGTTGGATGGATGAGAAGTATGCTCATGCACGATAATTCCCTCTCGCTCAATTGCCATGTACCACTCAAAAGCGAGGTGTCCGTTTAAGAAGAGTGGCCACAATATACAGGCCCACGTAAGTACCTTAGGTGTAAACATCAAACCCACAAATAGCCTTTCGGTGCTTGGATTGGAACTTGAAAGGATGGCTTTCAAATCACAAATAAGGCCACCCAGGCTTTGCCAGATTGAGCAGATACGTCTTTAATTGCCCGGTGCTAGGAGTGGCCGGCCTTTCATTGTAGAAATGACGCATGACAAGGAAGGGCACTAAGTGAACTTAAGTGAGGCAGGGACACTGTAATCGTGTCAGTTAGTTACGGATGAAAGCGCACTCTTGAGATTGAGGGGAGAATTATTGCATAGTAAAGGAAGAAGGAAAAAAAAACAAAAACAAAAAAACAACAACAACAAAAAACAACTCTTGAACAATGTCGGTGCACCGACACAACATATCTAAGGAGCTGGATGATGGTCTATTTCTAAAGAAGGAAAGAAAGAAAGAAAGAAAGAAAGAGGTTGTAAATTAAAATATTCTGAATTTATAGTTGCTTGTTGAAAACTCCACAATAGGTGCATATTCCGAGTGCTCCTTGTAAACAAGGAATCTTGGGAATAAAGAAAGCATATTCTTTCCTGATATATGTTTTCCCGTAACGCAACCAACGAGCTAGGTATTGTTATGTGAATGAAAGATTGTTCTCCCTTAAGGCCCACCGGTTTTGAATGGTTGTTTTTTTATCTTCCAACTTGGCCATTTTTCTTGGGATAAGAAACATGCAATTAGTACAAGATGGGTAGCAAATTATCCAAATTGTAGCTGTGGGTGGCCACTTTCTTCATGGTTTCTAGGGTTCATATGAATATTTTATTCATTATCAGAGCGAAGATTCTTGTGTTCATTAAATGGTCCTCCCCCTCCCCAATGATTATCTTGATTGTTGTTGTGAGCCTCAAAATTGCCCCCAACGGCAAAGAGGTTCACAATTGAGGTTTTAAAGCAAAAACATCATATTACAAATAGGGAAATTTAGCCAAAAAACCATTTAGATTAAGATGGCTTAGAAAGAAAATCCTATGAGGTTGGCTAGATGTGTTTTACCCTTGGGATAAGAATCTTGAGCAAATAGGGAATTAGAAACCAAAAGGGTAAAAAGAAAATATACTTTATCCGAATTGAAAATATGAAAAGAGTGGGCTAATAAGTAAGTAGGTTAAATTAGAAGCAACCAACTCAAGTAAACATTTCATTGACAAAAACCAAGTGGCGGCAAAAAATGAGTATTTTCGGAAGCGGCCAAGGAAAAAAATGAAGGTAATAATCACAAGTGTAAATTTTTTTGTCAACTACGGCAAAGATGCCATATAGGTGCTCTTACCAACCAAAATTAAAATTAAAATTAAAATCACAAAGCTTTTGTTAGGGTTTGGGCAAATGGGTTGTAAAGTGGCGTCCCCTCCCATTCACCACCGAGGGCTTGGTTCCCACCGTTTAAGGGAAGGGATCTCTTGGTGAACGGGAGGAAGAGGGGGCCTAACCCTTCATTGAAAGGACATAAAAATTTCTTCTTCTTCTCGCAATTATCGCTTCATCTCTTCATTAAGCACAACGAAGTCCTTAAAAATTCTAGTTAAAAAAATTATCTCTTCAATTCTTCATTTCGTAGAACGAAGCCCTCTAAAATTTTAATTAGGAAGAACAAACCTTGTTCCCCTCAATAAAAAATAAACATCTCTTTCCATATTTCATTGTGGAGGTAAGTTCAAATTTTTGTAGTTAGATTTTTTGAGAGTGAGGTAGTGTGTTTTTTAACACACTCTTAAATAATTGTGTCATTTTCATTCAAATGTTGTGGACACAAAATTTATAATTTAGTTTTCAGATTTTGTAATAAATCTTGCCTTTGAAGTTAATTTTCTAACAAATCGAAGCTTGTTAAAATCAGAGTTAGTGAGTAGAAGTTATGAGTGTTTGAATAAGGTATCTCAGCTGCCTCTTAAATTATAAACATTGACTTTATAAGCTCATATATATAAGAAGAAATATAAAGTTGCTTCAATATTTGGTTGTGGATTTTGTTTTGAGATTTCTAGAAAGTGTAAGCTTATTGAAATCAAAGTTAATGAGTAGAAGCTATAAGTATTTGAATGAAGATATCTTAGCTATCTCTCAAATTATAAACGCTGACTTTGTAAGCTTATATATATAAAAAAAACATGCAATTACTTTAATATTTGGAGAGGTTGTAGATCTTGTTTTGATATTTTTAGAAAACATAAGCTTGTTGAAATCAGAGTTAATGAGTAAAAGCTAAGAATGATAGAGTAAAGATATCTCAGTTGCTTCCCAAATTATAAGCACTGTTTTTGTAAGCTCGTATTTAAAGGATAAAACATGCAGTCACTTTGATATCTGTTATAGATCTTGTTGTTAGTTTTTTTGAAAATAAAAAATTATTTCATTTGAAGCTTGTAAGCAAAAATTATGGATATTCAAGTGAAAGGGTGTCTGCGGCCTTAAAAGAAGAGGTTCGTCTATCCAAGATTGGAAGAGATCAGTTGGTGTTGTAGGTGGCCGAGAGTTGGAATAAGGATCGATGCTCGTGGCTTGGAGTAAGGATTCTGCACCAACCATTGCCAAACCAAGATAAGAGTTAACCGATAAACTCTTTAACCCTACATTCTTTAATTTAAGAATGGAGGGAGTACAACAAAGATAAAATCCTAATCCAGTCTAACTATCCATGTAAGGCTAGGGGACATTACCCATCTAGCTGCCGAAAAGAGATTTCAACTTTCATGTGTGCGGAGCCTCTCGATTAAGTGTTGTGGTAGTAGTTTTTTCATTATAGCTCGTTCGTGTGGAGTGAAATTGGGTTAATAACCGGCATGACCATTCTGCATGTTGTAGGTGATAAGGTGAAAGTAATGATCCACGAAACCACCATCATGTTGTTGGTCCAAAGGGTTGGAGGTGATGGCCTCAACCCTTGAAGATTGTACAACAGGTTGAACACACAAGTTGTCTTATTCTCCGGTTCCATTAAGTTAAAATTTCGTGGTCTAACCGTGTTAAACTAATTAACAACCAACAAAATTTGTACAACCCCCGTGGATAAAAAACCAACCGGAAACTTAACTCGGAGGGTTGACACTACCCTTCCGGCACCAAAGATCGGAAGGTGTAAATGTCAATCAACCTTCAAGAGATCCGCACAGGGCCCTGAAGGGTTCGGGTTAGGGTGTACACCAAACAGATAGGTGGTGATGCCAAAATCTATGAACTTAGTAATATAGGCTCTGTTCAATTAACCATAAACTAAGAATGAAGATTGAAAGGGTGGAACTTAATTAAGGTCCCCCCGTTTAGAGAATTTATTCCATAAAAGGTAAGAAATTAGATATGGCCCAACTGATTAAGCAAATCCACTCGTTATCCCGTCAACTCATACAAGGAATAACTAAAGGCCACACACAGAATGTGTAGGCTAGATTATTTCATTCATTAGGGTTAGGTTTCTTTGATCCCAAGGCTAGTGCGTCTACGTTTAGACTAGGATAGATTAGGCATTAGGTTAGGGAAATTGATGTAGCTTAGATAATTACCTTAGGTATTTATAATTTAGGCATAACCTACTGAAGGGATACGACACGATTACCAAATCCCTCCACAAACCGAAGCACTCATGAAATATCATAACATCCGGGTTCGCCTTGGGAACCTGCCAAAGCAAGCCACCCTTACCGAAGGGCTTGTGCGGTACTTTTAGGCTCCCTCAGAGAAGGGTGTCCAAAAGCACCACAATTGTGCCTAAAATGGTTATTATATTTTGAGTGTGCAATGCAATTTCTTTTAAACAATGTCTTTTTGGTATCCGTTCTTGGAGCCACACCAAACCACATACCACTCAAATACAAGTATTTTAATATAAAAAATTGAATGAGGGTTGTCTAACTCAAACATTGATTGTATCTCACCAAGTGTCTAAATAAAATCATGGCATAAGTACTAACTATGTTCATTATGAGTCATGACTGTCCAAGGTAATGTTCTTCCACCGTACCAAATTATGTTGTATCTTAATTCCACATGCAAAAGTTGTAAGGACTTATATGTATATCGATAGATGACCCAAAACCAACATGGGAGCCTAGTGTTAAGGTGGTTCTCAAAATCAATCACATATTTACTATGCAAGATTTTAGGACCGTCTATCTTAAGTGTAAGATGGCAAGCACAAAGATATTAGTGCTTATGCAATGCATGTGTTGCATGTGTCTTTGCAACTCCATGTAGCAAGTATCATAGGTGGTGGATAATCAATGTGGAATGGGGGGAGTACAAGCATACTTCTCATCCATCCAATAGTATACACGTTGGAGGATATTTGATGTAGACAATTTGACACTAGAGTTTGCTCTAGATAAAACCCCAAATTTCTTTGTTGAAACACATTGGATATAAATCAACCACAAACCTATAGGCCACAAGATGTTTAACAAGGGTGCATATTGGAAGGTATGCTCGTATGCACCAAGTTCCTCAAATTGTCTTAAGATAGTTGGCATTCATGTGAGGGGGCCTGGGGGTTGGACTTTGTGTACCATGTACGAACGAACATGAGTGTAGAAAGGGGTGTTATTTGAGGCATTAGGATACATATTATACAAAAGAAAGAGGTATTGTTTTTCTCTAGTGTGAACATTTAAAAATTTTGAATTTTGAATTTTGAATTTTGAAGTAAAGGTAGATGTACAAAAGGGAGCCTTAGGTTTAGAAAATAAAATTTCAAACAAATGTGCTAGTTTCATCCTATTTATGTTTTCATCCCTTGTTATTTATTGCCTTAGCTTCAATTAAGTGTGTTTTTTGGGTCAGATAATTATAAGTTACATCCTACATGGATGCCAAAGTGTTTAGTGAATTTCTCATTAGAAAGTGAAAGTAGATTGTGTATGTAACAAAGACATGTTTATTTCATGATTTATATTTTATATATGTAGTGGAGGCATTTATCACATCAAATTGAAAAAAACGTAGTATATATGAACAAGTTCATTTTCTAGCCTATTGTTAGTACGTCTACATTTTTTTATTAAAAAAATTCTCATATATAGGGGGTTTTATTCCTTAGCCACCCCCACACATCATTTAGGTCTCCAATGAAGAGTCCACAGCCCGGGTGAGAGGGTCTGATAAAACCTATCCCCTATAGAATGAAGGCTATATCATCCTAACTTAATCCCACATAACATTGCTAACCTTCATTCTCCCTCATCCTTTTCAAATAAAAGAGATGCCATGCTTCATCACGGCCTTGCTGCAAAACTAAAACTTAGGCCATTAACTTTGAGAATCACAACCCATTGATTTCCGGCCCTTGGCTCTATTATCCTCTTGCCTAGGGTGAAGAATCATGAACTTAGCAATGTTATGGAATTAAACAAAATCACACTCTTAGTTGATGCTAATTCTGGAATCAAATATGTTACATTTGTTTTTACAAAAAATGAGCTACAAAAAACTTCCAACATTTTCACCTTCAATTTACATGATTGCCACAAATCTGCAGTGTCGGTTGCAAGCATGCAATGGTTGGATGGAATGGTGTCAATTTTATCTCCATCAAGGAGGGAAAACACGGACTTCAAGTTGATTGCCAATGTAAGTACAGTACTTACCGTTTGGCTATGAACCAATGTATGGGGAGAAGTGACCGCTAGTTTCAAATGAACCAGTTGAGTTTGAGAAATAACTGGTTCAAATTCAAGACTTCAGGAAAAATGATCGATCCATTTAGAGGAATTTACAGAATATTCCTCATTTTATTAAAAAAAACTGAAGATGTCAACATGTAACTGGTTGGTCTTGAAAACACTAGGATCTTGACCGATCATGCCCCAAAAATCTCCCCGGACACTGCTATGAACTTTGTTGAATGTTTGAAGAACATAAATAACTTAGGAAGGAGTGGAGTGCAACTTTATGACTTCCAAATGGGGTAGATTGCATATGAAATGATCTAAAATGAAATAAAACTGATTTTAAAGTTTTGGAAGCCAAAAGACTTATGGGACTAGTAAAATACAATAGAGTTATTTGTAAAGTGGAAAATAGGTGAATCTAAATCATGAGTTTTGGGAGAATCTTCATCAAATTCCATTTGTAGTATCCTCTATCATACTTCTAATAAAACCTCATAATTTGAGACGGTCCACCTTTTTGTAAAATTGAGTTTGTTTGAGAGAATTTTTGGATTTTTTTTGCCAAATTTTGAGTTTGGATCCCTTGGAATAGACATCACACTCTTCCACATGTCCCATATGGCCCGAGGTGGCTTTACCCTCCTCATCTATTTGGATGATTAATTGTCACTTGTTATTATTTTGAATCTAAAAGAATGTCAATGATTTAAGAGAAGGTGGAACACTCTCCTCTAATAGGACTAATTAGTATTACCGCTTGTTATTTAAATTATGAAAGAATGTCCACGATTTTAGCTCCACTAAGTAATAAATGTACAAATCTTGAAGTGTCTTTACTTTATGGATACACTCATATACACCCCCAAACCTTTAATTGAACACATAATTGTCTAAAATTTGTTTAAAACATAATAAAATTACATAAAATTGATGTTTTTCTGCAAATTTTTGTAATGTTGCCCTCAATTTTAAAATAAATTCAAGGAATATGAAAAAACCCCAACTTCAAAATCTTTAAAATCATGAAATCTATGTCCAAACCAAATTTAGCCGTTATCTTTTGAGCAATACTTTTGATGATAACTTTTGAAGATCTCATCTTAATATTTGAGTACCTAACACACCATTAGAGGGTGGCATGTAAAACATTCTAGTTTAAACAACACTTTGCTACTACTTTTAAGATTTGGGCGAACCAACCCATACACTTGTTCCTTGTTGGATGCCTAAACCCTTGCCTCCAAGGAACCAATGTACAGTTTGTTTTGCCCCAACCCTACTTTTAAGTGTTTGACCAAAAGAATTATGGTTTTAGCACCTGGAGCACTTTTTCTGTATACTTGATTGTGCTTGCTTCCTTGGAACAATGTTTGGGGAATTTTTTGGGCATAATAGATCAAGATCCTTTAGATTCCAAGTCCAACCGGTTACATGTTGACATGTTCTAGTTTTTTTGAACAATTTGAGGTATATTCTTCATATTCCTCTAAAATAATGGGTAATTTTCTTGAAATCTTGAATTTCAACTAGTTCAGACCTTGGATAGCTAGCCAACTAGCATCACCTAGCTAAATTTTCTGGGCCACTATTTGTCACTTAGCTTGAGCTAGCTAGGTTTACCGAACCTAAGATTCTTACTTAGTTTTCGCTAGCTAACTTTTCTGGAACTCTCATTTTCACTCAGCTTTGACTAGCTAAAAATTTGTGTGACATGCATATTCATTCTAAACTAGAGAGAAATCCATTCAAACGAAACCAAACAATATATATTCAATTGTATTGCTCTCGGTTGGCTTTGTATGTTCATGTTATTGCACAAGGAAATTGAAAGGCTTAAAATCATCATGTATAGTCAGCTTCCTCACTTTCGACTGGCATTGTTGATAGATCATCATCTTCGTCATCATCGTCATGATCATGATCATCTTCTTCATTTTCATTATCATCGGAATTGTCTATGTCATCTAGCAATTCAGGACGAGATGGAATCAAGGTGTTCCAAATTGGAGATTCCACGACATCTGTTGGATTATTAGGAATTAGGCTCATATTCAATTTCAAAAACATCGCTATTGCAACGAGTTTGGGTCTGAGAGATGACCATTTGGGTGCAATGACATCATTTATTCCATCGAGATTGCATTCAGATTCCAACTAGCTATTAGCTAACTTCAGCTAGCTAACTTTCCTCACCCGGATTATGACACTTAGTTTTAGCTAGCTATTCTTTTATTCACCGAATTCCTGCGTAACTTTAGCTAGTTGGAGCTTTTAACTAGCTAAATAGCTGCCCACTTAGTTAGATGTCCAAGGTCTGAACTAGTTCATTTGTAACTAGTGGTCGGCTCTCCCTGTTCATTAAGCTGGAAACCGAAATGGTTATGTCCAATAACCTTGCTTAGACCTTTGGCCTTGGTTCCCTAGTCCCTATCAGTGGACGGGGAGAATCAACTAGTGCCTGCTATTACTAGATGAACCAGTTGAGTTTAAAAAATAACTACAGTAGTTGAAGTTCAAGACGTCAAGAAATTACTGATCATTTTAGAGGAATCTATAAAGTATACTTCAAATTAATAAAGAAAAACTGAAAGATCACAACATGTAACCGGTTGGACTTGGAAACACTAGGACTTTGACCGATTATGTCCAAAAATCTCTCCGGACATTGGTCCCAAGACCCTAGTCCGTCCGGGGGGTCACAAGGGACGTCCTCCAAGGCGGTGTCACTAGGTGCGTGGGCGCGAGTATATGAAGAGCCGACTCGGCTACTCAACTCCACAATTCCCTACTACTATTACAGCCGCCACACTCGCGCTCTCCTCCTTGATCTCCATCGATCGAGCCTAGCTGCATCGAAGATCCAGGTCCCGTTGCGAGGAATTGCGCAGCTACTTAGCAATTTGCAGAAGGAGAAGGAGAAGAAGAAGAGGAGAAGGATGGGGATGAAGGTCATGGCGGGTGGGCAGTGCAGGGCCGCAGTGGTGATGCTGGTGGCCACGTTGGTGGCGATGGCGATTGTGGACGAAGCGGGGGCGGCCTGCGGGAACGTGAACACGCTCATCAGCTGCCTGCCCGCGGCCAAGAATCCGGGAGTGAACCCCACGCCCAGCTGTTGCCAGGCCATGGCCAACTTCGCCCAGGGCGGCACCCCCGACGGCCAGACCTGCCTGTGCCAGGCCATCAGCAACCCCACGGCAACGGCCGCAGGGGCCAAGCCGCAGCTCGCCGTCCAGATCCCCCAGAAATGCAACCTCAACTACAAGGCTGGCTATGTCTGCAACGGTAAGTATGTCATGAGCTCAGCTGCTAATTAACTAACTAACTGGCTGGGTCCTCATGATGCATGCATTGGTACCACTGATGGATCTGAAATGGTGTGGAATTGCTGCATTGATCAGTTTGTGGACATGTCCAATGGAAGTGTTCATGCATGGCTAATACACCGCTCGCACATGCCAATGTCCAACGTTTGGGTAAAATGTCTCAGTTGAAAGTCATGACTCACACGAGGATGAGAAACCAATGAAGTTGTCACCATTCGCAAGCGAGGATTTGTGGCGAGCAAGGAAATTTGATCATAACTCATCCTAGTGTATGTTTTGAGAGTAAAACGTTCAACGACCGTGTACAACACTGATCGGACGATCGGACGTCGAACATTCTCGACGTCCGACATTAAAGTGCACATAAAGGTGGCTCCCCATCAACTTGAGGAGGGTCCTTGATGGTCTGCGACGTCGGACGTTCGCCATATGCGAGTAGTGTGTAAGGGACTGAAGGGGCATGTCGATTGGAAGTGCTGATGCATGGCCAATGGAGAGGAGACACCCTTCCTTTCTGCACCATTCGAAATGTACACCTCACGTGAGTATGAGTGAGGGGTGGTGTCCCCTCTCCCTTACTCTAGTCGGAGTGGCTGCACCAGTTCTGGGTTGAAATTATACCATGTAGCTGAAGAACTCGCATCCTGCTCGCTAATCAGCAACATGAAATTATGTGGACTTGTGATGATGTGCAGGTCTCCAGGTTCCCGGAGGTCACCCATAGAGTGTAGCAACGCGCAGTTCATCATGCAGTTGGGATGCAGTTCTGCAATTATATGTACCGATCCGTTTTGTCGAAGCTTCGGCACAGACCCCAGGGCGTTCCACACACATACATATATATTTAAATATACATAAATATACTTATGCAGGAGTTTAAAATAAGAGGCAAGTTCGATGGGCTACCATCTTCCAGCGATATGTAAGTGCTTTGTCTGAGACAATGTAGGGGCATCTGTAATGATATATTAGCGTAAGCTAGATAGTGATAGTCTCAGGTACTATCAAGCTTGACGCTAATCTCAACCGACTTAGCAAGCCTCACCTCGTGTGGTAAGGTGGACTACAGGTTGCTACCGAAAAATATTTTTTGAGTGCATATTTACCAATTTGATTAAGTGCATTTTATCGAAAAAAATCCTGTTTTTGTTCGTACGTACGTTGCAATAGCTCATACACTACAGGAGTTTTGGTTTGAGACTACATCGAATGTTTTAATTAACTTCCTGGAGGCTGACGTTGGCATCCATGTCTCGGTCTTTGTTGAGCTGCAAGGGGACTGCAAGTACTAATAATATTTCCCATGTAAGCCTGTTAAAATGTATAAACGCAAGATTCTATGAACGACTTCTGCAAATGAGGTTTATATTAAAAAGACATGTAGGACCTTGTTAATACATTGATATTATACATTGATATTTGTCGGAAACCATACTCCCACGTGATCCATCAAATACTATATTAAGAAAACATATTATTCCTCAATCTATTCCCCAATACCTCTGCACACAAATTTCAGATTCATGGTCAAGGTTTCTTCAAGATTTGAAGTGAGATCTCAGAAACTATCAGGGCTCAGAAACTACCTTTGATGTTCTATAGTGTCCATTTGTACGCTAGGATAGGAGGGAGTCGTTCATCACAATGTGTAAAACAATGTCTCTTGTCACTCTAGCTGCAGGTTGAATGCCCATAAATCTATGGGTGCACAAAATAGAGTTCCTTGTGATGATGTATTTTCCAAAATTTCTCTGTCGATTAAGTCCTCTCATAACTTGCAAGTGAATGAAGCCATCATGCACAGGTCAACAATTCGAGGACCCACCATGCCCCATATTGGAAATTACTTCCTGCAACATGGCCACTAAATGACAATCAAATTAACCAGCGACGATGTAATCTGTGCAGTCCTCAATTGAACGCTGATAGATATTGTAAATCTTCCCTACGTATACCCTCTGTTGGGTTGAAATTGTTCAATGGATTGTGTAGATTGTCTCCATATCACTCTAGCTACGCACATGAAGCACCAGCTGCAGGTTGAATGCCCAGGAAAGGGATGCAGACAATATTAATAGAGCTGCTTGTGTTTACGTCTTTTGGCAAAATTAAACTCTGTCGAGTCCCCCCATACTTAGTTTGCAGTGAACAGAGCCATCATGTCCCATATATATTGGAAACTTCTTCCTGCTACCTGGAACAATGCCATGACTAAATGACAATCCAATTAACCAGTGAAGATGTAATCTCTGTAGTCCTCAATCAAACGCTGATGGAAAATGGTACATCTTGACCCCCCGCTCATGGTTGATAGTAGATGTTTTACTTGACCACAGAGATTAGTTTTCTTTCAGGAGTGGTGAAGACTGTGAAAATGGCTATAACCTGTTACATATTTTCTTGCAGATTAATTGAAGTGGTCATACCATACATCCTGAGCGAGCTATACTAATAGATTAGCAGTACAAGATTACTTCACTACAGAACGATAGATTTGACTGATTTAGTAGCGACATTCAGTACCTTTCAGGCCTTGCAGCTGCCAGAACAGTGTGAATTACTCCGTGAAACCTGTCTGACTTAGACATGAGGCCGGACAACACGTGATCATCACCTGACTACTACGACACTTTACACTAAGGTAATGCGAGTGTTCTTCGATCACTTTCCTTACTCGGACACCTGTATTCGATTGGTGTGAGGTTAGGTGAGGATCAAAGACCAAACACCATAAAGACAAATGCTTAAAAGAGATCGGGCTTTGTCTTTATATTTTATTAAATAGTTGACACTCAATAGTGAACATTATTGACAGGACCTTTGCATTCAGTTAAGGAATCAAAAATTGCACTAATAATAGTCATAATTAAATTAGGGGAGCTTTGATTTCCAAACCAGTTTTTGTGTTGATGTTTCATCATAAAATTTGCTAATGCAACACACATTTTAAGATGTGAATATGATCAATTGCAAATGGAGAACAAGCAAAACTAATTGAATAAAATCCACATATTGTAGAGCTTGAGGTCCTATAGTAAGTACAATTAAGTTTGAATGGACCAAAAACCTACATGGAGTCTTACGTTTCATGCAATGAAAAATGTCTCAATTGGATTTTGCGTCAAAGCCAGACCACCTCAAAGAGGTGAGTCTAACACAAAACCCGGAGACCATTGAGACTTCGAAATCTCACAACTCTTGATTTATCAGATCTTATTGTGTAGAAGGGCTCACATAAATAACTTGGCAACGAGATAGCATTTGATCGAGAGCCCAATTGCTTAAGTCTTTACATTATTACAATACTTCAATGTCTGTAACCACATAATATCCAATTTTAATCTTCTATGGTAAACCTTCGGGTGAGTTTCAAGAGCCCTCATAATTTCATGGTTGTGGCCATTATAATGTAAGGCATTCTTAGCTGATGCGGACTTCCCTTGAACTCAATTCTACTACTTTAGTTTAGCTTCAGATAAATCTCACTAAAGTTCATCAGAAGATCAATCCCACACCACATCAGACCCATCATCGACCATTCAGTGTTACTGTGCACAAGGACACTGATGTGTTTCTAGCAGCAACACATTTCTGCCCATGAAGTTGGTCACATCAGGAAATTAATCAATTATACACTGACCTGCATCTCCAATTTATGTTTATATCTTTATGTATCAGCTACATGTAGTCTTCGACATTGGATCCATTCTCCATGGTCAGGCTGCTCCGTTACACTGAGTTTGCTCACAATTACACAAGTCCTCTTCTTAATCAAGTACAGCGACAATCACAAGCTGATTCTTACCACTACGAACTTTAGGCAATGAGGTTACAGATGTGAGGACTCTTGCCACGGGTTATAGTTATAGGTGCCCGACTTACCTAGTTGCAGTAGTGGCAACGTAGAGTATTAGGTGTTTAGTGCATTCAATTGTAGGGCAACACATGCCTAATATTGGATGTATTGCTAAGATCATGGCAGGGTCATCAATTATGGGTGATGATGTATCTCCTTGTATCCAATTAGGAGTAGACATGTGCAACAAATTGCATGGCTTGACCACTATGTCTGTACACAACTACTAGTATACAAGTCCAAGAGCATACATGATCATGTAAAACTGAAAAATTTGCAAATCTAGATTTATAAATTGATTTTGAGTTGAACAACACATACATGTGCATATGTTGGTGTAGAAGTTAAGTTTTTGGCATTACCCAAACTAGGACATTTGACTAAACCTACAGTTGTTGGGGTTCTTTAGTGCCAAGAACCTAGTCTCAAATGCCCAATTTTTTTGAAGTTCATACTAGTTGACCATGGCTAAGATACCACATTAACCAAGGTATATCACTAACATTAAAGTCCATGTAATCAACATATAAGTACATTTGGATAAACCACTTGTCCAAAAAAATAAGGGATGTGCACTTGTGGGGATAAAAACATCAAACGACAACAACAAAATCAACAACACAACAACCACAACTTCGAATGTTTATATTCTATGTTTGTCAACCACCATATTTGGGTAGTTTTGCAATATAGTGTACATCATATTGGCAGTTGGAATTATCCAAAATTCATGCATAATCCAAATATACTTAAATCCTACTTATGTGTGACATGCTAAATTGAGACCCTACTTATATACATTGCAATATCAAAAATGTGGTGTTCAAGGTGAATTTCCATGTATGTTGCTCACCTACTAGACTATAGTGCCATGGGTATAATTAAGGACAAATGTAGATGAAATTTGGTGGGGTAGGATTTGTATGTGCCAACCAACTATTTCTATTTAAAATGTTCAGTGGGCGCATGGATGTCTAGTGGCATGTGGTCACAATCATCCACACTCTAGGAGACAAATCACTATATTCGTTAATTTGAGACTTTCTCTTGTCTCAAATTAATATATGGACCACAACAACATGGTCTAATGTTTGGGTCGTATATTTAAACCATCTTGATATGAGTTCTTGATTGGGTTCTTGACATGAACACCGGCTTCAAAGTATTTGCATCTTACAACATTCTCCAATATCTGTGTGATTTTATCCATGTTCTTATATTTGTAACTGTCTCAAAATGCCGAAAAAGTCCCAAATTAACGAATATAGCCATACAACCAAAATGTGGTTGGTGGCTTGCTTTTGTCATCTTGATGAAAACACATCCAACCCACTATTATCAAGATTATAGTGGGTTGGCAACGGACATGGTAACCCACCCTAAGTGACATAGCTCACAAACTCAAAATTAATGGATGTTGAAACACAGACTGTCAAGGTTCACCATTTTGTAAATTATGTCTATTTTGTGCTTACTTCCCTCAAGAAATAGGAGATTGTTTGAATCTAGATACTTTGTCTGCAAACATGTGCCCACAATAAGGTGCTCCAATGTTCATTTGCACTACTAGATTACAACCTGAACCAACCCATGAAGAACAAATTGGCTAATGAGTGGGAGAATATTTAAGTTTGTAGTCATCTATCTTAGACTACCATGAAAAATCGATAAGCCGCAAGCTTCAAGAAGCCTTTGATCTTTGTAGATGCGTGCAAATCCCTAAAAGACAAACCACAGCTTTGCATAAACTGGTGGAGTTCATGGCCAGAATTTGCCCCAAATTCATCAAGGTCATCACACATGATGTGGAAAACATCTCAAATTAATGTAGAGAAATTATCCACATCTTTCCATGTAGATAGATCCTGAAGCTCTATGTTTCACAATATTAAGCATAGCATATTAGGTGACATGCATGTGTGCATAGCTTGTAAGTGTGGGTCATTCTTCATGACAAGTGTGGATTGCGGCATTACACCAATGTATGTATATATGTAAATGTCTCACACACAATTAGATGCACAAGGTAGGACACATGATGAGCAATCTACGCAGATTTTCAAAAGTCTTGAAGTTCACCCCTCATAAATGGGTCATAGACAAGACAATAGATTATTCGCCAATGTAAAGGTCTGAGGTAGATGTGCCTACTTTGGCCTATTTCTTTAATTAGACACTTATATTTGAGTGGTATGTGGTTAGGTGTGACTTCAAAAATGGATACCAAAAAGACATGTTTAAAAGTGATTGGATCACATGCACAAAATATTATAATAACCATTTGAGGCTCAATAGTCAATCTAATTGGGGGGACCTATATGACTACTTAAAGCGCACAAATATTAGCACTTTAATAATCAATAAGACATTCATAAGAGCTCCAAAATTATGATGAAAGTGCATAACATTATTCAATTGCTACCAATTGTTTCATTCTAATAATTCTCAATGGCACTGTTTCACTCGAATCTTACTCATTTTTCAGGGCCAATCTACTTATTGACAAGCTTCTATAAGACATAATTCCAACACCTTACATGACATATTCTTGCCTCACCCAACATGGTCACTCAACTAAATAATTTTGTGTGGCTCCGGCCTGGATTTGGATTTGCTAATCATCTCATGCTAATTCTGTGTTTCATATCCATGAAGAAGTGGGCTTTTCAGGAAAGGAGATAAAAAAAAATTAAATTTTTAAAAAAGAAGAAGAAGAAGAAGAAGAAGAAAATAGGTAACCATTTAAGACCCATCTACCTTGTAGCTATTCAGGGTCGGAAACTGTAGGTCAAGAAACAGAGGGCTACCAGGCCTTTTCTTTTGTCTGGCGTGTTCAACCCTAAAAGTCGGGCTACAAAAACTGCTGCACACTGTGCTTCAATTCCCTAGAGTTGCGTAATTCGTAACGATCTGTAGCACAAACAGGGAGCCAGAAATTTGCATTTGACGCTACATACATACGTTGCTGACTCGTCATAAAAATTAGGTTTAATGGGTGATTCTTCAACAGGACAACTACGTAGAGATCAACAGCAAAAAGTAGTAGACGGTTTCAACACAACATCTCCGAAGAATCCCTTAATAGAATACAGTTTTTATAGATATTTTGACTCGTACTGTACAGGAATCTATAAGTAGTTGACATTGATACAAATGTCAAGAATGGGTAAATGTTTGGTGACACACAAACTCGCTCAGAAATCAATAAGTAGAGGAGTCACAGAACCTATGTCTCCAGTTCATCTGAACCGAAGTCAATTAGGTCTACTTTTCACTAATGAGATGAGTGCACCATCTCTAAAATTGTATCGGTCAAAGAAACATAAGCCATCCATCTTCTCTCTGCAAAATGTTTTTAAGAGGGAGCCTCTGTAAACCAATTGATATTGGGATTCTAAGAAGGCTTGAATGATCGGTGCTGGTTCAATTGAAAATGGTACTGTAACAAGGCAAGAAACTGATTGAGTGTGGGCGCAATCAATCATATTGCAAGGTTATGATATATGTGCCAAATCGCCCCAGAGAGCGCTGCAGAATGGCGTGGCTTGTATTTTAGAAGAAATGAAATGGAGTCAGCATATAGTGAAGTAGGGTTAAGATCTGGGTTAAAATGATCGTAATACCCTAAACTAGTAGTTAACCAAGTCTCACCAAAGCTTTGTCTGTTGGAGTTCGAATGGTGGGGATGCTCCACTCTGCGGATCTTTAAAAATGGCGCCACGAACACCCCAAGGCGCCAAAATGAACCAGTCAATTCTATGGCGCCATTTATGCCACTCATTTATTGCCAGCATTTTACAAAATCTTGCAAAATGTGCAACCCTGGACTTGCGCTACTGCAAGTTTCAGAGAAACGATCACCTCATCAATCAATCTCACCCCATAACTTTGAAAGTTGAGTGCAATATAAACTTGTAATTGTAACTCAATCCATATGAGAGGGTCGGTGATAAATGCTACTTTTGAAGTACATCGCATGGTGTCACGAAGTAGGCAGGATTAAGCTGGATCAGGAGAAGTCGAATTTATATGGAATATGGATATCGACGAAACCGTTGTAAGTAATTCCATTCCCTCCTCAAAAGTGCTGATGGTGATGCAGCATGCGCATCATATTGAAACTTGCAGGCAATGATTGTGATCGCATATTCCAGATGATGCAGATCTAGGAGGCAGCAGATTGATGGCATGGCTGCCTTTGTAGCAATCAAGATGTGGCGAACCACAGCAGGAACAGATCAACTAAGTTAAGGTAGCCTTTCGGGGAAATACCCCGAGGGGTGATCTGATGGAAAACGGAGACAAATACATGCGTAAATTCTTCCATGCATGTAACTTACCTATAGCTGCTGTCATTTTATTGGCATTTTGGCCCAGACGATGGCCGTTTTTCTGCACTTGTGGTAAATTTTACATTGTGAACGCGTTCTCTCACGTTTTTAAGGGTCTGGGGGTTGTGGGGGACATGGAATTTCTTCTAATATTGCTTCACGAGATAGTTGACCCTGAACCCCACCGATGTGGCAATTCTTCACCGTGGACACCTGTATTTGAGTGCTATATGGCAAGGTTTGTAGGTAAGAATGGACACTAAGAAAGACCTGTGTTAAGATGAGATTGAAGTATGTGCTCAAAATATGTTAATCATTCTAGCCTCCATTGTTAACACAATTGGGAGGGCCTATGTGATCACTTGGCCAGAGAACGAATCTTGACTCTGACCTCTTATGCTTGTTTTCATCTCAACTCCAATTCTAAAACTTGAAATAACAATCTGCATGATTCGTGATTGCTAACCGGATGAAACAAAAAACCGGTTGGATCCAACCGTCAATTATGTCTTTGGGTCTGGAAGTTCCCATACTAGGGCCCATATTCTTGTATGCAATTGCCAAGATGAACTGATATCCTGAGGTGATTTTCTTGGTTGGCTCAGATGAAAAAGAGTTCCATTGTAAAGAAGAAACCAACTGCAGATTCAGCGCATGCCTTCACATGGGAATAAGGCAGCAATATTTGATATGCTGAAGTAGTGGCAGCCTGGCTTTATTATTGCAGAGGAGCTTTAGCCTTTGTCCAGAACCCTGCATCACCTACTGGGGTGTGTTTGGCCTTCTCTACTCTGAAATGTAAAAACGTCAATATGTTGATGAATGCAGATGAGACAGGCTGAATTTTTTACTTTCCATCATATGGGGGGCGCCAGCCTGCAGCCCGGGTCACATTGCATTAAGTTGTCTTTAAAGAGTATGCGAAGCTGCAAAGTTGCTTGCCAGATTGCAAGATTTCCATATATAGGAATTTTCCAGATAAGTACTCCACTCCGGCCGGCTTGCTGCATTGGAATTTTTCAATTTTTGCAAAGATGCTACAACTGCTCCAACAAGGCCAGGGCGAACCAACCCATACATTGGTACCTTACCGGATGTCTAGTGATGTCACATTTGAATGAATCGGCCCTCAACCCCATAGGGGGCTTTTTCTATTGAAGCCACTTCATCCACGATATCTAGGATGGATGATTTTAAGTGAGTGCCACGAATCCCCAGCCGTTCGCCCTCCCCGGTAAGGTACCAATATACGGGTTGGTTTGCCCCAGCCCTCCAACAACAACATATAAATGTAAAGGGGGGAGATGAGGCAAGACAACACTTCACGGAATCCTAATTTTTCCTTTTTCCCTATTTCCCTCTTCCGACTTATTAACTTGAAGGTTTGTGGCACTCAACCATTGTTATTATTACACTCGGGAGGTAAGAGGAACTCAAGTTATGTCCCGAATAGGACAAGTGAGATTTAACCACTTGACCTGACCTCCAGGAAAGGCTGGTTTTTCTTGGGAATGCGTCCCCTCACAGTTGTTGTAGTTACATAATTACTTTCTCACTGACCACTTTGTTGTTACGCCTACCCAGCTCTGCAACACCCATTGTGATGTTAACAACCTCTCTGCTACTAAAGAGATGTTGAACTTGTAATTTTGAATCATCTCCTTCTTGAATTTTGACCAAGAGTAGCAACTTGTCAAAAATGACTAAGAGATTGTTGTAGTTGTTTTACATGGGATCCATTGGCCAAGGATTCATGGTGTCTACATAAACTCATCCATTAATTTAGGAAGGTGAAATCGTAACAAACTATTTGATAGCTTCAAAATTAATTTTACATGATTTGATTATGAAAATAACACCAAAGACACCAAATTAGTCCGTCAAATTGGAAAGGATAAAGCCTCGACACGTAGGGGGGCTACTTTTAACTATAGCCCCTTCATCCACGATGGGTGAAGCCATACTATCCATCAAGGCATCATTCAAGCATTATACACCCGGTAAATAGTTCATTCTGAAGGGTAAAGTAGACTAGAGTGAACAAGCATGCTTAAGAGGCTCCCTTCCACCAATGAGAAGGCTCCTTTCTCCAAGCTCTTAACTTTTCTACTGTAAAGGGGGCCTAAGCAGTTACCCCCAT
Source organism: Polytrichum formosum (assembly GCA_964035585.1). NCBI lineage: Eukaryota > Viridiplantae > Streptophyta > Polytrichopsida > Polytrichales > Polytrichaceae > Polytrichum > Polytrichum formosum. Next base: position 50,481,552 of record OZ037938.1, on the reverse strand, counting down.
GAAATGGCTTAGGATTTAGATCAAGAGGAGCAACTTGTCAAAAATGATAGAGAGCTTGCCATAGTTGTTCCACATGGGATCCATCAAGGCACTATTTAAGCGTTGTGTTGCCCAGTAAATGTTGGAGCTCTCAAGTTGAAAGCTCCAGTGTAAAGTGAACAAGCATGTGCACTGCTCATGTCAATGTAGAAAGCTTTCTGCCAGTGAGAAGGCCCATTTCTTCAAGCTTTTAACCTCTTTAGTGTAAAGGGAGCCATTTCCCTCTTATCGAGATGCCATGAACTACTTCCTCCCTTCAACCAGCAGGTCCCGCTTTCCACACTTGTCTGACGCAATCCTCTCCGCAAGTTGCATATTCATCGGTCTGGATTTCTGGCCCTCTCTAATAATGAGCTACCCGTGCCAGTCTGGCCTTCACGTCATGAGCAATTTTGATTTGCGGGGAGCTGATCTTTGTGACGAGAGATTGCAGGAGTGACATTCAATCCCAACAAATAAGAACGTGCTGCTCCCCACCGCAGATGCACTGTTGAATTCGTGTTGGTACTATTCTCAAGTCTAGATTATTGTCCCGGGCGGAAGGAAGGAAGGAAGGAAGGAAGAAATCATATTCCCCAAGGTAAGCTTGTAACAGCTCCAAGTCCAAAGCCTTGAGAGTCAAGGGTCGTTTACACTGCAAAGGTGGTTGTGAAATGGAACCTTGTGGTTAACCACCAACAATAACCACAACTACAGTTTTTCTCATTTGCACATCCTTGATTCAAGTGTGTGAATCCTTGTGGTGTGGTTGATGGCGGGGTCGACTATCTTTTTAATCTCAATCTAGCATTGGATTGGGTTTTGCACTCGAGAAGAGATTAAAGTTTTTATTGTTATCCTATTTGACCTTGGATTGTAGTGTTAAAGTGGTTGCCTCCTCAACTTTCTCCCCAGACATTGGCCTTGAAACTCTCTAATGGTGGCACATGAGCATGGTTAACCACCCTAAGGGTGGTTAACCATACAGAGTATTATGATTGATGGAGTAAAGGGTGGTTGTGGTTGTGGTTGTGGTTATTAGCAATTCAAAGTTATAATGAATAACTACTCATCATCCCTCACCAAGCATTTTACACTAATGCATTTTGACTGCATTAATGTCAAGTTATTGAGCACAATAATGTCACAAATATGACACTTTCTCTCAATGGAAACTTAGAATGTCACAAAGTTGACAAATGAATGACATTAAATCCATTGGATTCCAGTAGTGTCACTTGGAGAACAATTCTCAACTCTCTAGCAATTATGTTGCACAAGGTTACAGTGTGGTGTGAAGAGGAATTGACTGGGTGAGCTTAGAGGATCCTCATGTACATTGCAAACTTTGATCCTCAAAACACACTACAACCTTGGCAATGCAAGACTAGTGATGATCCTGTTTATATTAAAGATTAAAAAACACCCTAAAACAATCAAAATCAAAAGCAGCCTGATGACTGGATTAATTTCAATTTGTGTGGGGGTCACTTTGAAGGCTTTTCAATCTATAAGGGAATGCGGTTAGGCTAGCTTTGAGAAAGGTAGAGAGGTTGAGTGTTGCAAGAAAGAAGCCTTCTCATAGGCAAGATTTGCAGAAGGGAGCCTCTTACCTACATTTGTTCACTCTCCTCCACTTTATACTTGAGATTTTATTTTTTATTTTTTTATTTTTTTTATTTTTCCCCAAGCTTGCGACGATTTGACGTCATCTTGATGGATAAACCTTGATAATCTTTTAATCAAAATCTTAAGCTACCTCAATGGAGGAATCCGCAATGTTCAAGAATATCGGGAGTTTGAGCTCTCGTTTTGTGGGCCACATGATTAGTTTTCAAGTGGACCCCCATTTTCAACTAGACCCACCAGACTAATTTGGAACATCAATGCCATTTCTAAAGTCAACCGTCAAAAACAGAATTTCTCATGGTATAAAATAGTACTCTCGGTTTTCACAGAGTCACAGTCTGATGTTGTAACCGTTGAGAAAGAATTATCGTCAATATGTTTGTGGTTGAATGAATCATCTCAGACGACTTCGACGCAACGAATCCCAGATCTTTGAAGCTAATTCCGGTGCCAAATTACTGTTTCAGGGCTTTTGGTTGGATGAATGAGAGGTACGCTCGCATGCGATAATTCCCTCGTGCCCCTTGCAGCAGGAGCCGCCTCCGTAGCCATCAGCATAGATGGAACAGTGAGTGGATGGGTGAATCAAATTTAATGAATGGATGGGTGGATATAAGTTATTGAATGAGCAGCAGCCATACCGTTGGGCTCCCGTTGTGGGGCAAGTTGTTCAGGTTTGCAAACAGCACAGTATAAAAGGTGGGTGGTCACTGTATAAGTTATGATAAAGCTATATATATGGGTTGGGTACTCACTTGTCACTGAGTACAGTAGCTAGTCCCCAGCGGGAGGCAGTTTCCTTCGGAGGGAATTATGAAAAGGAAGCTGCAGCCAGGGCAGGCCTATTCCAATATAAGCCCCCGTTTTGTCATTTCCTCTGGTGTATCAAACTGAAAGCCACGCGCGGTGGGTCCAGCACTCTATGCAAGCCAGCAAGCCAGACAGACAGCCAGACAGCCAGACAGCCAGACAGACAGACAGCGGATCCATCCATCCGCAGCTGCAACCTCCAGGATAGGTTATAAGAAGCGCCACTACACACACGAGACTGAAGGCCCGTGACTATATGTGCATTCTATGATCTCTCATTGGTCCGAAAAGGCCGAAAAGAACTAACCACGCTAGAAGGTGAAGGCCTAAGTGCAAGCCTGCTCACCCTGCCTCTGCATCCACATTTGCACTTTTACATCTGCAATGCAAATTCAAATGCAGGGAAGTGCCTTGCTCATGCTTGCATATTATTGTATGTATGGATGGATGAAATGCAATGCAGAGTTCGTTGACCCCGCCCCTTGCATATGGGTTTGAAATGCAGAGGCTCATATAACGAATAAGACACCCTACTTTAATGTTCCTAACAACTAGAACCGGAAGTTAGTTACAAATGCTAGATGCAAATTGCAGATCTAGGAACGACAAGACTCGCTCTAAGGGCCCAAAGAAAATATTATGGTTAAAACGAACTACATGGTAGACTATGGATAATGTTTCATAGTTTGCCGAAATTTGCGTCAAGACACTCTAAGAAGATAGAGGCCTTATGCAAATTCCTTACATGTGGGTGCAAGCATAGTAAAGTGGACCAAAAAAGTGCTCCGGTATATGAAAGCCATGATTTTCTTGGTCAAACGCCTATAAGTAGTAGCAAAATGTTGTTTAAAATATATTATTTTTCATGATGACCTCTATTGTTAAGTTAGGTACTCAAATATAGAATATCAATATGAGATCTTCAAAACCTATCATCAAAAGTGACGCGTAAAAGCAACTGACTAAATATAGTTTTGAACGTAAATTTCATGACCTTAAATATTTTGAACTTGGAATTTCTTTTCATATTCCTTGAATTCATTATAAACTTGAGGTCATCGTAATTTGTTTTTCAAAAATTCATCAATTTAATGTAATGTAATTGTATTTTAAACAAGTTTTTGACAATTATCTTTTCAATGACACCCACTTGCACCACCACTTGCACCGTCTTCTAAAATACATATACGTTGTTTGAAATTGTTTTTTGTGAACATAAATTGCTTGGCTTTGTAGATTCATATGTTTTCTAAATGTTTATGAATTTCTATTTCATAAAATTCAAAGTTAGTATATAGTTTTGGATCACTTTCACTTAAACCTGAGCAAGGATCAAGAGCTGTCCACTTTACCGTGCTTGCACCCATGTGCCTTAGTAAGATGGTGTAGGAGCATTGGTTGAACTTCCTTCTTCCCTTGGAATTGATTTCATCAAGTTAAAGCCCAAATATGAACTTGTCAGCACCAAACTTGATGATTGAATCTACAAGTTCAAGATTGGACTTCAACTTGAAAAAGCGGGGAGCAAATCGTGGGCCAAACTTGCAAGCTTGAGACTTGAACTCAAGCTATATGACATGACAAGCCCATGACTGATTTGAAAGTAATCACTTATTAGCCAAGGCCTTAACACAAAGATCCACCATTCTAGGCACATGTACTTAGGGCTCATTAAATTGAGTTTTTTTTGTTACCTTGGCCCAGTGTCCAGGGAGATTTTTGGGCATAATCGGTCATCATCCTAGTGTTTCCAAGTGCAACCGGTTAGGTGTTAACATCTTTCAGTCTTCTTTATCAATTTGAGGCGTACTCTAGAGATTCCTCTAAAATGAACAGTAATTTTCCTGAAGTCTTGAACCTCAACCGGTCATTTCTCGATTTGGGCGAACCAACCCATACACTCGTTCCTTGTTGGATGTCTAAACCCTTGCCTCCAAGGAACCAGTGTACGGGTTGGTTCGCCCCAGCCGTCATTTCTCAAACTCAACCAGTTCATCTGTAACTAGCGGGTGAAAATAAACACAAACGTTCATTGCCTTGGCCCACCAAACTTAGCTATGTATGCAAGCCTGAGCCTCACAATCAAGTTGTATGTGCTGCTGCAGGCAACTTACATTACTAAAGGCCACTGTACACAGGAGACTGAATGCCCGTGACCATTGCATTTCAAGCTTGAGCCTCATGATCAAGTTGTGTGTGCTGCTGCAGGCAACTTACATATATAAGGGCCACTTCACAGGAGACTGAGGGCCCGTGACCATTGCATTTCAAGCTTGAGCCTCATGATCAAGTTGTGTGTGCTGCTGCAGGCAACTTACATAACTAAGGGCCACTTCACACAGGAGACTGAGGGCCCGTGACCATTGCACTTCAAGCACTCTCATTGGTGAAAAGGGGAGCCAGTCCAAGTTTGCTTGAGGGACAAACGGAGTAAGGGAATGCAAGATGGGTGTAAAGTCCACATGGATTCGTCCATGGCATCCAATGGATCATGTTTCATGGTCACTTGGACTATTTTCAAAAACCACCTCTTGGAGGTAGGCCTAACACAAAACCAAGAAACCTCGGCACTCTGAAATCTCACAACCGTTGATTTATTATATTTTACCATGTGTGAAGACCCCACATGAATAGAAATTCATTGAAATAGCATTAGCTGAGGGCCCGTGACCACACTACATGATTTTGGCAGTGTCTTGGGCTCTCGCAATTTGATGGTCGCGGCTCTTGGCTCGAGCGTGGAGTGGGCCCTAACCCAAGTAATATATAGAACTTAGTGAGAGCCACTTATTACTGATTAGGCTAGTTTGATGTTGGCCGCCTAGTGGGAATTACAGCGGTCCTTACTTATTAGCCCCTTAAAATTGCAAGTTGGTTTTTATTGCGGGAGGATCCGTTTGATGGCCGGGCCAGCTGCTAATAACCTTGCTCGGCTACTGTTCCGCCTGGCCAATGAAGGAGGCTGGGAAAATAGAAAGTGGGTCGGCATCAATCCCGGCCCCATATGCCTGCCCCCCTAGATTTCTGACCCCCAAACAGGCAGGGAATATTTCATGTCAATCTTGACATCCCCCCCCCACCCCACCTTCCTTCACTGCCTGCTATTCCTGGCCTGGACCAACTCCACACTTCTTGTTGACCCATCCACCACCAGCTCCTGACCGAGAGAGAGAGAGAGAGAGATTATCGAAGCCTTCGATTACCTTCCATTACGGTTACGCATGCTCAATTACACCTAATCACACTTAATTAGCGTGAATGTGTATGAATGCTTGAGAAAGTAGACAGCATTGACTAAAATACGCATACTCAAAATAAATCACTAATTTGAGTTTCGATTTAGCATGACAAAGACCCTTTCAAACTGTAACTCACAACTTTTTTGTATATTTTTGACATCCAAGGTAATTACATGCTTTATTGACGGTTTCACTTCGAAGATGAAATCCCAATCACTTGCTTCTTATTTACCAAGTGGAAGTGAACATATACATTGGATTTTGGACGTTGAAGATGAAGTGCACTTAATATGGGGTTATATGGACAAGCGGCCTTCAAGAATGAAAGGGCTTTTTTTCTTCTTCTTCTTTTAATTTTTTTTGCGAAGTCGAGTGGAGTGGACAATAGCTCTTGGTCAGGACATGAAATTTTAGATTTTTTTTTGGGGGGGGGGGGGGTGTGTGCCCGAGGTGCTAGATCGCGCGCCTCATCCCCTATCCACCTCCCCTTGAAAGTTCGTAGGGGGAGGTTTAGCGTCCGCCCATGCTCATGGCACGGTGATTTCTAAATTTAGGACTTCAACTAGGAGGATTCCAATGTCCTTACTGGAATATATGTAGAGTGTCAAGTATAGTCGCCATTGTGAGATCATCAGAAGTGGCATTGGATGATTACTATTGGCCAAGGCGATGGTGTTAATTTATTTGCTTATACACTTGTTCTTAGCTCATCCACACTTAGATCAAACTTGTAATATTGTAATACTATTATTAAACATACTATAACCAATATATTCTTAAGTACATTGATGTCGATTGTCATGTGTTTACTCTTATGGCCAATATGTTGGTCATTAGTGTAACCTAGGTGTATACCACATGACATTATTGGGTCGGTGACACTACATATCATAAACAGTGTGCACCATTTACAGTATTTAATGTTATTTATTATTCGGACTTACACAATGCTATAAGTTTTTTGTTGCGTGAATGTAAGTTTCACTAGATTGAATTGCGAATGTTCTTCTGCAATGATGCTTTTCTTTGTTTGAGCATCCTGCTTGGAGTTTTGGTTCACAACATCTACTGGGAGACCGGTGTCGTAAAAACATGACCTCCAAATTTGTTGATTTATCATATTGATTGGATTCTGGAAGACTCAAGCTCATTCTTAAAGTTCAAATTAGGGATCACATATTCAAAGCACCGGCAGACACAATTTTCCCCTGCATATTCACCCTCCCCTGGTAGGTGTCATGCAACTTACTTTACCCAGGCCTGGGTTCATCATCCAGTCAGTGGTCTCTAGCTACAAATAGAGCTGCAAATTAGGGTTTAGATTCAACAGGAGCTGAAGGCGACTACACGCACAGGAAGTTGCAGTTCTGTCAGTCTGAATCATCCTGTGCTGAAATGGACGTTGATATTTTAGCTTCATTTTACCAACCTTCTGAGCTCCAGATGATGCAACTTTAAGGGATGTCTGTTGTGGTTCCGCGTTGTTGCAACTGGAAAAGGAAATAAATAAGCGTGCTACACTGATTATCCCAATCAGCGCCTGTTACTATTTGGAGTTACATAGTGCAATAACGTCTTACTCATGAGTTCAATTTTTACTAACAACAGTTCAATAGGTTGTTTGGACATTATAGAACATAAATGACTTTGCTTGGTAAAATACTACATTCTCATTAAATAGTTATAGCATTGTGTAACTTCAAACAATAGCATGTACTAATTGGGATAATTAGTGTAGTATTATACAATGTCGACTTTAAGTTCATGAAATAATGACGGCCATGTAAGTTGAAATTAGGGGATTTTTTTACCTTTTTTAATAGTTGGTATGATCCTATAATTTGAACCAAAGACCCTTAATTAATTAGTCTACACTACTTATAGTATATATTGTCGCGTACATTATTGGCAAACAATCCAAATCAGGTTGTTAGAGACCTTTAATTGTCAACACAACACTATTTGCCAACATAAGTAATTTTTGAAATGAATGATAATTTACTTTTTGGCATTTAGTGCAACACATCGGAGTCCTTGAGATGATAATTTTATGTTGTAATATGCAAGAAGGTAATTTGAGCACAACAACAACAAGTGTCACTTGACCCCCCCCCCCGAAAAACGGCAAAGAGGAAGATATTATTTAGCATGATAATGCAAGCGTCACATGGTCATGCTAATGATCATTTTGTTGATCATTAGTGTAAGCTAGGAATAGAGTAAGTGACAATATTAAGCCCCTACCATTTAATACCATAAACGGTGTAGTGGGATTAACTTGAGATGAATTTGCCACAAATCACAAGCCTCTTCTATAGCTAAAAGTTACTACCAGAATTCTTGACTCAAAATACACCAAAAAGTTAATGACTTCTGAGAGTGTTATAATATATATTTAAAGGTGAAAGTACAGTAGAAATTATCATAATTAGCAGCACTTGAGGTGACATGATAACATTGCTCAGCTAATGAGCTATGTTCAGCTGCCCTAACTTTAGATTCAGTCTGAAGCACTGGGATTCCAACATCCAAAGTCTAAATTATTCTCCAAATTTGATGTTGGGCCCATGAACACAACTCTTTAGCTGAGTAATGTTATGGATGTCAATTACACGTGAGAGATGTTCTACTATGTTTGCCATATAGCATATTATGAATTCAAATTTCTTAGTTCATCATCAATCGACACACTGAATGGAAAATATCGCTGTTGGCTTGGGTAACTTGGGTAGATTTGACTGTATGGGAGGCAAAAAAGCTCCCAGCGCTAGACCGAGGTCAGACCAAGTGGCATTTCTGCTGCAGAAAATGATGATAGATGTGCCTATTTTATGATTGTTTCTAGGTACTGTCATGATTTGCACGCCATACAACTATACAATTCATTGGCATTTGACTTGCATCACTAAGAAATTGTCTTACGTCATTGGAAAATTTGTAAACCTATCACAATAGTGGATTTGCATAATTCTCTCACTGACATGGGATGTTTGATAACCATCCGTTACGACTCATGATAAGAAAATGCATTAAAAAACTCATTTTGGTTGTCAACTGGAAGATTTTCATTGTCAATTGTCCAACAACTTAAACCAAAACTTGTGTTTGACAATCAAAATGATTTTTCTATGCATTTTCTTGTCATGAGTCGCAATGAACAACCTTCGCAACGGATGGTTGTAATGGACAAGTTCTCTTCTAGTGTGCCTAGGACTCATAAGTTGGTAGTGATGCCAATTGACTACATTGCATGATTGAAAACGGAGCCTCTAGTGGTAGTGTGGATTACATTTCATGACTTGACACATGTACAAATACATATAGTGGAGCATGTTCTTTGAACACCTCTCCTCCTGCCCCCCAAAAAGTGTTGGGTTTCATCTTTGGAATGCTCTTAGCTTCATATCTTAACCAAAGTAAGCATTCATACAATAAATTGCATTGTTACCTCATTTGTAACATTATAAAGTCTCTATAACATGTTCCATGGGCCCAAGATTGAACAACAACATGTGCCTTGATAATTCCTTGTAGATCCTCCCTTGTCCACAAGATTTAGCATTGAATAGGTGACTTGGAAGGGCCATGCTTTCACCCCTCCTAATGTTGGTATTTCATTTTAAAGTTAGTTTTGTGAAAAGTGTGGATCCAAAATAATAAATTCACACAATTTAAAAACCGTCACCATGTAAAAACATTTGTTTCAATTTGAATATGTAAGATGATTCATTATAGAACGTGATTATGTAATGATGTAGAGTTGGATCAATCTTGCCTCAACATTAATAGAAAACTATGCCAAAAAGAACCGCAGCCAAATTCAGTTGCGGTTCTTTTGACCAGCCAGATTTGCAGTCGCTAAACGACTGCAAATTTGTTTTTTGGTTTAGCAACTGAAGTTTTGGGAATTTTGGGGCGTGTAATATATTGTTGGAAAGGTGTTGAACATACCTTTTCCAATGGCATATTACATGCCCCGAAATTTTTAAAATTGCAGTTGCAAAATGAAAAAGAAAAGTTTGTAGTCATTTAGCAACTACAGATTAGGCTGGTCAAAAGAAACGCAGCCGATTTTGGCTACGGTTTTTTAGGGCATAGTTTTCTACTAGTGCAATATCAATGTGTAATCCAAATGGATGCCAAAGGAAAACCAATTTGATTGCCAACTTAACTTTGAGACGATAATGATTATCTACATCTCCATGCAAACACAAGTGTTGACATATGTGGAGTAGCATCAAGACCACGATTCACCTACTCAAGCCATTTCTAGGGCATAACCAATTTGCTCATGCTCGTGAATTTGAACAAGAGATTATGAATGCAACACTCTATGCGGGGATAGAAAAGCATGTGGAGATTGCTTGAATTGCTCTCCACGTGGGAAACACCTGAGCCCGGTTTGTCCCATAAACACAAATGCTGCAACTGCCACATACAAACGAACTTCCAGCCATGAGATTCAACATTGAATATGATGGTGTTGAGAAGGTGTATGAAAATTTGCATGATAACATGTTTCGAATTATTTCCGGTCCCACATCACACCTTACAAGGGCTGAATAATGTCATGCAATGAACATTCTACGAGAGGGGTATTTTGCACCACAAGCAGTCCAAGTCAGCGCTCCCAAATAAGTAGGCTCTCTCTCTCTCTCTCTCTCAATATTGCTCATAGTAGGTACTCTCACTCATGACTTGTAATATCCTAAGCGGACATATTATGTTTGACACCTTAATTTTGCGCACTGTCTGGGGAGAGTTTTGGGCATAATCGGTCGAAATCCTAGTGTTTCCAAGTCCAACTGGTTACATGTTGTGATATTTCGGTTTTCCTTTATTGATTTGACTTATATTCCATATACTCCTCTACCATGATCGGTAATTTTCCTGGAGTCTTGAACTTCAACCAGTTATTTCTCAAACTCCACATGTTCACCTGTAACTAGAGTGTAGGCGTTCATAAGTGATCACTTAAGAGATTTTGCGCCAGATCTTGAGAAGTATAAGGTGGTGCGAAATTTTCCCGTGCAGGAAGATAGAAATCAAGAAGATTATTAAAAAAAATGGTAATTTTATTTCTTATATTGAAATTTTTGTAAATTTTTGAAACCAAAAGTTGGCCCGAACATATTATCAATGTCTAGAGTATATCATAACCGCTCATTTCTCCTCACTTTAACACTCAAAACCAGAACATGTGTCATGACACTATTGGTTCGAACGTGATTGAAATTCAATCACAACCTTGTTTAAATTCCGGTACCTCATAGATTGCCGATGGTGTCCTGATCGGGAATAGGTGCCTCCACTATAGTGGTCGGATGGTGGAGAGATACCCAAATCTCAAGGAAGAGGTTGGCGGTTCGATTCCCGGCTGTGAAATCTCCTCTCTACTTGACAGAAACTTGTCAGGTGGTCACTGCCTCCTGTGCTTTGGCGCTAGCCTGTCGGCCTTTTGTCAAAAAAAAAAAAAAAACGTATAGTGGTCGGTACTTCCCGTTCATTGATCCTGTGGCCCTTTTCCAATAGATAATATATGCCTTACTCAAATTTGTTGGAGCTGTTGATCTGCAACTTCGCTCATGATTACATAGTTTGGACTTGTTGGTTCTAAAGACAGACTGGGACCTCTGAGCTCTCACATGAGGTCAGGTTCCAGTGCTACAATGGACTCTCGTCACTCAAAAAGTTGTTAAGTTATTCCGAGGTAGAGTAGAGGCACCCATAACCAACCACTTAGAGATTCTACGCCAGATCGGGAGAAGTATAAGGCGGTGCAATTTTTTTCCCATGTAGCAAGATAGAAATTAGGAGGACTGCAATTTTTTTGGGTGATTTTGTTCCTTAAATGATATTATTGTGAATTTTGGAAGTCAAAAGTTGACCCAAATGTATTGCCAATGTCTAGAGTCTGCCATACCCGCTCATTCCTCCTCACTTTAACACTCAAACCAAGGACTTGTGTCATGGCACTATTGGTTCTGGCCTATTCAAAATTCAATCGCAGCCACATTGAAATTCTAACCTAGCCTTATCGAAAATCAGTCCCAGCCCAATTGAAATTATGGCACCCTATAGGTTCCCGATGGGGCCTTGATCAAGAGTAGACGTCTCAACTCTAGAACCATTCCATGCCAACCGCTTGCTGCAAACTCGAGCCAAACTCTGAAACTCCAAAAGTGTTGATGTAAGCTTCAAACGTCAATTCATACATATGAAGGTCTAAGAGCATTATGTGATCACTCTTTTCAATGGACACCTATACACTTTAAACTCCATAATATCAACCTCCTCAATGTCACTCCTTCTCTTATATCCCAAAGCCTTAGGGAACAAATGTTCTTAGGTTTAAATCCCACTCCTTATTGTCATGCTTCCCTCCCATATATCATGGGTCCTCACATTAAAACTAACCACCAACTAATTCAAACTACATGCTTGCATGCATCACTTTGTCACATTTGTAATTATTGCAATGATTGCAATGTTGACTTGTCATTGTGTTGTTCCATAGTGTCACATGCTACACTAATTTTCTTTCATCATGCATCCATGTTAACACTGCATAACTCCTTAATATCATGTGCACTTTTGTTGCCACAAGTGTGATATCACAAAGTTTAGAATGTATTCGAGTGGTATTTGACAAGGTTTATGGTTAAGAATGGATGTGCCAAAAAGATATGTGTTACAATAAGATTGGACCATTTGCTCAGAATACATTTGACCACTCTAAATTCCATTGTGAACACACTTGGGAAGGCCTATGTGAGCAATTAAAAAGTTGAATCATTTCCATTTTTTGTGATAGAAATTGAAATGATACAATTGCAAGAGAAAATATACAACCACTTGAAAGCACTAGTAGAAAATTATGCTCAAAAAAACCGCAGTAGAAATCGGCTGCAATTCTTTTGACCAACTTGATCTGCAGTCGTTAAACAACTGCATATTTTTCTTTCTCATTTTGCGGCTGCAATTTCAAGCATTTTGGGGCGTGTAATATACCATTGGAAAGGCATTTTCAAGACCTTTCCAACGGTATATTACACGCCCACGAATTCCTAAACTTTGTTGTTAAATCAAAAGAAATATGCAGTCATTTAGCGACTGCAGATCATGCTGGTCAAAAGAACTACAGCCGATTTCGGGGGACGTTAAACACCCCCCTTGAACTTTTTGGGGGAGGTATACTTTATAAATAATTCCAATAAATCATGATTAATCTAGTAAGTACATTTTATAATTAGTTAGGCTTGATTAATTTGGTAAGCATACTTTCTTATTTAATTGGGCATAATTAAATAAAAAATTAATCAAAATTAATTAGACTTAATTACATTCAATCACATTTAATTAGTTTAAATGCATATGAATACTTTGTGAAAGTAACATACTAAAAATAAAACAATAAAATTTAGTTCCATTTTAAGAATGACAAAGACCCTTTCAATGGTAAGTCACAAAAATTAAAACCTAAATGCTAGTGAGGGTTTTGTAATATTTTTGACTTCCAAGTTAATACATGCTTTATTGACGGCTTCACTTTGATAATGAAATCCCAATCAATTGCTTATTTACTCGATGGAACTGAACATATACATTGGATTTTGGACCTTGAAGGTGAAGTGCACTCAATATGGGATTTGTGGATAAGTGGCCTTCAAGAATGCAAGGGCAATGGTTTTTTCAAAGTCGGGTGGGCGGGCAAAAAATTTCGGCCGGGTGTAGAAAATCTGGATTTCTCTCTGGGCGGCTGCGGGGGGGGGGGGGGTGTTTAATGTCCTCCGCCAATTTCGGTTGTGGTTATTTTTGGCATAGTAGTGAAGGCAAATTCCAGATCTATGGCTCTCAAAGAAGTTTAAGTGATTGTTCCCAAGACCATACCTTCCAAGGCAACCGACAGATGGAGGACGTTAAGTTCCCCCCCCCCACGAACTTTTCGGGGTGTCAAATCCAGGCAAGGGCAGCTGCCCGTCCAGAAAATCCAGATTTTCTGGACCCGACCGAAAATTGTTGCCCGCCCGCCCGACTTCGAAAAAACCATTGCCCTTGCATTCTTGAAGGCCACTTATCCACAAATCCCATATTGAGTGCACTTCACCTTCAAGGTCCAAAATCCAATATATATGTTCGCTTCCATCAAGTAAATAAGCAATTGATTGGGATTTCATTTTCAAAGTGAACCCGCCAATAAAAGCATGTAATTAACTTGGAAGTCAAAAATATTACAAAACCCTCATTAGCACTGAGGTTATGATTTTTTGGACTTACCATTGAAAGGGTCTTTGTCATTTTAAAATGGAACTAAATTAGTGAATTTTTTATATGTTAAATATTATAATATTTTAGTATTATATAATATTTTAGTTAAATACCTTCTATTTTCACAAAGTTGTCATATGCATTTAAACTAAATAAGTGTGATTGAATGTAATTAAGTAGAATTGATCCTGATTAATATTAATTAAGCTGAATTAAATTAAAAAGCATGCTTACCAAATTAATCAAGCCTAATTAATTATAAAATGTACCTACTTGAAGGTGAAGTGCACTCAATATGGGATTGTGGATAAGTGGCCTTCCAGAATGCAAGGGCAATGGTTTTTTCGAAGTCGGGCGGGCGAGCAGCAGTTTTCGGTCGAGTCCAAAATATCTAGATTTTTTGGACGGGCGGCTGCCCTTGCCCGGATCTGACACCCCGAAAAGTTCGTGGGGGGGGGGAACTTAACATCCTCCCTGATAAATTGCTCCAATAGATTTGCAATGTAGCAATTCTATCTTATGCAAATAGCCAAAAATGTATGTGGAGTTGAACTTGAAAGTGGAGGGTGACCATTGGAGCTCTGCAAAGGTTTGTAATCAAAGATTTGTAATGCTATTGAGTTTTTTAGTTTCTCAACCCTATTTAACGAGGTTCCAATATTGCCCATAAGTTTCCGTATGTTATGCATGATTGCTTTAATCCAACTGAAAGGAGCTTCAAATATTACCACATTGGCCCGTTCCTCATCACGTTGAGGTAAATTATGGTTCTTCTATCATTCTCCAAGCGGTTGTCGCTCCCTCATGGGGTATCACCACTCCTCACCAAATCCTTCAATGGCAACGTTGTCATTTGTCGGTCCTTCACATGCCTCTTCAATTGCAACTCCATTACCTCCCACCTGTTCATTGTCATTCACGAATTGTCCACAACCATCAAACAAAGGCAATTTGGATGATTTGTCCACCACCACAACCGTACGGCCTTCATTTCTCCATGGAACTCCATTGCGAACTTTGGGAACCTACAAAATCCCACACAAATGCTCCCATACAACCGGTTAAATTTCATTTCATTTCAAGGTTGGTCATCAAAAGGGGCTTGGAGTTGATGGCTAATACCCTTGGCTCTACCTTTGGGAAGGAAGAGGTAGGGGTTTGATTCCCTCCGTTGGCATCATCTCTCCCACAAGTCCTTTTAATGAATGATTGAGTTTGAAAATTTTCATCCTAGATTCATAAGTGGATGGAGGTGGAGATTTCATCCAATGTGAAGTTTTTCAAGCTCTACCCGGTGGGAAAAGAAGCCAGAAGTTGGGGCAACATAGGAGCCTTTAGATCTCTCATATCGCAATTGACGGCCGAGATCTTCTTAGTGTGCGAGTTGATGGGAGGCGTTCACAGCGCCTCAGTGACGCGGGTTGGCTACCACCAATATTAGTGTGTTAGAAAGGAGTGGAGATGGTAGTCAGTGGTAGGCAATTATAAAACGGCTATCAAACTTGAATTATGATAGCTAAAGTGGTTGCTCATGGCAACCCTTGGGAAAAGAGCGCAACAACCACTTGGATAATCAAACCCTAAGTTTACCACATTTAGCATTTTAGTGTTACATTATTTTAGTGTTTCAATTTGTGCACAAATCCAAAGAAGTTGTTTTTCTTTCCTAGAGGGGTTGGAGAAGCTTATAAATAGAAATTGTTCTTGAATTTTCAGCAAGTGCATGTGCAAGGGAGGAATTTGAACCCATACCCTTTCCATCCCACATGCCATGCTAACCACCTATTGTTGAGCAAGATGATGAAAAACTCTCTAAAAATATCATTTACAAATTACAAGATTGGAGCATGTTTTGGTGTCCCATGTCGTTCGCCTATGATAGGGAGTCTTTTATGGGGGAACCTACATGATGGTAGGAGGATAGTGTCAATTTTTGACTTAGCTACTTGATGGGCTTGTGACAAGTAACTTGTTGGCTACATGTTGCATGACAAGTTCAACAAAACTTTTGACGGCTTGAGCTTTTTATTCAATATATTTGGGTGAAAATAAAATCATAATAATTGTGAAATTACTTCAAAAATCATAAAATGGATTAATGTATGTATAGAAATGTTATAGCAAGGTCAAAATTTTCTATAGAATCTAAACATGAACATATGATGGGAAAATCACCTTTGTAGTATAGGTGAAATCTTAGACCTATAGAGCTTGAGTTTTTCAAGATTTTGTGCCCTCCAGGGGTGGACACTTCATACCACATACAATCAATGTGAGTCTAAGAAGGGGTATTATTTGAGGCATTAGCGTACATAATATGCATAAGGGAGAGGTATTAATTTTCTCTAGTGTGTACATTTAAATGATTATTCATTTTTTGAAGTAAAAGTATACAAGAGGGGGCCCTAAGGTTTAGAGATTTTTTTTTCATAATAGATGTGTTAGTTTCATTTAATTCATAATTTTATCAATTGTTGTCGTATGGTAATAGTCCTTAATGACCCCCTTGTCCATTATTGTTAGGGTTTGCATTTGAGTTCTAGGACAAGCCAGAGGCTATTGGAGTGCTCATGGGCTCCCTTGAGCTTTGCTCTCCAAATTGGGGCTATATTATTTTGCTCTTGTCTTGGTTTGTTTGATGCAATCATTAAGTTACATGCTATGAATGAAAAAAATGCTCAATGACTTTCTCATAAGAAAGTGAACATGGATTTTACATGTGATTAAGGTACATTTAATTCATGATTAAAATTTTGTATATGTAGTGGAGGCATTTATCACATTAAATTGAAAAGCTTAATAAATACATGAGTCTATTTTCTAGCATGCCGATAGTACATATACACTTTATTTTCTTTATAAACTTCTCGCATATATGGGGTTTAATTTCATAGTGATCCATGCATGTCATTTAGGTTTCCAATCACGGGGAGGTCACTGGCGAAAATCGTAGAAACAACGTGCGATAAAAAATAGGGTCTAATATATTCATTGTAGGTAAATTTTGCAAAAAACGTACATATAATATAGGGGTTTTTTAAATAGTGAAACATGTTTACATGTAAAATACCATCACATATAATGGCCTCTTTTATCTAGTCAGTACATGTAAATAACGTGGAAATAATTACTAGGGTTAGTGGGTCTAGGGTAGGGTATGTGCTAGTGGATGAAAAGAGGTAATTTTTTGTTGAAAATGCTTAGATGGTTGCTTTGCAGGCTAGGTTGCTTCGCAGGTTGGCTTGCTTGAACATTATTGAACCAACGGTTCCAATGTGGAGTTAATGGTCTCTACCCACGTGTTGGGAAGGGAAAAAAATGTAGTATAAGTAAAATAGGGTATTTTAAAACGATTCCCCCAAAAAATTATAATTATTGATAGGGTGTATTAAAATACAAGCATTTACCTTTATTTTGAAAAATACCATACCTTATAATCTTTTCTGCAAGGTAAATAGCCCCCCGATAAATAGGTCCTGAGCGCACATGTATGGATTAATTAAAGAGGGAGTGACCTCCCCGTGTTTCCAATGAAGAATCCCCCCCCCCAAACAAGTTTGTACCCACAAAGGGAAACACAAGGAAGACTGCAAGAACTTTGTTGCCACAGTAGTTGAGCTCATAAATAGTGATAATTATCTTCAAGGAAATTCAAGTTTGACCAACAAAAAGCCTCAAAGGGGCTCATCAAGCAACTAAGGGTCAACATCCTACTACAAAAACTTTTACATGTAAGTACAAGGGTGAAAGCATGGTAAAGTGGACCAAAAAAAGTAATCTGGTACACTAAAACCATGATTTTTTGGTTAAATCCTAAATGTAGTATTATAGTGTTGTTTAAGTTTGATTTTTTTCCATGGTGACCTCTATTGTTGTGTTAAATACTCAAATATAGAATACCAAGATAAGATCTTTACGACTTATCATTAAAAGTCATGCTCGAAAGCAATGGCTAATTTGGTTGTGAATGTAAATTTCATCACCTAAGATATTTTGAAGGTGGATTTTTTTCACATTCCTTAAATTCATTACATAGTTCAGGGCACCATCCAATCTTTTTTTGGGGTAGAAAAACGTCAATTTGATGTAATTTGATTGTATTTAAAACACATTTTAGACAATTATTTGTTCATTATCACCTACTTGCACACCACATGCACTATCTTCTAGAATACATAGGCCTTCTTGAAATTATTCTTGTCAACATAAATTGCATGGCTATGTAAATCAATATGTTTTTTTTAATATTTATGTTTTCTTTGTTCACAAATTCAATATATAGTTTTGAATCATTTTCACGTAAACCTATGCATGGATGAGGAGTTTTCCACTTTACTGTGCTTGTGCCCACAAGTTGTTGAGATTCAACAATTCATTAAAACAAACATAGCATACAAAAAATGAAGATCTTTTGACCCAAAAAAAATTCAAAAGAATACTTGTATTATCAAATCACTTTTAAAAATCCATGTGTCAGTACTTGGGTTTGATTTGGGCTTGCAAAAAGGAACTATAGCAATAGTTAGTTGGGCTCCCCGTGAATGTGGCTTCTGAAGATTTGGTGTAAATTTCTACACACAAGTGTTTATAATTTTCTACTTTTGGGAAACCATGGTGAAATAAAACACTCGATGCACAATGACAAAACCTAAAAAATATATTAAGGGCCACTTCCAGGGTTGTCTATCCCGACGTCATGACGGTGTCGTGTCGTGACGGACCCCTCCGTCACGACACAATAGGGTCCATGTAGGGTCAACCTAGGGGGAAGCTAGTAGGGTGGGTAAAATACTTACCTTCTTGCCAAGGTGGCGTCCTATGTGGCAGAAAAGGCCGACGTGAATGTGGATATGCCTAGCGCCAGGTAAACCATTTTACCATTATGTTTATCATTCTGTTAAAATCAAAGTAGTAAAATCTGAGTAAGGAGGATGTGGGGCGGACGGGGGATGAGGGTGGGGCGGACGGGGAATGTAGGGAAACAATTACTAGCCCTCGTCCGCCCACCCCGTCCGCCCCTTTGTTCCCACCGTCCCGGGGAAGTCACTTAGACTTATTTTTTGTATACACGTGCGATAATGGGGTATTTAATAGGGGGCTATTTACCTCAAGTCAAGGTTTTTAGAGGACCCTATATTTATTAATAATTCTACTTTCATTCATTTTTAGCCACCCTATCAGTAATTATAAATTTCATGGAAGTGAATAAACTTCACCCTATATTATTTAGATTTTTTTGAATTATGTCTTTGAATCAATGAAGTTAGTGCAATCAGGGCTCCTACTTTACTAGTACACATCACATCAATATCCTATACTACACAACAAGACATAAATTATGACATAGTGTAGATAGATCACAATTTATTTGCCAATTTCTACAATTTGCAAAACCAATGAGAAATAGCTAAGGAAACAAAACCACGCAAAAAATTGAACTAAATTGAACAAGGTTGTTATATGAGTGTTTATAAACACAACAATCCACTAGAATGGAGGGCTTGCACAAAACCAATACTTTGATAGTCTACTACGTAATGAGAGAATTCAAAATACAGTGCCAAGGTTTCCTGGAATTACAATCCCACCCTAAGTAATGCCCGCCAAACTTCCAACACATTTACAACGCATATCTACAAAGAAATTGCGTATGCCTAGAGCAATCTTCAATGTCGAGCTAGATATTCTGCACAACAAGGATTTCAAACCGAGTGAATTCTGCTTGAAGCAGAATCTGGATTGTTCCAATTCAAGACTTTGCAGACTTATCCCAAACTTGAATGTGACTCTTCTGTGGATCTAGCTCCTAATTGTTGGTTTAGAAAGCTAGACCTAATTTGATCCTCAAGTGTTGCAAGAATTTCGTCTGAGGCCAAATTACGTGATAATCTAGAGTCCTGGTAAGGCTTTGTCAAGCAGAGGAAGAGTGCTGATTTGAGGTCCATCCAACCCAACATCAAATCAATTTACAACCAATACACAATTCATGTAGTCAAAGAGGGGATGCAATCAAATAAGGTGGATGTGCCCAATTCAGAGACTTTTCTCTCTGCACCCACTTCTTGTAAGATCTGAAACACACAATTAGTGCAAGATGATTAGCACTTAGATGACTGTTGAAGACCTTTTCGACATTTCCCAATGGTAGATTCTGCTTCAAGTTGAATCTAAGCAGCTCTAATTCAGGACATTGCAGACTTGTCCCAAAGCCATTTCTTCTTGCTCTGTAGACCTAGGCTCTGTGAATTGTTAATTAAAGAAACTTGTTCTATGGGATTTGACCCTTAAGATCTAGTTGCAAGAATTTCCAAGTTAGGCGATGTATAATCCGGAATGCAAGTGACGCAAAACATGAAATTCTAAAGCACAAAACATTTTCCAATTTGAGATGTAATTATGTTATTATGTGCCGTCAAAATTGTTTGGTCAAGCTCAAATTGTGTGATCCTGGATGGTGTTATAACATGCTGCAATACACATTTATTGAAGTTGGAACTCCAAAGCATAAATTCATGGTAGCCTTGGACACTGGTAGCGACAAAGTGAGCGTGGAAAAATAGCAACAAAGAAGAGTGAGGGTGGAAAAACAGGACCAAGAAAAAGAAGCGATTCACTTGACAACTAAAAACCCTAATGGAGAAGAGTAGAGAAGAAATCCATACATGTTGGCCTACTTGGCGGTGATGCAACTTCGAAAGAGCAGCCACAGAACGGAAACATTTAACAAAAAATCCATTCCAGCTAGCCTTTTCGATGCTGAAGTGAACTTCAATAAACTCTGGAAGAGCAGCTACAAAATCTTGATGCAGAGTGAGCGTGGGAAAACAAGAACAAGAAGAGCGATCGGTATGAGCAAGTACGTGAGAGTGTCGTTGGTTGAGAAGAAGCTAGCAAAGGTCCCTGCAAACTTAGAAAACTTAGAAAACCCTACCGGCAAGCTCACAAACCTTAGAAAACCTTAAGCGGCGGGCTAAGATAAACTCATATAACCCTAAGCGGCGGGCTCTAAAATACTCTAGAGGTAGAGGGTGCTTAAACCGTCACTTTAAGCGCTGAGTATGGTTATTATAATTAGAATGGAAATTTTGAAAATTATCTTGTTAGCAAATGAAAGGGGATTCCAACGCAACAAAGTATGCCTTGTTTGGACTTCATATGCAAAAGTTATAAGGATTCAAAGTTTTATTGGTAGATTACCCAAACCGTTAGGGGGGGGGTCCTGATTAAAGGTGGTGGACATTCACCCTAATAAAAACAAAATTTCAAGCCCCATTGTTGCTAGGGTATTTTATATGTACGTAAAAATAATTTGGGCCATTAAACGGCACCCTAAATTATATATAAGTATGTCTTCCCCATTTTCTTAAGGCTATAGTAGATCTAAAAATTGTATAATTTTTATCCTTGATGAATAAACGACACCCTATTTTTTATCTCTCATAGTTTTCTAATTTTCGAGAGTGACTTCCCCGGGCCCACCGTCCGCCCCCGTTCCCCCCCGTCCGCCCCCGTTCCCAACCATCGGGAACATGTTCCCCGTGGTCCGCCCATGTTCCCCCCGTCCGCCCCCCGTTCCCAACCATCGGGAACGTGTTCCCCGTCGTCCGCCCCAATTTGACCCCTTCACCTTTGAAGGGCCCTAGCAGCCTCATTTTTCATCCGTTTGTTGCGTTTGAGGACATTTTCGGCATCTACATTTCATGAGGATGTCGAAAATGTCCTCAAAATCAACATTTGGATAAAAATGAGGCTGCTAGAGCCTCCCAAACCTCCCGTCCGCCCCCCCGTCCGCCCCCGTCCGCCTCCAAGTTTGGGAGGCTCTAGCAGCCTCATTTTTCATCTGTTTATTGCGTTTGAGGACATTTTCAGCATCTACATTTCATGAGGATGTCGAAAATGTCCTCAAAATCAACATTTGGATTCAAAATGAGGCTGCTAGAGCCTCCCAAACTTGGAGGCGGACAGGGGCGGACGGGGGGGCGGACGGGAGGTTTGGGAGGCTCTAGCAGCCTCATTTTGGATCCAAATGTTGATTTTGAGGACATTTTCGACATCCTCATGAAATGTAGATGCCGAAAATGTCCTCAAACGCAACAAACGGATGAAAAATGAGTCTGCTAGGGCCCTTCAAAGGTGAAGGGGTCAAATTGGGGCGGACGACGGGGAACACGTTCCCGATGGTTGGGAACGGGGGGCGGACCGGGGGGAACTGGGGCAGACGGGGGGGAACGGGGGCGGACGGGTGGGAACAAAGGGGCGGACGGGGGGGCGGACAAGGGCTAGTAATTTTTTCCCCACTTTACCTCTACTTTGCTGACATGTCATCACACGTGGACATCTTACATCCTACGTGTCCGAAATGGGGTAATGTAATTACACACAGAATTCGGTAAAATTCAAGTCCGTCAGGATAAAGATAGCATCCGGCATAATGTCGTGACGGATACGTGTCGTGACGGCACTACATTATGCCGAGATTGGCCTCCGTCACGACACAATAGACAACCCTGGCCACTTCACACACGAGCCAAGAGCCATGACCATGAAATAGTGAGATTCCAAAAGAAAGTGTCCAAAGGCCATCCCAACACACCTCCAAAATCATGTAGTGTGGTCATGGATCCTCAAGTGTAGTGTGAAGTCATATGTGACCGGGCCCTCAACCAAATGCCATGTCAATGAATGTCTATTCATGCGGGTCCTCACAAATGATAAAATAGAATAAATCAACGGTTGTGAGCGTTTGGAGTGCCACGGTCTCCTGGTTTTGTGTTAGGCCTACCTCCAAGAGGTGGTTTTTGAAAATAATCCAAGTGACCATGAAACATGATCCATTTGATACCATGAGGGAATCCATGTAGACTTTACATCCATCTTGCGTTCACGTACTCCGTTGGTCCCTCAAGCGTAGTGTGAAGCGAACTTGGACCGGCTCCGCCTTTCCACCAATAAGAGTGCTTGAAGTGTAATGGTCATGGGCTCTCAGTCTCGTGTGTGAAGTGGCCCTAAGGCGGATGGTACTGAACAGTTGTTTAAAGTGTTGGCATAGATACTACTATTAATCTTTGAAGTTTTAAGTGACTCTCATCACCAATTGTCAAGATATTCCAACGCACACTCTACCATGTCATGTTGAATTCCATATATGGAAGTAAGAAAGGTTTAAAGTCTTCTTCATGGAGGACCAAAAACCATTTTAAAAGCCTACTTCCAAGGTGGTGAACATTCTCATAATCATTATCGTATTATTTGTGCAAGATTTTAGGGTGTTGGTTTTAGGTTGGCTGTGGATTTAACAACTTCTATCTGAGTACAAGTGAAATGTAATCCATGTTCATGCTCTTCCTATAAATGCTTGATTAAAAAGCAAAGTAAACCATATTCAAATAAACTTATATTGATGGTCTATAACGATTTCTAACTAAAATTTGAAGTTACACTCTAAATTCCGTAGGATCACACATGTGGCAATCAAAGTGCATGTGATATTACAGAGTTTTATAGTGTTAACATGGATGCGTGATACTAGTGAATTAGTGTAGCATGTGACACTATGGGATAATACAAAGTGCAACATATTAAATGGTGTGGTGTGGTCCACTCCGCTTCGCCTTCCCAGGCGATGTGGCAGATGTATGCACCAACATTCAACAAGTGGCATAAGAAGACGAAGAAGAATAAGAAGGTGACACTCCACATGGCGCAATGCAAGGGTGTGGGTTGACTTCTTTGGTGGTTTGCATTAATGACAAAATTCATGATATAAGGGAGAGAAAGGTGACAATAAGGAGTGAGATTTGAACTACGCACATCCGTTCCCTAGGGTTTCATGATATTAGAGAGTGAGTGACATTATGGAGGTTGATATTACGGAGTTTAGGGTGTATATGTGACCGGTTTATAATTCTAGACCAATTTTTTGATAGACAAATTTATGACCACATATGTTTTGGCAAATTCAGTTTTTTTGCTAAATATATAATCTTTTTTTCTTTTTTCTTTTTTCCCTTCCTTTTGTGTGATGGGTGGACAAGAAATTTGACGGAAATTTGACGTGTGATGGGCCATAATGGGCACAAAAATTACTCCTGTGAGGATCTCATATTGAAGAATTACAGTAAATTTTCACTACACTGGAAATTGTCCTCAACAATATCTACTTTCTCCTGCTCATTGGTGAGTGCAACAAACTTGTGAGAGTTGCAAACGATAACCAACTTGGCATCTTGTTACATTGTAAAAGTGTCCAATTAGCACCGCTCTATGTTACAATAACAAGGAATTAGTGTACCAAAGAAGAAATATGTTGGCCGAACAAAGAAGAGGAGGATAGATAGATGGTTAAAACTTGGTGCATAGCAGCAAGGAAGTGACAATAAAGTCGTATGTGATAACAATGATTTGGTGTATATAGTATGTATTTGAAATCGGGTCATTTCACAAGCTCAAATGCTCTTAAAATTCTAATCTACACATACGTATGCTTGAATTGAAATAATGCATATGATATATGAGATTATTCGAAATAGGATCATTTGTGACACATTAAGGTAAGAATATCAATGAGTAATCCTCATTGTGACATCGTGAGGCCTAGATAGAGTCTCTAGATGTAAACTCAAATGGGTTGATGTATGCAACAAAAAATAAGAGTGAAAAGTAAGGTGTTTTCATTTGGTTCACTAAGGAACATAGCCGTGGTTGTGAACTTGTGGAGAGCCATTATTATAGCTAGCATTGATGATAAATGCCAAATATGTATGGGTGGGATCCCTAAAGTCATTGCACATAAATTTGGAATTGTCAAATTGTGGGCTATCCATGGTTTTCTCAGTATTATCGATACCATAAAAACTAGACCTAGTTTCTCACCAGAGATAAATTCTCTTCTTTGTTTCATAATTTAGTGTGACCATGTAATGTAAAATTTTACTACGAAATTAAACAACATGATATTACTAGTAATTATTTCACAAAGACCGTTGCACTATGTTACTCCACAACCTCCCTCTAGGGACTCATGTACTTCTAGTCCCAAAAAGGAAAATTTCAAAATAATAAAAATAAATAAATACTAATACTTAATACTTAATATTATTATTATTATTAATGGTGATCTCTTCGAAGTTCTTCCATATTGTTTGGTGTTTAGTTTATGTGAAAGTGGTATGGTGAAAAGGTGTCGATATTGTAGAGTTGTTGGTGTTTGCTAGTTAGTTGCAGTAGCTATTGCGAATGCCAGATTCTTCTTGTTAAAAGCAAAACCCCAGAGAAGGGCCCTAGAGAAATCACCAATGTTTGGGTGGTGGTTTGTCCCTAATATGCGAGAATAGCAATGCACTCTAATTAGCCGCACCTTCCAATGTATGTAACAATTTCTTGCGAAGCAAAAGTGCAACAAATAGAATAGGACATAGACATGAGGTTGTGGGCATTGTAAGTAATTAAGTCCACTAATCCCATCCAAGAGGTAAGTAGGCAAGATCTACACATGTTTTGCATGATTTGAGAGAGACCATAACGTTATTCAGATCCATAACAATGTTATGTGGGACTGACATTATTCTAGAGAATATTCCCCACATTCCAATTGAATGTGAAAATACCTAGAATATTCTTTGGAATATTGTCAGTCCCACAGAACACTGTTATGGATTTGAATAATGTTATGGACTTGATATAGGCTTGCCTCGTGTAGTTATAAATTCATGGGCCACAATGTTGTGGAGATATGTGCAGGAAGCCTGAGTGGTTTGCAGTAAGTTAGTGAATCAATCAAACCCTTGGTAGTGTTGGTCATAATATTTTTGGTGTGGCAATGTTTTTGGCAAATTGTATAGTTTGTAGCGTTAGGGTTAGGGTTAGGGTTTGGACTTTTTGTGTTGAGCACAGAAAACTAGATGTTGTGTATTGAATGGTTTTAGCCACTTGAACTTGAGCAATGACACAAATTGCTTTGTAATTGAACGTGTAAACCCTATACAAACTTTGTGATTGGTGGTGGGTGATTTTGTTCTAAGGCTACATGTATGTTTGCAATTGTGTTTTTCAACATAATTTTGGAAAGCATTTGCATGTGTATTTGAAACACAAGCATTTCATCACCATTTCCATATATGTATGTTTTGAATGAGTAGAGTGCATACTAGGAGCTAAATTGTATGAATGTTGCGATGATGTGTGAATTATGATCTTGTATGTGTAAGTGCTAGATTTTACTTGACATCAAACAAAAAAAATACAATCTCTAACTACTATATGCCCATGTAAAAGAAGAATAAATACCAAGTTAACCTACCCATAGGATCCTCAAAAATAGTGAATGTTAGAAAATTACATAATAATAGGTTCCACAATATTTACCTTCTCACCTCCCCCCTGGAGAATACTAAATTCCACACATTTCCATAAGGCTTCCCATAAGGTTTTTGGCTTCATGTACTTTCAAACCAAGTTTATTCCCCTCCATTCCATTAAAACCATTGTACTTCAATTCACTACACTAAATATACCAATTAGTGAGTATGGGAAATTAGTGAAGGTGAAATGAAATTCCTTTACGCTATGAATTAGTGCCATCAAAAGATCTTTGATCTAAGATTGGGAAGCATTGTTCATCTTGGCACTTGGCACTTTTCACTTAAAGTACCGGCACTTGGCATGAACGTATCGGCACTTGGCACCAATCACTAAATGTACCAGCACTTGACACTATTCATTGACAAGCATGTGGCGCGCACTAATCACAAGCACGCACTAATTTTACTTGAAATCTATCATAAATAAGCATGAAATTTACCATAGTCATGAATTTTATAGTGTCACTCAATAGCAACCTTAGCCCTCGGCAACTTTGAGGTTTGGCTAAATTGTGCATGTGACTTGAATTAGTACCACCCTCACTAATTGGTATATTTAGTGTAGTAACGAATATGAGGTGCAACTGAGGTTAGTAGGTTTAGACTCAACGTGTGCTAAAGTTGACCACACATGCACGGGGAGTTGCAGTTGTGTCGGCCCGAATCATCCTGTGCTGAAGTGGACAGTGATTTTTCGAGCTGTAAGGCTACTCTCACATGTTCATATTGCTCTGCAGGTGTAAGTAACTTCAGAGAGTATGTCAGCTCTGACTCCGACTCCGACTCGACTCCAGAAAATATATATAGAGTACAACAATAATAATACTACTAAGTCTTGCACCAGCCTAGCCGAATATATGGACAGGTCCCACCAATAAGTAATATTTGTGTTCACGTTCCCATGTTCAAAATAATAAGACTCTATCGAGCTCATGCACCCAGACAGGCCACACTTGGAATTTTTTTGGCATATGTGAGTACTGCTGTCTACTCCTAGTTGCAGTGCGCACAAATGGATCTGAAGAAGCTCAGCTTAAGTCACTTATCAGCGAGGCCAATCTCACGTCACGTACCTGCTCGGTAACCAGTGCAGCCAGCGCTTTTGTTAATTCATTTTCTTGTTTCTCGCTGCCAAGTTGTTGGTTGTCAAAGCGGTGAGAATCGTCGGGCCACTCCTGAAAGTTGGTAAGATTGGTGCATTTTCAATGTCTTTACGCAGTCGTTTGCAGAACAAACAAAAAAGGCTGAGCTACGTTACTCCTTCCTGCAGGCCCCACAAAGGCAACTTGGTGTGGTGACCCCGAGAGTAGATTAATGGCCGACAGTAGGCGCCTGTAACTCCATAAACAATCTTGGCCGTTCGATCGGATCGGGAGTTGTCTCATCCGGATTGCAACTGCGTGCTTAAAAGAATATCGTCAGCTCAAGAAGTTTCGAAATCGGAGTTGATATGCAAAAGTTGTGAGGAAGGAAGCTTACCGTGGAGATCCTCATCCTTTACACAGCCACATACAGTAGCTCCCTCCCAATTGTGTTCATTGTTGCACCTAAAATGATGTTGGTTTTTGGGGCAAATTATCCGATCTTAGTCGATTTTGTACACAATCATTTGCAAACCAAACAATAGGCCATGTGCATGGCAACTTGGTGTAACCACAACAATAGCTACCCTATCATGGGCACTTCCAACTTCGTAAATATTCTATACTATTGGATGAGACCACGAGTTGTCTCATCTCATCTTTGTATACAACTACAAATCAAAAGACTCCCGGATCGTGTTTCAGAAATGCATATGATATGCAAAAGCTATGAGAGATAGAGTGAGAATTCCTCTATCTCTTTTCTCATGACCACGCATGTCCTATTCAAATATGTTCACTATCCCACCTGACTTTACCAAATAACCAAAGTCTTTCCTAAAAACTGGGTAAAGCTCTCTCGGTTATAGCGGAGCCATCCAACTATCCCAATGCACCTACAAGAACTTGCTCCGGAGATTGTCGAGTAGGTTTTAGTTAAGTAGTTTTCACACATGTTCATTGTTTTGTCTACCAAGGCAATGAATGTTGGATACTTTTTGTCCCATCCCCAAATGCCATACTACTCATCTATCTTACCATCGGTTTTTGTTAATGAAGCTCCTCGTGCCCTCATAGCTAAGACAAAAAGCAACCAATCACAAGGACGGGAGGCGACACTTTTAAAGGTCCTACATCCTTGCCTTATGTCTAGGTACCGATGGGAGGATTGGTACTTGAGGCTTAAAACCACCACTTTAAAACCATGCCACATCATTTGCCAACTAGGCTCGGGACTAGATAGTGTCGATGGTGTGAAGGCCGTGTTCTTAGAACCAACTTTTAGGTTTAGCTAAAGTCAAGTGGGAAGGGGGCATAAGGTTAGTTTCCATGTAGGCCATTTTCTCACCAGGTTCTTTGATAAATGTAGATTCCACCCAATGAAAACCACATTTCCACTATAAAATCTGGTGGGCGAACGGCCTACATGGAAACTAACCCTAACTAAACCAGTTTTGGCTACAAGAGCTACCATATGTAGGACTCATGGCACAATATATTTGGTGTGTTCGCACACACCTACTACAAGTCCTTTTCTTCCAATCCGGGATGGCCCTAAACTACGGGTGACAGTGGAGAGGTACCCATTTCCGAATGGAATGGTTGGTGGTTCGATTCCCACTATGAAATCTTTTCTCTACTCAACGGAAAAAAACTAGCTAAGTAGGTAGGAAGCCAAGAGGCCACCCACCACAAGGTAAGCAGTAAACCCCACCCTACACCAAGAGGATTCTTGAGCAGGGTAGGACCAACGGGCTCAAATTCACATCGGATTGCCCGACATTGGTTATGTATTTAGTTATTTATCTTTTTCTTCCATTACTACCAAGTTGTGTGTGTGCATCCTAGTCTATTTCAATTCATGTCCATGGCTCAATCTCAGTTTTACTGCACCCTTAACAATATCCGTTCTCAACTACAAGCCTTGCTATACCACCCAAATAATAGATGTCCAATTTTTTTTTTGGGAAACAAATTGAGAAAATCAATTGCAAAGGAACCCAAAATAGATGTCCACTTTTGGAGACAAGTGACCCCGTTATTGAAGGCCCACATACATACCTTATTAGAGTCGTCCTCGGTCCCCATGGCCAGATCATGAAACACAAGAGCCAAGTCATCGCAGGACCTACCTTTGATTTATACAGGCGGGCGCCCGGTGTCCCACAGTGAAAGACTTATTCAATTTTGTCAACCCAAAAAACCTCAAGAAAAGCCTAAGAGTCCATTTCCAAATATTGCTATTAAAGTGCATAGGTAGACATAGTATTTGAGTGAGAATCTAGCGTCGTGACATAAGTGAAGTGGGAAGAAGAATGGAATGTTGAGGCTTTTCGATACCTACTTTTTGCATGACTCTAAAACCAAGGTCAAGGTCGATGATGCTTACGAACCATGATGTGTAGATTCAAGCTTTGCGTGTAGTAGGTCAAAATACCAAGTTGTAGCTGCGGTTTTTTATATATTCATAATATGTTGGAGCTTAAGTAAAAAATTGTTGACATGAAAATGCAATTAGGGCTTTAAAGAGTTTCCAGGTGAAGAAAACTAACGAGTGTGCATGTGTGAAAACCGAACCTGCAATATCTGCATGATTGTCGGATTATGACCAAATTTTGTTGTCAAAATGAATAATACAATTTACACTCTCTCTTTTTCCACTACAAATTCAAGATGTGTTGACTTCATCGTGCTACACCGCTTATGGTATTTCGTGTCACATGCGTAATAGTCTCACATGTGTAATAGTGTCACATACCCTATTTTGAGGCGTATGCTAGGTGACACTGATGATTAGCAGTTTCACCATAAGTGTGTCACCTCATGACACTTGACAGACTGACAGTCAAGTGCACTTAGTAATATCTTGGCATGAGTATGTTCAATAACGTTATGAGGTGCATGTCTATATTAACGTACACAATGGTCTACAAGTTGACTAAAGTTTACACGAATGACACTTGCCATTAGCATGCTCAAGAATATCTTCCTCTTGCATAGTAAAATGTAAATACATGGCACTTGCCATTAATATGCTCAAAAATATCTTGCTTTTGCATACTAAAACACAAGACTATCATCTAAAAGTATCCCAATGTGCTGCTCTAAATGTCATAATGTAGATTATTTAGATAAGTTACTTATGTTGACGAATGAAATCACATTGGCAATTAACGGGTGTGACACTTTGAGACTCTAGGCATCTAGTTTAGGCGCTTTGCAAATAGTGTACGTGACACTAAATACCATAAACAGTGTAGACCTAGAAGTGTGAGATGAGAATTAAAAATACAAATTTGTCTCATTCGGTTATGTTCAGAATGGGACTCTAAAAATCAAATCTTTCGTTTTTTCTCTCAAAGACATATACACACTCCATAAATTCGTGGGAAAAGGGAAACTGGGATAACTACTAGGTTCTACAACAGCTTTGTAATTTGCTCGCCACCTCAACTTCTTTTTTCTTTTTTTGAGACAGAAGGCCGACAGGCCAGCGCCAAAGCACAGGAGGCAGTTGACCACCTGGCAAGTTTTCCGTCAGGTAGAGAGGAGATTTCACAGCCGGGATTCGAACCGCCAACCTCTTCCTTGAGATTTGGGTATCCCTCCACCATCATCCGGTAGTTTAGGGTCATCTCGGACCAACCACCTCAACTTCTAGACTTGGATCACCTTATGGCGGCAAACTTTACCTTTATTCTATTGGAGAGGAGACGTTTACTTTCCTAGTCCAAAATGTAGTCTTCAACCTTTCTACCATGTTGGATGATATTAGTTGACATCTCACATAGACTAAATACTCCGTTACTCTAGTGAATTAGCCCTTTTTGACTCCACCTCGATGTACTTCTTCTAGTCCCATACGCGTTTTTGACTTAATGGACTTCAAAAAAACCCGATTTTGTTCATTTTGTTAGGGTTTCCCTTTCTCAATCGATTGTGAAGGGGGGTTTGCATAAACCGGATGATCCAATCGGCACGCGGCAAAAGAAACGACTTATTTTTAGCACCGCAAAAAATGAGCACTATCTCAAGGGACAAGGTCCCATCCTCCTCCAAAGAACGAGTCCAACATTCATGCAAGAGAGGATTAGTTCAGTAATGACACACAATGTTTGTAAGGATTGGATTGTGTCAAAATGAAGGCACGAGACCCGGTCTAGTTGTCAGATCAGCTTACTTGGTAATCTACACTCGGTCATCCACTTGACCGTAAGGCACCAATGTGGGCCTTATGGGGCCACTCTTCTTCCTAATTGGACACCTACATTTGTTTGGTATATGGCAATGCTTCTAGTTGAGAATGAATATAATTATAAATAACCAGCGTCAGGCAATCCGACGTGAATTTCAGCCCGTTGGCTCTGCCCTGCTCAAGAATTCTCTTGGTGCATGGTGGGGTTTACTGCCTGCCTTGCGGTGGTTGGGTTCTTGGCTTCCTACCTACCTAGTTAGTTTTCTTTTGTCAAGCAGAGAGAAGATTTCACAGCAGGGATCGAACCGCCAACCACTCCATTTGGAAATGGGTACGTCTTCACTATCACCCGGTAGTTTGGGGTCATCTCGGACCTTCTAGTTAAGAACTTAGAATGCGAACCAAAAAGGCATCATCATGTGTTACAATGAGATCGGACTATATGTTGGAAAATGTATATACATCATTCTAGGTTTACTACACCGATTGTCCCAATTAGTGTGTGTTACTATTTAGATTACGCAGTGCGATAATGTCTTACTCAAGATTCCAATTTTTACTAACAAAAGTTCGATTGGTTGTTTGGACATTATAGAACATAGATGACTTTGCTTGGTCAAATATTACGTTCTCATTGAATAGTGATAGTATTGCATAACTCTAAATAATATACATGCACTAGTTTGGATAATCAATGTATTTAACACAATTGAGAAGGTGTATGTGGCCACTTAAAGAAAGCTAGAGAATCTTCACTTTGACCTCCTACAACTTTACATCTCAAACAGATGTGGAGTTCAAAGTGCCCACTTTTAGGGCTACATGCCTTAACCCCTAAGCTATGTAGGTGTGATGCGGCTACTCTTCTTAATGAAATATTTGTACTTGAATGGTGTGTGGTTAGGTGTTGAACTAAGAACATATACCATTGAAAACACATTTTGAAAGGATATTGGACCTTTTCTTCAAATTTTATTAACACTCTACACTCGATAGTCAACATAGTTGGTGGGACATATGCCTTCAATATAACATATCAATGTGCACATGCACTTCGATAAGCACAACCAAATCAAGGAAGATTGAAAAGAAAAAAGAAGACAAAATTGTTAATATATCATAAATTTGTTGATGCACCACAATTATGTAGTATGATGTGAACATGATCAATAGTAGATGGATACCAAGAAGAGTTAACCAATCAACCCGCATACCTTTAAGGACTTAGTGACCAAAGCACGGTCTCTTTCTAGATTACTTGATAACATCTCGGTCCTCCACGGGTTAACATGTATGTGCCTAATTCAATTTTTGATCTTTAAATGGACACCTGTATTTGAGTGATGTATGGTTGGGCATGAATTTAAGAACGGACACCAAAAGCACATGTGTTGAAGAGAGCTTAAACTATGTGCTCAAATTTTTTAACCGTTCTAGACGTAATAGTCAACATAATTGGGGGGAACCTATAAATACATAGGATCATTTATTACCTCATAGAATCTTTACTTTGACGATGAACACGACATCGACACAAACTCCATAAATCACGAGGAAAGTGGCCATTGGGCATGATTTGGATTTGCTACTACTCTGAATCTCACACTAAACTAATTGCACGTTTCATATCCTACAAGAAGCGGGTGAAGAGAGAAAAGTGTCATTTTACCCGCTTAGCTTAAGTGGATGCGGCCAAACAGTTGCTCTCCTTGACACTCCCTCCATCCCAAAATGATTGTCCTACCTCCCGGATTTTTTTGTCCCAAAATGATTATCCAGTTTATCTGCCCGGCTAGAAATTTGAGGCTCAAAGTCAAATATTTTCGCGCCAAACTTTCATCATCAAGAAGCCTTTCGACACCGCAACATTAGGGGGCGTTTCGGAGTAGTTGTTGTTTTTTATTTTAAGATTCATACTTACAACTATTCGGTTAACGGTTAGCGTGCCTTAATCTCGCCAAAGTTAGGAACACGGACAATCATTTTGAGATAGAGGAATAACAATTTGAGTGTTGGTCGGCAGTGTCCAAGGAGATTTTTGGGCATAACCGGTCAAAATCCGAGTGTTTCCAAGTCCAACCGGTTGCATGTTGTGATCATTTGGTTTTTCTCTATTAATTTGAGGTATACTCCATATATTCCTCTAAAACGATGGGCAATTTCCTTGTAGTCTTCAACTTCAACCGGTTATGTCTCAAACTTCAACCAGTTCATCTGTTAACTAAGGTAGAGATACCATAAACCGTGAACTACCCTCTAGCTGTGCAGTAGACTTCCGTCAGAATAATGAAGTGCCATTTTTGGAACCGATCATTGCGAGGCTGGCAGTTTGAATGCGTTTGCAGTCAGTTTAGCCAAATTTAGTCATGTTTGACTACCATCAATCAAAGTTTGATGTACTCATGAGTTAACTGGTTTAGGTGATGTTCTGTGTGGAAATGAGGACTACCGTGTTCGGTGTAAGGAGAATCTAGTGAACGAGTAGGGGGTTTGACAAACTTTCCACTTTGAAAAACTGTATAATTCTTTTAGACAGGGAATAAAAACATGAAACAACTTGCATTCTTCATGAATCCTTCTCTTCTATCTTGGAAAATGATCTCATGATTTTAAGACCATGTCTTCAATGCGAATCACCTTATTTTCACGGTTCATGGTAACTCTACCTTAAGTGGTTGGTTATGGTGTGGCCCACTCGTAACTTGATTTCCAAGCCAATCCCGAGTTAAGTTAAAATGGGATGGGAGGAAGCCATAGTCAGGGCCGACTTTGCAGCAGCAGGTAGGCCATGCAATTCGTGAAAGGCTCGGGGTTGTCATTGTCAACAGTTCCATGGCAAGCCTAATGCTGCCACCTGAATAACAAGGCTTTGGCATCTTGTAACATCAGCCCAATTTTTGTGGGCGGTTCCCACAATCCTCATGCCTTTTCACTCTAGATCTTTCATAGTCTTCGATTTGACCACTTACAGTAGTTGGAGTCGGTCAAAGCATAGTTAACTTACGGTAGGACCCGTGTTGATTGCACTCTCGTGTTTTTAGATGCTTGCAAATGTTACAAGGAGAACAACGAACCACTCGTTGACAAATTTCGATTTCGAGGGAGTTTTGTTGTGATTTTTCAATAACAAACTCTTTTGTTCCTTAACTAGCTATGTGAGCAGCATGCTTCCCTCCCGGGGAGGTCACTCCATTGTCAAATTGAACACCACGTGCGTTAAAAGTTTGCTACCCCTATATTACATGTCATACATAATTTTTAAAATTATGATATTTTTTCTACATATACATAACCATTGATAGTATTTTTTTGTATATTTTTCTGAAATTTTTAGTCATCTTCATTTTTTTAGTAATTGTTTTAGTTCAATTCTACGTCATTCTAGTTAGAAACGGTATGTTTTATAAAAAAAAAAAGATCATCAAATTTGGTTACCATTTTTTACTATGTGATAGATACCGTGTATATCTACTCATGACAAAATTTGATAAAATTTTGACCCATTTTGGTGATGCCCTTTAGAAAAAGTAGATTTTGTCTTAACCCACGTGGTGTTCAACTTGACAATGGAGTGACCTCCCCGAGGCTTCCCTACTACTAAACGACTATGTTGCCTAATTATGACTCCATATCTTTATATGGGAATATTGGCAATATGGGCACTCGCTCATCTTAAATCCAATGCTAAAAAACATGAAAATTGGACACTCAAGCTATGTAAATAAATATCACGACATCAAAATATGATCAAGAGTGGTAGGTGCGGTAACAAGTTGCATCAACTTGTTGGGTCAAAGACTTTCATATGATGGGCAACTCATTCTTGAATATTGTTGTTGGGTCTCTCTAACTAAGGCATTTTTCTTGGTTGTTTGTGATTATGGGAGGTCAATGTCACTTTAATGAAGTTGTTGGTTGCAAAACCATCTTAAACTAGGTGTTCACACATTTGCTATGTTGGATTAATTCACATCTACTTTACATTTACCATTAAATAAATATGTTTGCCCCCCCCCCCCACACACACACTCACCTAAATGCCCAAGGGTTCCAACTCAAATTAAAGACACATTATAGAGTATGATGTGGAGACCTTATTTGATATATGAGAGAAAGTTGTAGATGTCGGGCATATGCTAACCGCTAATATACTTTAAGGGGAGTCTAGCTTGAATCAAAGATGCATTATAAAATGCAAGTTGGTGACCTTATTTGGAGTTGACATGACTATATAAGGTTGTGACTTAGGATGAACTTAAATGCCAACTCCTAATTGTATAAATGGCCTAGTTCAAATCAAAGATGCATTAGAGTTATTTGTAAAGTAAAGCAGATGGAACCATGGATTTAGCCCCAAACCACGAGTTTATGAGAATTAGGTCAAAGTCACCCAAGTTTCTTAATGCTTAAATTTTGATACACAAAGAGTGATGTTGGGCTATTAAAATTTGATTTTCTAGCTTGTCCTACTAGGATGGGTGGACCAAGTTAGCCTTGCATAGGCTAATCCGGGTTTTAGGACAATGGGTCCCATGCGCATATCCTATTTTCAACCCTAAAATTCTCTCAAAGTTTGAGAGGTGAAAAGAAGAGGTCTCAAAACTTTCACCCAAACTTTCAAAATAGACTCTAATACATGACGAGCTAACAAGCTCTTAATAAAAAAAATTCTCAAAAAAGGATCAAATCCATGGGTTTGTCCCTCTTTGAGGGCCTTTACGGATAATTCTATTATAAATAACGAGTCACGCACCTACAAGAAAATTTTGTACAAGGTGGCATGCTTTAGGTAAGTTATTTTGTGTTATCGACACTTTTTACATGTAAAGTTCCACTAAACTATGAATTAGGTCATATTATCCAAAGAGCAAACAACCATGGTCGTTTGGACAATAGAGATAGATGAGATCTTACTTGAGTCACATAATTGCATTGCAATAATTTCCCAACTATATAATGTTATTTCCATAAAATGGAGGGAGATCTCAAACTTCTACCATTCAAACGTTCTATTAAGACCATCATACCTTTGGACATTGAAATTGTGCCTCTTACCAAAAAACTTCCATGACGGGTCGAAGTGTGAAAGGTGATTTTAGAGTGTGCCCACCGACCTAGGGCAATCTTGCTATTATTGCTATTTGAGTTTGTACGAGGTACATTAGCATGTTTGTTCCTTGTTTATATCAAAATCGCTCATTTTAAAACATGCTCTTTGGAGACATTGGCTAGGCAAATATGCAAACATCTTCCGGCCAAGGCAAATATGTCATTATGCCTTATAAAGCCTTCAAAGTTGATGATAACAAGAAATTTTACTGGTTCAGGGGGCATGCTCTTACATGTTCTTAATGACACCCGCCGCGGGGGTGGGGTGGACTATTCATTACATTGCGATTGACGTGCGTGTGTGACTATGAAACAAAACCCCATGTATATGGGAAATTAATGAAGAAAATAAAGAGTCACTATGTACTATGGTAGGCTAGGAAAGTATACTCATGTACTTATAGTAGGCCTTTCAAACCTCTCTCTAGCCTCTAAACTAAAATTGTACACATTAAGAAAACCAAAAACAAAGAAGACAATACTTGTACTCTATGTATATGTTGTATGCTAATGCCTCAAATGATTCCCCTTTGCTATAGTCACAAATGTTCATAAAAGTTATGAAGAGTGAATGACTATGCTTTGTTGCATTCAACATAGTGTACCCTTATTTGGGTTCTTTGTCTCATCATGAGCTATATTTGTGTTTGCTCTCCCACCCATGCAACACAACAAATTAAGATGGGATTAAGATTGGATCATGGGGTGTTGGTCAATTCTAAAACCCACGTTTGTTCTAACAATCTTAGTAGCAAATTCAACAACAAAAGAAATTCCAACATCATCCACAACAATATGACAAATTGCATTCTCACTTGAAATTTTTGACCCAACCCGCAATTAGGGTGGCCAACTCATAATGGTATGATAAATTATTTAAAAAATATTATTATAAGTTGTTTGTTTAATAAATAAATAAATCAGACCTTGATAGTTTTATTGTTAACGTGATTGAGGGCCCGTACTTTCTGAAGCTTGTCAAATGGGTTTATCCATTCAAGTTTGCTCCTAGAAATATTGCCTACATGTAGATAAGGGGGATTTTGTAACTCAAATTGATTTTCTTAAGTGGGCCTAATCAACCGGATCATTATTTGGATTTGTAATGTTTGATTATGTTACACCCTTGGTGGGGGTGTAGTGACAACATATTTGTTAGGGTTAGGTGCGATAAGCATCTCATATAAATTTGTGGGAAATAGTTGAGTGGACATGTTGTTCCTTTATTTCAAACATATTTACTCCAAAAATACATCAAGGATACTTGGGCTTGACCAATGGCCTTCCAAATGGATGTTGCATTTCTCAAAATCGTTTTGGGATGGAATCTCTCCCAACCCATGTTGCCCTTTACAATAGACCCTCCCTTACACTACTAAATATGATTTATTGTGGCATCCACATTGGTGTGCCATGTCAAAATAGAGTGGTCTTCATGACTCATCATGTGGCTACAAGTGTCATATGCCACCTTCTCTAGTTACCAGTAGGTTATTGCAAGACAATTAATGTGGATTGATGATGAATAGTGCAGGCCATCGTTAGATGTTAGTGTTGTTAAACCTTATTAGGAGAGGACTTTAGCTACCAATTCCCATCTTGAACCATTGATGTTGCAAAATTACGGATTTCAGTTATA
The DNA here is from genome assembly GCA_964035585.1 of Polytrichum formosum. Lineage (NCBI taxonomy): Eukaryota > Viridiplantae > Streptophyta > Polytrichopsida > Polytrichales > Polytrichaceae > Polytrichum > Polytrichum formosum. Next base: position 50,443,204 of record OZ037938.1, on the reverse strand, counting down.
AGACCTACCATTTATATGAACTTGACTTTAATAGGCTAATTTGTGGTCTTTCATGCTAATTTTGTGCTTAAATTTTGATAGAAAAAGAAAATCTACATCGTTACAATAACATAATATTTCTCAATGGGTTGACAATGCTCTGGTGTTGAAATTCTCCCAACGTTTTCAATTTCAACTTCAACTTACATGATTGCCATGTATCCTAAATCATTGATTGATAAGAGTACATATATACATAATTCATGGAGTTTCCTAGAAGAGTCAAATATATGCCATTTTTTTTGTAACAAGCTACAAATGTTCTTGAAGATCAAGTTGAAACTACTTCCAAGACTCCCGCTAATGCAAGACTTTGCACAAAATCTTTTAAGAAATAAACAAACCACATGTTACATGTAAACTCATAGCATGGCTTAGGAATCTTGACAACCATGTAAGGGGGTCTAGTAAAAAAATACATACCTCCTATTCCTCCTTCTTTGATATAACTAGATCACTTTGAGGTCCTTGATGTTAATTTTGCAATCAAATCTACCAGAATAAATAAATTTGAACCCTAAGAGGCAATGGATTCATATTCACAATAGTTTACTAACCAATGTTAGTTTTTTTTTTTTTTTTCCTTTTTTTTTGGTTTCTCAACATTTTCACCTTCAACTTGTACTTGGATGCATTGAATCCTTGGCCTCATAGCATGAGTATCGGGGAGTGCTATCATGTGAGTGGTAACATATGAGCAGCGAGGTAGGAAAAATATTTGGAAATACAACCACTAGTGTCCCATATCCGTGGTATTTTAGCATAAATAATTACGTAACAAAACCTAAAAATTGCAAAAGTAGTTTGTGGATGTTTCAATTTAAACTCAGTTTAAGGGATAGCACTTTCATGTGACACTAGCTTCCTAAGGCGTCTCATAAGGTTTCGGACCCAAACCTTCACAAACATTACACCACGATACCCACCAACTAGCTTACTCATCGCCAGGGCGACCAAATCCACATGACCATAGCCTTTATATCATTATAATGTGAATGGGGAGGTGCAACATATCGCAATTGTCCAAGTGAATGCCTAACTATACTCTAAAATTCAACAACCATATTAAAGATGTTGAGAGGTGGACTCTTACATATAACGTACGAAATAATGTGAGTGTAAGTAGGGGTATTATTTGATGCATTAGCGTACATAGTTTACATAAGGGAGAGGTATTATTTTTCTCTAGTATGTACATTTTAAAAACTAAAAAAAGGCTATTAAGAATTTTGAAGTAAAGATAGTTGTACAAAAAGGCGGCCTAAGGTTTAGAGGAAATTTTAACAATAGATGTATTAGTTTTCATGCAATTCACCTTTTCAACGATTAATGTCATGTGATAATAGCCCTCAATGACTACTATGTCCATTCTTATTAGGGTTTGCATTAGGGTTCCAGGTACTTGCAAATTGGAGGCTCTTGGAGCACTCATGGGCTCCCTTGAATTTTTCCTTGTAGATTGTGGCTAAGTTCTTGTGCTCTTGTCTTTGTTTGTTTGATGCAATCATTGTGTTACATGCTCTGGATGAAAAAAATGCTCAATGAGTCTTTAATTGGAAAATGAACATAATTTATATGCCATAAAGGCTTATTTAATCCATAATTTACATTTTCTATATATATACTCGAGGCATTTATCACAATAGATTGAAAAGTTTAGTATAAATACATGAGTCTTTTTTTCTAGCATGTCATTAGTATGTATACAATTGTTTTTATCTATAAACTTGTCGTATATAGGGGGTTTAGTTTCATAGTGACCCACGCACGTCATTTGGGTTTTCAATGAAGAGTCCAACCCTTGGGATACAAATTTTGAAATGATGTAAGATTCAACATAAGAATATGTGATTGACATGAGATTGGCATAACATTATTCAAATCCATAACAATGTTATGTGGGACTAACAATATTCCACGGAACATTCCCAAATATTTCCCACATTCAGTATGAATTATGGGCATGAGAACGTTGGACACAACATTTTACAAATGTTTACAAATGTTCCAAGAAGGTATTCTATTAGGTAGAGAGAAGACAATAGGCATAAGAAGTCCTTATGGTAAATTTGCAACAACCAAGTCAAGCCCTTCAAATGTCAAGCCTTTAAAAACATCTTCATGTGGCATCCAAAGCCTACCTAATAGCAAAGAATTAAAGCACTAATTAGAACCAATAACAATCCATGTGCCATATATTGAATGAATTGAAATATAAAGGAAAAAAATTCAAAATGTAATGGATTAATATGTTTGACAAAATCAAATGTTTTCACTATTAGCGAGTTCTTATCCGCACTATTATCCATCATTGCTGATATTAAATTCTTATCCAACAAGATAGATCAAATTTTTCTTGAAGGTGAGGTAGTACTTGCAATTGCTTTTGGCACATGTTGAGAGCGTAGGGTGTGCGAACTAAGGGAGGCATAGATTATTTTTGGGAAAATGGACTAGGACTGGGTGCAACAACAATAGCATGAGAGGTACCCTCTTTTCTCTTTGCACCACTCTTTCTTTTATTTCTTCCATCTAATTTCTTTAACTTTCTTTGCCATCTCCTTTTCATTGTCTATTATATCAAAATCATCCCCATGCAAATTTATTAGACATTGTTGGTGCCTAATCTTTTCATCCTATGTTGTATGAAATATAAAGGGACACTCAAGAAACCAAGGGCATTGTTTCAATGTGAAAAAATCCCAAATTTCAAGTTCAATTTTTGTGAAAATGCAAAGGTCTAAACATTTGTCAACCCATGAAACAAAACTCTTGGAAAGGCACTAAAGGTGATTGCATTAGAAAGCACTAGCTCCCCAATAAAGTACCTACCAAACAAGAAGGAAAATTTAATAGTAGATAGATTGATCTAAGAAAACCATTTATTTTATAATTGATGGATCATAGGCTCAATAGAGGGAAAATAACATGTAACATGTAAATTACTCCCTGATAACAATGCTCCCACTATAAACTCTACCAATTACATTGGGCTTTGTAAATGCATTTTGCCCACTAAAAAATGCTTAAATAACTTTGTCCAAAGCATAATACATCATTTTTTCAATGGAAGCATAAGGTTTTAGTATAGGCACATCTCCATCAATCTTCTTGTCCAAGCCTTTCTCCATATGTTTAAATTCCTTCATGAAATCATCTTCCAACTACAAATCAATACATAAAAATACAGGGATGGTGAAAACCGTATATAAATACATGAACAAAAATATTATAGATAAATACATTAAAATGCATTTACATGGGCCCAAAATGATGTTTTGATCAACCATTTCTCAAGTTCCTTCTCCTTGTCATCCTCCAATGGAAAACGAAGTGACTCTTGAGACATATCACTCGAATTTCCACCACTTCACCTTGAAGATAGAGTCTACTGGGTCTAGTGACAATCATTTGCAGTTTCTCTAGAGTCATGTTGGGATCCAAACGAACTCTAAAATGATGGTTAATTTACGAAATGCAAGGTGTCAACAACCAAATGAATATTAATGGACAAAACCAATGCCAACACCAAAAGAAACACATGAACTCACCTCATCCAATAGGTCCACATCATTATGTGTATTTGCAATAGCCAAAAGCTTCTCAAACTATTTTTTCACAAATTGATGTTATTGTTCTTTTAGTTACATTATGCATGACATCCCAAACTCTTTCTGCAAACATTGATCAAGGAGGTGTTTTTCCTCATTATACTTATAGAGGCCTCTTCTATGATAGAAGCTATCTCATGATGCATGAAAACATAAAGTGCATAAGTTTCTAATTATATATGCATAGTAATTCAAATACAAGAAAAAAAACAAAAAAACAAAACATAATACATACGCATATCATACAGAAATTATGTGAAGACCTCCAAGGTAAGAAAGTACCAACTACCCTTACCACCTTTCATAAGACACTTGGAGTATTGGTCAGGGATTAAAAGGTCTTTGAACTCTTCCAACTTCATGATTCCGAAATTCCTCAAACGATGAAGTTTGTGGCCCAATTTTTTTTTTTTTTTTGACGTGATTACTTTCTATTGATATGAGAAGGACGACACTAAAATATATGAAAAGCATATAGAAATAAAAGGTGTTCTAAGAATATAACAAAGTAAATGAAATATAAAGAAGACAAATAAATTCACATGTTCGCATTATGCATAGCTTTCAAGAGGATGGCCACAAACCAACATGCTCAAAAACTATGCAATCAACAAAATAATGTCACTTTGGATACTACTGATGAAGCCTATCACTATGCCACGCCAAACTGTCACACAATGATTATTCCCGGACATGAAACATCTTTCTAGATAACCTTTCATAGTCCCTGTAACTCTTAAGTATTTTTTCAAATGCTTCATTAGACACTTGTCAATGTGCTCCCCAAGTATTTGTGTCACTACCATCTATCCTGGGGAGTTGCACCTTTCTTAACACATATGAGTACATGTGAGTGCACAAAAAGAATAATAATTTGAATTTTTTTCATTACGTATATATTTACTACATAAATTATAACTCATAGTTATATACATGTACAGAGGACCTTTAGAAAACACATAACATTTGTACTTGTATGGTAGGGTCTCTAGACTTTATAGGATAAATATTTTTAGATTGAATGGAACTATGATGTATAATTTTCTCATTTCTTTATCTCATCCATGTATAGAAGAGGTGCACTAAATATGATATTTAGTGTCATCAATTTGTTTTGCTCAATACTAATTGTAAACGGCAGTATAGTGTCACGAACACTAAATGTTATTCCAACATTATATGTCATTCCTTGTAAAATTTTTGGAGGATTATAGATTTACAGCATTGCAATTATTCTCACTTATCAAGTGATTTGTCATCCAAATTTCAATCTTCCATGACAATATTCATCACAAGTTGCTGACAAGAGAACGTAGGGTTTTGGCCAATGGATGAATTCATCCATCATCCATGACAATATTTATTCACTTACTCATAAGAAATGTCATCTGAAAAGTTATCATAGTGACATAAAATACCATATGACACTAAATATTGTATTTGGTGTAGTATTAGGATTCTAGACGGGGTGGTTGAGCTAAGAAGGAAGCCACTTCTTGTTAGAGTTGCAAGAGGAATGGCTAACGCTTCTTTGTGGCATTTCTTTGTAGTTGATGCGGGTGGTTGATGTGGGTGGTTGATGTCTTCGTTAGATTATGGGCAACATCGAAATTGCAAAGGTGTTGATTTCCAGGTGGGTGTTTTGTCAATCTTTTTCATATCATTAATATACCTCTGATGTGTGCAACATTTTGGATGAAGCATTTAGGGATCACAATTGTTGCAAGCTTTGAGGGTTGCAAGTTCTACGATCAAGCATGGAGATTGGTTTATGTTGGTATAAAAAAGGAACCACAATAAGTGGACTTACGATTTTATAGATCATTTGATGGCATATTTAGAAACAAATATTGCATTGGCTTTTATGACATATATTGTAGACTTAGGTGCTTATTAGTTACATCTGGAGGATGAAAAAGTCTTCAATGACTTTATTAATGAATGCTGGGGTTTTACATTAAACATATGATAGGGGTACATTATTATTCAAAAGTGTATTTGTATATATACTTATGTTAATGACTATATTTGAATGTAATGTTTTTATATATACATATTTTCACTTATATCTTTATCATTGAAATAGTATGTGTTTTACTTGATTTTACAAAATGTTGGATTTTAGAAATTTCAATGTTGAATCTGAGGCATTTTTTTTCAAGAATCCAAAGTTTATTTTGGATTTTTTTCCTTGCACATTCTTCACAATATGTTGCCTACAAAATTGTATTGGGGTGGTGGCCAACTCCAACCTTGGCTCACATGCACCTCAAGTGATTTGATTCAAACATTCAAGGGGGGCGGGGAGGTGGCCAAACCCAAGCCCACTATACATACTATGAGCCAATTTTTTGGCCAAATAGTTAAACTATGGGCAGATAGGAAAAGTTGGATGAAGCTTCATCCAACCTTATGAAAATAGTTAACTATAAGCTAGGACGGTAGTTACAACAATAGGCATGGGCTTAGGCGCCCATAGTTGGTTACAGAAACTATCGTCTATGCCGAGCCAAAGGGGGCTGGCAGTTGAGAGGGAGGCAAACATTCACTAAGTAATTTTGAGTGCAAAGTTAAACCATAGGCTTGTCTCCCTCACACAATATGTGTGAGGATAATTGTTAAACCATTTTATGAGTAAATTTAGTAATCACCGTAGTGATTGCGGGGGACTAGATTCTTCCAAAGCATATTGTTATTTTGTATTTTGAGTTGCATTGAATGAACGAGTGTGGTCAAACTATCTTCTATTTTTATTGCATGAATGCAAGATTGGAAAACCATTGTCTATTGAGATAACTGTTGTTGATGAAGGTTGTAGTGTGAGAGAAATTGATTGAGTTTGAAATTCAGAGAGTGAGAATTTGAGAGTTGATGAGAATGAAACCAATGTGGATAGAAACTGAATAATCCCCTGAGCCGATAAGAGTTCTAAAGTTGTGAGAGAGAAGGAAATTATGAAAGACAGAACGGGAGAGGAAGGAGTGAGAATGAATGAGGAATTAACGAGTGAATGCAAAGAGTGAAGACTATCGTCGCAAGGAATTGAACATTGTGTAACAATTGTTTGAGCGGTAAGTCCCTTTTGAAGTTCAACAATTGAGAGAGAGAGAACAAAGAGGGTTGACCTAATCAGAGAAAGAAGACAACAATGCGAGATATAAGCATTGTCAAAGAGAGGACCATAGTGATAAACATGTCGTTGATACAAACTTGTGTTGAACTATGAACAGAGAGTCCAATTGAATTTAGAGCTTACGTAACATCTTTGGCCGAAGCAAGTGACAGAGAGTGAGAGAAAAGCGAGAAGATAACTACCTTGGAGCGAGGCTAGTGGAACTATAGCTAGGAGTCGCCGATACATGAAGTCCTTGAGCGAACAGGGGCGGATTGATTGAGTCGAGATCCGTCAAAGCCTATAGTTAAGTGAAACTATTGTCTCCTTGTGAGAGGGTGAACCGAGCGCAACTAGAGAAAGAGAAAAAGAATCCGTGGAAGGATTAAGACCTGTGAGAGGCAACAATCCTGAGAGAAGAAGACGTAAGGTCAAGGGTCAGTCTGTGAGTGAAACAATTGCCAATTGTTGAGCCTGTGAGAGGTAGAGTGAAACGGAAGAAAGGAAGAAGATGAGTTGTACAGTTAACCTACGACTATAGTGGTAGTAAACACTATAGGCTGGTAGAAGTAAAAATATGTTAAGTCAGTTTAACGAGAGAGTCCGATCAACCGATGTGATGAGGAAAAGACTTTGAACAGTTGATTAGTGTTGGAAATGGGAAATTAAGAATGATTAAGTAGCTTTGAGTTCGGATAAACTTTGGATCATCAAGGACATTCGGACATAAGTTGTCCTAGATTAAAATAGAGTTATTATATGATTACATAGTCTAGAGACTTGATCTTTGAGTATGAAGTGCAAGTTAACCAGATCAATTATTGTCTTGTGTGTTACCCTGGTTGTTGTTGTTGCAGGTTGTACGGGGCAACTAAGACTATAGTTTGACCCTGATAATCATTGTTAATTGCATAAGTTGTAAGTGATGATTAAATCCTGGAATTAAGGAATAAACAAATTGTCCTGTATTAGAATTAACATTGACCAATTAATGAAGGAATTGTTGTGATTTGAAGATGCATTGGCCAATGGTTACAAAGACAATTGTGATACTCAAAGACTATTGTTCTCAAAAGATTATTGTTCTACAATCTCATGACGAGATGGAAACTTACCGTGACTGATACACATATCCTACTAGATGAGAAACAGTGAGAGGAAACCTTGAGAGAAAAGAGAGTAAAAGATGGATAATTGATGTTTTAGAGTGAAGATAGCAACCCTGTTGTCTGATTAATGAACTATAATGTGACAAATGCTTGTAATAGACACTAGTAAAGCCTTCCTTGAGAGTATGTACCCTGGGTTTTGGTTATTTCAGTCATAGCAAAAAACTAACTACATATAATGTAAAGGCCATTTGAATGAACGAGCAAGCATACGATTTGAATGACCCAAAGAGAAATCTATAGGCCCAAGAATATGATAAATGAGCAAAAAAATCAAAAAAACAAATTCTAGACAAAAAAACATTGAATTCTTGGAGAATTCACTCTCAAATCTAAGACATTTTTTTTCCAAGAATCCATAGTTTATTTTGGATCCTCTTGTTTCTTCTCTTTTGGTGCATTCTTCATAATTTGTTGCCTACATGTTTCTCTATGGAGTGGTGACCAGCTCCAACCCCAACTCATAGGCACCTCAAGTGATTGGATTCAAGACATTCAAAACACTCAAGTGGGGTCAGGGTAGGAATTTACCTCTCATGCCGTCCTGGTTCCTCGGCCCAACGTCCCTCCTACATCAGTTGATGTCGTCCTAGCACGGTCAATTGCTGTGTCTCCACCTTCGGTTGGCGTGCCCCTCTATCTCCTTCATATGTAGTTGCTTCACCTCCCTATGTTGCTCTATCAGCTACCTACACTAGCAGCTCTTCGCCTCCCACTCCAAGTATGCCTTCAACTCCTCCTTTTGATCCCACCATCTTCCCCAATCCCCATTCACTCACCCTCACTTCCTCTCCCTTGCCTCCCCCTCCCTCTATGCTCTCCTCCCTCTCACCTCCAACCTCCTTCACCGACATCATATGACCAAATTCGTTACATTGAGACTTTTCATAGTCTCAATTTAATGCTTAATTTTATGTTTTTTCATTAATTTCTTGATTGAATCTATATTTGTAAGTGATTTTTTGATTATATATGGGAAGATTATCCTCGAGTCGAGGATATTCTATAATTAGAAAGTCAAACAAATATGAAAATTATCTCTAAACAATTGCTGAAATTGTAGGCAAAAAGTCTCAAAATTCTGATTTTGTCTCAATGTAACGAATTTGGTCATACATTCACAATTAGCATGAGTTAAGGGTTTTGGAAAAGGTCTTGTTGTTCTAGGCCTCCCACCCATGAAGATGAGCCACACAAGGCCCACCACCCACATTGACCCCCATTGCACAAAAAGTCATACTTCAAGATGTAAATCAAATAAATCATCTTACTTTGGTGGAGGTTTGTGTGTCTTCCTCATCATCATTATCGGATGATTGTTGTGCCGTATCATCAACCCCCTCAATACACTCGTATGCAAAAACTCCAAGTTGTGAGCCCCCATCACCATCAATATTTCCATCAAAATTCAATACATGCGTGGTCTTGCAAATGTCACTCTCATTTATTCTACACAACCTCTCTCCATTTTGGACCTCATCAATTGTTTTGAACTAGCGTACTTGAATGACGTCTTTCATCTCCGTCTCTTTCTATTTGTTGCATGATCCCGTGCTTGCATTTGAATTTATGTAGAACCTACATTAATTTGCTATGTGAGTTTGACACACTTGAAAAAGCTTAAAAGACCCTCTCTCTTGTGCTTTGCGAACTACCAAGTTTAAGGTTATATCTTCCTTTAATGGCATCCCTTTAATTATGGCAACAAGCTATTGGGTGCGAGCATGATAAAGTGGACCAAAAAATGCTCCAGTATCCTAAAACCATAGTTTATTTGGTCAAACAACTAAAAGTAGTAGAAAATTGTTGTTTAAATTGAAAAAAATTCATGTTGACCTCTATTGTTGTGTTAAGTAATCAAACGTAAAATACCAAGATGAGATCTTCAAAAACTTATCATTAAGAGTAATGCTCAAAGCAAATGGCTAGATCTGGATTTGGACGTAAATTTCATGACCTCAACTATTTTGAACTTGATTTTTTTCTTCATATTCCTCAAGCTCATTATATTGATGAGGTCATTATCAAATAATTCTACAAAAATTCATCACCTTGTTGTAGTTTTATCATATTTTAAGCAAATTTTTTACAATTACTTGTTCAATATCATAACTTCCACATCCACTTACACCATCTTCTAAAATATGTAGACACATGTTGAGTCAACATAAATTGCTTGACTTTGTAGATACATTTTTTTAATGTTTATGATATTTTTTCACAAGATTCAAAATGAGTACATAGTTTGAATCACTTTCACTTAAACATGTGCAATGATCAAGAGTTGTCCACTTTACTCTGCTTGCACCTATTGTTGTTATCCATTGGCTTCATCAACATGTGCTTATTCATTACAAACAATTAAATAGACTTATTTCAACCCTAAGTACTACCATTACACCATGATACAATTTGACATTATTGATGTACATGATTATCAATTTATCCCTCTAACAAATAATGTTGTATTAAGGAGTCCTTCCAGCATGGTATTGACATTGGCCCTAACCCTATATAACAATTTTAGTAGGGGGTCTCGATGAGGTGTGTTGCCATCTATATTTATGTTTTCCTTTGATGGTATCCTCCATTGTTTGATTTCATTTGTATTTTGAACCAAAAAATAATGGTTTTAGTATACCAAAGCATTTTTTGCTCCACTTTACCATGCTTGCACCCACAAATAGAACTATTGGTTCTGCACATTCTCCACATTCCACACATTGCACAAATTACTCATGGCTACCTTTAGAGCTCGTGCTCTTTGGTGCCCTTCACATGATGGTCATGTTGGTGTTTCAAAGAATTTGCTCAATTTGAGGTCATTCCCCAACCCTTGGTCACATTTCAATGTGCCCCCAAATCCGGACGCTCACCCAACTTCCAGGTTTTTGAAGGTAGTGCATTGCAATCCCGCAAGACCCACAACGGATTACAAATACAAACGGGACACCGCTGGACTCACGTATGGTTACTATGTGGTTGGGGTCATTGTTGTTCCATATCCCGACTTTGGAGTGATAATCAACATCGTCTCTAAGGAGGACACATCCTACCATGTCACAATTGGCAACATCCCGCACTACACATGCCCAAACTTTACAAAAATGTCTCGTTGTGCTTTGGGAAAGAGAGGGAAATGGGTGTACTGCAAACATTTATACTATGTGTTTGAGTTTTTGTGCAAGGAGGACTATGATAGTGACAAGCTCATTCACGCTCCAACGTTCACCTTCAACGAAGTCGTGCGATTACTTGAACTTGCAAGTGTTGTAGATTGTGAGCAATGTTGCAAGTGTTGTGTTTAGCTGCATGGTTGACAATGTCAATGACTAACATGTATTGGTGTGGATTTCAATAAAATAAAAAAGTCACAGTGGGTTGATAGGATTTTGAAGTATCCATGGTAATAGGCTCGCTTCATTGTAGTTCTTTCAAAATGTTGTCACTTTGCACTTGAATTTTTTCAATCAAATGAACGCCAAATCTATAGAGTGGACACCAACTACTGTTGAAATTCACTACATTTGTCTCACTGCTCATCCATGAGTCTCTACCATAAGAAAAATACATGGTCTTAAGTCGCTCGTTTATTTATTCGGACCCCTATATTAAATTGGTACGTGGTTCGGTGAGGACCAAAGAGAAAACATCATAAAGTCACATGTTTAAAAGAGATTGGACTACGTCTTCAAAAATTTGATAACTACTCTACACTCAATAGTGAACACGATTGGGAAGACCTAGGTATCTAGTCAAGATATCAACAAACATGCACTTCTAATAACCACAACTAAATCAGGGGGAGACCCAATCTTCAATCCATTTTTTGCACATGTTTCATCGTAGATTTGCTAGTGCAACACGAGTTGTGTGTAAATCTAATCGATAGTTGTTGGAGAACATGAAAAACGAACCAAATAACACCCACACGCATTATTACTTGCTTGCGATTGGTAAAGGTTTGAGAACACGTGAAGTCGAGGAGTGAATCCGAGTGTTGCTTACAAGTAAGTGAGTTAGTAGTTGGACCACATCCTTTCGACAGGAAACGTGTGAGGCTTGTGCTCGTTCGAGGAAAATACTGTACTACTACCAAAATATTTTAAGAATATGATCAGATTTCTCTAGATCGTTTGGTCCATATCACAATATTTGCCATGGTAGTTGAGGCATGATCATAGCATGACTGCAAATTTCCCCAAATTTGAAGACACCCAATTCCACTTCCCTATCCTGCGATTGAAAGTTCACAGTTGCTTCCTTTGCTAGTAGTATTTCAACATTATGTAGTAGTGTGTGACTTTTAGTTATTTATTGTTATTCTTGTAATGTTGGTGCAATTTGATACACCCTAAACTCTGTAATATCAACCTCCATAATGTCACTCACTCTCTAATATCCCGAAACCCTAGGGAACGGATGTTCGTAGTTCAAATCTCACTCCTTATTGTCACCTTTCTCTCCCTTATATCACGAATTTTGTCATTAATGCAAACCACCAAAGAAGTCAACCCACACCCTCGCATTGCGCCATGTGTCAATATGTGGAGTGTCACCTTCTTATTCTTATTCTTATTCTTCTTCTTCTTCTTCTTCTTACGTCACTTGTTGAATATTGGTGCATGCATCCGCCACATCCCCCGGGGAGGCGAAGCGGAGTGGACCACACCACACCATTTAAAATGTTGCACTTTGTGTTATTCCATAGTGTCACATGCTACACTAATTCACTAGTATCACGCATCCATGTTAACACTCCAAAACTCTGTAATATCACATGCATTTTGGTTGCCACAGGTGTGATACTACGGAGTTTAGAGTGTATGAGGATTCACACCACCTATCGGGGTACACTGATCTACTATGTGCAAGGGGTATTTTAGGGGGGGTTTTTAAATAAGATGGCATCGTGATAACAATTTGAGAATATTCTTTAGAGTTTTGTTTTCGATTTTTGTGCTATTTACAAATTTCTTCGTCACGATGTTGGGTACTTATGTTAGAATTGATAGTTTGTAACTTTTTACCTTCAATGATTTCTAAGGATTTTATGTTTAATTGTTTGTAGTTTTTGACTCTGCAATCAAAGTCCAAGTCCAACCACCAAGAAGGCTAAACCCCTTGACAAGGTCTCTCAAGGAGTGTCACATGATGGCCCATGACCAAACACTTTCAACTCCATGTATTAATAAGCTCGCGCCTACACACAATGGCCCTTTTCACACACCGAGTAGAAATATAATTGTCAACGACACCCCGCTAAACAATTGGTGGCACCTTATATTAGAAGTCCTCAATTGTATTCAACCAATCTAAGGGCCGCTTTACACCTAGAGGCCGGGCCAATTCCCCTTGAGGCCGATTGCATGAAATTTCAGCCCTTTTTGGGTTGGAGGCCGGCCTCAACTACACATTACAACCATATTATAACGGGGGCCAATTTTTTCATATGTAAAGGCTAAGAAGCCAAGAAGCCAGGCCGATTCAATAATCTAGCATAATCCAACGGATCTGGTTCGTTGAAAAAAAACATATTTTATTAAAAATAAGTTTTTATATTGAAATATGACATTGCCCCCAAGGCCAAGAATTGGCCTTTCATTTTGGGTGCACCCAATTCAACGAACTCAGGCCATGTTAGACCATGTATTTTTTGATTAAAAAAATTTATACCACCAAATCAACCTAGCCTCTAGGTGTAAAAGAGCTTGGGCCAATTTTAGCCTTTTGGCCAATCACAAGTGAATTCAAGCTTCTTACACAACAAATTGGCCCGGCCTCTAGGTGTAAAGTGGCCCTAACATGTCGTCTAAATCAAGCAAAGCATCCAAAAACAACTTGATGCATAATTTTATGTTCCAATCAACTTGCATGACAAAATACCATGTCATCGGCCTCCCTCTAGGTGATCAACAGATGGAGCTGCACATCTACTCTCTTGGAATTTTTGCAACATAACGTGAGTGCACCTGTCATAATTTTACCCAGTTGATGAGTTGTGTTCATGAACCCAATAGTAGAATCAAGAATAAAGACTCTAGATGTCGGAATCCCACTGTTTCATATTGAATTTGAAGTCAAGGTAGTTGAACACAACTCATTGGCTAAATAATGTTATGGTCATGGACACTTTTAACATTTAAACCTATGTAGGGGTTTGAGAATATAATGTAGAGTACATGAACAAATTACCAAATGAGAAACCTTGAGAATGGCTACGTAATTTCAGAATCAAAGTGATAATACTTTGAAATCTTGAAGTGAGAAACATTGAGGATCTATTATTGTTTTCTTTTGTACATAAATACTACAATCTCCTCTACTCATTGTTGTTATTTGGGCCTTGAGGACAAGGCCCCTTCATGCTAGAATCTCGTGGTTGGGGTAAGGATATTTACATGATCCAAATATGAATGTGAATTGTGTCCAATCCTCCATCCATAATGTATGTGGGCCTTGCTTAATTATTCTCCCTAATCAAACTCCTATTTTTGAGCAGTGTGTGTGGGTATGGATCTAAAAATGGACACCAAAAGGACATGTGTTTTAATGATTTTGGACAAAGTGCTCAAATCTTGTGAACCATTATGGTCTCAATGGTCAACATGATTGGGGGGCTAGGGGAGAAGACCCTATATGGCCATTTAATAAGACATATGGTCTTCTGTTTGACAATAAATAAGATATTCATAAGAGTTCCACAAATTGTGAGGAGAATGGCCACATCTTTGATTTAGATTTGTCAATCATCTCGCGATTATTGCGTGTTTTGTATCCTACGAGAAGCGAGTGCACAACTAAAAGCAGCAATTTAAGGCCCGCTTATATTAATAGAAGTTGTACAAAGGTCCCAATTATGTGATTGTTATATTTAAGGTGTTTTTTTGTTGAATGAATGAGAAGTAAAGTGGATATGCTTGATTTGGTGCCATCTTAAACAGACACCTAGAATTAAGTGGTGAGTGTTTGGATGTGGATCTAAGAACGGACACCAAAAATACTTGTGTTGAAAAGAGAATGGACTATGTGCATGATTCATTAACCATCCTAGACGCACACAATCAATATTTAGAACAAAAATGGGGGTGGGGGGGGGGACCTATACGACACAATATATAATTTGGAGAATCTCCACTTTGACAATGAACATGATATTCATTCAAGCTCCGAAAATTATGAGGAAAGTGGCTACGAGCATGATTTGAATGTGCTAATCATCTCACACTAATTGCGTGCTTCATAGCCTAAAAGAAGTAAGTGCAGAGAGAAAAGCGTCCTTTTAAGATCAGCTTACTTTACACTCGTCAGCATTTACTTTCTAACACCCTACAATAAGTTTTCCCGGATGCACGGAAGGTATGCTAAGGGCCGGTTTACACTACGGTGGAGAAGGCCTCCGGTCGGTCAAGAATGCTTGGCCAAGACATGGTTATATGAGGCAAATGGTGGATGTGTTGGAGAAGAATTAAAGGCAATAAAATATTTCTTAAGGAGTCTTGACCGGTTGAAGTCTAAACACCTAGAGGAGAAGTTTAGCGGAGAAGTTCACCGGAGAAGTCTACCGGTGAAGAGAAGTTCACCTAATGGTGAAGATTTTTTGTGATAAAAAACCATAATTCTCTACATTCACATTGTATCAAAAGATTTCAACAAGAATTGTGTTCATAAGAATTGTGTAATATAATGTTCAATTTTATTCAAAAGATAATGAAAATTGTCAAATTGCCAATTGTCAAGTTTGGCCCATGTAGGAAATAAATGTCTCCTTGGGTGTTTAAGAATGAAGAGGGGAAAACCCATACACATTGGACAAAACACTACTCTTTGGTATTATTTAAGACATGCTCTCCTCTTAATCATCCTCATCAATTTCTCTCTTCTTATCTTTGATCTTCAATCATGGATAATCGAAGAAGAGAGATTTTGTGCTCTCTTATGATCTTTATGATTTTGAAGTATTTTATCGTTTCAACTATGGCGATACAAAAAACCATCATGTATCACCATAATGCTTCAATTATGATGATGGCATATTTTTTGTTTGGGAGCAAGGAGAGGGTGGTGTGGAAATTTGACCGGCCAAGTGAATATGTGTCACAATTTCTTCTTGGATCATATAATGCAAAAATGTTCAAAGATCGTGTACGGGTGAGTAAGCCTACTTTTTTTTATGTCATTTGTTTGGACCCATGTTGAGCAAGAAAGATACAAAATTAAGACTTTGTATTCCAATAGAGTGTAGAATTTCTTTGACATTGCATCGATTGGCAACCGGTGATACTTTGCATACACTTGCCGATTTGTATGGTATTTCAAAGTCAAGTGCTTCAATCATAGTGAGAGAAGTATGTGAGGGTATTAAAAGTGTTTTGAGGCCTTTGGTTTTTCCTAAACCAACATTGTCAAGAATGAAGCAAATAGCTTTAGAGTTTGAGAGTTTGCATGAAATTCCATACATTTTAGGGGCAATAGATGGGAGTCACATTCCAATCATAGCTCCTAGTATAGATCCTGTTTCATATTATTGTAGGAAGGGATTTTATTCGGTTTAACTTCAAGGTGTAGTGGATTCTCAATGTAAATTTTGGGATTATGATTTTGGGTGGGCCGGTAGTATACATGATTGGGTCCTATTTCAAAAATCAGAAATTGGAAGGAGAACTATGAGTGGAATATTTTTACCATATAAGCTTATTGGAGATGCTGCATATCCTATGCGCCCATGGTTCTATACACCATTCAAAGGAGAGAAGACCGGTCTTTTAAGGGAGAAACAATATTGGAATTTCATTCAATCAAGCACAAGAATGGCGGTGGAGCGTGCATTTGGAATGTTAAAGGGGAGGTGGAGGATTCTACTTAAGAAGATTGACATGCCACTACGTAGCATTCCGGATATGGTAACCGCTTGCCTTTGCCTTCATAATTTATGCCTAATTCACAAAGATGAATTTGACATGAATTGGGCAAGAAGTGCTGAAGAAGAGTTAAAGAAAACATCTCTACAAACCTTTGGTGATTTTAAAGATGTGGATTTGTTCCATGTATTAGAATCTGGCATCAGTGAGATGAGGAACATACAAAGAGAAGTAGTACAAATAGAATTCAATAACATTGACACAAGTGAAATGGACATGGCTTTTGAGCTTGAAGAAAATGTTGCTGAAACAAGAGGAGATAGAGATGAGAGGATAAAAATTATGTTGAAAGAAGCAACTGAATTTCACTTGATGCTAGCAGATATCTATTACAAAGAGCAGTTGAAAAGAAAAGCTAAGGTAGTATTTCTAGAAGATGTTAGCATGGAAAATGATGATATCTAGAGCTTCTCAATAAGGCGATCCATTTGCTGATCCACCTTTTGAAGCAATTCATTAGTTCTAGCAAAGTGATCTAAAATTGCTACACCGTTATCTACCATTTTACCAAAGTAATGCAAAGCTTGGTCCTGGAACTTGTTCTTCTTTGAGACAGATGATGGTTCGGATTGAAGGGTACTAACCGGTTGTAAAACATTGTCATTAGCATTTGCTGAATTTTCTTGTCCTCCTACAGTAGTGTTGTCCATTGTAGTAGCAGTAACGTGTTTCATAACGGAACCGGCCTGATGCCACCAATGATCAATTAAATCATAAAACTTACACTCATGCCGGTCATTCCCTGAAATCGAGTTAGCAAGTTTGTCCTCCTTATATTGCTTGAAAACCGTCTCGAATTTCTTTCGACATGCCTCGGCCGTGCGTGAAAATCCTGGAATTGCCACTATCATCCGTACTTGAAGTCGAACCCATGTATCAACACCTAATCAATATCAACAATGCCATTAGTACCTTACATACTCATGTACACGAAAACATGATAAAATGCCCAAAAAATAAGCTCTAAGCCTTCAAAATGGCTTTGAAAAATTTACTTCAGCATGTGGAGCTAGAGCGAGAAGTGTATAAATACAATTCCAAGAGGATTGGGACACAAGGAAAAGGTGGGGACGGATGGCTAGCCCGAGTGGCTTGGGTTAAGGGTGGGCATGAGGTCCTCGGTTCGATCCTTGTTGGAAGTATTTTGCCAAAAGCCCTCCAAGCCCAATTTCAAACTCCAATTGGGGGGTAAGGGGGGGCCAATACTGTGGCCTTTACTCGACTACGAGCGAAGGCAAAGGCATCAGCCTTTTGCTGAAATCCCTAACTTCTTACAAAAAAATTTTGCAAAAAAATTTAGCAACGTACGTTTTTTTGCATTCTTCTCAAATTCTGTATGCAGCTCCCCACGCATAGAAATCAATTGCTCAACTTCGCTATCCAACCAATTTTTCTTCTTCTCTCCTTCTCCTTCATCTTTTTCTTCACCTTCTTCACCTTCTACCTTCACCTTGGTGGCTCTCCTCTTGGCCGGAGCTTTCTTCTTTGCTATTGGACCTCTCTTCTTCCTTGTGGTCTCAATCGGCCGTTCCACAATTTGTACATCATTCTTTTCCTCTATCTCTCTTCCTCCTTCAAACTCTTCCCTCAAATTCCTTGCAAGTGGAGAAGGATGTTGAACATAAGCCCTAAAAGCACTTCCTGGAAATTGCCTTGAGGGCTCAAAATAATTCTCACTACCAATGAGGTCATCCTCATCTTGGCTACTACCAAACTGAAATTGTGAGTAACCAGCCATTGCGAAAAAAAATTGCACAAAAAAAAATCGCTAAGGAGCTACTACAGCAAAGAGAGAGAGAGAGAGAGAAGCTTGCCAACACCTTAGGTTTTGAAAAAAACCAGATCTGAAATCTACGGTCCAGATCTGTTTTTGAAAATTAATTTTTTATTGAGTTGGGCTTCTCCGGAGGAGGAGTTTCTTGTCCGGCCTCTTGAGGCCGGACAAGAAACTCCTCCTCCGGAGAAGCCCAACTCCAAAAAGTGCCGCCATGTAGGCGGCCATGTCATTTTATCATCCATGACAAAAATTCACCACCATTGTTTTCTTCACCTAGTGTAAACACCCACCGGTCAAGAGTTGCATTTTCGACCAATCACAATTGAGAAACGCCCTTTTTTTCATGACCGGTGGACTTCTCCACCGTAGTGTAAACCGGCCCTAAGTTAGGTGTTTGCAGCAATGTTTTATGGACCTCCTTGGGGCCACTTCACACATGAGCCAAGAGCCGTGACCTTGTAATGGTGAGGACCCTTGACTCTCATCCAAAGGCCGTACCATGGGTGTTGGGAAAGCCGTTTTATGTAGGCACGGGCCCTCAAGCATAGTGTGAAGTGAGAATGGACCATGTTGTGGGACCATTGCATATTCTATTGGTAGAAAAGAGGGGAGGATTTCGTTTAATATAGTATGTCTCAAATTCTATCAATTTAAGAGAATTACTCGGTGGTGTTTGTTTGTCTTGGAATCAGTTCTATAATTTTCCCTGCAATCTGCCATGTTGGAAAAAATATTTAAAAAAATCATGGTCTTCCGGAATTTTCATTAGGCCCACCTCCAAGAGGTGGGCCTGACGCAAATTCCGGGAGACCGTGAAACCTTATCCATAGTCCGCCATGTAGGACTTCATGTAGACTTTTCATCCATGAAATCTTCTTTGGGCATTTAGGCCTTCACCTTCTTCGTGTGTGAAGTGAACTTGGACGGTCTCCGCCCTTTCGACCAATGAGAGCTCGTAGATTGCAATGGTCACAGGCCTTCAATCTTGTGTGTGAAGTGGCCCTTAGTTTAGCTCAATGTTCCCACAAATCATAACAACCACAACTGCAAACATAGATGGTGATTGTATTTTGGTTCCATTTTTGCAATTGAGTTTTTCAATTTGTGCCAAAAAAACGGAACAAACTTAGATGGTGATGCCCCTCATTACAACATGCTAATTATTGGATTAGGTATTTGAGTTGTTGAGCAGACTGGGATAAGAAGACAAACCTTGAAAGGAAAACTTAGGGCCACTTCACACGTGAGACTGAAGGCCCATGATCATTGCATTCTAAGATCTCTCGTTGATCCCCAAAAGGCCGAGACCGTCCAAGTTCGCTTCACACTAGAGGGTGAAGGCCTACGGGCACAAAGAAATTATCATGGATGAAAAGTTTACATGGATTCCTACATGATAGACTATGCATAATGTTTCATGGTATGCCAGAATTTGTGTCAGGCCCACCTCAAAGAGGTAGGCTTGACGCAAATCCCAGTACACCATGTTAGAGTCAAGGGCCTTAGAGAGCTAGTACGGCCTTTGGACGAGAATCAAGAGCCCTTCCAATGGTCAAATGGTCACGGCCCTTGGCTCTCATGTTATTTTATTTTATGTTAAACAAATTCTTGACAAGTACTTGTTCAATATCACCTAGTACTTGCACCATCTTCTAGAATATATAGATTCTTCTGATAATTGTTTTGGTCAACATAAATTGTTTGGCTTTGTAAATCAATATGTTTTTTTTATCTTTTTTATTTCTTCTTCACAAAAATTCAGAGTTAGTATATAATTTTGAATCGCTTTCACTTAAACCTATGTAGGGATCAAGAGTTGTCCACTTTACCGTGCTTGCACCCATCATAATAACAAAATACAATAGTTATTGTTATGTTGTGGAAGTTATACAAAACAATAAACAACGTTAAAAGTTTTGTGATTTGATTTTGATCCAAGGTAATTTACATGGATAAAGAAGCAAATTCTGTGTGAAACCAACCTAATAAAATATGAATGTTTCTAATTGTGTCAAAAGATGCCTTATCTAAAATAATCCCATTTATCATGTGCATTATTCTAGTTGGAGCATACGTTTATGTAATCAACTAAATATGGATATAATATCAACTACCAAAAAACATTCAATACATGTTGGGGGTTCATACTAATTGTCAAATATATGATATAAACAAATCCCAGTCCTTTAAGGATTGACCCTTTATTCACCCCATTTGGGAATTTAGATATTTTGGAGTTTGAACTCCAATTTATACAACTATTTGTAGATTTCCATGATGGTCCTTATCTACCCAATTGTTTACAATTAGAGGAAATAAAGTAGATTTTCACTAGTTGCTCCAACTTGAAAACTTCAACTTTGCAACTTATGCATCCTCTGAAAAAGGTTGCAATGAAAGCAACCTTCTTCTGAAATCTTCATCATGAAGATGGCTTGAACCACATACATGTGGCTAATCAAAACAATTGTTGATGATAAGTGACGTTATTCCCAATATCGCTGGATAGAATTGGGACATTTGATGCTAATTACGAGTTCAAATTTCTTAAAAAGAAATATCCAACAATTTCACCTTCAACTTACACATCTACCACGAATCCTTGACCACGTGGAAACTTATCACACATGATACCGTATTTTGAAAATGTGCTATAAAATTAGTTATGCATATATATATATATATATATATATATATATATATATATATATATGCATGCAAAGCCATAGGGCCAAAGTCCAAAGCTTGCTAGGCAAGAAGAAATTTGTGTGTGTGTGTGTGTGTGTGTAGTAATAAAATGCAAGGGCGTATTTCACATGATGGGTTGAGTAAAGCAGTTGGTGCTAGAACCCTCACTTCGATCATTGATAATACTTACTATTTGATTTCTAAAAGGCTTTCAATGATTCAGTGACAAGAGATTCCAACACATCAAAGCATGTATTTTCTGAATACCTTATATGAAATCTTAGTTTTAACTATTTCTATATAAAAACTTTGTGTATTGAAAGATGTTAGTTTTCATCATGGGACTTGCAATTTAAAGTGCTTAAATAGAGTGTACGTGTGGAATATATGAAGGAACTACTCCCCTCTCACGTAATGTCAACCCATTTTAACACCCCTTTGTGTTAGTGTTTGGTTTACATTGTGTGGTCATCATAACATTATTCAAATCCATAACAATGTTCGGTGGGACTGACAATATTCTATGGAATATTCCCCGTATTATTATGAATAGGGGTATATTTTGTGGAATATTATCAATCCCAAGGAACATTGTTATGGATCTTAAATAATGTTATGATGATCTTACATTGCCCTATATTCATAATGGAGGGCACTATACTAAGTATTGTATTTAATGCCATAAGGCATTTTATGTCACCGTGGTATTTCTTTTCAGTGCCACTTCTTATGAATAGGTTTACAAGTGATGTCACGGATGATTGAAATTTGGATGAAATCCATGCTAATTATTGAAACAAAGTTTGGTGTATTTTGCATCCTAAAAATTCTATAATGATATATTGTCATGGATAATTGAAAGGTGGATGAAAAATCACTTAGTAAGTGACAATATTCGCAACATTATAAATCTATAGTGCCCAATTGTGGTTTACAAGGAAAGACAAATAATGTTAGACCTACATTTAGTGTTGGTGACACTACACAATCAGTTTACAATTGGTATTGAGCAAAACAAATAGAATTGGTGACACAAAATACACTATTTAGTGTAACACATCTAAAAGTATTTTCTCGCCATGAGTGGTGGAATGACATGGACCATATATAGTGGAAGACGGTCCCGAGGACGTTGGAAAGATCACTCGGGAATTTGGTGCGTCCTCTATATTCTTGAACATCAATTATGAAGCGGGAACAAACACACGGGAACCCCAACATGCCTCTTCTTTAGAGGAAATCCCGAGGAATTATTTGGGAAACATGTTGGGGGTGGGGGGGTCCCAAATTATCATGATTGCTATGGATATCCTTCTCCACGGTCTATTGTGTGGTTATTGTGTATAGAAATTGATAGCCAATTCAAAGCAAAACCAATCATATAAATTTTTATTCGATTTTGTGTCTTCAATCCCTTCCATCCCTCCATCCCTTCTTTCTTTCTTTCTTTCTTTTCTCCTCCTTCTTTTACTATAAAAATAGAGTACAAATTGAAATTCAATTGCAGGGAAGAAACATAACAAAAACACCACCACGGGGAAACCTAGACGAGGGCTGGTAAGGCATTAAGCAATGGTGTCCATGTCAAGTCTATCTCCCCAATTAACCACTAAATTGGCACTAAATTGGCCAATTGAGAAAACCCTCCTCTCTTCTGAATGTGCCCTAGAATATGAATTGCATTCAAAATGGGTGTAGATAAGCCTGATAGTAGAACGTTTATCGAGTATTGGTTGCTTTTAATTAATATATATAGGATGAATCACAGATTGTGTGCCAGTTCCAAAAATTACAATATTATATAAATAATATTGTGCTCACTTTAACCCCATCCAAGCGACCTAGAGTGATAATTTTTGGAGTTTTTTTTTCTTTTCTTTTCTTTTTGTTTTTTCTTTCCATAGGTGAGGATTAAGTTTTAGGATGAATATTGAGTCAATATTGGAAAATGTTGATGGAAACCTACAACACTAATTTTTTGGTGGGAAGCTAGACAAAACTATGGCATGGGGACACTTTTGAAGTGCATGGCTAGGGTGTCCGAGTTGTCCTTGAGGCGAACTTTCAAAGTACAACGTCCATCCTTTTGGAAAGGATTATCATAGACCGATTCATATCAATTGATCTTATATTGCATGAATGCTTATTATTTATCATCCACATATGTTGTTCTTATCTTGGAGTTGTGTCTTTGTCACACATGTGAAAGAATATTGTGGTTCATTTGGGCATATCCATGGCCATGGCCAAAGAAGGCTCCTCCAAAGTCTAGATATGAGTTAAAGGTTCCAAAACAAAGCCTAAGGTGGACACGACTTACTTTATGATGTCAAGCATCAAGTTTCACCCCATTTGCAACCCAACCCATCACTAAAAACATGTGAACAAGAACTCTCATAGATTCAAAGAAATGTTGCCTCCTAAGACCTCCCCCATATAAAGATATATCAACTATATGAATATATAAATATATGAACAATTTATTTTATTGGAAGACATATAGAGTGATCCAAGACCTTGACATATGTATAGTTAGATTTGCCATGGTCCTCTCATACTACATGTGGATATAGTGTAAACTCAACCATGTCAACTTGATGAAGTTTGGAGAAGAATAGGTTTAGGGATAAATATAGGTGAAACTTACACAAATCGTATTAAAAAGTTTATGTGGGTAGCTAAAGTTATTGAACCTCTAGCTTTAACCTATTGGGATCAAGATTACAAGGTGAAAGGAGTGGCAAATCTAGCTAAGGTGGGTGCACTTCATGCGGACAATGACTTGTAATGGTTTCTAACTTATACGTACATATAGTAAATTATAAGTCATCGACGAGTTCCATCTCAAGAAATATAGGATATTCACGTGGACTCCAAATATGGCAGGCTCAACCTTCATGTCTCCCACATGGATTTGCTTATGTGCTCATGTAAATATTCATTTTGTTATCAAACCCCTGCATATCTTGATTTGTTTACAGTGTCCACAATATGTGCGTTCACCTTTGATTTGTTGCTATCTAGGTGCAAACATGGCAAAGTGGACCAAAAAAGTGCTCTGGTATACTAAAACCATAATTTTTCTGCCCAAAGGCCTAAAAGTAGTAGCAAAGCGTTGTTTAAATTGGATTTCTTTTCATGATGACCTTTGTTGTTGTGTTGAATACTCACATGTAGAAAATCAAGTTGAGATCTTCAATACTTATCATTAAAAGTGATGCTCAAAAGCAAATGGTTGAGTCTGGTTTTGGACGTAGATTTCATGACCTTAACCATCTTGAAGTTGGACTTTTCTTTCATATTCCTTGAATTCATTATCTACTTGAGGGCGTCATCATAAAACTTTGTGGAAAACCATCAATTTAATGTAATTTTATTGTACTTTAAACAAATTTTAGACAGTCACTTGTTCAACATCACCTACTTGCACACCACCTGTACCGTCTTCTAAAATATGTGAACTTTTCTTGGAATTTTTCTTGTCATCATAATTTGCTTGGCTTTGTAGATCAATATGTTTTAAAAATGTCTATGATGTTTTTTTTCACAAAATTCAAAGTTAGTGTGCAGTTTTGAATCACTTTCATTGAACACTGGGCAAGGATTAGGAGTTGTCCACTTTACCATGCTTGCAACCATCTATAGGGGATATAAGAGATTTTTGGTGACATTAGAATATTCCATTAATCATGCATTTTAGGTTTTGAGTCAATGAAGATGTGTCTAAGAATAATTTATTGACCAATGTGCAATACACTCTAAACTCTGTAGTATCACACCCGTGGCAACCAAAAGTGCACGTGATATTACGGAGTTTTGTAGTGTTAACATGGATGCATGATACTAGTGAATTAGTGTAGCATGTGACACTATGGAATATTACAAAGTGCAACATATTAAATGGTGTGGTGTGGTCCACTCTGCTTCGCCTTCCCGGGCGATGTGGCGGATGCATGCACCAACATTCAACAAGTGGCATAAGAAGTAGAAGAATTATAAGAATAAGAAGGTGACACCCCACATATTGACACATGGTGCAATGAAAGGGTGTGGGTTGACATCTTTGGTGGTTTGCATTAATGACAAGATTTGTGATATAAGGGAGAGAAAGGTGACAATAAGGAGTGAGATTTGAACTACGAACATCCGTTCCCTAGGGTTTCAGGATATTAGAGAGTGAGTGACATTATGGAGGTTGATATTACGGAGTTTAGGGTGTATCGTCAAGATTTTATGGATGAACTACACCGTTTATGATATTTAGTGTCACTCACTATTTGGAGTTACACAATGCTATAATTATTTATCGAGAATGTAATTCTTTACCAAGCAAAGTCATTCATATTCTATGACATCCGCGAACTACTTAATCAAATTTTGCTAGTTATTGCATTTTCAATGTTTCCAAATAGTAAGCGACACTAAATACCATAAACAGTGCACTTGCCAAACCATTCCTGGGATGAATTGCTGAGCTGAGTCCTTGGATTTAAGTCAGAAAATATAAAAATATAAAATATAAAATATAAAAATGAGTAAAAAAAAGAAGGTGTGCACTATAATTGTATGTTTGCAGCGGATCAGATTAGAGAACTTGTTACCCTCCTTGTGCATGCTAAGGGCTTGTTTAATTTGTCATTACTAAATCATGAGACATCTAAAATTCTATACATATTTTCACCAAAATTGTGTTGTTGTCATGGCCATTGATTTTATGCTTAATAGTACTAAACATGTCCATTGCACTCAATTCATGCATCTAATACATGCACATGAATTATTTAGTGTGGGAAATCATATTTGTTGTTCCATAACATTCCCATAACATTGCACAACTCCTTAGTTGCGTTTCGTGGGATCAAGTACCACATGAGCATGATTGTCCTTATATTCATGGATTCCTAGTTTATGGGGAGCACTCAGGCTGTGTATTGTGAGCTTTTCAACAAGTATCACCATGTAGTTGCTTAGTAATGTTCTGTTGTTGTATGTCATCCCAAGACAAACAAGGAGACAAAATTGTTGCATATGAGCACACCTATCACCCTTCCATGCTAGAATCATGACCTTTACAAGTTTGTCGTTAATTCGTTTGAAGTATGTCTCATTGGACTAAATCCATATCTTTCAAGCTACACCGTTTATGGTAAATAATGTGGGCCGCACTTCAAATGAGGAAACCGACATCGGGGATATTATTATAGATGCACACTATATTCCCATCCATAGTATATAAGATCGGAGGTCTACATTAAAGATTTCAATATTCTTATTAGATGAAAAATAGTGTGCCTTCAAGAGACTTCCGACGAAGTGAGATCCAATTCATACACATCCTACTTGGGCAATCTCAAATATTAGATTTCCAGAAATATACTCCAAGAAAATCAAAACTCACCATATCCCGAAAGAATATATTTCTACATGCCATTTTTCTATAAGAAAATAATTCCCATAAATTTTGGTATTTAACAAAATAACATAGTTTCCATTGAAGCTGCAAGGTAGGATATCTATGTACATTAGAAGACTTGGTGGTGGTGATGGTCATTGCCTTGTTGTTCCTCTGCATTCTTGCCTAAAACATATTAAAGAGTTCCAAAGAAAAAGAGGCACATGCCAAATCTTTAGGATAGTTCATGCCTAAAGAACCCAAAACAATAAATAAAAGTAAAATAAATAGGACAAAGAAAAAGGGCATGTCAAAGAGTCCTTCCTAAAGCATACACGTGACAAAAGAAAGAGGAAACAAATGTGGAAAGGTGGGGGACTACAAGTGCAAAAGGTGGGTTTGGTGGGGGGGGGGGACATAGGGGAGGTGGTGGGCATAGAGCCCGGGTGGCAACTCGTCTTTAAAAAACAACTCCTTGTTATTCCCTTCTAATGCAACCAAAAAATTACAATTTATTATTGTGGAAAGACAAACAACATGTGTAGAAAGAGGATATTGAGAGGAATCCAATGATACCATAAATATTCAAATCATAAAAGTTTTGGACCTCCAAAAAATAATTTTAGAACTTATTATAAGTAGTTTTTCTTATGTAGGGATCACCGTCCAAACCCTCAACTTTAGATTTCCTTTCTTAGAATGTATGATTTTCTATTTTGAAAACTTGATTTTTTCTTAAAATGGTAACTTATAGGGGGATTTAAGGCAGGGTGTGGGGTCTAGTGTTTGAGGGCCATGAGGAGGGTTGGGCTTGCAGTAGTGTTGGTGTTGTTGGTGACCCATGTGTGAGTGGGGGAAATAGGCAATTGCTTGAGCAATAGATTATGTGCTTGATGAGTCTAGATTATGTAGCAATAGATGAGTTCATGATTGAAGCATAAACAACAACAACTTTTGCCTTAATCAACTCATGATGGAAACATGAGATCTTTTAAGTTCTCATGATACATTACCTCTAAACTTGATGAAGTTGTTCACAACTCATGTTCATCAATATTTTTCTTTTCATTTAGGTTTAAATGCCTTGCAGGCACTAGTTAAGCCAACCTTCACAAATAAACGATTATGCTGTCAAATCATCTACTCGGGGAGATCACTCCATTGTAAAGTTGAACAACCACGTGCGATCATTTTACATGTAAAAAATGTAAAAAATGTAAAAAGCATCACCAAAATGGGTCACAATTTTATCAATTTTTTTTCATGAGTAGATATACATGGTACCTGTTACATAGTAAAAAATGGTGACTAAATTTGATGATTTGTTTTTTTTAATAAAACATACCGTTTCTAACTAGAATGACGCAGAATTGAACTAAAAAAAAAAGATACCATCAATGGTTGTGTATATGTAGAAAAAATATCATAAAATTTAAAATTATTTATGGCATGTAATATAGGGGTAGCAAACTTTGTTCGCACGTGGTGTTCAACTTGACAATGGAGTGATCTCCCCGAGATCATCTATTAATTGTAGATGAATATGGTGTCTATTGTTTGTCTATGGTTTTCATATTGGTACAAAGGAGGTCGGAGATTACAATCTAATATCATCAATCTACGATTGCATGTCTAGTTCATTTCATATACTCCATAAAAAATATACTATAACTTTGGATCTACAAATGAATATCGATTTGCATTTCTGGCCAACGTCGTAATAATCCATCAGATTCCAGTGTTTGATAATGTCCAAGTCTAAACTTTATGTGTGCTCTACCTAGTTGAATGATTGTAGGTGTATATCAAACTCCCGTAGAACTCGGGTAACAACTTCAAATTTGAGCATTTCTAAGTTTCAAGTTGTTTTCATAGTAACCAAATTCTCCTTTATAACTTATTAGAATTAGTAGGTGCAACTATTTTCTTCAAATCTCTTATTATAGCTTATAATAAGCTTGTTATATTCATTTGTATTATAGATTTGAACTTCCAGTTCCTCCTCTTAAACCAATGACCCTTGCTTCTTATACATCCATTGTCATCCCGGGGCATAGAACCATGTCATGGGGGGCTTATGAGCATGGGCATATGACGGGTACACATGGACATGGGGGCATGTGGACATGAGCATATTGACATATTGGCATATGGTTGCATGGGTGTATGGGGTTGAGTTGGCCCGAGATATGAATTCATGTGCATGGGCAGTGCAATGGGACGGGATGGCATAGGGTTGTTGGGATATTGATTCAAATGCACGGGTCCAAGCTAATGTATGACAGTGAAATCACTATATTCGTTAATTTGAGACTTTATCTTGTCTCAAATTAAAATATGGACTACAACAACATGGTCTAATGTTTGGGTCGTCCTACCTAAACCATCTTGATATGAGTTCTTAATTGGGTTCTTGATATGAACACCCGCTTCAAAGTATTTGCATCTTACAACATTCTCCAATATCTGTATGATTTAATCCATGTTCTTATATTTGTAACTGTCTCAAAATGCAAAAAAAGTCCCAAATTAACGAATATAGTGATTGAAGAGATTGTTGCAAAAACAATTCCCCAAAGTATAAGGTTCCACACTAATTAAATCATGTGTGATGGTGTATACTATGCGCCACACCATAGTGCAACAAAGGTTTCTAAATTGCACTATAAACATGCCCACAAATTTCTACCATAAAAATTGTAGTGAGATTCCCATATTATTAAAAAAGAAATCCTATCTCCTAGACATATTATTTTTGTCATTTTTGTTGGACAAATGAAAGGTACATTAGTATGCAATAATTCATTCTCACCCAAAAACCCTACATCAGTAATTCATGACATCATACAATGTTGAAATAGTTGTCATTGTTTTTAGCATGCGGCCACACCAATTTTGAGGTTTACACTGCTCACTAGAAATAGAGTGGTGGGTTTCGGCCGGGTTGGTTGTATTTTGGGTTCTTTCTGCAATCGAATTTTCATTTTGTGCCAAAAAAAAGGAAAAGAAATAAAGTGGTGGAAATGCAGTGCCATGGACCTCCATGTGTAGTTTTTCAAGGCTAGGTGCCTATTGAGAGGGGTGTTAAAACATATGAATGAGGTGCTAGGGTTGGGTTGAATAAGTAGAGTGCCAAATGTCATGAAAACGCCATAGCAGTCAAATTCCTTTGTAATTAGTGTAGTCCTCCACACTAAACTCAATAAGCGGTGTAGTTGACTATGTGTGGCATACATGCTCTTAATATGCTCCGGTCCTTAAATGTTTGACCAATCAATCCTCGCAGGGCATATATCATATGCTTCTACTCCCGATTCATGCCAAATTTTGCATGCGCTAATGCCACAACTAATATAGTGTGGGTAAGATTCACAACAAATACAAAGGAGGGTGAAAACACTAATTATTATGTAGAGATCGGGAAATACTGTTCTCAACTAATCTAAACCTTAAATTGGGTCAAAGACCTCAAATTAGTCTAGTGATCATGTTAAATTGGGATGAATCAACAACAAGCCTATAGGGGTCTTGTTATTACCCCCCTAGCATGTGTTGTGAAATGAAATCCTAGTAGTGAAGTGCTTGGACCAAGGATTTGTGGCAACTAGGTAAAAGTTGAAGGTAAGAATATTTGGATCCCTTTAAAGCTTGGATTTCTTTCTTTCTTTCTTTCTTCGTATGCTAATTTGATCTCCCGGAAGCAACATAAAGACTTTGAAATAGGCTACACCAATTAGGGTATTTAGTGTCACATGTGTAATAGTGTCACTCACGCTATTTTGAGATGTATGCTAGGTTACACTAATGATCAACAACCTCACCATTAGTGTCAAGTCATGACACTTGGCATTCGAGTGCACTTACTAATATCTTGGCATGAGTATGTTCAATAGTGTTATGAGGTGTATGCCTATGTTACACAATGGTCTACAACTTGACTAAAGTGTACATAAATGACACTTCGCATTAGTATGCTTAAGAACACCTTCCTCTTGGATACTAAAATGTAAACACATGTCAACACTTGCCATTAGTATGCTCCATAAAATATATCCCATGTATGAACCAAAACGCCAAACTATTATCTCAAATATCCCAATGTGTTTCACTAAATGTCATAGAGTAAATATTTGTTCACTTAACAAAGTTACTTATGTTGATGAATAATATAATATTGGCATCAATAGCAGATGTGACACTTTGAGCCTCTGGGCATTTAATTTAGGCCCTTCACAAATATTGTATGTGGCACTAAATACCATAATGGTGTAGTGAGATTAAATTGGGATGAAGGAACCATAAACTTAAAGAAATGAGATTTTCACTAGACCCCCTAACATGGCTACCACAAATCCTAAGCCATAGTCAATGGTTTATGACAACCATGTAAGTTGGAGGTGGTAACTTTTGTACGTGGCATGAATTGGTACAAAGAATTATTATGTGTGGCATGAATTGCAACAAAGAATACACTTTCTAGCATTGGAAGAGGCCCAACTTGATCAATATAGAGGACCCTCTACTATATTTATACATCAAAATGGGGTATTCCCCTTCAATTTAGTCTCTCTAAATCTACACCGATCAATGTGGAGGGACTGTGGTGGTGATCTTTGTGCCTCCACTCCCTCTAAAGTACACTAAATATAGTATTTAGTGTGACTTATTGTTCGGAGTTACATATTCCTATATCTTTTTACTAGAAATGTACTTTTTTATCAAGTAAAGATGTTAGTGTTCTATAGTGTCCAAACAACCAATTCAACCATGGTCGGTAGAAAATGAGATGCTCAGTAGACGACTATAGCATTGTGTAATTCCAAATAGTAAGTCACACTAAATATCGTATTTAGTGTAGTGAGATGTGATGCAAAGAAAAATGTGATGTGGTGGAGGGGGGGGGAATTTTGTAGTGGCAATAAGGCAATGGGTGCCTTACACTACATAAAGATCTGCCATCAAATCTGGTGGGACATGTGATATAATCAACTTTGGCCTCTTAACATGCTCCGGATCACATGGGAGAGCTTTATGCTTCATAAGGCCCTTGGAATGGGACATTCCAAGAATACAGGCCAATCTGGGGGTGGACTCTGCCTTCAAGCGGACCCTAATTCTCGGAATGCCTTGTCCCTGGGGCCTTATCTATTACGTTATGCCTCCACTCCATGTAAGACCACTACACTAATTATCCCAATTAGTGCATGTTACTATTATGAGTTACACAATGCAATAACGTCTTACTCAGGAGTTCAATTTTAGCTAACGAAAGTTGAATAAGTTGTTTGGACATTATAGAACATAAACGACTTTGCTTGGTAAAAAATTTCATTTTCATTTAATAGTTGTAGGATTGCGTGACGTTGAATAGTATCATGCACAGTAGAAGGATGCCTATAGTTAGTGTAGTGAGTTGTGATGGAAGATATTGTGGCGGTGATTGCTATGTCTCCACTCCCTCTAAAATAGTGCTGCAAGAGAGATGTGGTGCAGCAGTGGAGATGGTCTAAGGCCACGGCACCTGTGTAGAGAGAAGTCCACAGCAATAGGAAGTAATTGAACTTGGGGGTGGAAGGCCCTGATGAATCAGTCCAGGAAGGGTAAGAAGTGTGGTGGTGGATGAATGCGTGGGATTGGATGATCTCCTCTGGATGAGTGGCTTTCTGGGGGGATTGGTGAACTTGGCGTTTCACAAGACCATGGGGTGGATTTAACTTACTGTGGGGGTAAAAAATAGGAGCTACTGGAGCTGGATGGAAGAGGGGGGATTGACCAGGGTGAAAGGGCGAAGAAAGAGGAGAATTGACTGCGGTGAAAGGGAGGGGGAGTTACTGTGGTGAAAGGTTGGGGGGGGGATGGCCCACCAGGAGACAGGTAGTCAGGCCGGGAGGATGAAGGAGGAAGGCCTGGGGCTTCGGAAGGGAAGGGCAGTAGCTCCAAAGCCAGGCTTGAAGGGGCAAAGAGGCAGCATCTCCTCGAGAATAAGCAATCTGCCAATTTACAATCGGCCGCACTGTTGCATCCATCGCAGGCTCATGCTGGTTCGCCAATCGCCGCAATCGCCAGCATCGCAGCAGCTGGATCGCACGCACCCAGGTGGTTGCGCAATTGGCAGGGAGCGTCGGCGGTGGTGCGACGTGAAGAGGAGTATTGTAGTAGTACTGAGAGCAGGTCGCAGGTGGCGTGGCGAACAGGAATCGGGTCGCTTCGGCGTTGATGTATCGTACATCGTTATTCCTCCCTAAGCAGTGCCGTGATAGATTCGCCAGGCACTCGGTCCGGCTGAACATACTGATCAGCTAGCTCGAGATTCAAATTTCGGCTTTCGCAATGGCGGCGAACCACATGCTTTACTACGCTATATGAGAGTTGGGTGGGAATCCGGAGGCGTAGTGTGGGTCTAGTGCAGGGTGGCAGTGGAGGGCTGGTGACGAAGATGCAAAATAGGGGACAGTATGGAGTTCCTGAGCAACCACAATACGTGGTGGGCCGACCTCCCCCACAACACATCTTTGCAATCTCGCATGACAACATGTCGGCCTTGTCGCCTTCAGCAGCTGTGCACAACAGGCACGCGGAACATCATCCCCAGCATCAACATTCTCATCAACAACAAGTTCAGTATCACCACCAGCACCTCCACGGGCCGCATCCTGGGCACCAACCCCACCCTAGCTTGCATCCCCAGCAGCAGCAACAACCACAACCTCATCAGACGCTGTCCCCTCATGCTGCTCACGCACCGCACGTCCCGCAGCATGAGCATGCCCAGCACCCGGTTCATCAACCTTCGCCGCTTCAGCAAGTCCAACAGACCACGCAGCAGCAGCAACTGCAACAACAGCAAGCACAGGCACAGGCTCAGGCTCAGGCTCAAAAGCAAGCGCAGCATCAGATGGTGCAACAATTAGGACTGAGTGGTGGCCCCGATTCTCCTGAGGCTCCTTCGCCGGTGGGCAGCCGACCGTCGCCAACGACTAATAGCAAGCAGTTGGTCACGGTAGAGCATGACGATGAGGACATGGAGGATGAGGGTAGGAGTGCGAGTGGCAGCCGGTGGCCCAGGCAGGAGACACTTGCACTTATCAAACTTCGCTCCGATATGGATGCTAACTTCCGAGACTCGGGTCTCAAAGGGCCGCTCTGGGAGGAGGTCTCGCGGTACGTGATTGTCCACGAAGTGCAAGCTGACTTCTTCCCCTCCCCCCTCCCTCCCCCCTCCCTCCCCCCCTCTTTGTCTTCTTCTTCATCTTCACCACCATCATCATCATTACTAAGTATTGGCATGACAATCAAGCGTGGTGATGTGTGTCAAGTGTGCCTTCTATATTTGCGTGTCTGGCCTCACCTTTCTTTGGGTATTTTCTCTTAATCCTAAAAAAATATTCTTTGTATATATATGAATTGGGGGTCATCGGTATATTTGAAATTTTTGTGTTAGGAAGTGGAAGTCTAAATCAATGAACTGGTCTGTCATTAGCAGTGTTGGGGTTCGTGATCAGCAGATTGTCGATCTGAGGCGGAAGGCATGGAATTGATTTGATTGGGTAGGGTTTTCATGGTTGCAGGAAACTTGCGGAGCTTGGGTACCAGAGGAGCGCTAAGAAATGCAAAGAGAAGTTTGAGAATGTTCACAAGTATTATAAAAAGACTAAGGATGGAAGGGCAGGGAGGCAGGATGGTAAGAGTTATCGGTTCTTCAGTGAGCTGGAAGCTCTCTACGGTAGCCAGCATGCTGCAGCGCAAATGGAGGCTAATGCCGGTGGAGCTCGGCTTCTACTAACAACAGGATCTGTGCCTGTGCCCACCGCCGTCCAGATAACCAATCATGGCGTCAATGTGTCTGCGCAACGGCCTTCGGAAGTGAGCACATGCGCTACAATGTCTGACTCGTCAGAAGATGACTACGAGGAGCCCACCGCGGGCGGGGAGGGAGACAAGCAACTCAACAAGAAGAAAAGGAAGCGTCTGGATGACGAGAAGACTGGGAGTTCGAAGAAGGAATTTATCGACTTGCTGGTGAAGAAGCTCATGGACAGGCAGGAGGCCATGCAACATGAGTTCCTGAATTCCATGCAACGGCGCGAGCAAGAGAGACAGGTGAGGGAAGAGGCTTGGAGAAGGCAGGAAATGGCGATTTTAGCACGAGAGAACGAGCTTCGCAATCAGGAGCGTGTTCGTGCCGCATCCAGGGAAGCTGCCTTGGTCGCGTTTCTACAGAAGGTCACTGGTCAGACCTTTGAGCTCCCGCAGCCTCCCCTTCCTACCCTTCCTACCCTTCAACCCCTGGTGGTATCTGTAGCACCCATTGTATCACCCATTGTAATGCCGAGCTTGGCAGTTCAAGTTGTTCCTCCGCAACCGACTTCCACTCCAACTATGATTCCTAATCCCAAGCCTGACCCTCCTCCACCAACAATCGCCACATTTGAGGAGCCTGACAAGGGCGATGGGTCCTTCGAGCCCACAAGCTCAAGGTGGCCGAAGCCTGAGGTACATGCCCTTATACGGTTACGGAGTGAGATGGAACCCAGGTTTCAAGAGGCGGGGCCCAAGGGTCCACTATGGGAAGAGGTTAGCTCAGGAATGGCGTGCTTGGGATACAACCGCAATTCAAAGAGGTGTAAAGAGAAGTGGGAAAACATCAACAAGTACTTCAAGAAGACGAAGGAGAGCAACAAAAAACGGCCGGAGAACGCCAAAACCTGCCCTTACTTCCATCAATTGGAGAATCTGTATCGGCAGGGTAAAATAGGCACACCCCATAACAAGGTCGCAAAAGCCCACGAGCAGGTTGATCATCAGGCACTTCCTATAGCAAACCGTGATGATGCAATTCAAGTGCAAGGTGTAGGCCAGTCTGAGATTCTGAAAATACTTCCCCCTCCTCCCGAAGTCGGTCAAGTCACCGCAGCTTCCACCGGCAATGGTGCTGCTGGGCATATCGTCTCAAGCCCCGAGGATGGAGGGAATGCGGAGGTAGATACCAAGAAGGCAATGGATGTAACGGCCTGATTGTACATAATTTCATTTCAGTCGCATCCCCACATCGATAGCATCGGAGGCTGATCGTTCTTTGCTCTCTTCCAAGAGCAGGTGCACCCACAGGTCGCTTGACAGGGGTAACGTGTCTTGCTATGGATCCATTTTTACCGATTCACTGAAATGAGAGCCAGGTACTAAATTGGAACTGCTCAACTCGGAATACCGAACGATGGCGCTGCTGACATGGAGTTGCTGGCAAGGGCTGCTGCTGCTGACACTTCTTGTTGGGTTTAAGAGCAATGTGCGATGGATGCACTAAAAGTCCACCTGAAGCATCCGAGAGAAATCAATAGATAGCTTCTTTGGGTAGTTTTTCCGAGAGAAATAGATAGAGATCGGAGACTGCATTCTGTACCATACATGTATTAGTAGCACAAGCGGGGAAAGTCCTACTTAGTGTGTTGCAGGGAGCAGAATAATCATCACAGCACTCTGGTGGAAGTGTTCATTAGATCGTCATACATTTTTTTGACTTTGAGGTCTACTAGAAACACAGAAATATTTTCAGATTGCTTAGAACATTCACTTCCCACCAGGTTGCTTGTGTCTTTTGTTCAGAGGGTTATGCTCCAGTACATTCTTCCGGAGTGCAATCACAAGAACGTCTGTAGCAATAGAGTACGTTGATGTGGATGTAGGTTCAGTATGGAAGTCTGCGAGGTGCAGATTTTGGGAGATTCTGTTCCTCCCCTTACGAAAGAGTTCGGCTGCTCAGACCTTTTTTTGTTGCGTACACCTGTTCAGTTTGAGCATTTCATCCACCTTGTGTGTCTTCTCCGCCAAATTGGATTCCTATTGTCATGCAAGCTGGTTCATACAGTGCTCCAGGTAATCTTGAACCTCGCCTCCTCCGGTATACTTCTCCCATTTTTGTTATTCGGTGTAATTGCCTGCCTTCTTAGATGTTAGCTGAACTAGGAGATGGTGAGCATACTAATTGGATGTAGGTCGAAATTCAAGTCTCGAGGTCTGGGCTTTGGGAGATTTTGATCCTCCTATAAATACAAAGACCTGTTGCAGAAACACTTCTTGGGTGCACCTGTTCAGTTTGAGCAGTTCTTGTTTTTCGAGCTTTTGTTTAGATCAGCCATGTGAGTCCCTCCCTCGCCAAGTTGGATCCCTACGGAGCTAGTTTATGAATCCCTACTGAGATAAGATCCATACACTAGCTCAGGTGATCTTGAAGCTCGCCATGTTCAGTATAATTCTTCTCCCTTTGCGTCATTCGCTACCCATGTAGGTGTTATTCGAATTAGGTATGAATCCAGTGAGCAAGGACTTGATTTTGGGATTCTAAGGTTAGGGTTCAATGGCGCTCAAGTTTCTCAACCTAGTATAGAAAATTGGATTTTTTTCACCAGTTTGTTTCTCTTGACCAGTACTTTTGTGCGCCGTCGGGAAGTAATCTGATCCTCTTTGAGAATGTAGGATTAAAGACCCAGTTTCCAATTCCATTCTACTCGTTGGTTTGAGATCAGATGACCTCAACGTAAGACCTTGCACTCTTGATCCACTGATACGAACCAGATTTCGGTGCTCTACTGCACTAAACTTCCGTGGCCCATCGTGCTCCTAATACACAAATACCCAACCTTCGGTTCCATTTGCCAGCTACATACGTTGTGGATAGAAGGTTAATTGCTTCACAAGAAGACATTTTGCGACCTATGAAGACATAAATAACTTTGAGTTGGGTTGCTTCTCAATCTGCTTTTACATATCTGAAGGTGGGTGTGTGCCAGATGCCTTTCTAATTTGTTTTACAACATTTTCCTGGACCATTCAACCTTTATGATCTGCACTTTTATTATCTAGACGAGCGATTTCTTTGAGCATATTATGTAGTACTTCGCAGGCCATCCATAGTAACTTCTTCAAATCCGTTGATAGAATTGTCTACCTTCGACGTGTAGATTACCCTTCTAAAGTGATTTGCGAATGTTCTATACGACAACCTTCCGTGGATTCGGGAGAAAATCTGTAAGTAGGAAAATGTATTACCTAATTCTTCAGTTTCATGTACTATATAGGAGACACTGGACTAATGATCCTTTCAAGCGTCTGAAAGAACTTCACAAGTGTATGCCGACGTTTCCTCGTGGGCCATGAGACAAACATGTACCCTAGTTCCACCTGTCTGATGCACCCGATAAAGCCTTTCAGAGAAGAATATAGCACACTTTTCTTTCTTTTCTTG
This sequence comes from Polytrichum formosum, assembly GCA_964035585.1. Taxonomy (NCBI): domain Eukaryota; kingdom Viridiplantae; phylum Streptophyta; class Polytrichopsida; order Polytrichales; family Polytrichaceae; genus Polytrichum; species Polytrichum formosum. Next base: position 50,405,253 of record OZ037938.1, on the reverse strand, counting down.
TGAGTGATTTGTATCCTTAGCATCATCCTGACAAGTGATTCTGCTCTAAATCTACTACTGAGATTAGATTGTGACTCTGTTGCTTGTAACTAACAATATGCAATACAGATGTTTGTATTTGGAATACATGCCAATGAACGTCCACTTGTCAATAAGAAACCACAACTTGGCAACCGGCTTAAGTGACCAGTTGAACCGAGTACTTTGCACACACACTAAGGTCCAACTAACCCTCGTAACTTGACAATACAGTACTACATGTACAAATTCTAGGATACTGGTACACTACTTATCTAATGTAGTATGGCGTTAAAATTGGTGTGCCATGTTAATTAGAGTGGCCTTCCATGACTAGTCATGTAGCAAGTGTTACTTGGGTCGATGATGAATAGTGTAGGCCACACTAAATCAGATTGATAGTTTAGTGCTTGTGGAATCTAGACTTGGAGATGCATCTTGCATTCTTGGTAACCGTTTTTCGTGTAACAGAGCTCGACATTCTTGCTCTCAAAAATCGACCTAGTTGCCAGATCCCATGTTTAAGTAGAAGCACGGGGTTAAACTTGGTGATTATTACAATGTTGCGATCCCACGGAAGTTCATGACAATATGTAAATGTGACATGTAATGTCATGTTAGAAAGTAAAACATGATGAATTCTGAAATGTGGGGGATATATTATTTGCCGTGGTCACGTAGTTCCGTTTCTGGAAACATGAGTGTCACTGTGTGCATTCAATGTTGGCAGTTTAACCTGCCACGGTATTTTCCCCTCCTGGTTTTACCCAGTGCAACGAGGGCGGCAGCCAGCATGACGAAGACTGTTCCAAGTTTGCTGTGGTCCTGAAGGCAACTACCTACTTGGGTGTGCTCAGGATCGTCGCATGGGGCCCTCCGTAGTTGTTGCTTAGTGGGGCTGATCGAGGTTATACGGACGAAAGTTACATGCAGGGTTGTCTCTTGGCCGTCGATCCTGTGCTGTGGCGTTACATGTCGTTGTTGGTCACTCTCTTCACCATCTCACAGCAGTACCTCAACAAGATTACCCAGCACTCTATAAGTCTCGATCGACTCAGCCACCACTTTGGCTACCAATGCAGCAGTAACAAAGAAATAGGTCACAAACAAGCTCAATTAAACGCCAAGTCATATATACATATATATGTATATATATAGGTACCACTGTTGTTGTTTACCTGATCGACCTCAACGCAGGCTCCCCGCGGTGAAATCATGAGTAACAAATGACTTGTGGCTAGTGGGTAAACTTATATGCCTAGCTTATAATAAACCTCACCTCCCGAACCAACATGATGCCAACCCAGGAAGATTATACAACTCAATGATTGCTACTGCAATTACCTGCATGAGCAGCTCGTAGACAGATCAAGAATCTGACAGCGTCACAGCTTCAGCTTCAAGCTCACGCTGCAGCAGCAATTCAAACTGTTGATGCTGCAACTGGAGGCCGATGAACGTATTATCCCTCTTCTTGTCACTTTATAACCTGGATTTTCTGTGCTCACGTGGATGCAGCAGGCATCCGCTCAGGCACTACCAGCTAGTCCTCAGTCTGCCGCCTCGTGTTAAGAGGGAAACTACTAACTGTTACGAGACAAAATGTTGATGTCTGGAGATCAACTCAGCTTGTTTTTCTTTCCACGGTCACACAGTTGATCATGCGTCACGGGTAGTAATAATCAAGTAAGAGTGTTCCAAACGAAGGGTTGGTCTAGTAGGTGGTCAGAGATGAGTCAAAGGGAAATTGGGAAGGTGCAGACCACATGGCAGACCAGCGCTTCAGCCTTCCCACGCCTGCAAATAACGGTGTCCTTCGCTTCTGACTCTTCCATTACTCGTCTTGGACTGTCCCTCTCCTCTCCCCCGTGCTTTGGATCCTTTCCCTCATCTGCCTGCACAGCTGAGAGATTATAGGTTTATACAAGAAACAGTGCAATACCACAGTACTGATTAAGCAATCCTTCATTCGAAGAAACTAGGTATAAATTTCTGATTCAGCTAAAGACAGTATTTAAATAAAGAAAGTGGAAAAGCATATATGTTATTTATTTATTTTAAATTTTTGATGGTCACTCGGCCCTACAATCTTACGGACTTATGTGATGCTCATCTCTGAACATGACCAGCTAGGAGCCCTCTGAACTTAACCGTGTGAGATAGGTATATAGAACAGTGCAACACCACAGTACTAAATAGGGAGTAAATAGGCACTCCTGAAGCCCAAAGCAGTAGTTTTAAGTTGATACAAATTCATGGGTCACAGGGCTCAAAATCTTACTGACTTAGGTTACACTCTTTTCTAGCGACAAAGACCACCTAGGAGCCCTGCTCTGGTTGCTAATCAAATACTTAACCGTGTGAGAGATAGGTATATCTATAAAATAGTGCAACACCCACAGTAAGGTATATCTATAAAATAGTGCAACACCCACAGTACTAATGACGCATTCCTGATGCCCAAGGAAGTAGTTTCAGGTAAGTTGATATAAAACTCATGGGTTGGGCCCCAAATCTTACTGACTTATGTGACACTCTCCTCTGAGCATGTCGACCAGCTAGCTACACTGTTTTGTCTAATTAGTCTGGGTTACCATTTGGAGTTATGCATTGCTATAACATTTTACTGAGTATCATTTTTTGCCCAAACAACATAAGTAGTTAGTATGCACATCGAAGAATATGATATATCTTAGTTGGTAAGAAACGATAATGTCAGTAAAATGTTATAGCAACACGTAACTCCGAATGGTAACCCACACTAATTAGGCAAAACAGTGTAGCTAGGAGCCCTGCTCTGGTTGCTAATCGATTACTTAACCGTGGGCCACTTTTCTAAAGTGTTTTACGGTTCTACTCCCGAGGATGGTATATTTAGTTTTACGTAGAAACAAAGGCTAATTGGCAGTCCCCAGCTAGCTACCTGCCCCTGGCAGTCCCGTGCTCTGGGTTTTCAGCTGCTGGTGGGCTCAGAGGATTGTCAACCTTTCCCATTCTTTCTTTTTCACATGCATCATGATGCAAGTTAAGTATTAATCTCCTGCTGCTGGGGTCGGATATGTATAATCTATCTGGATACGTATCGCAGATCAGGCTGCAGATTTTTCAGAACTTCCCTTCAATGCCTGTGAGCAGGCTAGCTGAAGGGGTCATCACTTGAATTCTGTGTCCTCTGTAATCAAATATTGCACTCCTCTGCTCCTCCCATCACAATCACTTTCCGGCCCCAGCTTACCCCTTCAGAGATTGCTAGGACGCTCTGTATTTCCACTGAAATGACACCACAAGATCTTTTTACTTGACGAGTCTCAAGTAATTGTGTGGTAAGCGTCTCTTTTGATGTAGCTTACTATAGACAATATATCAAGCTTGCAGTAACTTAGGACTCAGCTTGCAGTAAAGAAAAGTTAATTCAGAAGAAGGCTTGTTGGCAGCAGCCAAGAGAAAGGCATTAATCCCATATGTGAGGGTGAAATTTGTTTAATCCTAATTAATCAACATTACTTAGTTGCAGTACCTCCGAAAATCGTCCTGTGATGTACTTGAAAGATATGGGTACTTCTCTTCCTTGCAGGCGGGTACCTTTCGAGTTTACAGCAGCTTGCTCTCTCTGTACCCACTGCTCACAAAGTCTTGATTGTTTGATGGATAGAAAATCTAAAACCTGCAATCTTACCTTGTGCCCAGTAGATCAAGACAACAACAGGTGCAGAGCAGGTAATTATACATCTGCCACCCTCTCCCTCCCTCCCTCCCTCCCCCCTCCCTCTGACCATGAATGAACACAGTGTTGGTTTCCAGCTTACAGGTATGTGGGCCTTATGTGGTCACTCTTCTTAATGGAACACCTATAATGGCAGTGGTATATGGCAAGGATTCTAGTCAAGACCAGACACCAAAAAGACATGTGTCATAGTGAGATTGGGTTTGTGTCAAAATATAGACACCATTCTAAGTTTAATAGTTCACACATGTGGGGAGGGCCTATATGATCGTTTGAAGGGCACGAAAATCTTCACTTTGACCTCTTATACCTTTTGCATCTCATCAACTCCGATTCTTAAACTTAAAATGTCAATCTTCCTAATTTGCAAATACTAACCGCACAAGATAATTCCCAACCCAATTCAATGATCAAAATTGGATGTGGAGCAGGAAGTGCCCACAATAGGGCCCAAAAACCTAAGTATTCACCTTATAGCAAATTGTTGCAAGTGTAGTACCACTGAATGAGCATCATGCAATATCCACTAACCAAAAGGGGATTCCCCCTTCCCTCTGCATGTTCAATGCCTCCTTACCTGCCAGGAGCATGTTACCTGGCAGACATGGGTGGGGCAAAAGGACAAAGCTTGTCTACCTCTTTACCTTGAGTGAAAAGGAAGGCCTGGATCAAATTCCTTGGAGACTGTTGAAAATAGGGTGGACCGGCAGCAGGGCCTCTTAAAAGCCGAGCACATGAGCGTTTGGCACTAATTGACAAGGCCCATGACCATGTCCTGGCCACCTTCTGACCCCTCTCTTTATGTGATTAGAAGCTTTCATGAAGAGGGTGGGTTAATAAGGAAAGCGAGAGCCTTCAGAGTCTTGTAGTAACATATCATCACATAGGTCAAAGTACAGTACTGTACAGTCTACTGATTAACTTGCTTACTTATTACAGCAACCAATCTGAGGGTTGGGGAAAAAGGGTTTACTGGCCTACCAGATCTCTCTCTCTCTGCTGTTCTGTAGATTTCTCTTTCCCTACCATTAAATATAGTTGACTGCCCCTCCTGTACCGCCAGGAAACATTAGTGCATGAGAATCATCCAACCTCACCTGTACAAAAAGCCTTCATAATCCTTCCTTCCCTTCCATGCCATAACTTACACCATCAATTTTCTTTGACTTAAACACTCCTTTACTCTCCAGCTCTAAGGTATTGGAACTCCCGATGTTCTGAGACATTTAATGGGCCTATATTCTTGGTAAGTTATGTAAGTTATATTCCAGAATCCAGAGAGCTGTGAGTGATGTTTGCAATATGGAGATGATTCTGGTTTGTAAGTTGTAACTTATTGGTACGGGGGTTTTGTAATAAAACTCAGGCAGACAGATCTGAATCAATCCGAGGAAATTAACCCATCAACATGAAGACCAGAGCGTAGTCTGCTGACCCCTAGTTCAAGATGTCGTACATTCATCAGTTCCTTCTTCCCCATGGAAAACGGTATCAGAAATTACTTAGACTGGTATCATGTTTGCACAAAGTCGACCACTACAACAAAATGTGGGATTCTTAACTGCGGCTCCACTCTATGGAACGTGTCCTAAAGTACGTATACCCTAAAACATATACGGAACCTAAAATCAACAATTTGTATTACAATTGCATAATTAGAGGGCTTCAACTATACGACAGTGGTGCATAGTATGAATTTTAGATTATGTGTTGGTTATGAGTATTCAAGCATATTTTACTATGGGAATTATCAATGCACCCACCTAGAAAGGTGTGCGGGAACATATCCATCCATGCCACCTTAGGGTTAATGCACAATGTTACCCCAAGTAATATTAGGCAATTCCAAACATTTTGGCCAATTTTGGACCAAACCGGTGGTTGGCATCATCTTTTGTACCCCCTCAATATTGTCACTTCTTCCCACAACTTTGTTGTTGTGTGCCACGTGTGGCTTTCATTGGTTTTTATCATGCATTTATGACCAAATAGTTGTGTGTTTGCACTAAGTTTTTGCTTGTTATTGCACTATCCATGGATGATTTTGGACCATCCAAAAGTCCAGATTTATCTAAATACTAGTTCTTACCTTCATGGTAATCATAATGCTTGTAATATTTCATTTGTACAATGTTCCACTATAAAAGTGTTTCGTGTTCCCATTTGTTCCCTAAATGTCTCAATGATAAACAATAAGGTGTGACTATATTTGTTGATCCCCACGGTGTTCCCTACAGAAGAATGTTGTAAGAAACACCAAAATACACCATCAACCCCTCGCCTTCTTCTTATAATAAATTAAACATTTCAAAGAGGTTTCCTCCATCTCCCTCAAGTTGGTGGTTAGCATGGTAGGTATGGACTTTAGCATAGCATGGCAAGTATGGAAAGGATGTGGGTTCAAATTTTCCTTGTATAGTACATGCACTTGCATAAGTCTATCTTCACACAACACTTTCCATTTCTAACCATCCAATTCTTCTTGAAAAATTGAGTCCTTTGGTTTGTGCTCAAACATTGAGTGTGGTAATTATTGGGTCTATTTATAAAAGTTGACCGTTAGGCTCCTTTCCCAATGGGTACTATGAGCATGTGGTAACATGCCTTACTATGGCAGTGCATTAAAGACCACTATGGTAAACTCCCAAGGGATGGACTCTTCATTGAATACCTAAATGACATGCATGGGTCACTATGAAATTGAACCCCCTATATACAACAGGTTTACATAGAAAAACAAATGTATACGTACTAATGGCATGTTAGAAAATGGACTCATGTGTTTATACTAAGCTTTCCAAATTAATGTCATAGATGCCTCCACTACATATACAAAACAATAATCATGATTTAAATAGGCCTTTATTACTTACCAAATCCATTTTCACTTTCCAACGAGAAAGTTATTGATCATTTTTTCATCCATAGCATGTAAGTCAATGATTGCATCAAACAAACAAAGACAAAAGCACAATAACTTAACCACAATCCAAAGAGAAAAACTCAAGAGAGCTCACGAGTGCTCCAAGAGCCTCTGGTTTGTAAAACCTAGAACCCAAATGCAAACCCTAACAATAATGGGTGAGGTAGTCATTGAGGACTTTTACCATATGACAACAATGGATGAAAATGTGAATCAGATGAAACTAACACACCTATTGTCAAAAAATAATCTCTACACCTTAGGGCCCCCTTTTGTACATTTATGTTTACTTCAAAAATCTTCACAGCCTTTCTATATGTACACACTAAAAAAAATTACCTCTCCCTTATGTATATTATGTACGCTATTGCCTCAAATAACACCCCTTCTTACACTCACGTTAGTTCGTACATTGTATGAAGAGTCCGCTGCACAAGGGTAAACTATGCTTAGGTATTGGGTAAGCTCACCTTACGTGGCTTTCAATTTCAAGGGTCATTGCAACGTTTCTTTTTTAAATACATTCGGGAGGTTTTTTTGGGGGTGCATATTGAGTGACAGTTAATTGCAAGAAAGCTAATCAAAGTACAACCGCCAAGGGGAAAACTCCTACGATGGGACCAACTCTTTTTTTTTGACATTTCCATATGTTGAGTAAATGGCCCTTACATTCAAAGGCTTTACCATATCACATAATACAACCATGAACGAAAAAAACATTGACTCCCATGTGTTTACAAATTAGACCTAATAAATTATTTTTACCATGAAAACTACAAATTCAATGCTTCCAACTGGTGGAAATTGAAGCATATAGAACACAAACACTAGCATATATCATTCTAATTCACCAAACAAAAGACAACTACATCACACTTGCATATCATACACAACTACATTAACAACTAATATACCATACACCATATTCATTACAAAAGTGTAGGTGTATTCATTAAAAGGATAAATGATTGTGTTCTAAAAAACACAACACCTGCTCCATAGGAGTCTGCACACGAGCACAAAGAAAATCCTATATGGGTACCCAAAAAAATGATAACCTAAATTGATACCCCTATATCGATTCTACTAAAAAGTAATGACGCACATTTTATACCTATCTAATTTACTTATAATGGGATTGTCTACTTTTGATGGAGCCCTTTATATTTGTAATTCCTTTATAATCTTTACTTCAAATGCATTAAATCCTCCCTATATTATACTGCACATTATTTGTCAAATGCACTAAGTGGCCTACCCGTGTGACCTCCATGGGCAATGCATGTGACAAAGGAATTATCATGATCTCGGTTGTCTTTTGCTTGGAGATTGTGATATAGATCGGCTTCCATAAACTCGTACACAAGACCAAAGTGTGTGGCCGAAGTAGTTGAAGGTGGGTTGTGACACCCAAGGCCCATATTCATCTGTCCATCTCATACAACCTACCTTCATCATGGACTTGGTGCTCACAAATCCAATTGTATTTATTAATGACACCCATGTACGATTACACATCTATAAGAACTCCAAAGTTGGCCACGAATTCGTGGTGCCTATGTAAACTCATCCATTGCAAAAGGTGAGAACATGGTGAATTGATTTATAACTTGTAAATGCATGTTTTTAAGATGATTTGATTCTAGAAATGGCACCCAAGATCTCAAATTGGTCTAGACTCTAATGGAGTCCAGTTGGAATGAACCGGCCTCAACCTTTGTAGGGGACTTGATTTTATCAGAGCATGTCATCCACGACGGATGAGTTTACATAGACACCATGAGTCTCAAGTCTCCAAAGTTGGCCCAAGGTTTCTAGTGTTTATGTAAACTCATCCGTTACAAAGGTGAAAACACAAAGAACTATTATATGGCTTGAATATGATTATATATTTAAGAATATACAACTCTAGAAATGGCATCGAAGACACCAAATTAGTTTAGTGGGGTGCGGTTGGAATGAACGGGCTCTCAACCTCATAGGGGTTTATTTCTATTGCAACGTCTTTTTCTATAATGAATGAATTTACATAGACATCACGAACCCCAAACCTCAAAAAAATTATCATGTAACACATGCGACCCTATTGTGAGAACTTCCAACTCCACAAACAAGTTCAGCCATTGGACCATATCATGTTAGCATCTGCGGATCATAAGGTTTACAATTTCAAGTTTCATAACTGAGATGCAATAGTCATAAAAGGTAAAAGTTGAGATTCTTGCCTTGAATGATTGCTTAGGCCTACCAATTATTATTGAACCTAGAATGGTGTTTATATTCCGATTACAAAGTCCAGTCTTATTGTGACACATGTCTTTTTGGCATCCGATCTTAAACACTAGCTTGGCCATATATATACCACTCAGGCTACAAGCAAGGTCAAGTGGGCAGCTCCTGAACCCTGGATAGGTTTAAGTGGGAGTGATTCAAAACTATATACTATCTTTGAATTTTGTGCAGACAAAAATAAAAAACAACTAAAAAAACACATTGGTCTACAAAGCCAAGCAATTTATCTTGACAATTTTTTTAAAAAAGTCTACATATTTTAGAAGACGGTGAAAATGGCATACAATAGGTGATATTGAACAAGTAATTGTTTAAATTTTGTTTTAAATATGATAAAATTACATTAAATTGATGTATTTTCTACAAATTTTTGTAAGATGCCCTCAAGTGTATAATGAATTCAAGGATTATGAAAAACATCCAACTTTAAACTATTTTAGGTCATGAAATTTACGTCCAAAACCAAATTTAGTCATTTGTTTTTAGCATCACTTTTAATGATAAGTTTTGAAGATCTCATCTTGGCATTCTACATTTGAGTATACAACACAACAATTGAGGTCGCCATGAAAAAAATTCCAATTTAAACAACACTTTGCTACTACTTTTAGGTGTTTGACCAAAACAAGTATGATCTTAGTATACCAAAGCACTTTTTTGGTACACTTGACCATGATTGCACCCCCTCAATCCAATTAAGAAGTTGAGTGACCGCATAAGATCCACATGCCTTTGGAAGTAAGAAAATAGTACAAAATTTTATTTTTTGCATAAACCATTCACATGGAATCACAACACCTACCAAGGGAGAGGGCAAACCAAGGAAGGAGAGGATGAAGAATTATGTAAAACTATTCACAATAAAGAGAACATGCTCTCCTTAGAGAGAAAGAAAATTATCGTATACTAGCGTACCCTTATCCAACATAAGCCTTGACCCCCTGTAGGTTTGTTGTTGATTTCTTTCAAATGACATGGAGTAAACTGGAGCAGACTAAATTTGGAGTCTTTAAAAATAATTTGAATGTCAAGTCAACTAAGAAAAGTAACCTCCGGGTTGTATACTTTTCAAGGCTTTAATGTTAGATGCATGAGAGGTATGCTCGTATACTATAATTCCCTCCCTCCCTCTCCCATTGTCACAAAGTTTTATTTGATGTAATTTGGCAAATTGGCAGATGAGCTCTTTATGTCACACTATTGTTACACTTCAATTAACATACTATTGTAAGCCAGGCTAGGTTAGTAGGACCGCAATCTGAACAATCTAGAAGATTTTATATGATATGGTTACCAATCCCCCATCTGGGTACTTGGTCATACAATTTTAACACATGTAGATTGTTTATGGTATTTAGTGTCACTTCTTATTTGGAGGTATGCATTGCTATAACATTCTAATGTACATGTAAATTTTTAATAAGTAAAGATCATAATGTCGTATAGTGTCCAAACAACCAATTTGCCCTTTGTCGGTAAAAAATGACATCCATAGTAATAAGTTATAGCACAATGTAACTCCAAATAGTAAGTGACACTAAATACCATAAACAATGTACTGCTTACACCTCTTCACATTCAAAAGGATGATATGGTTAACTCACCAACCTGGGACACATGTCATTATTGTGGGTCTTTTCCAGCTCCACACACAATTTTGGCCATTGGATCCAATCGAAAATTTGCTCATCTAGTTGGTGCCTTCAAATCGCAAAGATTGCCATTACAAGTTTTGGAAATGAGGTACATAACATTACTCATCTCCTTAGTTGTGTTCCATGGGACCATGTATTGGGCAAAAAATATTCTCCTTCAATTCTAGGATTCCCCATTTACGGGGAGCACTCGGGCTGCGTAATGTGGGGTTTTCGGACAAACAGCTATAAAATTTAGAGTTAAATTTTTTTGCAAACTCGTTCTTTGGAAATAGATCATCATCTAATTGATAGTAATGTTATGTGGAGATGTAAAAGTTGTAAAAGGTCAAAAAGAATATCCTTTCCCTCTAAGTGATTGCAAAGGCCCTTCTTATGGTGTAAGCTTTAAAACCTATTCTAAAATGGTTAATGTATTTGATGTATATTTTAAGCAGAATCCAATCTCATCATAACACTTGTCCTTTTGGTGCTATTCTTAACAACAAGACTTGCCTTATGCCAACTTAAGTATAGGTGTTTGATTCAAAAGAATGAGAACATAGGGTCCACATCAATGTTCAAGATTGAAGCCCCCATATGAGTTTCATTTTGAAGGGCTATCAAATTTCAACTCTTCAATTGAAGGGTTGGTTCAAATCCAAGACGTCAATCCAAGAATATAGAAATGAGATACAAAACTCATATTAAACTTGTGTATGAATAATATGGTACATGTTTCTAGTACAATGTGAAGAATTAAGAATCGACCATCTCACTCCATTTCTTGTAGTGACAATGCCCTACGCTTGTTGGTTCTTGTGACGGGCATATTATACTGAGGACTTCAAGTGACGTTTTTTTTGGAACACAAGAGGCACATGGCCACCTGGATAGTTTTTTCATCAAGTAGAGAGAAGAATTCACGGCCGGGAATCGAACCGCCAACCACTCCATTTGGTTTTGGGTACCTCTCCACTATCATCTGGTAGTTTAGGGTCATTTCGGACCTAAATTTTCCAACATTTCATCCTTGTGGATCCAAAGATTTTCATTGTTCATGTTCTGTATTTCACAATTATTCAGTAACAAGCAAGGATGATTGTTATGCCGCCTAAGATAAATAGACGTGCTTAATTCAATTTATTATCTTAATTGGACATCTATTTTTTGAGTGGCATGCAGTTGGGTGCAAGCATAGTAAAGTGGGCCAAACAAGTGCTCCGGTATATGAAAGCCATGATTTTCTTGGTCAAACGCCTATAAGTAGTAGCAAAATGTTGTTTAAAATATATTATTTGTCATGATGACCTCTATTGTTAAGTTAGGTACTCAAATATAGAATATCAATATGAGATCTTCAAAACCTATCATCAAAAGTGACGCGTAAAAGCAACTGACTAAATATAGTTTTGAACGTAAATTTCATGACCTTAAATATTTTGAACTTGGAATTTCTTTTCATATTCCTTGAATTCATTATAAACTTGAGGTCATCGTAATTTGTTTTTCAAAAATTCATCAATTTAATGTAATGTAATTGTATTTTAAACAAGTTTTTGACAATTATCTTTTCAATGACACCCACTTGCACCACCACTTGCACCGTCTTCTAAAATACATATACGTTGTTTGAAATTGTTTTTTGTGAACATAAATTGCTTGGCTTTGTAGATTCATATGTTTTCTAAATGTTTATGAATTTCTATTTCATAAATTTCAAAGTTAGTATATAGTTTTGGATCACTTTCACTTAAACCTGAGCAAGGATCAAGAGTTGTCCACTTTACCGTGCTTCCACCCAGTTAGATGTGGCTCCAAGAACGTATACCACAAAGACATATGTTTAAAAGGAGATTGAACTACATGCTCAACATGTGATTATCATTATGGGCTCAATACCTAGTCAACATGATTGGGCGACCTATATGACCATTTAAGTGAGCACGAGAATCTTCACTTTGGTCATGATTAAAATATTCATTTGAGCTCTGAAATTTTGGAGGAAAGTGGTTGCGGCCTCAAATTGGATTTGCTAACCATCTCGTACTAATCACATGATTCATATCATAGGAGAAGTGGACTAGTTGGAGAAAGTAACCATTTAAGACCCATCTACCTTAGGGCCACTTCACACACAAGCCAAGAGCAATGACCATGAAATTGTGGGAGCCCAAAATAAGTGTCCAAGATCATGTCGTGTGGTCATGGGCCCCAAGTGTAGTGTGAAATCATATGTGACCGGGCACTTAACCAAATGCTATTTCAATGAATTTCTATTCATGTGGGTCCTCACATATGATAAAAATACGTTTGGGAGATTTCAAAGAGTCATCGTGGTCTCCCGGTTTTGTGTTACGCCTACCTCCAAGAGGTGGTTTTTGAACTTAGTCCAAGTGACCATGAAACATGATCCATTTGATGCCATGTAGATTTTATCCATCTTGCATTTACTTACTCCGTTGGTCCCTCAAGCGTAGTGCGAAGAGAACTTGGACCGGCTCCGCCTTTTCCACCAACGAGAGTGCTTAAAGTGCAATGATCATGACCCTCCATCTAGTGTGTGAAGTGGCCCTTAGTGAAAACATGCCTTACAAACTTTGTTGTTGATTCATTCCAATTGGGTAATATTGTACATAGAATATCAACCCATCCCTCACCACATACACCACCATGGTATATGCCAATGACCTCACAATAATCACAAACAAAATCCAACATATTGAACCTCAAACACAAAATTCCAAAAATTCACCAAATGGTCACATATGGACCTCAACCTCTCGAAATGTACCATCACTACACCGTTTATGTGTATTTAGTGTCACTGAATATTCAAAGTTATATAGTGCTATAACTATTTATTGAGAATGTAAAACTCTACCAAGCAAAGTCATTTATGTTCTATAGTGTCCAAACAACCTATTCAACTTTCGTGAGTAAAATTTGAAGTCAAGAGTAAGAAGTTATAACATTGCGTAATTTCAAATAGTAAGTGACATTGAATACCATAAACAATGTAGTTGCCCAAACAACTTCAAACTCAAACCATAAAAATGTAACCCTAACTTCCCACACCCAATTTCCCTCAAACATGCCTAGAAAATGTGACCTCCATTTCAGTGACCGTAGTTGAAGATCTAGAGCTCTTTTGACAAATCCAGTTGTATAGATGTTTGCAAGTTAGAAGTGACTACTCACAATCCAAATTTTAAATGTTGAATTTTTGTTATGTAGGAGATTATAATAGAAATGTCAATAGTGGTCTTGAGGGGCAACAATTTAGAAATTAAATTGGGGTTGAATTTTTTTATCGAACATCTACTTAAATCATCTCCAAATAAAAACGTGTTACCCTTGTTCAAAAGAGGGGCAATATACCTACTCAAATCAGTTCACAAATCTCAAAACCATTATTTTGTGATTTTTTGGGAAGCTTTGCAATTTGAGGAAGTGGTGTCACAATTGCACACCTTCCACATACATTTACACCCACCAACACATGTCCAACTAAATATTTCAATGGTAGATGTCTAGGATATGTTGCATTTGAGTGTCATGCAAATTTTAGATTAATTGGGAATCATTTGCACATAGGGATCGACAAAAAAAACATGTTTAGGATATGTTGCCCTTCAACTACGAAGGTGACAAGTGTCAAGTTTTGGTTCATGGATGGATTCCACTATAAACTAGTTGAGAGCACACTCCCATATTTTAATTAATCCAAAAACACCTAACTTTATTCAATCAAAATTATCCACATGGTAGAACATAGAAGATTTGAACATGAACAAGAGGAGTAGTTGACACTCAAAAAACCAGTGTCAAAGGGGTTAGATCAAACTGCTCACGACCATATTATGGTCGCATAGGACATTAGGGGATTAAAGCATACATCCAATCACAAATCATCACCTACTACTCATCTCCCCTCACATACCCTACACAACTCATGCACTATAATTTGCCCCACAATCGTAAGATATCCTCTTTGGCTCTATAGGACACGCCAAATCTTCCAAGTGGGCTAGAGTAGGCCTAGCATACCCCACTGACCATAACACTACCTTGGAAGCTATCCATTGGGCCATAATGGCCGCCCAAGAAGACACCCACACAACAACCATACTAATAGTCAACCACGAAGACTAGACATCACAACAACTTTCACTCAACCAACACCCTGACACCCACACAATTGCGACCATCCCACTGCACACCATATGCTACACTCTGACATTGGAATGGCCAAATTATTGCCAATGTTTAGAACCATCCCTCACATCCATGATATGCATACACAACCAACCTAATCCCCCATGAAACATACAAACTACATGAGAACTTCAAAGTATCATACAAAGAATCCACAATATCCACGTAGACACCCACCAAAGTAAACCTACCCCCACCAAATACAACATCAAATTCTCAAAAAAAATGGAGAACCATCCCCAAAGTAGCCATCCCCTTTGAATCCGCCTCCACAATACCACTACCAAACAAATACTACCACACCCACCCCCTCAAATTTCATCCATTACAATGCATATACACATACAATTACTTCATACCACCTACTAAGAACTTCGAAGGACACATAGAAGGCAACATTATAGGATCAAGAGTATATAGCCCCAACAACAACACCCAATATCTAAAAGACTCCTTGGGCATCAAAACACCCTCCAAACATAGCTTAACGCAATACTAATCGCCATCAAAACCATGCAAACCATTCAAGTAGATACACACATATTCTCAAACAACTTAAATAGCATATTCTTAATTTAGAGATCACATTAGACACCCATCCTCACAACATCACCAACCATGCAAACTACTCATAGCGACCATAATACACCAAACATATTGGACCACACAAAATCTCCATCCACAAAGTACGAGCTCACAGCGGTATCACCAAAAACGAACTCGCGGACACACTAGCAAATGACGGAGCACCCAAAAACAAGCCTACCACCACATCACGTATGCACATTGCTCATACCATTCCTACTGGGTAGCAAGTTACCCAACCACCACACATGATGGAGCCATGCACAACCTTTACACATTCATCAACAAAGTACATCAACAAAGAGAAACCAATAGCGCCAAACACATATTCCCATACGTTGAGAAATGGCTATCAAATGACCCAAATTAACCACAAACTATCCAACCACATTTGGAAGGCCACTAGTATATTTGATGCTCAAATCATACTCTGAAATTTGGATAAATAAGCATAATATATTGGCAATCACAAGAAAAATATCTTATGGTCTACCACCCAACCCCAATTCTCGGGGCGATCACACCCCCTTACATTTCATAACCACGTGCGATAAAAGTTTGCTACCCTATATTATATGCCATAGATCATTTTTAAAATTATGATATTTTTTCTACATATACATAACCATTGATAATATCTTTTTATATTTTTTTGAAAATTTTAATCATCTTCATTTTTGTAGTAATTTTTTTAGTTCAATTCTACGTCATTCTAGTTAGAAATGGTATTTTTTAATATAAAAATCATCAAATTTGGTTATCATTTTTCACTATGTAATAGATACTACTCATGAAAAAAATTGATAAAATTTTGACTCATTTTGGTGATGCTTTATGTAAAAAGTATATATATTTTTTAATCACACGCGGTGTTCAACTTGACAATGGAGTGCACCATCCGGGGCCCAATTGCACACTACTTCCCAATAATGACAAAGACACATGGCCCCGCCTCCTATTCACATCCAAAATCAACACATAAAGGGCCTCAAAATTTCAAGACACAACAAGGCAACACACCTTATTGCCCAAACAATGCAAGCCAACAAAATGAATTTGGTTCTTTACATTTGTCAATGTGGGTGCCCACAATAACAAACCACCTGAATCAACAATCCCGGATTGGGTACTCTGTTGTACCTGTGCACAGCCATCATGCCAATTCCAAGCAAAACTAAGACCGGAAATCCTTTGTATATTAGGAGCCTCAAACCAAAGCCAAACACCAATACCCCCTCCCCCTCCCACACACTCCAATTCATTGAATTCACATACTGCCATGACAAATTCCCGAACAAACCTTAGACCATAAACACACTAATACAACCCACTAATCAACACACTACAAAATAATGGATGGAAAGTAAATCCCCTCATAACCATCACAGCCGAAGTAAGAGGTGTGCCATACACGAACACTCTATCCTAAAACTCAATAAACTCACCATCCCAAACCCATTATTAAAAACTTCATGAAAAACATCCACCAAAACGCCATCAAATACCTTACCCTAGTCCCAAACAAAAGAAAACTAGATAACAAACAAACACGTGTCCTCCCCAGGAGCCCACCTTTCAAAAAGAGGCATAACGCCTAATATTGCATCATGTACAACATGATCAGTATAAAGCTAATGGGGGGATGTTAAACCTCCCCCTATGAGCTTTTCGGGGGAGGTAGATACGGGCAGGGGCAGCCCCCAAAAAGAAATCGAGATTTTTTGGACCCAACCGAAAACTTTTGCCCGCCCTGTCCAACTTCAAAAAAACCATTGCCGTTGCATTTTTGAAGGCCACTTATCCACAAATCCCATCTTGAGTGCACTTCACCTTCAAGGTCCAAAATCCAATATATATGTTCACTTCCATTAAGTAAATAAGCAATTGATTGGGATTTCATTTTTGTCAATAAAGGATATAATTAATTTGGAAGTAAAAAATATTACAAAACCCTCATTAGCAGTGAGGTTATAATTTTGTGACTTACTATTGAAAGGGTCTTTGTCATTCTAAAATGGAAATAAAATTAGTGTTTTATTTTTAGTATTTATATTTTATAATAGTTTAGTTAATACCTTCTACTTTCAAAAAGCATTCATACACATTCAAACTAATTAAGTGTGATTGAATGTAATTAAGTTTAATATTGTAATTATGTACCCAAAAAATGTAAGATTGTTTTTACATTATTTATGCCACATCTATCATTGGGGATTGAATTTTGAGGCCCACAAGTACATCGATCAAAAGATTGGGATTGATCTGGCAATATTCATTTTCCCAAGGGGTGGACTCTTCATTGGAAACCTAAATGATGTGTGTGGGTGACTATGAAATAAAACCCCTATATACAAGAAATTTACAGAGAAGAAAATTGTACACGTACTAAAAGTAGGCTAGAAAATGGACTTATGTATTTATACTAACCTTTCAACTCAATGTGATAAATGCCTCCACTACATACATAAAGTATTAGTCATGAAATAAAAAGGCCTCTATTACATATACAATGCACTTTTGTTTTCCAATGACAAATTCATTGACTTTTTTCATCCAATGTAGGATGTAACTCATAATAATTTTCCCTTAAAGCACATGTCATTTGGATTTATAAGTTTTAAAGTAATAAAACTATACACACACACACAAATTGAATGACCCTATCACATATTTTGTCATTTTTTCCCTCTGCCTTAGCTCCCCCCCCCTTTTGTACATATACCCATATTTCAAAATTCTTAAAAGCATGTCTAAATGTAAACACTAGAGGAAAAACATTACGTCTCCACTATGTATACTATGTACATTGATGCCTCAAATAATACCCCTTCTTACTCTCACTTTAGTTTGTACGTGGTATGAAGAGTCCACACCCCTGTCCATTTTCCATAGCAAGGGCCCTCAAGAATTGAATGTCGTATTTGTGGCAGATGTAAGTTGTGCGTGGTTGGTATTTCTAGCAGATCGAACTCAATACACCCCAAAAAAATGATGGATCTTGATAAGCATCAAGCTGAAAACATCTCATTTTATTATTTATTTTTTTGAGACAAAAGACCGACATGCCAACGCCAAAGCATAGGAGGCAGTTAACCACCTGGCAAGTTTTCCATCAAGTAGAGAGGAGATTTCACAGCCGGGAATCGAACTACCAACCTCTTCCTTGAGATTTGGGTATCTCTCCACCATCATCTGGTAGTTTAGGGTCATCTCGGACGAAAACATCTCTTTTAGTTTGAGACTTTATCACACGGACCTCATGATATTCTAGTATGAAATACTTTGGATGCTTGACATGTTTGAAGTACTTCTCTAATGCACACTCTGTACAATTGGATCTAGAATTCACTCATTAGATGTTGCTGTAAAAAAAATTCAAAGTTTTGATATTCATAGAGGGACTTCCAAAGTGATTTCAAGGCGGCCAACCAATAGGCATTTAGGAGTTGAGAGTTGAGAATATACACTATTAGGTGTAAGATTTCAAGTTTTTTTCGTGATTTTTGTTAGCGATTGACAAATGATTCCAACATGTCAAAGTATGTCTTGTTTGAATTTCATATGCAAAAGTTGCATGGGTTCAAAATTACATATTAGTGAATGATCCAAAAATAAAACGGACACTTAAAGTGTTGGAAATGCTTAGATTCAATATGTATTTTTGTGCAAGATTTTAGAGTGTCGGTTCCAAGTGGAGTGTTCATTTTAGCACCGTCCACTTTTAGAGCTAATAAGATAAATCCTGAATGCTCCAAGGCCCATACCAAATCAAAGATAGTTTATATTTTATAAGTTGGAGTGGTTAATTGGAGTCATGTTACAAGAAAAAGTTATAAAGGGTGAATTTATGGCCACATCCATGCTAATGAACTATGGATGTGACCATAATTTGATATTCATTGAATCATTTTGAATATGTTCTCCTTCTAAACCAAACAAAACAAGAATTAAAAGCACTCAAGCTTTTGTTTGGCTAACTAGAAGTACGAGTTTCATAACTTCACATGAAAAGGGTAAAAACAGTAGGTCACCTTTAACATTAAATAAATAAATATAAATATTTATTTATTTATTATTTGGCACAAATTGAAAATTCAATTGCAAAAAGACCTTCAACATTATAAATTCCACCAAACCAAGTTTTCATATATAAAAACTTAGTCATCATACTTGAGGTGATATTGAACTTTACTAGTACCAAGTGCTACATCAAGAACCAAAGAAACTAAAGAGAAAACATTTTTGCCTTGAGATAAATTTTATTTTGAGCACTACGAGTTCACACCCACTTTCGGGGCTTTCTTATGGATTTTGGGCTTAAAATTCAATTTTGGCTGGTATGTACATAAAGGTGAAGGTATGGTACCAATACATAATATCAAAAGTGGTCGTAAAGAACATGTCCGACCAATGCCCTTATTATATTTACCAGCCAGATACTAATACTTGGAGACACATCCTACCCTCCATAATGTCACCCTCCGTAATGTCACTCCTTCTCTTATATCCCAAAACCCTAGGGAATGGCAATCCTTAGTTTCAATACCCCTCCTTATTGTCACATTTCCTTTCCATACATCACAGGTTTAGACATTAAAATGATCCATCAAAGAGTTCAAACCACATACTCGCACACATCACGTTGTCATCATTGTCATTATTGTCATTATTGCAATGTTGACTGTGTGTTATTGGGTGCAAGCACGGTAAAGTGGACAGCTCTTGATCCTTGCTCAGGTTTAAGTGAAAGTGATCCAAAACTATATACTAACTTTGAATTTTATGAAATAGAAATTCATAAACATTTAGAAAACATATGAATCTACAAAGCCAAGCAATTTATGTTCACAAAAAGCAATTTCAAACAACGTATATGTATTTTAGAAGACGGTGCAAGTGGTGGTGCAAGTGGGTGTCATTGAAAAGATAATTGTCAAAAACTTGTTTAAAATACAATTACATTACATTAAATTGATGAATTTTTGAAAAACAAATTACGATGACCTCAAGTTTATAATGAATTCAAGGAATATGAAAAGAAATTCCAAGTTCAAAATATTTAAGGTCATGAAATTTACGTTCAAAACTATATTTAGTCCGTTGCTTTTACGCGTCACTTTTGATGATAGGTTTTGAAGATCTCATATTGATATTCTATATTTGAGTACCTAACTTAACAATAGAGGTCATCATGAAAAATAATATATTTTAAACAACATTTTGCTACTATTTATAGGCGTTTGACCAAGAAAATCATGGCTTTCATATACCGGAGCACTTTTTTGGTCCACTTTACTATGCTTGCACCCTATTCCATAATGTCCCGTGCTACACTAATTCTCTGTTATCATGCATCCATGTCAACACCACATACCTCTTTAATATCATGTGCATTCTGGTGGCCACATGCGTGACATTAGGGAGGTTAGAGTGTATCATAAGGTGAGAGAATCTTTGCATCCCTAAGTCATTCTTTGGCTCTATTGGTCATCCTAATACTATCTCTAACTTCACCCAGCGTGAATGTTGGCCTTAAATGGTACATAGACCCAATTTATACAAAAAGTAAACAAACAAATCATGAAATACATGTATCTTACTAGTATCAAAATTTTACAAAATTTTCATTGTACAAGTACCCTATCCCTACCAAGAAAAGGTGATACCAATCCAACATTGGGGAACTCCTGAGCATTTGTGTACAAAACGTGTATTTGAACTACATATTTCAGTTTTTTGGGCCAATTAAGTAAAAAACGGCCATATCTAAAATTAACTCAGTCATCAAGTGCACTTTCCAAATGAGTTGACCACCTTATTATTATAAAAATATTTTGGGTTTAAGTATGAAAATTGGATGCCTTAAATGCAAATATGTACTAAGTACATTGATTATCAATGTCATGTATGAGATTATTTCTGATTTTTTGAGCCTTGACATAAAAGAATATACTAAAGATACATTAAAACCCACATGTCAATTTTTAAAATGTGATTTTAGGATTGGATAAAAAACTAAACATCGATGTTTTTACATTGACGTGCGATATTTGTTCACCAACTCCTATCCATGTCGGCATGGATATGGGGGCGGAGGTGGCTTATTGCCCACTCGAGGTAGTTGGACCAAAACCATAAACTTATTAATATAGAAGCGCATGTGCAGCTTGTTTCTTTTCTAAGTAGGAAAACGAAAAACGGTGAATGACCACTACTAGTGCACTAGACTAGGAGTATAATGATTCTTGTGTGGACCCAAAATGGCTAATTGTAACAGTGTTGGCTTGAAAACGATGCAGTGATTGGCCATGTAGGTCTTGTTCCACACCACTTGGGATCACTTGTGGGTGCCATTGAGTTAACCAATTGTGCGCATTCCTTTGCAGAGTAGGATACGTTGATGCTCAAATCAGGGACACTGTACAAGTAAGGGGGTTTGACTTACTGGCCTCTTTGCAAAAATCTAACTAATTAATTACATTGCATAAACTCATGAAACAACTTGCATACCTCATCAGTTCCTGATTTGGGCGAACCAACCCATACCCTCGTTCCTTGTTGGATGCCTAAACCCTTGCCTCCAAGGAACCAGTGTACGGGTTGTTTTGCCCCAACCATCAGTTCCTCTACTCCATCTTTGAACAATATTACACAAATTTCAAGCCACTCTTTCACCATTTTCCATTTTTTTTCTTCTACTTCACGTTTGTTTCGAATGAAATGTGTTATCATCCAAAACAGGTTTTGATGATTTTTTTTAAACAAGTTGATGAGCCTTGTGGGAGTTGTGTGTGTGTGTATAGGCCCGGCTGCACAGTCAGAAAGAACGGGCCCTTTGGTCCGTTAAGGGTAGGTTAAAACTTTGTCTCACCGGAAATCGAGAGCCCTACCATAAATAAATTGTGCTGGAAATTGTGCCGGAAATTGCACCGGAAATTGCAGATGTGGACCCCCTTTAAAATCGATCATTTGTCGTGGCAAGGGGTAGTAGTAGTGCAATTATTTGTCCAAAAACTTGAAGTAGCCAATGGTCTAACTTATCTCCAACACTTCTATCTATAGGTTAAGTGATCCGGACAATTTCTCACGTTCGAGTCTCGCTTGAAGTTGTGGTGTGTTAGGTACTTCCACTTGTATGTTATAGCTTTCTATTGTTTTGTGGCACTCTCCACTTGCCATTTTTTTATAGCTTTCGGGTGTTGGTAGTAGTAACTTAGCTTACACACTCTACGATTGAAGAGGTCATGTATATCCCAAGTAGATAACTCTACAAAGCCAAAATAAACACTTTCAACTCACAAGTATTTTGTACATTTCTTGGACAACAAGCATTGTGAGGATCAAATATCAACAATGGCAACATGTGTGTTCAGTCGTTCATTTTTTCAAGCAATTCAAACATTTCAATTTGTTCCCAAAAAAAATGAAGAAGACAAGATGACCACTACACTAAACATGAATTAACGTGAGTTCATAACGCAGGGTCTTCCCTTAAGTTTATGAAGACTTCCAACCAACACATTGAATATTATTTTAAGGATAAAAGTAACATAAAATAAATAATCATCCACATTTTTTTAAATAACAATTACTATGGCCACACAAATTTTATAGCAGAAATTTTGCGTGAGTTGAAAAGTAATGTGGCCCATGTTACTTCTCATTATGAGAATTAGTGTGGGCAGTGGAAATGCATCGTGACCGACAATAATAGGACAATTTAGTGTAGTTGGCATCCTAAGGGTTAGGGGATGGGCCGCATTACTTAGCTTCCTTTGGAGGTCCTACTTGAGGGTTTCCCCTCTTAACCCTTAATTGCATGGGCGACCACAAAGTTGGAGGGCCAAATCATCAATTTTCAACCTATGTTGGAGATACTCCTTTCACAAGATGTTCAAGTTAGGTTACAATGCATCTTTTGACCGTTGGGATTGAGCAAAAGATCTAATTTGTTGATTCTATACCCTTGAGAAAGTTGAGATTGGAGTGCTCAAAATGCAAACCATGTTTGAGGAATGCTGAATCATGTGCTTCTTGTAAAATTTTCCCTTACAACTTCTTACTTACATACTATGTTTGCCACAAATGAAACTTTGGATGAGATTTTATGCTTACAATGTATTTAATTTCAATTTTATCTTTTTTACATGCAAAAAATCATAACTAATCCAAATATGGTTCAATCATTTTGAAATTTTGATCATAGCTTCAAGGCACATTTGCCTACTTAAGTAGGATTCTACTTTAGAATTTATGCTCGTTCAAATAATAATAAAATACTCATATTGTGAGGCCAAACCCCCCACCCTTAAGCGTCCGTAGTCCGAGTAGTGGGTTTGGGCTCACATTCCTCCGCGGTATTGGATTTGGACTTGGATGAGTCCATAGTGCAAGGTTCACCCTTCAAGTGGTCTTGGATTTAACTAGCTCCTTCATAAACCCAACTCCTTCATGAACCCAACTCCTTAGCTTCTAACTAAATAAACCCAGCTCCTTCGTAAACCCAGCTTCTTAGCTTCTAACTAAACAAACCCAGCTCCTAAACAAACCCAGCTCCTTCATAAACCCAGCTCCTTCATGAACCCAGCTCCTTAGCTTCTAACTAAACAAACCCAGGTCCTTCATAAACCCAGCTCTTTACTTTCCAACTAAACAAACCCAGCTCCTTCATAAACCCAGCTCCTTCATGAACCCACAACTTTGTAGTTGTAATCCCCAACTACCTCACTAATTATTCAAGCCCTTAACTAATCTTCCTACCTAATTTTCCTAATTCTACTAACAACCCCTTTCTAATCACACAATTCTTCTCTAATCCTAAAATCCTAAAATCCTAGAGAGGAGAGGGGGAGAGAGAATTTCCTAACTTCACTAAGACTAACTAATCCACACAAGTATATTTTTGCACTCATCACAACCTCAAGTGCTCAACTCTTAAACATGGAACTTGCAACCACGTGTATTCAAAACATGAACTTTAAGTACCACAAATTGGAATCATGAATTAACTTTAAAATCCTTCACGTCAACACTAATTCTACCAAGAGGTCAAGCCCTCTTCAAGGCTAACAAGCCTTGGCTCTCAAACTAAAAACTAAGCACACACATGTGCTCCAATATGGCTTCCCACACCCACACTTATAACTCGTGGGGTGCCTTGGAGCACAAAGGAAAGAGAGGATGAGTGAGGGAAGAATGAGGGATTATATAGTAAGCTTGAGGGGGTGAGCACCCTCAAGGCTCACGATAAGCCCTTGAGATTTCCTCCTACTTAGTAGGCGCCAATCCTATCTTCTAAGCCTTCCTCCCTCAAATGATCAACAAGGATCCTAATTCGAACATTTAACTAGCCTTGGCTTTCTACCTACCACACTTTACCAAACTTGGGATGCTTCAACCCAAACTTAGCCTCCTTCGCTTTCCGCCGCCATAACTTTCTCCCCTTACTTTCCCAAATCGTCGCTCACCACTTAATTCAAACCACGATGCTTAACTCGTGATTTGATTGGTGCTTTGAGAATTTGCTTATCCTCCACCTTGCATTCTTCCTTGGACCTTCCCCATTAAGTGGCCATGATGAGGTGGTCCACTTGTGCGCTCCATGTGATCCTCCATTCATCCCAATTCGAATGCACTTGCCTCTTGAGTCACTTTGGTTGTCTCCATCCATTTGTACTAGCCTACTCACTAACTACTCAATCCAAGTTCTCCTTACCTATCCTCATTCACTCAAATCCTTCCGAAGGTAAAAACACAATAACAACTCACATCCTAGCCTCTTACAACATGGTACTTCTAAGACTAACATTTCACTCTTTTTATATTTTTGTGAAGTAACATGCTACTTCAAAGTGCATCAACTAACGTTTCAAGGGTCTAAGACTAAATGTGGGCACCCTTTTGGGCTCACATAATTGGCGACCATCGGGGGATGAATCCAAACATCTCTTGCTCCAAGGGTAAGTTGCCTAGTCAAGCTCGGTACTCCTTACATCTACTTCCCGATGTACGGGTAGGAAAGAGCTCACCATTCAACGTTTCCAATTGAATTGAATTATTAGGAAAGACCTCATAGACAAGGTAAGGTCCTAACCATACCGCATCGAATTTCGCCGGAAATTCAAGCTTTCGTGCATCTTGAATCATGACCATCATTCCCGGTGTTAGGGCCCTTCTCTTATGTCGTTTGTCGAAAGTAATCTTTCTCCTTCTTTGGATTGCCTCAATATGTTGAGCCGCCATTCTCCTCCCTTCGTCAAGTGCTTCCAAATCGGTTAGTCGATTTCGTAAGGATTGACTTTCGGTAAGTCTCGTACTCACGGCCACCCTAAGTGACTCGACTTCATATTCGATTGGTAGTGTCGCTTCAAGACCATAGACTAAGGAAAATGGTGTAGCACGCGTAGTTACCTTATAGGTTGTACGGTATGCCCAAAGTGCCGCCGTTAGTTTCGTATCCCAATCCCGCTTCGAGTCTATAACCGTCTTGCGTAGTATACTCACCAAAATTCCGTTAACCCTTTCCGTTTGTCCATTGGTTTGTGGGTGGTAGGGAGTAGTCTTCCGGTGATCAATTTTAAATTTCTCTGTCATCTCTCGAATCAAGTCATTCAAAAAGTGAGTACCCCTATCGCTTACTAGGATCTTCGGCACCCCGAACCGCGAAATTATGTTTTCGTACATAAATGTTGCCGCGTGTTCCGCCGTGTCGGTCTTCACCGCTTTGGCTTCCGCCCACTTGGTGAGGTACTCGGTTGCCACCACAATATATTTCATTCCTTTTGAAGATTGGGGATGGACCTCACCCACATAGTCGATGCCCCATTTTTCGAAAGGAATTAAGGGTAATGATACATGTAAAGGCATCTCCATTCTAAGGTCGTTTCGGGCATACCGTTGGCAAGCGTCGCATTTCCTTACATAGTCATGGGTGTCTTTAAATAGTGTAGGCCAAAAGTAGCCCGCTCTAAGTATTTTTTGCCCGGTGAGTTGACCCGAGAAGTGACCGCCGCAAGCGCTATCGTGGCAAGCGATTAAAATCGCTTCAACCTCCGTTTTTGACACGCATCG
The DNA here is from genome assembly GCA_964035585.1 of Polytrichum formosum. Lineage (NCBI taxonomy): Eukaryota > Viridiplantae > Streptophyta > Polytrichopsida > Polytrichales > Polytrichaceae > Polytrichum > Polytrichum formosum. The sequence goes on along the minus strand of OZ037938.1, from coordinate 50,378,789 downwards.
TCGTAAAATACCATCGGACCCCCTTCTAAACAACCTATGGCCCACTACAACAAATTGCCTACTATTTACCCTCACCTTCCTTCTCTCTTCTTTTGTCCACTCTTTGGGCAACTTGTGGGTTGTTAGAAATTCCACTATGCCCGCATACCACTCCGGTGTAGAAGTGACCACAAAGAGGCTATCATCTACTAACATATCATTTACCGGATTTTTTCCTATCTCCTCCGACAACCTAGACAAGTGGTCCGCTTGTAAATGCATACGACCCGGTTTATATTCCACCGTGTAGTCGAATTCTTCTAATAACAAAACCCACCTAGCTAACCTACCACTTAACTCCGCCTTGTTAACTAGATACTTGATAGCCATGTGGTCAACAAAAAATACCACCGGGTTGCACATGAGGTAATGCCTAAACTTTTTAACGGAAAACACCATGGCTAGGCACTCCCTCTCCGTTGTAGAGTAGTTTCTTTCGGCGGGGGTCAATTGCTTACTCGCATAAGCTATAGGTTGATCCTTCTCTTTTTCTCCCGTTGCTTGACAAAGCGCACTCCCTATTGCCACATTACTAGCATCACAATAGACGTGAAAAGGTTTACCCCAATTGGGTGGTATCAACACCGGATAGGTGCTCAACCTATCCCGCAATTCCTCAAAGGCTTTTTGACAAGCATCCGTCCACTCGAATTTGACATCCTTTTTGAGCAAATGGGTAATGGGCACCGCTATCTTTGAAAAATTAGGAATAAGTTCCCGGTACCATCCCACATGTCCTAACAACTTAGAGATCCCCTTGGAATTGGTTGGAGTTGCCAAGTCGCTTATGGCCGCAATCTTATCCGGATCGGGTTCTCTACCTTTCTCACTAACAACATAACCCAACAACACTCCCTTATTCACTCCCAAAAATGTCTTATCCGGGTTCAATGCTAACCTCATCTTCCTACACCTAACCAATGCCTCCCTAACACAATGTAGGTGATCGTCCACATTACTTTGTGTGCTAAAATCGTCCACAAAGACGGTCATGGATTTGAACAACAAGTCGGTGAAGATATACATTACTAATCGTTGGAAAGTAGCCGGGGCATTACATAACCCAAATGGCATCACTACCCACACAAAAGTACCCCAAGGTGTAGTAAAAGCCGTTTTATGGATATCTTGGAGGGCTATGGAAATTTGATTATAACCCGCATACCCATCCATAAAGGTATATCGCGAATGACCTCCAACCTCCTCAAGCAACAAGGTGATAAAAGGTAAGGGGAAGTGATCCTTTTGTGTGCACGAATTCAATTTCCTATAGTCGACACAAACCCTTAATTTCCCATTTTTTTTCTTTACTAAGACCATAGGAGAAACCCAATCCGTGATTTCCACCGGCTTGATAAACCCGGCCTTCAATAACCTTTCCAATTCCGCTTTCACCAACAATTGCAATTGAGGATTCATCCTCCTCTCCTTTTGTCTAATTGGCCTCGCCCCCGGAATTAAAGGAATCCGGTGCTCTACCATTTCCCTAGGAATTCCCTTAAGCTCATCGTAGGACCATGCAAAAGTATCACTAAACTCATCCACCAAATTGCTATACTCCCTAACCTCTTTCTCCCCCAATTTGGAACCCATCTTCATTTGTCGGGTTTTTCCATTCTTTAATTTCACATCCACGTACCGCCAATCCGCTTCCGACACATGTGCTTGTTCCTCTTTGTTCCGATACCAATCGGAAGGCACATTGGGGTAATCTTTCACATCTTGACCTACAACTATCCCCGTAGACGTGGTCTTGAAATGTAAAGGCTCCTCCAATTTCGATGACTCAATAATCACATCCTCCTCTTGAGTCCCATCTACATGAATTAAACTAACCTCACCCTCTTCCACGTCATCTACCCAAGGTGTTAACCCACCGCTAACCCACTCTTCCTCGGTGAGCACCTCACATGGCTCCAACAATGAGCCCTCTCCTAAACTAACACTAGGAAATTCACTCCCTAAGCCTACTTGGTGAAATGTAACCATTACATCAACCTCGGACTCGGGGTACTCCCTTAGCCATTGGGCATAATCCCCATTATCCCCATAATTGTAAAAATTAGGACCTAGACTTCCCGAGCCCGAATCTATAACAACCCTTTGACCTTCGGGATGGACGACTCCCACCAATGCCTTGCCAATCTCATTCTCGTTTAAGTCATCAATTTCCTTCTCCAATGGCAAATACATCTCCTTCTTCATCCATCCTTCTAATGAACCAATGGACACTATGACCCTATTACCCTCCGGACCATAAGTGATGGATGGTTTAGGTCCACCCCAATTGACCATAGCATTCGCCATCCGCAACCAAGGCCTACCTAGCAAAATGGGGAAGGTGTCCTTGTTGGAGTGCATTTTAATGACATGGAAGGTGACCAAGTACTCCTCACCTCCCGTAGTCATTCTACAATCCTTGATCATCCCCAAAGGCGTAGTCGAACTTTGATTTGCCATATTTATGACCAAAGGTGAAGGCCCCGTGAGTCCAAGTCCCAATTTTTTCATAGTATCCTCCGGTAGTATATTTAGACTACTCCCTCCGTCGACTAGCACATTAGGAACCACCTTATCTACTATAACAACTTCTATTTCTATAGCTTTCACGTCTCTTCCACCTTGTGATTGGATCCTAGCGGCTATTTTAGCTTTCACCTTCCTCATCCTCTTGTGTACCGGCATTCCCTCCTTTAATGTTTTCCTTGCCGTGGGTGAAATTTCCAATAGTTGGCCGAAAGTAATATCCGCCTTGAGTGTACTAAGGTCCGCCCACAAGTCGTACCCGGTAGATCTTTCCACCTTAGAATTACCCACTACGTCGAATTCGTCTACGGGAACCCCCGGTCCTTCCCATTCACCCACATCGCTATTATCCAAGTCATGTACCGCATTAGTCCTCTCCCTATTTTGTAAAATTATATTTTCCCTCTCCACATCCTTAGTAGCTCTTCTAGCTACCCTATCCAACTCGGAGAGATTAATCTCTTCATCCGAAGAGTAATTTCCTTGCTCTCCTATTCCTACCTCCAACGGGGCATCCCCTCTCCTAGCCCTAGTAGTTACCGCTAGTGCAGGTGCTTCTTCAACCACACCCTTACCCTTCACTAACTCATATGTAATAGCATTGGTGTGAGGAGGCCATTGACTTTGCTCCTCTCCAATTCTCGTTGGGAGAGGAAGCATGTCATCACATGTGGCCTCCAACACTCCATCCATGAACCTAACATCTTGGGAGTTAGATGGTCCCGGATCCGTTGGAGGCGCTTGTCTCCCGTTACTACCATTAGGTGGAACTCCTTGTCTATTTTGTATTGGAATGTAACCGGTTGTAGTTTGCAAGCCCGCCGGTGGATGAAAAGTTTGCCTAGCATTACTATGGTCATAGTATAAGTTAGGTGGCCTAAGTTCATTGGCCGGTACTCCTTGTGGCCTAGCACCTCGCATATTATCCCTTGCTTGTTGTTGTGGATTAGCCACCGGGTAAGGGACATTAATTATTTTGTCCGGTTGGCGACACGTATCCGAGGGATGACTTCCTCCACAATTGCTACAATTAAACTCTTGACCTTCGGACCAACATTGTCCTTGAGCGTGCCACCTTCCACAAAAGGGATGAAATTCCTTCTTCTCTAAATTTTGGCCACCTTGCCCTCTAGGTTGTGGTCCTCTATTGCTTCCATTTCCATAGTGAGGTGGCGCTTGACCTCGTTGATTTTGTTGAGGTGGGTTACCGTTTCCTCTTTGGTCACGGTTTTGTCCACTTCTACAAAATTGACGCGTGTGGCCCGGTTGGCCACATTGGACACACCATAATCCGGAAGAATGCCTACCCGACTCAACCGGGGGTGGAGGCCCCGGTTGTTGACTCCGGATCATTAATGACATTTGATCCGTGAGGCTTTGCATTTGTTTTATCATAGCCTCTTGGAATCCTAGTTGGCTAGCACCTAGTCTTCTCTCAACCTCCTCCAAGTGTGGATCCGTTCTAGGGGCCGGTAGTGCCAAAAGAGGTGCCGGTTCCCTAACCGCTAAAGGTCGGGGCCCGGTGTCCACAATGGCATATGGAATTTGGTTCTCATACTTAGCGGGTTCTACCGCTACCACCCTAGGGCGTATGGGGATGAATTGTGGGATCAATTCATCCTCCCTTCTCCATAGCCTTTCGTGATCTTTATCCAAGTTTTCAATATCTCTAGCCGCACGCTTGGCATCCGCCAAGGTCAAGGGATTCCTTTCTAGAACACCCCTAATAGTTCCGGACTTAAAAAACCCTTGAATGAAAAATTGCTTTAGCGTGTCGTCGTTGAGCATGGTACCCACAAATCTAGTGCACACTAAATCAAACCTCCTAATGTAAGCCGAAATTTCTTCCTCCCTTCCTTGCTTCAATGACGACAATGCCCTTAATGCGGTACTTTGACCCACTTCCGGCCTAAATTCGTTAAGAAACTCCCTTTGTAATTGTTCCCATCCCCTAAAATGTCCCTCGGCATGATCCCGATACCATTCATAGGCTTCCCCCTCTAGAGTGGTAGGAAACCACACTAACCAATAACCCGGGTCGGTTATGAGGGAGCTAGCCAACCGTTCGATATACCGTTCCATGTGCCGAGAGGGGTCCTCATCCTTGGTCCCATAAAATTTAGGGAGATGAGATGGCATATCCATCGCCGCTAAATTTTGTGGAACCACAATTGGTAGGCCTCTTGGCCTAACCAATGGGTCTATTGGAGGTATAGGAGGTATGGGCGGAATTGGGGGTATGGGTGGTGGATCCATCCCCCGTTCCTCGGCCATGGTGACCGGTGAACTATTCAACAATCCCCTATCAACTTCTACCGGGAATTCTTCTCTAAGTGTGTAATTTTCCGAAGAAGTTTCACCACTCAATTTGGAGGGAGTGATCTCCTCTTCAAGTTGAGCTCCAAGTTCTAAGGTGTCTAGAATTGACCTAGTCCTAGGTTCGACGTTCAAACAACTCTCTATTCTAACATTATCTTGTTCTAATCTATCACTGATTTTAGAGGACCGCCTCTTTCGAGTAGATTTCTCTAGTCCTACTATCAAACTTGGTTTTTGTGAGCGAGTCCTACCTTGCATTCCATAAGAATCGATCGACCCTCACTTGACCACACATAATCCTAGCAATTCCCCTCTTAATATTTTCACTTGTCTTGGTGTGGTTATAATTTTTTTAGGAGGTGAGGAAAAGAACCTGCAAGCCCACTTAGGTGAAAGAATCCCAATAGGGGATAGGCATGTTCATGTTAATTTTTTGGTTAAGTCGGAGCATCACCTCCGCACCTTCCCGCAAATTAACACTCACCACAATACCGATTGTGAGGGGGTGACCTTCCGAGTAGATTATGTTAAAAGTCGAGGCTTCACCCTTCAACTTCTCACACCATCCACAATTCGGGAATTACCCTCTACAACGGATAACAACAATCACGAGTACAAAAGGCATTCCTTAATTAGTTAATGAGTTCACTTTGAAGAAATAAACATACCTTGAGCAATCGCATCCCCCTGTGAGTTAGCACTCCCCTCAATCGTGACTCAATGTAACAACACCATAAACTTTGTGAAATATTAATTTAATCTAGAGCATGAAATGACAACTCCCAAAACTTTGAGACTCACCCCGAGGTGAGTGTCAAAGTTCAATGTCCTAAGGTGAATTTACCCTCTAATGTTTTAATGAGCTACTCGGTTATAGGTTCCTTTTAAGTTCTTAGCAAATCCCCAAAAAGGTTGAGGACGTACCTTCGCCGCGCTCCTTCCTCAAAAATGAATTTGCGTAATTGACAATGCAATTCATTCCAAGGAATAGTTGAAATACAATGAATTCAAATGTAACCCAAAGAGAGAATACTTACCGAGTTTCGGGTGCTCCTTCCCTTCTCTCAAGTTTGTGTCTCCAATTTTTCCTAGTTGCCTCCAAGTCTCCTAGTCGCCTCCAAGTCTTGTAACTACCTTCCGCTTCGCTCCCGGCGGACGCACCAATTATGTGAGGCCAAACCCCCCACCCTTAAGCGTCCGTAGTCCGAGTAGTGGGTTTGGGCTCACATTCCTCCGCGGTATTGGATTTGGACTTGGATGAGTCCATAGTGCAAGGTTCACCCTTCAAGTGGTCTTGGATTTAACTAGCTCCTTCATAAACCCAACTCCTTCATGAACCCAACTCCTTAGCTTCTAACTAAATAAACCCAGCTCCTTCGTAAACCCAGCTTCTTAGCTTCTAACTAAACAAACCCAGCTCCTAAACAAACCCAGCTCCTTCATAAACCCAGCTCCTTCATGAACCCAGCTCCTTAGCTTCTAACTAAACAAACCCAGGTCCTTCATAAACCCAGCTCTTTACTTTCCAACTAAACAAACCCAGCTCCTTCATAAACCCAGCTCCTTCATGAACCCACAACTTTGTAGTTGTAATCCCCAACTACCTCACTAATTATTCAAGCCCTTAACTAATCTTCCTACCTAATTTTCCTAATTCTACTAACAACCCCTTTCTAATCACACAATTCTTCTCTAATCCTAAAATCCTAAAATCCTAGAGAGGAGAGGGGGAGAGAGAATTTCCTAACTTCACTAAGACTAACTAATCCACACAAGTATATTTTTGCACTCATCACAACCTCAAGTGCTCAACTCTTAAACATGGAACTTGCAACCACGTGTATTCAAAACATGAACTTTAAGTACCACAAATTGGAATCATGAATTAACTTTAAAATCCTTCACGTCAACACTAATTCTACCAAGAGGTCAAGCCCTCTTCAAGGCTAACAAGCCTTGGCTCTCAAACTAAAAACTAAGCACACACATGTGCTCCAATATGGCTTCCCACACCCACACTTATAACTCGTGGGGTGCCTTGGAGCACAAAGGAAAGAGAGGATGAGTGAGGGAAGAATGAGGGATTATATAGTAAGCTTGAGGGGGTGAGCACCCTCAAGGCTCACGATAAGCCCTTGAGATTTCCTCCTACTTAGTAGGCGCCAATCCTATCTTCTAAGCCTTCCTCCCTCAAATGATCAACAAGGATCCTAATTCGAACATTTAACTAGCCTTGGCTTTCTACCTACCACACTTTACCAAACTTGGGATGCTTCAACCCAAACTTAGCCTCCTTCGCTTTCCGCCGCCATAACTTTCTCCCCTTACTTTCCCAAATCGTCGCTCACCACTTAATTCAAACCACGATGCTTAACTCGTGATTTGATTGGTGCTTTGAGAATTTGCTTATCCTCCACCTTGCATTCTTCCTTGGACCTTCCCCATTAAGTGGCCATGATGAGGTGGTCCACTTGTGCGCTCCATGTGATCCTCCATTCATCCCAATTCGAATGCACTTGCCTCTTGAGTCACTTTGGTTGTCTCCATCCATTTGTACTAGCCTACTCACTAACTACTCAATCCAAGTTCTCCTTACCTATCCTCATTCACTCAAATCCTTCCGAAGGTAAAAACACAATAACAACTCACATCCTAGCCTCTTACAACATGGTACTTCTAAGACTAACATTTCACTCTTTTTATATTTTTGTGAAGTAACATGCTACTTCAAAGTGCATCAACTAACGTTTCAAGGGTCTAAGACTAAATGTGGGCACCCTTTTGGGCTCACACATATGCATTGCTTTGACTTTTGAAAAATAAGCCCAAGAGTTTACGGGTTAAGTGATTTCAAAATTTTCTCATTATTGCAATGAAATTTCTTGGACCATAACCATAGCAACTTGCTGACCATGTTATGCCAGCCCCAGAATTTGACATTATACATGCCCGAATCATACTAAACAAACTATCAAGCCTGAATAAGTCTGAAATTGTGATAGAACGAAGTGGTTTTGAGACAAGTGGACACATCTTCGTGAAAGGTGGGCAAATCCAAGACTCGTGTTCACTGGGAACTATAGCTACATGTGTGTTAGTTATATGGTAATTAAAAAAAGTAATAAAAAAGTAATTAAAAAGTAATCAACTTTTTTTTTTCCTTTTTTCCTTTTTTCTTTTTTTGAAACAAAAGGCCGACAGGCCAACGCCAAAGCACAGGAGGCAATTGACCACCTGGCAAGTTTTCCGTTAGGTAGAGAGGAGATTTCACAGTCGGGATTCGAACCGCCAACCTCTTCCTTGAGATTTGGGTATCCCTCCACCATCATCCGGTAGTTTAGGGTCATCTCGGACCTAAAAAAAAAAGTAATCAACTCTTCACTGCTGTAGAATGTCATGCATGCACCAAAACAACCACAAAAAGTGGGAGGAAAAAACCATGCAACCACCCATAAAATGACGCATGTTGGAGGGTCACAAGACAAAATATACTTGCATCACAATCATAGCTCATGAGTGATTTTCTTGACATGTTTTTGGATTTGTTTTTAGTACTTGTCTATCCTTAGCAAAACAACACATAGTTGATGAGAATTACTTTCTCCCCCCCCCCTCCCTCTTGGTACATTCTAGTAGGGAGCAACATTGACATCAAGGGCATATACCTTTTACCAAACTTGCTTATGTGATGCATTTTCTTTGATAGGTCGTCCACATGTTGTAAGTTAGATAACTTCAATGCACATTCATGATGGGAAAGAGTCTCAATCTCATTTGAGAAGATCTAGCATGATTCACAAAGCGGACAGGCGGTTGGCTGCATTATATATTTGGTCTAGTATTTTTATTAAGATTTGTGTGTCGTGTTGATTAGGGTGGCCTCCATGACTAGTCATGTAGTAGCAAGTGTCCCATGCCACCCTCTTTGATTTTGTTACCTATTGATTGCAAGGTCATTTATGTGGGTCAATAATGATTAATATGCCCCCCAAAAAAATCAGATGGCTAGTGTGGTGGAAACAATGTCTTTAAATAAGTTCGGATAGGAGAATGCATGATTCACAAGCAACAAAGAATCACCATGAAACATTTTGGTGGATGTGTGCCCATTTGGATGTTTACGTTGATATGCCCGATTTAGGTTGCCCCACACTAAGTTAGCAACATTCAACTCTGTTATGAATATTTTCTACCACATCAACAAAAATAATGTGATTGATTTTTTTGTGGTTGCTAAGGGACGAATGAACAAAGTTATGCGTTTTGTGATCTAATGTTGACCTAAGGTAATTTGCGTTGAGGTAAAGAGACAACCTATTCTTGAAGGCAACCTATTTGCACATATCAGTGTAGACTTCATAGTGCAAGATTATGATCATTATGAGTAGTAGTAGTAGTAGTAGTCTTGATTTTAAGAACAAACACCAAACATACATTTGTTACAATAGAATTGGACTATGTGCTCAAAATCTATCAACTATTCTTGGTTCAATAGTGAACACAACTTTCGGCACAAGGCGGGGGGACCCATGTGTTAGGTTGCCTTCAAGAAGAGGTTGACGCAAATTATCATGCGTCAAAACCGGAGAGAACAAAAAACTTATTAATTTGCATATTCATCTGTATAACAAAAAATTAGCATGGGGCAACCTGATTACACATATTTATGTAGAAGTAAAGAGAATATTCTTTGACTTCCTATAACTTTTGCATCTCAACTTCCATTCTGAGTTTTGTGAATCATAATTGCTTATTGGATGGGCTACTCCCAATCTAGTCCAATGATCAGAAGTGTATGTGGAGTTGGATGTGCAGGCACAATAAGACCACATACCCTGTATGAACTTGATAGATGAGCTTTGGGTGGGTTGACACTAGAGCCCAAGACCAAAGAAACCTAAAAAATGAGTAGATTAATGGCCAAAAATAAAATATTGGATCCAGGGATTTACACTGAGGTTTGGGTCCAAGATATTAAAAAACTAAAATGAATTGAAATGTCGCTAATATACCATCACTTTCCTAGTGATCAAAATCTCGGTGAACCCCAAAATAAGGTTCATTGAAGGGATGTTTTGGACCCCAGGTTTCTGGGTATGGGCCCTTCCTGATTTCAGGTCTTCATGCAATACAAAATTGCAACTTCTCACCATCGATTAACGGAGGACACTTTCAAGGTACAGAATGTTTTCCAAGTACTGTAGTAGCACTGAAGTTCATTCCAATTTCCGAAATGTACCCCACCCTCATTATTTGCCTGGAAACTCTAGCTCGGGAACTTATGAGTACTTGCCCGGAGACTCACAATGTGCACTTTTGGGTGTGGTTGTTGACGGAAACCAAGCCTTCATGGCCCTCTCCCCAACTTTCCGCTAAGGAAAGCCATTTAATCTATGGAAAGAATGATGATGGCCTTGCTCACATTCAAAACCCGAATCCAAATTCCAAAATCATGAAATTGCATAGAAAAAAACAAATTTAGAAGAGGAGGAAGAAGAAGAAGAAGAAAGGTCTATGTCTTGCCAACCCTAAAGTGATTCAGGAATATGAGGTGGACATTTTCTAAGGACCCCTTTATTTGCCTCGGAGTGCATTCCAATGAACTTGGATATATAATACATGCCACCCTTGATGTCGAGGGCATTTAAGCCCACTATTGTCAACAGTTGTTTTGATCGGCCACTTGCATGTAGGCATAACATTACTAAGCGACTACATGATGTCTCTTTCCAAACAAAGGGGTTGTGATTAATATACGTTGATAATTAACACTTGATTGTCGAAAAGTTCACAGTTTACAGCCTGAGTGCTCCCCATAATCGGAGAGTCCTAGAATTAAAGGAGAATCATGCTCATGTAATACATTGTCCCACGGAACGCAGCCAAGGAGTTGTGTAATGTTGCGGAATCCAACTTCATCGTTCTAACAAATCTTGAGGAGGTCCAGTGAATGGAAAGTTGAATTTATCAAGTTGAGGTAGCTAATGAAATATGGACGATGGATGGGTGTGGCCCTTGATTGAAAACACATATACAAAATTGGAAAACACATATGTGAAAATTTGAAGTTTGTGTGCGGTGGTTCATTGATCGGATGATGGGTGTCTCTCATATTGAACTTAAATGCCATCTTTGGAGCTTGTTTGCATTAGGGTGTTGCCCTAATTGCTAAAGATAACTTATATAAACAATGGGCAACATCCACGTGCAAAAAGACTTGCCTCCTGGCTCAAGTCTTAGTGACCTTCTAGTAGGCTCAAATTCACCTCGGAGCGTCGTTCTCCTTCATATTTAAAGGGACTCGCATCCATCTCTTCTTGAAGTATACAAGAATCACCATGCCAAGTAGGAAGCATGGATAGTAGTGTGTGGTGGCGGTCCAAATACTCTCCCAGCAAGATTTGACCCCTCAAGTCACCAGGGGCAATAAAGGGTTAATGGTCGTAACATACAAACATGATTATTCATTTCCCTATCTTATGAATCTTATCAGCTCCCTTGGTATTTCCAATTTGTAATTAGTCCTGAACACTTGGCTATACCTTATGACCTCCAATAGTCAGGTAAAGTTTCATGACACCTAATTGGGGGGAGGGTGAATACGTTGAGAACCATTGTAGAAATCACAAATTATTATATTCAGATAATTTAATTCCTAAATCAAGGTCAAAGAACATGTTTCACTCTAGCAAGTTGAATTGATAAGAATTAACAATAAATTGTGAGGGACATGTTTTTACCGCACCTCCCTTAAAGTAGGTGTCATAAACCAAACATTTCAAAGGTCATAATCAAAGCAAATGAGGTCATGGAAAATGACCTAAATAAGTTAACATGTTCTCAACTTCATGTGGAAGGCTAATTAGATTATAAGAAGTTCATCAAAGTAATTTGATAGGTTCTCGACCTCATCTAAATTTATAGACATACATCCAAAAGTTGGCTATCTCATCCAATTTGTATGATTTTTAGGAATAATTTGGACTAAGTATGAAGGATTTAATTGATTTTTAATTAAATAACATTATTTTTGTTATCAATAGGAGTTAGGAAGTAAATGATTTGGTCGGTTGGAGAAATTTAGAATGAATATTAGCTTAGTAGATAAAATCCTAAACCAATAGGCATCAAAGAATCATTATTAGATTTGTTAGCATTGACTAAACTAAAGTCTAAGAACAAATGATAGATTAAGATGTAACTTTTGATTATTTTTAGGATCTGATATGATTATGCATTAAAACGATCAAATGAATGGAGTTCAACGATGTTGACTAATGAAAGGTTCTTATGACTTTGCAAATTCGTTTAGGTAATGTGAGATTTCATTTGGATAAGTCTCTTTTGATATTACTAAGTCAATAATAAATGGCATAATTATATGAAAGTCGCATGGAGGCTAAAGTCTTCAAAGGGGTACCCAAAACAAGTGAAACTTTTGGAGATGAACTTTAAAAAAAAAACCCACTCCTACCATTTGAGGCAACCCTTTATAAGTGGAGATTCAAGCCCAATTTGATCATCTCTCATAATTCTTATGACTTCGGTCTCAGAACTTCAGAGGTCCAAACTTCTTCACTTCTATCTTCTATTTATTTCAACTTTGGTCTATATTTTTTTTACCTCCTTTGATTTCGATCACCCCACTTTTGATAGTTTTTTCAAAATGTTTCATTTGTAAATGGTCTTCAATGATAAAGATAGTTGACTTCAAACTTGTGATAACTTGCTTCCAAGTCCAATTTACACATGTCTTGTGTATGTAAATAGGCCTCCAAATCTTCCTTCCAAAAAAATATTTTTATAGAAACTTAAAACTTCATCTAAAAGTTACGAGTGTTGCCGCAAGATAGCTTCTGCTTTAGTATAGCTAATTTTGTAGCCTTACCATAGCTGGCCATAGTTTTCATTTCCTACAAGTTCTATATTTCTCAATAAAAAATAGTTTTATTTCTAATCCAATAATTTTTTTTTATTCTGAAATTCTAACATAAAGTTGTAAATGTTACCATGATGTAGCTCTAAAACCTTTTTAAAATGATATTTTAGGCTTACAAAGAACCATAAATATTAGAGGTTAGGCCACCTTGGATTGCATTATGGTAACTAAACTTCATTATAAGGATCTAAGTTATTTGCTCCACGACAACTAAACTTGGGCTGGACTAATTAAATGTTTACTAAGGCTATCTAGATTCATATCACTTGCCAAGACTTTTGAAGCTTGCTCTTAGTTTATTTATGATTGAAAGGTAAATAGAAATTCACCCTTGGCTTGGAAACCCAAAAAGTGCTTACTTTAGCATCACATTTCAAGCAAATGCATCAAAATATGAGCTAAAATAGCGAACACAATATATATATATATATATATTTGTTGATTTTAATTAAAATAAAGGTTCAAAAGAAAACATAAATATTGGGCTTCCGTTCATCTTTCCCCCGTTAGAATCTAATTGTAAATCATGCCATCATGTCTTTGGTGCTTTATTTTGGGATGATCTTGTTCTTGGTGGTCACTATGACGGATCATGGCTTTTATGAAGAACTATTTTTGATATGGATATGACAATACAATGTCGTGACGTTGACCTACTCTAATGTGAAAATTGATTAAAGATTTAATTTTGCATCATTTTATTAAGATGATAATTTAGTAGATTATATGAAATAAGTTACATAAGGCATTTGGAATTTTGATTATGGAGTATATTGTAAGGGGGTTTCTTATCGGTTTGTGATGATGCAGATTATATTATGATTATGTAGAATATTTTAGAAGACGGAACAATGTTTTACAGTTGAAGACTATTGAAGATCATTGGTGAGGCATTTTTGAACATTGTTTGGGAAGAGCCAGCATAAACTGTAATAATTGTATGCTCTCTAAGAAATATGGTGATCAACTTGTTGAACAAGTGTTCACTTGATTGACCAACAATGCAATCCAGGCATAGGCCTCCCATGCAATAAGTACAATTATTAGGTTGGTGACATTATTAATACCATAATGTTTTAGTTGTAAAATATGGTTTTAATGTCCATTGAGTATGCCCAACATCAAGTAGGTCAAAGCATGTTGGCATCCATGCTTTCAAACTTAGCATGAAATTAAAGTATTTTGTGATTCTAATGTGGGATCTACATGATGAGCATTGGGTCTCACATAAGAAAGACCTATCTCCGAATATAATTCTATGTGGGCAATTAGAACTTTGCATGAGGCATTCCAACTAGTAAGTTCACTCTACAATGGAACTCACTAAGGGCTAAGAGATAAGGGCCACCCACCAAAGTGGATGCAAAGATTGCCCAATAAAGCCCTTTGGCATAAATGAAGTAAAGTCAACTTCTCAAAGCATGCTTGATACTATTTGCTAAAGGCTTCTCAATGTCACATTGGAGTTTGGAGAATGTGGATTAAATTCTTTGCATATTCACATGTCCACTAAACATTTAGGGTACACTGGCATCGGATTTTTCATTTAATTGTTAATCACACAAACTTTGTAACATGTCCATTAATCACAAATGCACAAGAGCTAAGCGTGGAGTAGCGTGTGGAGTAGCAAGGATTGAGACCCCACTTTTGGGATAATGGATCATTTGAAGTGTAACCGGAAAGTCTTAATGTTTCATCTTTATATAACCAGGAGTCTCATTAAATGTTCCCACATCTAGATGTCTAGATGTATATGCTAGATGTCTTGCTCTTTGAGCTAGGTCCCAATAACCTTACCTAAGCTGAAAATACAATCAACTATATTATGACACCAATTTTTTATTTATTTATGTAGTTTTGGTTTAGGGATTGGTGTGAGTATAGATGCAACATTAAAGACCCCGAAATATCCTAGTGGGACCCAACTTGGTTGAATACACCACAAACCTATATGGGAGGAAGTTTTAACTAGCCCTTGTACTTTGGCAAGATTGGTGGGAGCTTGACTAAAAGTGCGAGACATATGGCCCGGACCCTACCTAGGTATTCTTGGTTCTCACCAATTTTGCCATCCCAAAAATGAAGTAAACTTAAGAAATATGACTCAAAATTTTCTCAAACATTTAAACCCTCCGCAATACAAGAGAATGGAATTTGGACACTATGTAGTTTTAGGTCACTTGACTTGGGTCAAAAGTTGCAATATTGGAGTTTTTTCAAAACCATGGATTGAATGTTTCTTTTGGGTGACTTTAAGGCTAACTAATTTTTCAATTTGTACCAATAAAAAGAGTTTACGGCTAACTCCATTATATTTCTCATCACATTTAATACTTAAATTCTATTTAATACACTAAGAAATTAAAACCTACACTATTTAGGCACAAAAACCATTTGTAAGTTATTGCATTGTAGGCCACCCCATCTTGTTTGCAAGGGTCCTAAATATTTCTATATAAGGCTCTGAAGCAAAAAAGGATTGAAAAATATACACTCTAAACTTTGTACTATCAACCTCCTTAATGTCACCCCTTCTCTTACATCCCAAAACCCTCAGGAATGGATGTTCTCAATTTTAAATTTCACTCCTTGTTATCACGTTTGACATTAAAATAAGCCACCAAAAATTTCTCACAACACACTTGCATGCATCACGTTGTCATCATTGTATTGATTGTCATTATTGCATTGTTGACTTTGTGATATTCCATAATGTCACATGCTACACTGATTCTCTTTTATCACACATCCATGTTAACACTACAAAACTCCTTAATATCACGTGCACTTGGTTGCCATAACGTGATATTATGGAGTTTAGAGTGTACCGTGCTCCACACTAATGACCATGTGTAGTACAACTCTCATGGTGTCTAAATTGGACCGTTTATTAGACACCACCCAAATTAACGATATTACACATTACTTAATTGTAGAGATACGCAAATGTCACATCTAAGACTTTTGGTTGATATTGTGTGACCTCTCCACATACCTTCGGCCATCATGGATGAAGAGGTCTTACCAAAATAATTCTCCATATAAAATGGTGTCAAAGGTTTGAGAGGTGCATTATGAGGTCTCATACGAAGGCGTTTAAGATTAATTCTTGATATTAAGCTGAAAGGACCGTAAGCAATTCTATCTAAAATTGGTCCATACATCATATCCATAATTTTGTTCACAACATGACTACATGTGTAAATTGAAATATAATATTATTTGATATGGTGCAAATGATTTAGACTAAACACATAGTCTATATATAGATATATATACCCATCATTGTCACATGTGACTTCACTAGTAGAAAAATATTATGCCAAAAATAATCGCAGCCAAAATCGGTTGTGGCTCTTTTGACCAACCTATTTTGCAATCGCTAAACGATTACAATTTTTTCTTTTTCATTTTGTGATTTTAATTTTAGAAAAATTGGGGCGTGTAATATGTCGTTGGAAAGGTATTTCCAAAGAACTCATAAACGAAAGCTTTAGGGTTATGTGGTTTTGGAGATCTGGAAACAAATCAGATCGCGGGGGTACAGGAGTGCAAGATCCCATCGTATGAGTATACGAGTAAAGGAGTGCTGCGTTTGAAGAAAGGCAAGTGGCATCGAAACGAGGGCAATGGAGTCTTTCGCTGCGAAGGTCCGATACGGAACTGGTCCGCGCTTTGACCCAATGCTGGAGGAGAGGGGAGGCTGGATCTCCAACGAGGCACAAAGACACGACGTGGAAATGGCAGATGCCGTGATCGAAGTGCTGGCCGAAGCCAGTAATCAGAGCTCCAGTGATGAGTTTAATCCGTTCCAAAAACAAACGGGTGAGATCCTTCCATCGAACTTAGAAAGAAGCTTTAGCGGGTTCTTAATGAGAAAGGATGCCATTAGTTTTAAAGTGAACACACAAAAGCTGGTGGCAAGAATCGCGAAACTCAAAGATCAACTGTTAATCGCGAAGTTCGTTGGGCCAAGGCCATCCTTCCAATCAATGAAGGATTGGCTCCAAACCCTAAACCAAGAACTGAGAGGTAGCAGTCTGTCATTGTGTAGGAACGTTGGAAAAGGCTTCTTCTTCCTTACGGGAGAGGATAAGGATGTGTTGGACAATGCATTAATGATGTCACCGTTTAAATCAAAATGGGGCACATGTATGTTTCAAAGCTGGGTGCCGGGTTTCAATCCGGATAACCCTAGCAACCTTGCTTTTCCCACGTGGGTGGCACTGAGGAATCTGCCATTCGAACATCATGATCAGGCGCTTGATATTGCAGGAACCCTAGGGGAGGTAATAGGCATAGACACAGCTAATGAGACGGCTCGTGATCCAAGGTTCTGTGTCAATCTTAAGATCAGCAAAGGGTGGGTAACTAGCATTGAGTTAGAATCTGAGGAAGGGGCGTTACCACCTCAGAGGGTGCTGGTGGATTATGACAAGTTACCCATGAGATGCAAAGCATGCCTTAGTTGGAAGCATAGAGTGAGGGATTGTAATGAGATCCAAAAAAGAACAATGAGAGGAGGGGGAAGACCTCCACGTGCATACAACTCAAACCAGCAAGAAAGAGGCAAACAAGTAGAAAAAAATCAGGACGGCTTCCAGCAAGTCAGAAACAAAAAGAACACAAAGAGGAATATTTTTGATCAAGTCGATGATGAATCCAGGAGATACGCTTTTGAGCAAAGGAAAGGCGCCTGGATAACAAGGGACAACAACCAGAACGCGATCTACCCAACAAGCTTTGGGAGGAGAGACGAGCCAGCAACTAGCGGCGAGGTGGGAGCGGCAGAACCACCTGGGAGACAGGCACCTGCAAGTCGGGAAAGCGGAGCGGAATCGGAGCAGAGGGAGGAACGCGGAGGAGCCACGCGCTCCGAGCCGGGGATGCATGGGGAGGACGGCAGTGGGTTGCCAGGAGCGGAAGGAGAGCTCGGACCAACAGAAGCAGCGGCGACGAGAAGAAGCTCGGCAACTGTAGGAGCCGAGGAAAGTGGAGGTCTGGAGGCCCCAGGAAGGAAAACAACTGTCCAACAAGGGGAAGAGAGCGTCTCTGTGGAGCACGGAGCGGCAGGGCAGGAAACAAAAGCACCACAAGGTATGGAGATTGACGGAGGGTGTGTGCGGAAAGAAGACGCAGGACCCAAACCAAACTTTGAAAACATCAACCTAGCACCTGCAGATGATGACGACCAGGGCAATCCAAACTCTAACATGAGCTGGTCGCCCATCAGAAGGGCAGGGCAAAAGCGAACAATAGAAGAACTAGCGGAATCACCCTCAGAATCGGAAGTGGACGAAGAAGGAGAGGAGGAGGAAGAGCTGGGTGACGAAGAGGAGGAGGAAGAGCTGGGTGACGAAGAAGAGAGGGAGAGAAGTGCCGAAGGGGAAGAGGAAGCTGCCGAAGGCAACGGCGGGCCGGAAAAGCTCCTGGAGGCCGAAGGAGCCGTTGGACAGCCCGAGGCCAGGGACCCACATGGGGGCACCCAAGACCATGGCCAACCCGAGACCATGGACCCACATGGCCAACCCAACGTGGGAGGGCAGGAGGCTGACATGGGGAAGGATGGCCAAGGGAGCTTGGCTAGAGGCAGAGGAGCCACGACTGTTGAGACTGAGGAGGAAACAGCTGGGGATCCGGGCCAAAACATGGTAATTGGACACTTACCATATGCACCACCTCCGGAGGTAATACCAGAGACCCAGTTCAACCAGAGTAGTAGAAATAGGGGTAATGTGTATAATGACATCCTAATCAGTATTGGACTAGATAGTCCTACCCCCTCGAGAGAAGAAAGGGAACGGGGTGGTAACAATGCCCTCAACCAAGGACAAGTAGCCCAGGTGGCAAACACACCCATTCGCAATAGTGCAAATAGTCTTATGGCACTAGGAAAGCATGTGCTAACCCCAGGGCAAGGAAGGATGTGGGAGTTTCGCAGCAAATCCTTCTTTGAGGGGAAGTGAATTTTTGATTTAGGGTAAAGCAATGAGAAATCAATTATGAAGTGGAACTTAATTACCCATAACATCCGAGGCCTCAATGACCCGGAAAGCATAAGAAAGGAAAGGTGTTTCATTAACTCTTTAACACCCAAGGCGGACATTGTGATGATTCAAGAACATAAACTTAGAGGTAACTCAATGGAAAATTTAGGATCAAGGCTAATGCCAGGTTGTGCAAGCTGGGTACTTGAAGCTGCCCCGGGGGAGCGCAGTTGGCTTAACCCCAACGCAGCAGGTAAAGGGGGAGTGGGAATACTCCTTGCACATAAGTATGCTAGGTTAGTTACAGCTCATGGATCTCTCTATGATAACAGAGTTGTTTGGATTAAAATGGAAGGAGTTGAGGGAGGCAATTTAGGTATCGCGTGTGTGTATGCGCCCAATATTCCCACCGAGCGCAGGCATTTATGGTATATGATGATGGACTCCCTCCCAAAGGACTGTGAATGGATTGTAGGGGGGGGACTTCAACATGACTGAGAGGCCTCAAGACAAGTCAAATGATTGTGGTAGGGCAATTAGTGAACTAGAAAAGGCAACGTGGAGCGGACTTCTTAATGCTTTCCAAATACATGATACTTTTATACACCAAGGTGGCCCTAGGTTTTCGTGGACCAATGGACAATATGGACAGGCAAGAAGGCTTGCAAGGTTGGACAGGTTCTATACCCCACGACACAGTAGACTAGGCATGCACTATACATCATACTACATCCATGGGTATTCTGTAGGATCAGATCATTCACCAATTCAAATGGAAATTTGTATTGGAAACAATGAAGTGCGAAGACCGGCATTCAAATGGAATATTGCTCATTTGAAAGGGGAAATCACAGACAAGCTTATGGAAAGATGGGCCCAACTCCCGACACATGCCCCTTTCTTTTACAAGTTAAGAATCATTGCTAGAATGTATAGGCATGTGAGCCCAATATGGTGCCCACATGTGTTCTTAATCGCAAGGATTAACAAAACTCGGACTTTTAGTTGTGTTCAAATATTCAAAAACATAAAAACAAGTTGTGTTCTTAGTTATTAGTTGAATTAAATTGAAGCTAGGGTGTTAGTACTTAAATGCTACTAGGAATTATTAGAGTTATTTAGAGGTTGGTTGATGGGGTTCCTAGGCTTAAAGGCTTAAGTTTAGTAAACGGGGTTTTATTAACCTATATAGATAGTCACTGGATTTTGGCACATCCGCCTGTGGATGCGAGTTGTGTGTAAGAGACTGGATTAAGGTCTGGACCGACCCGGGTTCGAATCCGGTTGGTTCCATTGACCAGTGCTATCCCAAGATGAGCTAGTGGTAAAAGCAGGAATAGTCTGTAGGCGGATACGGAGAAGAAGTTACTACATAGGTGTGAGTAGAACCTTCTCAATTACTTTTCATTTTTTAGAAGCATTTTACTTATATTCACCTAACCGCTCACGGTTTATGAAGGTTCGCGGGTTAATTAGAAAGGAGGTTAGTGGGTCAAATTAGATTTAAGTTAAGTAATTCGTAGGAAAAAGTCAAGATACTTGCGAAGGACATGAGGATGGCAACGAACGGAGGATGAAGACGAACAAATGAAGGATGGCAACGAACGGTGGATGATGCTAAGCGGATGAAGCCGGACGGATGAAGACCATTTGATCAAGTGGATGGAAGACCAAGACCGTTGGATCTAGGGATTTTAGGGATGACGGCTAGAGTATGACGGCCGACAATTCCAACCGTTAGATGTATGGTTAGATCTACGGCCGGTAAGGTTTGGTGATGGAAGGAGGTAGTCCGATGAAGACCGTCGGATCAAGTGGATGAAAGACCAAGGCCGTTGGATCTAGGGATTTTAGGGATGACGGCTAGAGTATGACGGCCGGAAATTCCAACCATTAGATGTATGGTTAGATCTACGGCCGGTAAGGCTTGGTGATGGAAGGGGGTAGTCTCCCGAAGGGAAGGGAGGAGGCTCATTCTCACTCTCTCACTCTTGCAATTAGGACTACTTCTCTCTCTCTCCCTCACTAGGTAGATGAAGGCACAAAGCTCTTAGAAGAAAATAATAGGAATGTTAGCAAAGGGTTCATGAATCCTATGAAGGTTGAATGACGGGGTTGGAGTAGGCTTAGTGATAAGTGTGGTAATATGCTATGTGTATTGTGATCAAGTAATGAACCCCAGTGAGAGGCATTATATCATTAGATCTCTAGGTTGATATTATTTAGCCTACAACCTTAAACTTGAAGTTTTCTTTGATTTGTGTGAGTGTGATACTCTAGTGTTTGTAAACACTTGAGTTTGAGTTAATAAAGGAGGAGGTGTTAAGTACATTGATTCACCAATTAGAATGGATATAAGTTACAACTGATTACTAAGGCCAGTGAAGTTCATGTGAGTCATGGGCTCCCACCCGGACTACAGACGCATAAGGGTGGGGGTTTATGGCTGACATAAATGGTGCGTCCGCCGGGAGCGAAGCGGGATTAGGAGGATTGGAAGCTTGGAGGCACGAACTTGAGGGAGAGGAAGGAACACATGGTGTGTGGTAAGCATTTCATTTTGTTTTGATTGTTGACATTGGGTTAGGTTAGTTGAATTCCATTTTTTTTTCCTTGGCATGAATTGCATTTTCATTTATGCAATTTGTTTTGAGGAAGGAGCGCGGCTTGAGGTGATGTTCTAAATCTTCTTGGGATGGCATAAGAACATAACATTAATAGGACGATTATTAGCTCATTAAATCTTAGAGGGATAATTAATTTTAGGAAGAGAAAACTTTGACACTCACCTTGGGGTGAGTATCCAAGTTAAGGGATTTTGAATTTGATGTTTTAGATTAGAATTGTTGATTGAGAGTTGTTGTTGTCAATGTCACATTGAGTCACGGTCGAGTGTGAGTGCTAACTTGCAGGAAGAAGCGAATTGCTTGAGGTAAGATATTCTTCAAAGTGAATTAATTAATTAAGGAAGGATTTTAGTACTTGTCTTTGTCGTTATCCGTTGGGGAGGGTAATTCCCTAGTCATCGCATCGTGGTGAAGGCGAGAGGGTGATGCCTCGGTCTTCGATGTGGTGCATGGCGAAGGTCAGCCCCTCAACCTCGGTATTGTGGTGAGTGTCAATTCGAGGGAAGAGTCGGAGGTGATGCTCCGGCTTGACTAAGAATTGACATGAGCATGCCTATCCCCTGTTTGGGATTTTTCACTTATGTTGGCTTGCAGGTTCTCTTTCCTCACCTCCTCAATTTTAAACCACATCAAGAAAAGTGAAAACATTAAAAAGAGTGAAGGTAGCAAGGGGTATGTGTGGTCAAGTGAGGGTTGATCGAATGTGCATGAATGCAAGGTAAGACCCGATCTCACAAACCTAAATTGGAGTTAGGATTAGGAAAGAGTACACGTAGGAAAAGATTGTCTAAGATTAGTGAAGTTATAGAAGAGGTAGAAGTTGGGATAGAAAGTTGCTTGAATGTGGATCCTATTACTAGTCTAGTATTAGAAAATTTAGAGGTAGATGCTCAACTTGAGGAGGAGGCTACTACCTCTAAGTTGAGTGACGAGATATCGGAGGAGACTAATACGGTTAGGAAAGAAATTCCTGTAGAAGTTGATAGGGGAATAGGAGTGGACATACCGGTCACCATGGCTCAGGAGGGAGAGGGTCCGCCTCCCTTTCCACCCATTGATCCATTGGTTAGGCCGAGAGGTTTACCCATTGTGGTTCCACAAAACTTGGCGGCGGTGGATATGCCAGCCCACCTCCCTAAGTTTTATGGAACTAAGGATGAGGATCCCTCTAGGCACATGGAGAGGTACATTGAGAGGTTGGCTAGTTCTATTGTCACCAACCCGGGATATTGGTTGGTGTGGTTTCCTACCACTCTAGAGGGAGAAGCTTATGAGTGGTATAGAGATCATGCAGAGGGCCATTTTAGAGGATGGGAACAGATGCAGAGAGAGTTTTTGAATGAATTTAGGCCCGAGGTTGGTCAGAGCACGGCTCTTAGAGCGTTGGCATCCTTGAAGCAAGGAAGGGAAGAGGAGATTTCGGCATACATTAGGAGGTTTGATTTGGTGTGTACACGCTTTGTGGGTACGATGCTCAACGATGACACCTTTAAACAATTTTTCATCCAAGGATTTTTTAAGGCGGGTACCATTAGAGGTGTGTTGGAAAGGAATCCTCAGACATTGGCGGATGCTAAGGCGGCGGCTAGAGAGATGGAGCACATAGATAGAGATTATGAGAGGTTGTGGCAAAGGGAGGATGAATCTATACCTCAATTCATCCCCATTCGTCCGAGGGTAGCAGAGGGAGAGCCAGGTAGACAGGGGAGTCAGGTTCCGTATGCTCTCATTGACACATGTCCACGTCCTCTAGCGGTTAGAGAACTTGTATCACTCTTAGCATTGCCTGCTCCTAGAGTCGACACACACATTGAGGAGGTGGAGAAAAGGTTGGGTGCTAGTCAATTGGGATTTCAGGAGGCTATGATTAAGCAAATGCAAAGTCTTACGGATCAGATGTCATTGATGATTAGAAGTCAGCAGCCTGGTCCTCCTCCTCCAGTTGAGTCGGGTAGACATGCCTCAGGATTGTGGTGTGTTCAGTGCGGGCAACCTGGACATACTAGGCAGTTTTGTCAAGTGGGGCAGAATCGTGATCAAAGGAACAATGGTGGTCCACCTCAACAAAACCAACGGGGTCAAGGACAAATTCAGTATGGACAGGGCAATTATAGGGGGCCTCCCCCTAGAGGACAAAGTGGTCAGAATGTGGAGAGAAGGGAGTTTCATTCTTTTTGTGGGAGATGGCACGCACCGGGTCAGTGTTGGTCCGAAGGACAAGGCTATGGTTGTAGCAATTGTGGGGGAAATCATCCTTCGGACGAGTGTCGTCAACCTGATAAAGTCATTAGCATGCCCAACCCGGTAGCCAACCCACAACAACAAGCTAGAGACAACATGAGAGGGGCTAGGCCACAGGGCGGACCTCCTAATGAGCTTAGGCCACCCAATCTATACTATGATCACGGGAATGCGAGACAAACGTTCCATCCCCCGACGGGATTGCAAACGGCAAATGGATACATTCCAATTCATAATAGGCCAAGTGTTCCACAGCAGTTCGACAATAGGAGGCCAGCTCCTCCCACCGATCCGGGTCCATCGAATTCTCAGGATGTTAGGTTTGTGGATGGTGTCACTGAGCCTCATCATGATGAGTCTATGACTTATCAAATGGGTGTCGGAGACGAGCAAGGTCAATGGTCTCCACACACCAACGCCATCACCTATGAGTTAAAGAGTTTTGATGATGAAGTCACTCATGAGGCTCCTGCGTTAGCGGTCACCACTAGAGCTATGCGGGGAAACATTGAAGCAGAAAATGATGTTGAAGGACATGAGGAGTGCTCCTCAGACGAAGGTCCTAACCTGTCAGACTTGGATAGAGTAGCTAGGGTAGCTAGGAGAGCCACTAGGGAATTAGGGAAGGAGAATGAGATTGTTCAGGATAGGGAGAGGCCAAATGTCATTAATGATTTACACGATAGTGAAATGAGAGAATGGGAAGGACCTAGCATTCCTTTGGATGAGTTTGATAGAGTAGAGAAAACCAAGGTTGAGAGACAAGAAGGATATGATTTGTGGGCCGACCTTAGCTCACTGAAGGCCGACATAACCTTCGGTCAGTTGTTAGAGATCTCACCCATGGCTCGTAAGACTCTTAAAGAGGGGATGCCGGTGACTAGGAGGACTAGGAAAGTGAAGACTAGGGTGGCTGCCAGAGCCCAACTACAAGGAGGAGGGCGTGACGTCAAGGCAATTGAGATAGAAGTTATGGTGGTGGACAAGGTGGTTCCGAATGTGTTAGTTGATGGAGGTAGTGGGTTGAACATCTTGCCGGAGCACACCATGAAGAGGTTGGGCCTTAGCCTTACGGGTCCGTCACCTTTCATCATCAACATGGCGAATCAAACTCCGGCGGTGCCTTTGGGAATTATTAAGGATTGTAGGATTAGCACTGGAGGGGAGGAATATGTGGTCACTTTTCATGTCATCAAAATGCATTCTAACAAGGATGCATTTCCCATCTTGTAGGGTAGGCCTTGGTTGAGGCTGTCGGATGCGGTAGTAGATTGGGGAGGAGTTAAGCCGTCCATTACTTATGGTCCTAAGGACAATAGAGTCAAAGTTTCTATAGGATCGTTAGGAGGTTGGGTGAGAGAGCAAATTTCTTCGTCTTCGGATGAAGAAGTGGAAGGCAAGGAGGAAGGTGAAGATGGTGACAAAAAAAATGAGACACTAGTGGGAGTAGTCCATCCAGGCGAACGAGGGACTCATATAGATGCAGTATCAGGTAGTTTAGGTCCTAGTTTCTATTTCCATGGTGATAACGGGGAGTATGCGCAGTGGTTGAGAGACTATCCCGAGTCGGAGTATGACATTATGATGACATCCTATCATGAATGTTTGAGTGAGGAAATGCTTAGCTCAAGGGAGGCGGAATATTCCTTGTTGGAGCCATGCGAGGTGTTGACCGAGAAGGAGTGGATCAGAGGAGGATTAACACCTTGGGTAGATAGCGTGGATGAGAGCGACGTGAATGTCGTACATGTAGATGGGACC
Organism: Polytrichum formosum; assembly: GCA_964035585.1. NCBI lineage: Eukaryota > Viridiplantae > Streptophyta > Polytrichopsida > Polytrichales > Polytrichaceae > Polytrichum > Polytrichum formosum. The sequence goes on along the minus strand of OZ037938.1, from coordinate 50,353,347 downwards.
CAAGATAAGGGGGCCGTCATTGAGGCGGGAAAGTTGGAAGAACTTGTGCACTTCAAGACCACGTCAACGGGCATTGTGGCGGGCCAAGATGTTAAGGATTATCCAAAGGTACCTCCGGATTGGTATAAAAACAAGGATGAGCAAACACATGTGTCGGAGGCGGATTGGAAGTATGTGGATGTGAGAATGAAAAATGGGACGGTTAGACAAATGAAAATGGGGTCTAAGTTGGGGGAGAAAGAAATCAAGGAATATGGCGATTTGGTGGACGAGTTTAGTGATACCTTTGCTTGGTCGTATGATGAGCTTAGGGGGATTCCGAGAGAGATGGTGGAGCATCGCATTCCTTTGATCCCGGGCACTAGGCCAATTAGACAAAAGGAGAGAAGAATGAACCCACAATTACAATTGTTGGTTAAGGCGGAGTTGGAAAGATTGTTGAAGGCCGGGTTTATCAGACCGGTGGAAATTACGGATTGGGTCTCTCCGATGGTTTTGGTGAAGAAAAAGAATGGGAAGTTGAGGGTGTGTGTGGATTATAGGAAGTTAAATGCATGCACACAAAAGGACCACTTTCCTCTACCATTCATCACACTATTGTTAGAGGAGGTAGGTGGTCATGCGAGGTACACATTCATGGATGGATATGCGGGCTACAATCAAATTTCTATTGCCCTTCAAGACATCCACAAGACGGCTTTCACCACTCCGTGGGGGACTTTCGTTTGGGTGGTCATGCCATTTGGATTATGTAATGCCCCGGCCACATTTCAAAGATTGGTCATGTACATCTTCACCGACTTATTGTTCAAGTCTATGACCGTCTTTGTGGATGATTTTAGCACTCAAAGTAATGCTAGCGACCATTTACAGTGTGTTAGGGAAGCCTTGATTAGATGTAGGAAGATGCAGCTAGCGTTGAACCCGGATAAGACTTTCTTGGGCGTGAATCGGGGAGTGTTACTTGGGTATGTGGTTAGCGAGAAGGGTAGGGAACCGGATCCGGAAAAAGTTGAGGTCATAAGTGGGTTGGCAACCCCAACCAATGCTAAAGGGATTGCTAAGTTGCTAGGTCACGTGGGTTGGTACCGGGACTTGATCCCGGATTACGCTAAAATTGCGGTTCCTATCACTCAGTTGCTTAGGAAAGATTGTAGGTTTGAGTGGACCGAGGCATGCCAGAGGGCATTTGAGGAGTTGAGGGATAAGTTGAGCACTTATCCCGTTTTGAGGCCACCCGATTGGAATAAACCTTTCCATGTGTTTTGTGATGCTAGCAATGTGGCGGTGGGTAGTGCACTTTGTCAGTCCACGGGGGAAAAGGGTAAAGATCAACCCATTGCCTATGCTAGTAAGCAATTGACACCAGCTGAAAGGAACTATTCTACCACGGAGAGGGAGTGTCTAGCTATGGTGTTCTTGGTCAAGAAGTTTAGGCATTATCTCATGTATAACCCGGTCGTATTTTTTGTGGATCACATGGCCATCAAATACTTGGTCAACAAAGCGGAGCTAAGTGGAAGACTAGCAAGGTGGGTCTTGTTGCTGGAAGAGTTTGATTACACAATGGAATACAAACCAGGTCGTATGCATTTACAAGCGGACCACTTGTCTAGGTTGTCAGAGGATGTAGGCATTAGTCCAGTTGATGATAGGTTAGTTGATGACAATCTTTTTGTTGTGACCGCACAACCCGAGTGGTATGCCGGTATAGTAGAGTTTTTGACAACTCAGCAGTTGCCAGTGGAGTGGACCAAGGAGGATAGAAGGAAGGTTAGAGTCAATAGTAGGCACTTTGCAGTGATAGGCCATAGGTTGTTTAGGAGGGGAGCTGATGGATTGTTGAGGAGATGTGTGTCAGAGGCAGAGGTGCCCTCTATCTTAGCGGCATGTCATGATAGTGCATGTAGGGGGCATTTCTCTGGGCAACTTACAGGTCAAAAGATTCTTAGAGCAGGTTACTTTTGGCCTACCTTGTTTAAGGATGCTCATGATTATGTTAAGCGTTGTGACGCTTGTCAGAGGTATGCGAGGAATGATCTCCGCATGGAGATGCCTCTCCATGTATCCTTACCTCTTGTTCCCTTTGAGAAGTGGGGAATTGATTATGTTGGCGAGGTTCATCCCCATTCCTCAAAAGGAATGGCTTACATTGTGGTCGCCACCGAATACCTCACCAAGTGGGCGGAAGCTAAGGCGGTCAAGACCGACACGGCGGCACATGCCGCTACATTCATGTACGAAAACATCATTTCCAGGTTTGGATGCCCAAAGATTTTAGTTAGCGATAGGGGTACTCACTTCTTGAATTCTTTAATTCGAGAAATGACAGACAAGTTTCAGATAGACCATAGGAAAACCACTCCTTATCACCCGCAGACTAATGGTCAGACGGAGCGTATCAACGGAATATTGGTGAGTATCCTTCGCAAGACGATTCTTGATTCTAAGAGGGATTGGGATGTTAAGCTGACAGCGGCATTGTGGGCGTATCGGACGACCTTTAAGGTGACAACTCAAGCAACCCCATTTTCATTGGTGTACGGATTGGAAGCCACACTTTCCATTGAGTTTGAGGTGGAGTCACTTAGAGTTGCCATTGGCTCACGCCTTACGGATGGTCAGTCCTTGGAGAATCGACTGACAGACCTAGAGGAGTTGGATGAGAGGAGAAGAATGGCGGCTCAGCACATTGAAGCCATTCAACGGCGAAGGAAAATCACCTTCGACAAACATCACAAGAAGAGGGCCCTACGGCCAGGAATGATGGTGCTTATTCAAGATGCTAGAAAACTCGAATTTCCGGGTAAGTTTGATGCGGTTTGGTTGGGTCCTTACCTCGTTCGGGAGGCATTTCCGAACAACTCACTTCAATTGGAGACATTGAATGGGGAGAGCTTCCCAACTCGCACATCCGGCAGTCGATGCAAGGAGTACAGGGCGTGATGGCGACTTGCCCTCCAGCAAGAGATACTGGATTCAGTCCCAGATGGTCGCCAATTATGTGAGCCCAATATGGTGCCCACATGTGTTCTTAATCGCAAGGATTAACAAAACTCGGACTTTTAGTTGTGTTCAAATATTCAAAAACATAAAAACAAGTTGTGTTCTTAGTTATTAGTTGAATTAAATTGAAGCTAGGGTGTTAGTACTTAAATGCTACTAGGAATTATTAGAGTTATTTAGAGGTTGGTTGATGGGGTTCCTAGGCTTAAAGGCTTAAGTTTAGTAAACGGGGTTTTATTAACCTATATAGATAGTCACTGGATTTTGGCACATCCGCCTGTGGATGCGAGTTGTGTGTAAGAGACTGGATTAAGGTCTGGACCGACCCGGGTTCGAATCCGGTTGGTTCCATTGACCAGTGCTATCCCAAGATGAGCTAGTGGTAAAAGCAGGAATAGTCTGTAGGCGGATACGGAGAAGAAGTTACTACATAGGTGTGAGTAGAACCTTCTCAATTACTTTTCATTTTTTAGAAGCATTTTACTTATATTCACCTAACCGCTCACGGTTTATGAAGGTTCGCGGGTTAATTAGAAAGGAGGTTAGTGGGTCAAATTAGATTTAAGTTAAGTAATTCGTAGGAAAAAGTCAAGATACTTGCGAAGGACATGAGGATGGCAACGAACGGAGGATGAAGACGAACAAATGAAGGATGGCAACGAACGGTGGATGATGCTAAGCGGATGAAGCCGGACGGATGAAGACCATTTGATCAAGTGGATGGAAGACCAAGACCGTTGGATCTAGGGATTTTAGGGATGACGGCTAGAGTATGACGGCCGACAATTCCAACCGTTAGATGTATGGTTAGATCTACGGCCGGTAAGGTTTGGTGATGGAAGGAGGTAGTCCGATGAAGACCGTCGGATCAAGTGGATGAAAGACCAAGGCCGTTGGATCTAGGGATTTTAGGGATGACGGCTAGAGTATGACGGCCGGAAATTCCAACCATTAGATGTATGGTTAGATCTACGGCCGGTAAGGCTTGGTGATGGAAGGGGGTAGTCTCCCGAAGGGAAGGGAGGAGGCTCATTCTCACTCTCTCACTCTTGCAATTAGGACTACTTCTCTCTCTCTCCCTCACTAGGTAGATGAAGGCACAAAGCTCTTAGAAGAAAATAATAGGAATGTTAGCAAAGGGTTCATGAATCCTATGAAGGTTGAATGACGGGGTTGGAGTAGGCTTAGTGATAAGTGTGGTAATATGCTATGTGTATTGTGATCAAGTAATGAACCCCAGTGAGAGGCATTATATCATTAGATCTCTAGGTTGATATTATTTAGCCTACAACCTTAAACTTGAAGTTTTCTTTGATTTGTGTGAGTGTGATACTCTAGTGTTTGTAAACACTTGAGTTTGAGTTAATAAAGGAGGAGGTGTTAAGTACATTGATTCACCAATTAGAATGGATATAAGTTACAACTGATTACTAAGGCCAGTGAAGTTCATGTGAGTCATGGGCTCCCACCCGGACTACAGACGCATAAGGGTGGGGGTTTATGGCTGACAAGGCAACATAGAAAAATTAAAGCAATGGAGCTTAAGAGAGTAGAACTAGATACTAGGGCTAAGCTAGAAATTGCCACGGCAAGGTTACACGACGATATCCACAACGTTGAGAAGCAAGGGGAGGTTAGTCAACTTCAGTGCACAATGGATGATATTGAGTTAGGCAAAGCAAGAGGGGCAGCAATTAGATCAAGGGTTAAATGGCAACAGGTTGGGGACAAATGCTCTGCGGAATTTTTCAAGTCAGTTAGACAAAAACACGCCCAAACAGTCATATCGGAACTAAGAGATAGCCATGGAAGAATCTTTACACGGAAAGAAGATTTAAACAGGATTTGTCACGATTTTTACAAAGAGCTTTATAAGCACAAGGATGTGTCGGAAGAAGCCATACGGGAGGTTTTTGAGGGATTCCCGGTCACATTCACACATGCAATGAATGCCACCTTGACAAGAGACATCACGGAAAGAGAATTGTCCGCCGCATTGATGACTTTAGCCAAGGGGAAGGCCCCCGGGCATGACGGGATTCCCATGGAAGTGTTTCAGCACCTATGGCCAACATTTAGACAAGATTATCATAGAATGATTATTGGAGGAATTAACAATAAGGCATTGCATGAGGGGGTCACCAAAGGCCTTATTGTCTTGATTCCCAAAGAGGGGGATTCCAAGAATCTCAATTACTGGCGGCCGATTACCCTCCTCACGTCAACCTACAAAATCTACGCCAAAACTTTACAGCTAAGGTTGCAACCAATGCTTAGTGATGTTATCAGCCCGGAACAAACGGTTTTTTTACCCCTCCGGTTCATCTTGGACAACATAGTATTGACACAAGAAACCCTTCACTGGGCCAAGGTCTCCCGCCAACCCACGGTTTTTCTTAAACTTGACTTTTCAAAAGCATATGACAAAGTATCTTGGAGATTTTTATTTCTAGCAATGCAAAAGATGGGAATCAGCGAGGAATTCATAGATTGGGTTAAACTCCTTTTTGGAAGTGCATCCGCGGCTGTCAATCTTAATGGTAGCCCAGGCAATAGTTTCAAAATTGAGAGGGGGGTCAGGCAAGGTTGTCCGCTAGCGCCATATCTCTTCCTCGTGGTGGGCGAAGTCCTTACACATATTATAAAGAAAGCAGTAGCAGAGGGTAGAATCAGAGGAATTTCTCTCCCGGGGGGAAAAAAGCAGCAAAGCATTTCACAATATGCGGATGACTCGTCATTCATGATTAGAGGGGAAAAACGGTTCATTGATGAAATGGTTAGACTACTCAAAATCTTCAGTGAAGCCTTAGGGATGGAGATTAACTGGGATAAATCATGCGCTTATTGGTTCGATAAGTATACCCACAAGCCGGAATGGCTCGCAGGGTACGATTGGCAGTGGGCGGAGGAAGGAGATCTCTCAAAACTTCTAGGCACCCCGTTTGGGCTTAACTTGAACACACGAGACGTCGATCAATTTCTTTATGCCAAAATTTCCAAAAAATTAGACTACTGGAGTACTATGAAGCTTTCTTTGGCGGGAAGAATTGTTATCTGCAACCATGTTTTACTTTCCACTTTGTGGTTCTTTATCACGGTCTGGGGGGGCTCCAACAAAATACTAAGGAAAATCCGGGGTGCAATTCGAAACTACCTTTGGTCTGGCAAGGAACAACACACACGCACGCGAGTCAGTTGGAAAGAATGTTGCATGCAGAAGAAATACGGAGGGTTGGGACTTGTGGACCCGGAGGCGGCTAAGATTAGCCTTCTCTGTAAATGGATAGTGAGAGCTATGGAACCAGGCGAATCTAATCTCCAACTTATGCTTAGATTTAGGCTGGCAAGATTTAACCCGCAGAGAGGCAGTAGATGGGGAGTTAGCCTGGATTGGTTCACTAGTAAAACACACCAAGGTTTCTCTGGGTCAAAGGTATGGGGGCACATTAGCAAAGCTTGGAAGATCATGGTGAAGGGGACTTACCAACTTTCACCCCGCACACGGATGGAATTATTACATTCGAACATTTGGTGGTCCGAGGGAGTGGATTTAATCAACAATGGTTTCACCTATAACAAAGGCCTAGACATGTACCGCAAGGGTATTCAGTGTGTAGATGACGTGTGGGACAGTGAGCAAGGGAACTTCCTCACTTGGGAGAAAGCACAAGATAAATTTAAACTTACCAACTCGGACATCGGTGATTGGGCTATGCTTACGGACAAACTCTCTAGCAAATGGCAACACCTCCTAGACGAAGACACGGATGACACCCACCCGGGGCAATGGTTAGGTTTTTACATTGACAGAGAGGAGGATCCTGCATTTGTTTTGAGATGTGCTAATGGTTTTTCCCCCGCATGCATGCACCTCCATCACATCTCTATGCCACCTCCGGTGCAATGCTTCACGGTAGGCAAACACTCTCGGTGCCTTAGAGAATGGGAAAACCCAAGTGGGAATATGGTTGGTTTCTTCCACGAGGTCAAAATCATCCATACTAACAGAGGCCCGAAGAAGGAAGGGGAAAAAGAGAAGGAAGTCGTTATTTTTTTCTATGGGAGGACGGCTACCATGGGTTGGGACCCGGACCGGTGGCGATGGAGGGATGGCAATAGATTCCTTAACTACACCACTAAGTTAGGCAGAGATGCAATCATTAATAGGAACCCGGGACACACGCGTGCGGCTGAAAAATGGCAAGGATACCTACCGGCTAACTACCGGTTCTACTGGTCACAAGTTTGGGACCCGCTTCGGTCGGGCAAGGAAGCAGCTTTCTTGTGGTCTATCTGGCATAAGGCTGTGGCAGTTAATGAATGGAGGGCACGCATTGCACCGGTCTCCATTTCCAAACAATGCATTTTTTGCCTCCCTAACACGAGTGAATCAGTCAAACATAAATTTTGGGACTGTATCCAAGCTAGGAGGGCGTGGAGGTGGGCCACTTTCATCATGCATGAACTTTGTGGGGTTAGAACTGGAAATTATGATTGTTTCAATTGGAAACAAGCCATGTTCGGGGAAAGGCTACCCAAGAAATATGGAAAAAAGATCAAGATTTGGCACCTCCTTAGGGGCATTACACTTTGGACCATCTGGATTGAGCGCAATGACAAGGTGTTCAACCACGAGCAATGGCACGAATCTAAGGTCAAGCAACGCATCTGGAACGAGCTCATTATCTACGCTAAAGCCGCTTGGGACCGCGTGCTCAAACATATCAAGATTAGCAGATTCTCGGCCGAGGCCATGATCAAAGGTTTCGACAAGACTTGGGGCGATAGGAATGTCCTTTGTAGGAGAAGGAATTTACACATTGAATGGAACTGGAAACGGCATCGTAGGTAGTTTGTGATGTCGACTCTTGTTGGTCGCTGTGGTGGTTAGGGGGTTGTCCTTGGCTGGTGGGGTGGGGGTGGTCCTTGGTTTGGTGGGTTTGGTGGGTTGTCCTCAGTGGGTTCGGGTTTCTGTTACTCTTTACGTGGCGGTGTTTCGCGTCCGAGGGGCCCCGCCTCCCCTCGGTGTGGGCGCGTTTTCTTGGTTTTTTTTCATTTTTGGCGTTGGCTTTTTGCCTTCTGTCTCAAAAAAAAAAAAAAAAAAAGGTATTTCCAAGACTTTTCTTATGGTATATTACATGCCCTCAAATTCCTAAAATTCCGGTTGCTAAACCAAAAAAAACAAATATGTAGTTGTTTAGTGACTGCAAATCAGGCTGGTCAAAAGAACCGTAGTCGATTTTGGTTGTGGTTATTTTTGGCATATTTTTCTACTAGTGCTTTATTTTCATTTCCTCTTCTTGCTAGCATAACATTATTCACATCCATAACAATGTTCTGTGGGACTAGCAATATTTTGCAGAATATCCCCCATACTCATACTGAATGTAGGGAATATTCTACAAAATATTGTCAGTCGCACAGAACATTGTTATGCATTTGAATAATGTTATGAGGATGTGCAACATATGGATTCCATATCCTACACCAACTACATTACTATTCAAATACTTAAAGGGGATTCATGCAAACCGTTATGTATCATGTATAAAGTTTAAATACCGTACTTGACCTTCAAGAGTTAATTCATCTCCATTAGGTTCTACAAAACTAATTTGGGGACTTTAAATGGGAATTTTCAAATGATTCTCAAGGCATAGTTCATGTGATTATGCTTACACCTTTGGATGGATGACAAATCATAGATATTGTACCAAGCCTTTGCCAATATGGAAGTTTGGTGTGTATGAATTATGGGTCATGGTCAAATGTCTTGGTCTTTAAGTTGAGCTCGCACCAATGTTCTTGAGGTTAAGGGGATCCAAGTAAAAACATAACCCCTAGCATAGGTTTGTAGTTAATTTATTCATCCCACTTGAGTGCCACCAATTTGGGTCTCCGATGGTCATTCTAGAGTTGATGTAACTTTGAAAAGCAATTCACATGTGACATGCGATGTCTGTTCACCAGCTCCTACCCATAGCCGTGTGGTCATGAGGGGTGGGGCGGAGTGGGCTTAGTGCTTATTTTCATAGGTGGATTAGGGTTGTAGTTAGTCCTAAAGTATAGTAGTGGTGTTAGTCAATACTTTTAGATTAGTTTGAGTAATATTCATTTAGACTTTATCGCCGTCAAACATTAATGCAAACCTTCTACCCGTTTATTTTATGTTTTATCTTAGAGGCAAAATATTTAACTTAATGGAAACTAAAATTTCAAAAGGAAGTAAAACCAAATCTAATCCAACATAAATCTTTCAACTAGTCGCAAAATAAATCCAGCAATGAGTTTATAAACACTATGAGTTTCACCTTGATTGCCAAAATTGCGGGACTAAGGTTGGCTAAGTAATTCCACGTACCATGCTGTTGGTCCAGATTTGAACCCTTTCAGGCTCATTGATTGATTTGTGAGGAGCATCATTTGATATTGCTAGTGAGCAACATTATAAAAATGAATCTCCCACCTAACCCAACCGTGACAAGATAAAATTGTGGTTGTTGCCACGAACTTCTCATTTTTGTCTAAGTCCTTTATTAATCACACACTCCATACTCTTAGCTCCTTAAATCTTACCTAACATTCTAAATAACACAACTTTTATTTTATTTTATTTTTTAATACATTGTGTATGTATTAACAATGCCACAACGGTGCCCAAGATGCATAGTATGTTTAGTTTTAGTCTTATTGGGCATTTGCATCTAGGTAGGTGGCATGCACATGATAGTAGCCATGATGGTATGGTATTATCGGGTGTGAGGTCTCTGATTCTTCCCATGTGTATTAGTGTGAAGCATCGTATTGTGGGGTGGGCTAGTTAGTGTGTTGGCTATTGCGTGAACTACTTCATTATGCCGGTTGGTTCGGAGGTTGTTGATGTGTTTATTTTTGCAACATAAAAATACATGTAGGCATGCGTCATTTTGTGTTGATGTGCATAGATTACATAGGGGGAATATCTCTTCTTTGAGGACGTATTTTTTTCTCTATTGTTGCCTAGGTATCTACCATATTAGAATCTCAAAACTTGAGTAATTTGTGCATTTGTGATCCATGGGGCGTCCCATAATAGATTAGGGCTTCCACATCATCAAGTCATTGTGTGTGCCATCCAATTCGTCAAATGTTGTGTCATGCTTGCCAATAACCCTAACCAACCTTAACCAAACAAGCAGGAGTGTGCCTCCACTTGAGAAGATTGGAGCCACCCCCAAGCCTAACCCAAAGCTTCTCCATTTGTCTACTAAGGTGGTTACATTGGTTGGTGACTCAGCAGGTTGCCGAAGTGGACAAACCCTATATGATATACTTGAATTAAAAGATTTAATAAGTTTTTATGCAAGAAAAAAAGACTAACCATATTTTGTTGTACTTAGCATGTGAACAAATGGTTTTTGGAGTCAAACAACTCCAAAGAAAGAACTGGGTCAGCCAACCTAAGAAAGAGTGATGCACAAGTGCTAGACAATCCTTGAAGGAATTATGCGCTGGAGTTAGACAATTCCAACTAGAAGTTAGACACCTCATTGTGGAAGATCTTTGTGTTGGAGTTAGACAACTCCCAACGGATGGATGTTATTCATTGGAGCTAGACAACTCACAATGAATAAATGAATTTAGTTGGAATTAGATAATTCCAACTGGAAGAATGGATGATTGAATCAAGTTGGAATTAGACAATTCCAACTTGAAGAGTGGATGAGTGAATCAAGTTGGAATTAGGCAGTTCCAACTACAAGAATAAATGAATACATCAAGTTGGAATTAGATAGTTCCCAACTAGAGGATTGTGATTGAGCCAAAGGATAAGAAAGGAATCATATGGTGAAATGATCTATGTATATAGATAAGGAAGCTTCAACCTACATTTAGTAAGATTTGAGACTTCTAAGAGTATCTCTTAGATACTATGGATGACAATGGATAAGACTAGGAGTGCCTATGAGTATCAGAGAGAGCTCGGGAGAGGAGAGAGGATCATCATCTTCTTGTTTCTCTCCTATGGTCGGGTGGTTCGAGCTTGTAGCAATCATAATATTGTGTTTGAGTTGTGAAGCTTTTGTAATGTACAAAGTTTGAAAGTTCTCAATACTAGTGTCTCACGTGCATTCATGATTGTATTATTCTTGTGTAAACGAGGAACGTGATACAGTAGGTCTAAACACCGCATTGGATAAAGCCGTTATTTGAGCCAATGACTAAATGACAATCTTTTGTCCAAGAACTCGTTTGAACCGGGCCTAACCCTCATACGTGAAGAGTACAAAGTGACCTTTATAGGTGAAGAAGAGTGACCATACAAGACCAACATATGATTTGGGCGAACCAACCCATACACGTGTTCCTTGTTGGATGCCTAAACCCTTGCCTCCAAGGAACCAATGTACGGGTTGTTTCGCCCCAACCACCAACATACCATACCTAGGATTTGGAGGAACCAACCCATACACTCGTTCCTTGTTGGATGCCTAAACCCTTGCCTCCAAGGAACCAGTGTACGGGTTGTTTTGCCCCAGCCCCATACCTAGCTACTTACTTATGAATCGAGCTCACCTCACAGTGAACACATCAAGGGAGGCTTGTGCTACATCTCACCCTCCGCGGAAAAACTAAATTGGTTTAAAATAGAATTTGGGGTGCCTTTGCTAGAAATCGAGTTTTACTGTTTACTGCATTCTTGACGCCCTTTTGGAAGCGTGACTATGTTTAGCCAGTTTACTTTTTCCTTTGCTAGAAATCGAGTTTTACTGTTTACTGCATTCTTGACGCCCTTTTGGAAGCGTGACTATGTTTAGCCAGTTTACTTTTTCCTTTGCTAGAAATCGAGTTTTACTGTTTTACTGCATTCTTGACGCCCTTTTGAACGCGTGACTATTTTTAGCCAGTTTAGTTTTTCCGTGGAGGGTGAGTCATAGCACTATATTACAAATGCGTGTATTCCTTTATTTATGTATTTATAGGTGAAGATAAGACGCTTCAACGAATTATTATTAGCAATCTCCTAGGCACTGCACGCGAACTGTGCGCTGGATTTGATTCCTGCAGCAAGATGTATGAATGAATGTACGTTAGATGGCGCCATGGACGTGGTTGAATTGGAGCTTATTATTCATCATCAGCAGCAGTAGCAGTAGGAGTTGTTGTTGTTGTGGCAGCCTGCTGCGGGTCCTATCCAAACCCACCCAAGAATCTGTGAGCTCCAACTTGTTCTCGATCAGGCTGCAATATTTTATCCCAGGCTAGGAGGGCTTCATGAATTCCCTTGGCCCTAGACTAGTGGGTCCGCTTCATTTGGAGTGCTGCTCACACTAGGGACGCAAAAGCTTCCCCAAGCGGCAGAAAAGGGAAGAAAAGCCCCATGGCGATCATCTTGAATCTTGGTCTCCAGTGACGTAAGTGGTTGGGCTTTTGTCTCCTCCTATATCCACATTGATCCGCAGTGGAGGAATAAGTACACTGATTGCACCAGACAGACTCATTCCCCTACCGGTTTCTTGCTTTTGGCGGTGCTCAACGTGGCCCATCGCTCATCAATCCACCCACCCATCCCCAACTAGCTAAGGGCGAGGGATCTTAAGTGGCTCCTTTTTGCAATCGGATCCCCTCTATTGGATTGGTAGGAAAAAAATACATTGTAAAGACACGTGTTTAGAAGAGATTGGACTACTGGACGTCTTCAAATATTGATACCTACTGTACACTTAATAGTGAACATAATTGGGAGGACTTATGTATCAAGCTGAGAAATCAACAAACATGCACTTCCGATAACTCTAACTAAGGGCCACTTCACACATGAGCCAAGAGCCGTGACCTTGTAATGGTGAGGACCCTTGATTCTCATCCAAAGGCCGTTCTTGGGTGTTGGGAAAGCCGTTTTATGTAGTCACGGGCCCTCAAGCATAGTGTGAAGTGAGAATGGACCATGTTGCGGGACCATTGCATATTTTGTTGGCGGAAAAATAGGGGAGGATTTGGTTTAATATAATATGTCTCAAACTCTATCAATTTGAGAGAATTACTTGGTGGTGTTTGTTTGTCTTGGAATCTGTTCTGGAATCTGCCCTGCAATTTGTCTTGAAATTTGTTTTGCTGGAAAAAATATTAAAAAAGTCATGGTCTCCAAGAATTTGTGTTAGACCCACCTCTTGGAGGTGGGCCTGACGAAAATTCCGGGAGACCATGAAACCTTATCCATAGTCCGCCATGTAGGACTCCATGTAGACTTTTCATCCATGAAGTCTTCTTTGGGCCTTTAGGCCTTCACCTGCGTGTGTGAAGTGAACTTGGACGGTCTCTGCCCTTTCAACCAATGAGAGCTCTTAGATTGCAATGGTCACGGGTCTTCAGTCTTGTGTGTGAAGTGACCCTAAATAAGGGGAGGTCCCATTTCAATCCGAATTTCGTAGATGTTTCATTGTAGATTTGCTAATGCAACACGAGTTTTGTCGTTGTGTACATCTAGTCGGCAGAAGTTGGAGAGCATGAAAAACAAACCAATTAACACCCACGTACCCTAGCAACATATCATCTAACTTAGGTAATTGATCTCACGTAAGTTAGTTTGGCTATAGTCAGACTTGGTGTCATGGAGATATTGATTCTTGCATGCTTTTAATTTGCAACTGGCCACCCCAACGGGTGGACTTATTAGAAACAACTTCCCCTTCAAAGGCGAACTATCCGCCATCCACACCACTCTCGAATCTCAAATAAGGTCTACTAGTGCACAGAGTTTGTGTTAGCTCCCCACAAACTATCAAAGTGGTCAAAGAACCTTAGCGTGTGTCCAAATTCGATCCTAATTAATCATGGGCCTTAACCACCTCATGTTATTTGAGACCACATTGTGGTCTCGACCTCGGGGGTACGACCCCCTAAAAGCACACAGTTGGAAGTTCTTTTGTAAAGAGAATACCATTTTTTTAAGAGACTTATGTAAGGTTTGTTTTATGATGGTGTTTTGAAAAAGTGGATTTGGGTTTACCATATGATCTTTGGTTTCCATTGAGCTCATGGTCAAATTCTCAACCAGTGAACATGTTTTTCAATGGAATCAATATATTCAATCTACAAATGATGTTTATCTCCAAAGGAGAGTTGTTGTGGATATTTTTCTCTACTCACTAAAACATAAAAAATAAAAAGTTGAAATTATTTAGATGTCTCATTTCAAAGCATTTAACTTAAATAATTCATAAGAAATGCGAATTGCATCATGTTTTGTTTCAAATCTAGTATGTGTATCACTAAGATGATTATGTATGCATGATGATTGATTAAAAAACAAAACATCATTTTTGATGGACCGAATGACAAGTTTTTATGTTCGTTATCAATTGTTCTTCTCACTTTATACATACGATCATATTCCATCATGTGTTTTTGAAATGTGTCATAAGCCTTCATACAATGAACACATCTACAAAATATCTAGGAAAATTAATGTCATCTTCCTTTTATGAAGCTTTTTCTTAAGTTTTTCGCCTTGGAAATGCTTACATGAAGCTCATGACCTTATAGAGAAGGTCCAACGTCACGGATGTCTTATTTGACTTTGTGTCAACAGTGTTGCTTTTCATGCTCCTTGTAGTTTCCCTCGGATGGTTCGTGTGAGCCGGGTGAGATCCACATGGGATCGCTCATTGTTATTTTATATAGCAAGCTTGCAAGTCTCACTTTCAACCCAAATCTTGAAACCACACAAAACCTTGGAGGATTGGACCACCATCCAAAGGACGTGACCGCCATCCACTAGATCAATACAAAGGGCTTGATAAACTTGCATAATATTACTAAGAAGTGTGCGTTCATTATGTGGACCCTTAGAATATAACCATGGGTCGCACAAACTTCCTTCAAACTTGAGAGTCTCTAGCTAGCTAGCTACCTACCCCCCATCCAAGGGCGCTTGGCCGCTTCAACAAATACACAAGGATTCCATCGCCTCCGAAATGGATCAAGGTGCACTGAACGGGGAGAAGTTAATTTCATGTGAAATCGGTTGAGAACCCCGGATCTTTTTTTCTTTTTTTGAAGACAAAAGGCCGACAAGCCAGCCCCAAAGCACAGGAGGCAGTTGACCACCTGACAAGTTTCTGTCAAGTAGAGAGGAGATTTGGGTATCTCTCCACCATCATCCAGTAGTTTAGGGTCATCTCGGACCAGAGAACCCTGGATCTGGAAACCCAACCCGGCTGAAACGCTTGGTTGGTTGGTTGCTGCCTAACTCTCTCAATTTTGTCCGGTCAATTTCCTACACCTTTGAGAATCACTCTATTTTTTTCCCACCATGTCAAAAAAGTAATCGGTTTTTAACATTGATTATTGGAGTTTTTTCCCGTTGCAATTCCACTATACAAGTGTTCACCGCAACTTTGTGAAAGGTCAGGAAGCAATAACATTACACTGGATGCATGGCATCATCTATAAACAATCGCACATGCCCTCTCAGTTGTGTAAATTATTGAACCTAGAATGGTGTCTATATATTGAACACACAATTCAATCTCATCATGCAAAGTGTCTTTTTGGTGGCCGTTCTTGAAGCCTACAAGCTTTTGCCATATACCACTTGGATATATAGGTGTCCAATTAACCACATAAAGGGCCAAATACATTACCACACGCTAGATGCCTCTGCCTACGTAATAAGAATGTGAATGAAATTTGAAGCCTAGAAAGTTAACGGAGGTCCACGCAAAGGAAGTTAAGGCTGGGAAACCTATAGCTTCAAGTACATCGTTGATATTGAATCGTAGGATCCAGTGAATGGGGAGTTTATGGGTTGACTCAGATTTTTACCCCTCTTTCCATATGTCATTTGGTGGTTGTCTATGCTCATCCGGTTGATGCCTAAGCTTAGTAACTCAATTCGGTGAAAAACCTAACATTTTTTTGGCTTCCTGGTCATTTTCCCTAAGTTTCTATAAGCAATCGGTTACAAAAATTGACAAATAAAATAAGAAATAAGTTCACATACTAAATTTAAGGCAATTTGCACATTGATTCAACTTTGATTACTACGTATGATAAAAGATCATTTCAAATCATATTTTGAAAGAAATCAGAAGTATTCAAGTATGAAAACATGAAACACCCTCAATGATACTTGAAAACAACAACCAAAAACATCAAATAGGCACTCAAAAATATGAAATCAGCACCCTTAAACATCAAATAAACACTACAAAACATTAAAACAACACTTAACAAAGGGATGGGGACGATAGCTTTGGTGCAGTCTCGCCACAGCACCGCATATGTAAACCCTAAACAACAGAAAGAGGTAGATGGAGGATTCAAGGTAAGGTGTGGGAGAACTGGTTATAACCAGAGATACCCTTGGGCGCCCCAACTAAGAACCGGTGGGAGATGGTGTGGGGGCAGCTAATATCCGCCCACTCTTGAATGGGAAGGGATGAAAACCCGTCATCAACTTTGCATAAGCTGTTGATTTCCTATACACTTAATTTTTCCTTCAGTTATACGGCCTAAAATACTGAAATTAACCCGGTAATTCATCAATTTCACTCGGCTGGTTTTACATTAACTGTCGGATCTCCCCATTCACTAGTAGGATCTGGTGAGAAATTAGAGTCTAGAGCCCTAGACGCACTATGTCCTTCATGGAAGTGGGCCTCCTGTTAGGCTAATCTTAATCTACATGCTAAATAGGTTGGGTTTGCACCATTTTCTATTAGTAGACAATGAACTTGAGGGCACCATGCATTGTCCCTGCTATGCGGGATTCCGGCCCTGCCAAGACCATGTGCAAGAAGGCCCCGTAAAGATGTGGGTATCACGTGGTTCATTTACCATGTTCTCCAACTCCTACCAACTAGATTTATACAACAAAACTCGTGTTCCATTGGCAAATCTATCTGCACTGAAACATATGCAAAATTGGATTGAAAATCAAACCTCCCTTGATTTGGTTATGGTTATCCAGAAGTGCATGTTTGTTGAATTCTTAACTGGATATGTTGGTTCTCCCAATTGTGTTCACTATTGGGTGTAGACAGTTATTACTATATGAAGAGGTGGTCCAATCTCTGTTGAACATGTGTCTTTATGATTTTTGCTCATTGATGCTCGCCGAACCACATACCAATCAAATATAGGGGTCCGATTAAGAAAACAAGCCACTTGAGACCCATCTACCTTAGTATCCGAAACCCTTACTTTTAATACCCTCCGATATCCACCCGCACCTTGGCATGTATAGTGAAATATCCGGCTTGGATAATAGGCATTTGTTGATATCCGGGCACAGTTGTTTCCAATCGGTTACCCATTCGAAGGATTGAAAAATGGACCAAATTTTCAGCCAACCCAACTGGTTGATATGTAAGTACCCTAAATAGTCCTATTACTGTGGATGGAAAATTAGTATGGAAATAGTTAGCGTGAGCCACACTAATTTTCTAGGAAACAATTAATGTGGCCCGTGCTAATTTTCTACTAGAAATTTAGTGTGGCTTGATAATTAATGTGGCCCACACTAATTCTCATTATCAAGATTAGCATGGGCTCTAGAAAATTATTGTGGCCCACAATAATAGGACTTTTTAGTGCAAATGTTGGTTCTCCCCGTTCATCTGTTCATTGTCAAGGTGTAAGGAAACCCTCTCATTAGAAATCACTTTGGCTTTATTATTTGGATTCTATGAGTTGTTGAGACCCTCGAAGTATGAATAACTGCACTTGTGATATATTTCTTTAATATCCTTTGATTACATATCCACCTTGGAATGGGCTCGGGGCCTTTGTCTTCCTAGAATGCTACATCACTGATAAATACTAGAGTAAAAAATCATTCCAAAAGTAACCACACATTAATGGCAAAGTATCAAGCAAACATTTTTCACGCAAATCAACAAATGAATACAACATATGCATGACAAGTAAAGGCACAAGATTACATTTGGAAACATAAACCTTTGTATTCATAATAACAAACACTAGCCACTCTAAAAGAGTATGATCAAGCCACTTCACATTTACAACATACAAAAACTCATTCAAAGTCTTTAAAAGAAGCTCCCTAAGAGTGTCCAATACTCCTACTACCAAGATGAAAGTGAAAACTTCCAAGACCGCACTACATGCAATCTTTGGGGACATTCATCAAGCATATTGGGTGCAAGCATGGTAAAGTGGACCAAAAAAGTGCTCCGATATACCAAAACCATCATTTTTTGGGTCAAAGGCCTAAAAGTAGTAGCAAAGCGTTATTTAAATTGGATTTTTTTTATGATGACCTCTATTGTTGTGTTAAATACTCAAAGATAGAATATTAAGTTGACATCTTCAATACTTCGCATCAAAAGTGATGCTCAAAAGCAAATGGTTGAGTCTGGTTTGGACGTAGATTTCATGATCTTAATTATTTTGAAGTTGGGATTTTTTTATATTCCTCGGGGGGGGGGGGGGGGTCACTCCCTCTTGTGTTATGTAACCATGTGCGTACAAAGGGTATTTTTATGGGGGCTATTTACCTCCTCATTTGGAGTTTAGGGAACCCTTTAAGTAGAAAAAAGCAACTTCACCAAATATTCAGCACCCTATAGGTAATTATAAAAGAAAACCTATACTATTTCAAATGATCCTAAATTACTTTAAATTTTTTATTTACTCGTTCCTATGAAGGCAAAACTTAAGACTCCAACATGGCATGGCGTATATCCACACTGCTATATACTGGTGAAAGAAGAGTGTACACATCATAACCCAGTTGTTCAATTTTCATCCATTTTGCATGTATTATATGTGAATATACTCATTCTATTTTTAAAATCCCTTTATTCTTTTTGTCATACTAATTTCTTTCTACCTCAAACCTAAAATGGGGGTTTTCCCCTTATGAAGATGTGATCTAGCCCAGGGCATCACTTTTGAGATGTTCTCACTTTGTGGAAATCGCCATTTGTATTGCTTAGCAAATCTGGTTTATTCCCTCTCCCAATCCATATGCAACACTTTTGGTCAAAGTGATCTCCAAACCTTTGATTTTTAATCTGGCTGTGCACTGGTGATTTGAAGCTCTAAAAATAGAAATGAAAATATTTTGTGACTATTCCATGATTTTTTATCTCTTAAAACCATGAAAATTGGGTGAGATTGTCAACTTTTGGATGAATGTATATAAACTTGGATGAAGAAATAATTATATATATATATATATATATATATATATATATATATATATATATATATATATATATATATATATATATATATATATATATATATATATATATTCATGCATTTAAAGCATTGACACTCCAATAGTTGCAACTAATGCTCCTTTCTTCAAATCTTGTATAAAAATCATTGCTCCAAACTTATTGCACACTCAAAATCTCCACAATTGGTGTCATTATGGACACTTTCTGTTAAATTGGCACGTCATGTAAACCCACATTTCCTACTAGTGAAGTTTATCCATGTACCAATTGCTAACCTTTATTATAAACAAGGTGTCATCCACATATTGGGAAAGCAACTTGCTCAACACTGGAATTCGGGAGAGAAATACATTGGATATGGCCAACGTTAACCATTTCTTTTATCACATCGTTGATCGCATCCACTACCATGACGTATATAGGAGGAGGAAATAGACAACCTTGAGCCCCCCCCCCTTCATTTCCCTCTGTAGTTTTTACCATGCAAAGCCCGTTCACCAAACCCAACCCATGCCCGTGTGGCCATGGGGGGGGGGCACCACCACTAGGTCATTATTTATAGATTAGATTTGGGCTAGTCAATTTCCTTGGACTCTTTGAGGGTGATCCAATCATGGGACCCAATTGGCTACAATGGAAGCCATGTTAACACTACACGACATCTAAAATCAGGTTGTGACCTAAAATGGGTTGCTTAGGCATTCAAGGGTTATAGAAAAAGAGAAGTTTCCCTTTGACCTTTTTATAACTTTTGCATCTTAGCTTTGATTATGAAACTTGAAATGGTAATATTCGTGAGTCGTAATTGCATAAAGTGTCAACAATTGGGTGCAACATGCATAGAATAAGCGAAAGTGAAAAGCCACTAATCACATGCAACATAAAGTGCAAAATACCATCACTTTGGCCAATCATACTGGTGGTGAAAGAAGGATGTAAAAATGTTTTCAAATAAGAACACCAACTTTGGCCAATAGTTTACACTTCCTCAACGAGGCAATGTAAGAAGTGTTCAATACCTTCATTTGATACAAAACTCACACACTATAAGATTGATTCTGTGGCGGTTTTCACCTAACAATCCAACATTCGTGGATCCCCTTTATATCACACCAAAATATGAAATGGTGAAATGCACTTTGATGATTTATAGAGGACCACAAAAAATTAAAAAATTAAAAAATTAAATTGGATGGGAATGTTTCTAACCCATTATTTGCTGACCTAGGTTAATTTTCTTTAAATATTTCAAAATGTTCAAAATCCCAAAATCTACAAAACCCTTGGGGGTGTCACTTTAAGAACATGCTTACGTTAAGATAGATTCACGAAGAGCTCTATCAATCTTGGGTAAGTATTCTGCACAACAAGTAACTTTGTTTGGAGGAGGTGAGCCCAGTATACCAATATTGGTATCTAATGTCACTTACTCTTTAAAATCGCGTAGTGCTATAACTGTTTATTATAGTTCTCAAATTTTTTTAGCAACAAATGTCAAATTGGTTGTTTAGACATTAAAAAATGTTAACAAATTTACTTGGTAGAAACTTACATTGACCGTGAAAGTTACATGGCATTGTGTAACTTGGAATAGTAAATGACACCAAATATCATAAACGATGTCGTGGCCAATTTTAGATGCGCTAATAAGTTATTGAATGCCATGCTATCAGACATAAATCACCACCTTCCAAAATGAGAGTTAAATTTGGTTTCTCTAGGCCAAGTTTCTCAAACAACTCAGGACCACTTCAAACATGAGACTGAGAGCCCGTGACCATTACACTTCAAGCACTCTCATTGGTGGAAAAGGTCCAAGTTCACTTCACACTACGCTTGAGGGACCAACGGAGTATGTGAATGCAAGATGGATGTAAAGTCTATATGGATTCCTACATGCCATCAAATGGATCATGTTTCATGGTCACTTGGACTATTTTCAAAAACCATCTCTTGGAGGTAGGCCTAACACAAACCAAGGAGACCATGGCACTCCGAATGCTCACAACCATTGATTTATTCTATTTTATCATGTGTGAGGACCCGCATGAATAGAAATTCATTGAAATAGCATTTGGTTGAGAGCCCGGTCACATATGGCTTCACACCACACTTGAGGATCCGTGACCACACTACATGATTTTGGAGGTGTGTTGGGGTGGCCTTTGGACACTTTCTTTTGGGCTGTCACAATTTCACGGTCACGGCTCTTGGCTCGTATGTGAAGTGGCCCTCAGGTTTCTGGCTTGCCTACTCGAATGCTTCTGTGCCGTCGCCACTCAAAATCATACTTCCCCGTCCCTGCAGGCCACCAGATTGAGACTTTGGCCTCTGTTGCTATTTTCTTTTTTTGTCATTTGTTTTTCCATAACATTATTGAATGAATGTGGGAAATAGCATGGAATATTCCGCAGAATACTGTCAGTCCCCCAAAACGCTGATATGGATATGAATAATGTTATGTCAACTCTTTCCAGTGTTATTATAATTGTAAAGCAAATGCTTCTGTGTGAGTGTCTGGGGGGATTTGTTGGCATAATCCTAGTGTTTCCAAGTCCAATTGGTTACATGCTGTGTTCTTTTGGGTTTTCCCTTATGAATTTCGGGTATATTCCATATATTCCTCTAAAATGATGAGTAATTTTCCTAAGATCTCTAACCTCAACCGGTTATTTCTCAAACTCAACCAATTCATCTATAACTATACTAAATTTGTCTTATTAGTGTGGGTTATCATTTGGAGTTATGAGTTGCTATAACACTTTATCAACATTATCTTTTTTACCATGTAAGTTATATCATGTTCTTTGATGTGCAAAGTAACTATTTATGTTATGTTACAGGGGTAAAAAATGATACTCTCGGCAAAATGTTGTAGCAATGTGTGATCCATTCATTGTTTTGCATCACAAGACCCAACTTCTTCACATGCTCATCAATTCAATCACAACAAAATTATCCAGATATAATAGGGGGTCAACCACCTTGGGTATCAACATCTACACTTGGTACACCTATTAATGCGGTTTACCATTTGAAGTTACACGTTGCTACAACTTCTCACTATGAGTATCATTTTGTAACAAAGAAGAAATATTATGTTTCTTGATGTGCATGTTATTTATTTATGTTATACGGAGAAAAACAAAATGATACAACTGGTAAAAACTCATAGCACCTCATAACCCCAAGTGATAAGCCACAGCAATTTAGAAAGTGTAGCCGGAAAAGCTTTGCGAACCCTTAGTGGGTCTACTAGGGATTATGTAAAGGGATATGTTAGTGGTAATCCACACAACGCCGCACCACAACATATTGCCTAGCTCTTTTCTCCCCACCCGATAACAACCGCCCCGGGCTAGATCACATCTTCATTCAACTGGGCCCCGTCCCTCCCATGCCTCCTTCACTGCTCGGTCTTTTTGCCCACACCTGCGTGGGAACTCTTCCCCGTTGGGAACCAACGGTCACTTAAGCCATTAATCCCCTTTGGCATATGAAGGAACTCCATCAATTAACTTGGGAATAATGAAAGTGATGTCAACTTGAATATTTGTAATTTTGACCGGATATTGTCACATTGGTTCCCAACGAGGAAGAGTTCCCACGCAGGTGCAGGCAGGAAGACCGGGCAGTGAAGGAGGCGTGGGATGGGCGGGGCCTAGCTGAATGAAGATGTGATCTAGCCCATGGCATAACAACCTGGTGCACAGGTTCCCGGTTTTGATTAGACCAATGTTTTGATTGTGAGACTCCTCCTTCCCACATGATTCTAATAGCAATTAACTCAAATGCAAACTCCAAAGTGCTCAAGAATATAGACCTCCCACTATTTGCTCCCGTGTCTATGCTAGGCTTATGACATGGGACAATCATATGCTAACTTGTATAAATGAAACTATGCTCTAAACCTGAGAATAAAATAAAATAAAATAAAATGGACTTCGGCAGTTTTATTGTCCATAATATTAATCAACCATGTGGGTCGGTTCCATGTCTGTGGAATATGTTGATTATATTTTGTGACACCCCCCCCCAACAACAACAACAAAAACAAAACAAAACAAAAACATTCATTTACTATTCATACATTCAGGCTGACACTTGGAAATTTGGGTGGAGTTACACTCCCGGCATTATTCACAAAAACATTGTTCATCCCGGTATTATTCATTGAAAATGCTATTCATAACAACACCGTTATTGAAAATACCGACACAATATTTAGCGAGGAGTAGGTATGGGTGGTTTCTATGGGATGTGGGGTTGCATATATGATTACGTATGTCATATATGTTGTTTAGGTTGTTTGTAAAGAGATACATATCTTTTGTGTAATGGTAGGGCATGTTGGAGGGCTAGGACGATGGTAAATAGTTTAGGTATCATGGGAGTTCTTTTGCAATGTGAGTGTCATTATGTGCATAGTATACTTTGAAGCAAGTATAGTTGCCCATCCATCCCCTCGAGGGTGGGGGGTAAAGGATCCATCTATGTAGAAGGTGTTGTAAGGCTTAAATTGTCTTGGTTGGATTATGGTGAGGTGTGTTGGAAGGGGTAGAGGGGTTGGGGGGTAGTGTGAGCAACCCAAACCGTGAGCGGTTTGAATTACGGCTCACTGCCTAGTTAAGGAACGAAAATAATTGTTAGGAGTTAGATTAATATCGATTAGTTAGTATTATTAGATGATTAGGTAATACTTGGAAATCCAAAAGGCGTGTGCGAATGAAGGCAAAGGCCATTGGATCAAGAGGATGGCGAATGAAGACCGTTGGATGTAGGGTTTAGAAGAAGGATAGGTAGTAGGGGGTCGGCTGTAAATGCTAGCCGTTAGATTTATAGCTAGATAAGGTATTTAGGTTATTAGGTACGGCTAGATTTACAACTAGTAGGCCTTGTGGTGGAAGGGGGTGGTTCGCAAAAGTTAGCGCCGGGCTCATTCTCACTTTCTTTCTCGGTTAGGACTTTCTTTTTCTCTCCCCCCCCCCTTTTATGTAGATAGCAGCGCTCCTTATGGGCGCTTCCATTCTTATAATGCTAGCAAAGCTAATGTTGAATAAAAGAGTTTGTAAACCATGTTGGAGAATTGTTGTATAAATATGTGGCTGCTGGAGTGAATTGTTGTTGGATATGTGGATGCTGGAGTGAATTGTTGTATGGATGTGTAGTTGCTAGAGTGAAGGCCACAACCATTTGTTGTTTCATATTTTGCAAGTTGTGTTGCTGGTTGTATTTCTTCTAGTTGTGGTCATTCAGGTTGTAGTGCTTCTAGTTGTAGAGATAGAGTTAGTAGTTAGAGATAAAGTTAGTGATAAAGTTAGTGACTAAAGCTCTAGTTTTAGTTTTAATTGGAGTATTGGTTAGGAGGGTGGCAAAGGGTCACCCATTTAAGTACTATTCATCGGAAGAGTGGCTGAACCCTCAATCCTTTCACCACTCGGCCAACCCAACCAAGGGTGGTTGGTGTGGAAATTGGTGAAAGTTAGTTACCTTGAGCCAACCTCTCCATTGCGGTAGCAAATACTAGGTATGATGGACGCATTTTAGATGAAGTTAGAATAATTTAGGTTGGATGAAGAGCAATTTTGTGAGGGATGAAATGATGAACTTAGAGTGGTTCCATGGATAAAAAATGGTCGGACGAATGTGATGGATTTGGATGATTATAGGAAATAGAAGATCATTGTTTGGAGGCACTAGAGTAGTGCACCCATCTGGCCAATCTTGTGGGTTGTTACTTCGATTGGAGTAACAATAATCACCACATGTAGCATAGTAGTGGGTATAATTGGGATGTGGAACCATTTGGTGTTTATATTGACCGTGGGGTTAATGGTGTTATATGAAGGGTTTTAAATATTAGTGGAATAAAAATTTAAGGTATCAATTGGGAGTTGTAGTTTGGAAATAAAGGTTGTGGGGACTGGGGTGATGTGTTTATGATTGATGCATATGATGGAGGTTATTGCATATTCATCATATTTATAATATTGTGAAAAGCCGATGTTTGGACTATAATCCATAATGATTGGGGGGAAGGTGAAATGGTATGTGTATCTGGGAAGGAGTTGAATTGTGTGTGGGGTTTTTCAAATCGTGATGTTGTGTAATGATTATGGAGAGGTTAGAGTGGTTGGCTTGTGTGGCCATACGTGCCCAATGTATGGCTTCAATTTTGGATTGGTGGTATGGTGGATGAGCATACCCCGATCCTTCCCATTTGTAGGAGAGTGCAAGGCCTACTCATCCGAATAGGATGTCTCTTGGACGTGGTGAATGATTTTGTCTAAGTTCCATTGGGCATGTGAGGGGGGATAAGCAGTATGAGTAGGTGATGTTAAATGTCTCAATTATAATTTTCATGATGCTTGTGTGGAGGTGATGTTGGCTATAGTTTGGAACAATATTTTTTGGTTTGTTCCTCAAGAGCAGGGAGATGTACCGTAGTACCATAGCAGGTTCGTCCTAAAATAATTCTAAAAATAAAAAAACGTACAAATTAGAAAATTTTGAAGACAAAAAACGAAAATAGAATAAATTAGTTTTTGAAATATTTTGCTATTTCTAAGCTATTTAGGGTCATTTTTACTTATTTTTTTGCTAAAAAACGAAAATTGAGAAATTCAGTTTTTGAGAGGCGAACCTTATTTTTTCAAAAAAATTAAATATTCGTTCGCCAGGTGGCGAACCTGCTATGGTGTTACGGTATCGGTTTATTAACCATAAGATTTATGTTTCAAAATGTTGTGTGGATGGTTGGACTTGTGGTTGTGTTGATGGGGGTTGGGTGAATCTGTCCCATAGCCATTGTTATCGGTTATTGGATATCGTGGTGATGTACCCACGGGTGTGATTATGTATGTGTGTGCATGATGGGATGAGTTACCAATTAAGTAAGATCTCAAACATGGGGTCCAAATGCATTTTATTCTATAGTTGAGATCTAATGCAAGAAAGGCATGGGCGGGAGTTCAAGCGGGATAGATAAGATTTCAATAGAACGGCAAAGATCAAAGGTTAGTGAAACACCTAGGATGAACCTCATATTCATGTACCTCAAAGACACTGGACTCTTGGAACATAAACATTTAGGTTTAGCATAACAAACCCAATTAATACCCAAATCAACATTCATTTGATGTCCTTTTTCAAAAAGCCCTCAATGGATATTTAAATTGCACATAAATCACAAAATCGGTATCCCTTCACACCAAAAAAAACATAGAAGCACATTCCATTCTTAATATACTACTTGGGAATTAATTTTCATGTCATTTGCATAAAACAATATGTTTCTTTTCATTCTTTTTTCTAACTAACTCAACATTTTGACAGTTCTTAGGCACACAACAAAAGGACTGAACAAGAATCTTTTAACAACTCCAATAGACAACTATTACCAATATTTTGTAACCTAATAAGTTATTCTATCTCTAGGTGTGGGAATAATGATCAATTTATCATATCATATTGAAATACGATTAGTCAAAATTAGAAAGAATATTCCTTTCGCGCTTGGACAACCCTTTCATGCGCTCCAATCATAAATGGACCCAAATGATAGCAACATATCCAAACTCTTAGGCTCAACATGTACTTATTGTGTAAGATTTCAGTGTGGTGGATTTGGGTGGGGTATTGGTTTTAGCTCCCTCTACCTTAAGACACGTGCACCTCATAATAAACATAATAAACACAATAAACATCGCAATTCTTCAACAAATGCCTAAGTTGTGATTATCATCACACTTGAGGAGGAGCACCAATTCCGACACCTCCTTTTCCACCAAAAGTGAGGAATTGTGTACTTAATCACGAACATAAACTGTATCATTCTAAGGACTAAAAAAACACAACTCGTTGGTTAAAGAGACAAAATGTCAACAATCAAGACTATCTACTTTTTTTGGGGGGGGGAGATGTGATTAGGAAGGGTCAAATGAAGTTTGTGAATTTGAACATTTCTATAGAAAATAAATTTATTCCAATTCATGTGATCTGAATGTTGTTAAGCTCTTAACATAATTGCTAGTCCAAATAAAATACCGAAAACTTTTAATCAATTAGGTTAGGGACCGCAATTCTCAAAGTGTTTGTGATAGACGCTTCTATTTTATTTTATTTTTAGTTTTTGAGGCATAAGGCCAACAAGCCAATGCCAAAATGAATTGACAACCAAAAAAACCCACTTAGAAGGGAGGCAGAACCCCGCAAGTGCGACACACTGCTTCGACCGCAATGAACAGGGAGAACCAACCGCTAGTTACAGATGAACCGGTTGAGTTTGAGAAACAACCGGTGGAAGTGCAAGACTTCAGGACAATTACCGGTCCATTTAGGGGAATCTATGGAATATACCCCAATCAATACATGAAAACTGAAAGATCACAACATGTAACCAGTTGGACTTGGAAACAGTGTGTATGTTTGACAAATTTCATTTGATGTTCAACTTCAAATTCAAAGTGTCATGTGATGTTTTCAAAAACAAAAAATGAATGTCAATTGACATCTACATTTTCATCTAAAATGTCACCTCAATGTCACATGCCCAATAGTACGTGTCATTTCAATTTCTAAAGTGTCAATTGATGTGTGGTTTTTTTCTTCACAAATCACACTACATGTCAATATCTAAATCGTGCGTGTCAATTGACGTGCATTTTATTTGTGTGTCAAATGTCAAAAACTTGCAAAAACTTTGTCAAAAAGATGCACTGCTTGGAAACACTAGGGTTTTGACCAATGTTGGACTGGTATTACTATTTTATGATACCAGTGGGGTCCTGGTATGCATTGACTTTGTAGCTCACTATTAGGCCTTGGCAAGGTACTAGGGGGGTCATGAAATGTAGATCCTGGTATAATATTAAACATGCAAGAATTATGGCTCTGCAATGGTATCAAATACCAGTTCGAGTGCGTTGCTGATAACATCCAAGGCTAAACAATGGTATGTTATAAAAATTTCAAGCTCCAGTTGGCGATGGAATAAAATGTCTCAAAAAAAGCAAAAATGCATCTTGAACTAATTATACTCACGAAAGTTAAAGACACCTGAACCTGAACTTGAACTTGAACCTGCCCCTGTACCTTCTCCTTCTCCGTCTTTTTTCTTCTAAAAGGGTACCTAAAAGGGAATGTACAATGGTTATGGGAAGTGCTTGGTTTTGTAAGGCCGCCAATATCTTACATCCCTATCTGCTTAACTACAACCTTCGAATGCAACCCTAAGAAAGTGAGGAACAATACTGTGGAGAAACGATGTGACCATGTGCACAAGAATGGTCTTAGTATTGCATTCTAAACCCCTCCTTGGTATTGGTATGTTCATAAATATCTCATGCCCATGATGCACAGGTATGAGCTAGTGTATTGTCCCCTTTGATACCAGTTGGGTATGGTCTGCGATACCCTACTTGATACCAGTGCTTATACCAAGCCCTAACATATATACCGGTCCAACACTGGTTTTGACCAATAGTGCCCAAAATCATCCCCGGACTCTGTTCTACCGTATAAAAGAATCCAGTCGTGTGAAGGACAGTAGAGTGTGCTGTGTGGCATCAATATATATACACCACCAACTCTATCCTCCTAGTCCTGAATGCTGCAGCAGCATTCGCCTCAGCTGCTGAGATTCGTGTATTTGTGCTTTGAACTCAATTTCTTCCATCATTCCATGTTCCCCAAAAAGCTTGGCAAGTCGGGGAATAATGTACATAGGCCTCAGAAAGGTGGAGTTTGTGAGCATATTATTATCCCAGGAATCGAAGGGCTACAGCTTCATAGAAGTGCCTAGTAGGCAAACTTGTCAGCAAGCCAGAAACCAGATGACGAACGTATGTCGTAGTCTGTAGCCTTCGAATTCCTGTGTTTAGCTGATTTGACTCCGGACTCCATCATGGCATCAAAGACCCAAAATTGTTTGTCTATATTCTACATTGTTTCCGGTAATTTTGTGTCACTTAGTGTTTCGTGTTACATAGTGCTAGAATTCTTTATTTAGCGAGTTGTTATCAAGTAAAGTCTTTTTTTTATGTTCTAGAATGTCTAATCTATCTAAACGTACTCTGTTTGTCAAATATAGTGCACTTTGTTCAAACTTATAGGCTTGACATAATTTGAAATGAAATGAAATAGTAAGTGATACTAAGGGTGCGTTTACATGAAAGCCATTAGGCCATGGCTCATGAGAATCTTTGAATTCTCATTGGATCCGAGTGTCATAGGCCCCTACTTTAGGTATAGATGAGGGTAGTTTTGGACTATAGTCCATAATATCTTCATTGGATGAAAATCTACATGAGATCCCACATGGCAAGTATGGATAATATCGCCGGGATTGTAGGGAGTTTTTTTGAGACAACTCTTGAAGGTTGGCATGATGGAATTTACAACAGGAATTTGAGTTTGCATTAAGGTCTTGTGCCCTCCAAAAGACTTTGGGGTGTAGTCCATGGACTTCTTTATGGTCTCTTCCAAAAAGTGAGGTACCATGGAGAGACAAATCAGACAAACAACAATTCAAAATCAAATAATTCGCAACAAATTTTGGCAAGACCTTACATATGTAATAGGATACATCTTAAGGCCAATTCACATGGGATCCCAAGTCCCACTCATGACAACAAGTCTCAACATGGAAGCCAAGTGCCAATTTTTGGGCTTGAGGAAACCATTAAAGTATGGTTTATATCCATTGAAGTTGGATCTTGAATATTTTATGCAAAAATAATCTTGGGACATGTGTGACAAGTTGTGTCTAACATCTTGCTCGACCCAACTCTCAACACAACTCCCGAGCCTCACCTCCAAAATGTGTTGCTATGTAGGCATCCATGTCATACTTGGGACTTAGGACTTGGAACCTTGTGTGAAATGATAACTTGTAAGTCCCAACTTCCATGCTCTCATGACTGAGATTGCATGATTGATCTTAAGTGAATTGGGACTTAGGATTTGGGACCCCGTGTAAACTAGCCCATATTTCATTTTTGTTTGCAATAAAATAGATTTTTTTAAAATTAACAAACTGTTCTTGATACCCCTTGGGTCCTGCGGAGGGGAAGATTATAAATTTACAATAAAATAAAAATAAAAAATCGACAAAATGTTGTAGCTTATATCTTAAGTCTTCAAGAAAGGACCGACATGCTGAACGATGTGGCCACAAAATCAAGTCATTTATTGTGGATGAAAGAACTCTTAGGGAAAAACCCATATATATATATATACGTATATAATATAATTTTTTGAAAAATAAATCCCTAAATTGGGGTCAAAGAACTCAAATTATGCTGATGACCAAAAATTGGGATGAATAAGCAACCAATTACAAGGTGCATGTTTTTATTATTATCCCTTCTTAGGTGTAGGAAACCAAACCTACATTTTCTTCTTTTATTTTATCTCTAAAGGGCGAGTTGGATGTTTTTGTCTAAGGTAGTCACTTTTGTGTGACAATACTAGCGTACACACTTACATTATAATATTTTGATTTTGGATATGATATTATCATCAACAACTTAACCCAAAAGTCTTGATAAATCTTAGCAAGGGACGAATTTGCTTATGACAACCCCCCATTTGGGGAACTCCTTCCTACCCGGGTCCCAAATATTGCGGAAATATCTCAAAACTTTGTGGTACAAGGTAATAGCCCTTCCCATGGTAATGCCAAAATAAAGACCTTGGTATTCTATTCTCCATCAAAGATTAAGTTGTAGATTATCCTCTAAAACTGATGGAGAGAGGTACATTGCCTTCCTCACCATCACCTTCCAAGATTGAGTGATGTGGTACCAAACTTTGGATCCACCTCTGGTAGAGAAATTGGAGGAGAATAGTCAAAGCAAGGAGGGACCCCACGAACCATGATATGAAGGTTGCAGCTACGCAATGTGATACCTAAGGATAACTTGTAGGTTCGACTAGCCAAGAAGTAGTGCTTGAATAATCCATTTTCTCATAAGGCTCTCATAGCATCTTTTGGTGAAGTAAGACTAAGGCCACCGGCCTTCTTTGGTATCGTGCAATCATCCCAACATACCCGTGTTGGGTTGTGCTTTCTGAATGCGACCATAAGTAGTTGTGAAGGAGGGCTTTGATTTTACCCAAAACTCTCTTGGAACTAGTCCACACCGCAAATGCAAGTACCAGAGGGATGACATCAAGACCTAATTCACAATGATTATACGCCTTGCTAGTGATAAGTTCATAGAGCTCCAATACTTGAGTTTGCCCTTGACTATATCTACCAAAAATTGATCAACATCTTGCACTTCTGGTTGTAGACCAAAAGGCGTACCAAGTAGTTTCAACAAGTCTCCGTTCTCGGCCCACTTCCAGTGGTATTTCTATATCCATCTTGGCGGCACTCCTCGGCCACACCA
Organism: Polytrichum formosum; assembly: GCA_964035585.1. Lineage (NCBI taxonomy): Eukaryota > Viridiplantae > Streptophyta > Polytrichopsida > Polytrichales > Polytrichaceae > Polytrichum > Polytrichum formosum. The sequence goes on along the minus strand of OZ037938.1, from coordinate 50,321,753 downwards.
ATAGGCAACGCTCTTATGCCAATTAATCTCTAAGCCAAAGGCAATTCCAAATTTATGCAAGATCCCAACAAGGTTGTCAACGCTAGTCTCTTCCGCCCTCACCGTGAATGACGTGTCATCAACATATTGGCTAATAAGTTGTTGGGAGTTACTTTGGGGAAGGACAATGCCTTTAAGATTGCCAAGTCTAAATGCATTTTTAACTGCCGCATTGAGTGCCTTTGCCGTAATAATGCACAAATATGGAGGTAAAGGGCAGCCACCCGGGGAGGTCACTCCATTGTCAAGTTGAACACCACGTGCGTTAAGACAAAATCTACTTTTTCTAAAGGGCATCACCGAAATGGGTCAAAATTTTATCAAATTTTTTCATGAGTAGATATACACGGTATCTATCACATAGTAAAAAATGGTAACCAAATTTGATGATCGTACAAAACATATTGTTTCTAACTAGAATGACGCAAAATTGAACTAAAAAAATTACTACAAAAATGAAGATGACTAAAAATTTCATAAAAATATACAAAAGATACTATCAATGGTTATGTATATGTAGAAAAAATATCATAATTTTTAAAATAATCTATGGCATGTAATATAGGGGTAGCAAACTCTTAACGCACGTGGTGTTCAACTTGACAATGGAGTGACCTCCCCGAGGGCAGCCATGGCGGACTCCTCTATGGAGTTCAAAGGGCTCAGTCACTTGGTTGTTAATGTCTTGGAACATATGCATCTTGGAACAACAACCTAAACATCTTAATAAAGGACCCTAACTATCTCAACACTAATGTTATTTATATAATTCCCATATCTCCTATGAAATTCTTTAGGTCATGGAGCACATTTTAAAATCTTACTCATGTTGATGATAACCTCTCCTTGTCAATTGTGAGTGAAGTATCGGTATGATACTTTGTGGTTGGCAAATATAGGAGGGCACTTCAATTTCTTGTTGCAATCAAAATCATGTATCTAATATCTTGTCAACTTGTAAAATCTTGTTTATGTGTAAATGACAACTTAGGTTACAATGACAAGGTGCAAGATGGGTTTCGACAAACTATGTGTGTGAATTTGTACGTTTGGATTTGTCCAACCACCAAAAAGATAGTGGCTGGATGTTTTGATATTGTGTTAGTGGACACAATCGGAGATATTCATTTGCTTGAGCTAAATGAGAAGGCCTTGGATCTGACATTGCATAATACATCTCTAATTTGACTTGAAACCCCAATGCTTTTAACTAGTCATTTTACCCCTAAATTCTTTCATATGAGTGCATATAGAGTAATATCATGAAACATGATATGTCATTGTTATTATGTAAATGATTATTCAAAGTGAACATGTAGAGGACAATTTTCACTTCCCCACCCCCCCTGATACATGTCAAATAAACAATTTATAGACGGTCTCAATATCCAAATTTGAATTAATAAATCTTTGACGATACACACCATAAATTCTAAATAAATATGCCAATATCATTTGCTACCCATCATATATCTTTGTCAATGGTTGAGTGGAGCATCACAGAGCCATCAAACTCTACAATAGTTATCAGCATTACCACCCTCCTCAGTAGGTGTTGTGAACAATCACTCTGAGAACGCAGGGGGCTGCATACAAGTTCACCTGGCACCGAACCAATCTAGAGCAATGATCGGGGAGAACCGGCAATTAGTTACAAATGAACTGGTTGAGTTTGAGAAATAACCGGTTGAAGTTCAAGATTGTAGGAAAATTACCGATCATTTTAGAGGAATTTATAGAATATATCCCAATTTAATAAAGGAAAACCGGAGGATGTCAACATGTTACCGGTTGGACTTGCAAACACTAGGATCTCAATTGATTATGCCCAAAAATCTCCCCGATCACTGATCTAGAGTATGAAAGGCGGTGGATAAGTTACTTAATGAGAGACCTCGGTTGCCCAGTTCCTTCAACACTTGAAGGAGTTTCCACTTTGGAACCAGTGTCCAGGGAGAGTTTTGGGCACAATCGGTCAAAATTCTAGTGTTTCCAAGTCCAACCAGTTACATGTACACTATAAAGGATATTTAGTGTTTGATACACTAAATACGAATGCATACACCAAATGTCAATAACCCTATGAAAGTAAGTAACATTAAATGTAAACTCAAACACTATAGTAATATGTGGAAGTTACATGTTTGAATTTAGTGTTAGTAAGGATATGAAAAAAAAAAAAACTTTGACTTTGGCAGACGAGGGATCAGCTAGCATGAAGGTGGGGCGCCATCCCTAAATCGCAAGTCTAGTGAAATCCACGCTTCACAAGAAGGGAAGTGGCAGTAGGGAAAGTAACGGCACATTTATGTCTAACACTAATTGTCAATGAATTGAAAATTAGTGTTGAACAGGGTAGGATGGTAACAACATTAAATATAATCAAACACTAAATATCCTGTTTAGCGTAGCGACCTTTCGGTTTCTCTGTACCAGTTTGAGGTATATTCCATAAATTCCATGGTCAGTAATTTTCCCAAAGTCTTGACCTTCAACCGGTAATTTCTCAAACTCAACCAGTTCTCCCCGTTCATTGTTTGGAGCCCACTATTGTGAGCAAAAGTGCCGTGCATCATAAAACACGAGTGCCAATGTGGAGACAAAATTCCAGTTGGTGACAACTAAGATGCTGGTTATGGTCAATAATTTCAGGGGTTATTAGGGACGCACTTTATTAGCCTACGCTCCGGAATAGCAAGCCTCCTGGGCTGTGATTTGGAACATCCCCCTATTTGGGGAAGCATCAAAGGTTCTCAAAAATTAGTTTACTACTAAAGAACCAGAACTTGTCCACTGCACACCACTTCTAATGCCACAATTGAGGACTGATTAACTATTTTGGAACCTTATTAGCATGACCAATTGTGGGCGTAAAGTTTAGTGACGCCCACTATAGGGGAGGGTGAAAAGTCATAGAAACATGGAATATCTAGGATGAGAGTTTTATTTAATAGTAGATTTGACCTCCAAATCATAACATTATTCAGATCCATAACATTGTTCTGTGGGACTGACAGTATTCCACGGAATATTCCCTGATATTTCAACATTCAGCCTGAATATTCTTGAATATTCAGATTGATATATGGGAATATCTAAATAATGTTATGATTGGGAGGAAGGAGTCCCCAAGTTTTTACAATGCGGCCAATTGAAATGAATTAACAACAAGCATCTTTGCTACGAGAGGCTTTGTTCTGTCTAATATTGACCCTATGTTCCACTCTACATCCACATACCTCTGCTCGTCTATAACTCCCTTCCCGTATGCCTTATCTTAAAAGTGAAAATTAACTTAGGTTTTATATTTCACCTCTCTTCTCTTCTATTCTATTCTATTCTACTCTTCTACATTCACCCTACGTTTCAGTCTCCGCTCCTTAAACCCAATCAAGTTGGTGTTCTCACAATGCCTCTATTTTAAGTTTGAGATAGAGCTAACAAACCAAGAGCTCTGCTCTAAAATAAAAAGGTGATACGAACGAAAGGCTCTACCCATTGGATGAATTGATCTTTTTGGAAGTACTTTGATCTCTCCTTGTCTATAGCTCCCCCCATGCCTAATGGTAAGTGTGGGAGTTAACTTAGGTTCTAGATAGCTCTATCTAGCTTCTTACATTAATCCTTAGTTATCTAAAGCTAAGTTATTTTCTCCTCACATGGTTTCCGTCTTCACTCTCAATGACTTTGTTTTTTTGTTTTTTTGTTAAAATAAAATAAAATTGGTTTGCCATGAGAATATTAGTATGAGATTTTAGCAACCATTAATGGGCTTTCATGATCTTCCTTGGTGATGTTATAATTTCTCAAAGTGAAAAAGTGTTGACTATTAGTACTTGTCACTAATTTACCATTTAGTGACTCTAAAATGTGGTGAAAAGGTAGGCAATATTTATTCAACAATATTTATTCAACCCTTAATCCTTAAATGCATAAGCTATTTTTGCTTTCATGGATTGGATAAAAACTATTGCGTCATGTAATGAAAGATAATCAAGTGTGGATATATTGTGACCACATCCATTTGTTTATATTGGTCAAGTTCTTCATGGCTTTCATGATGCAAATATATAAGAATTTTATTTTAAAATGTGGAGACTTTTTGTAATGAGCTATAGTGGGTGCTACAAGATAGAAATATCTTCATAATTGGGAAATCAAATTCATTGAAGTACTTTGACCTCTCTTTGTTTATAGATATCCCCATGTCTTATCTTTAGAGTGGGAGTTAACTTGGGTTCTAGATAGTTGTAGGTAGTTTCTTGAATGGATTTCTCGTTATCTAAAGTTAACGAGTTTATTGTATTTAGTGTCACTCATTGTTCAAAGTTACTCTAATGTTGTACTTGGAATGCAAATTTCAACGAAGTAAAGTTGTTCGTGTTCTATAATATTCAAACAACCTATTTGACTTTTGTGCGTAAAAATGAAACCTATAGCAAGAATAACATTGCCTAATTGCAAATAGTAAGTGACACTAAATACCATCAAAGGTGTAGTGATTTTCAAAAACTAATGGCTTGAGTCTTAGTGTTTTGACAACGTACCCATGGAGCATGCCATCTCATTTATTTAGTAATGGTGAAGGAACACGAAGCTTAGTAATGTTATCAAATGGGTTGATGACTCTACTAGATAACAACATTGTTTATGTTGTTCAATGCCACTTACTAGGTATTGAAACTAAGCAATGCTATAACGTTTTATTGGGCATTGTATTTCTAACCAGAAAGGCAAAATAGGTTGTTTGGACATTACTTGAGATGGAATTGCTTAGACTGTAACACAAGTAGATAGTCTTCAAAACTTTGAGAACTCCATTGGAAATTATGCCCCCCCCCCCGGCCCCAAATGTGAATATATCATGGAGTGGTCTTCAAGGCATGTTGCATGCTCTCTCATTCATCACTTAAGGTAGACATGCGTTATTCATATACATTTATCTCTACACCCACTTTTCATAGATTATGAAACGCGCAATTAATGCGAGATGATTAGCAAATCCAAATGGCATGCCTATAGTCATTTGCCTCATAGTTTGTGGAGCTATAGTTCCCCCCATCATGTTAACTATTGAGTCTAGAATGGTTAGCATATTTTGAGCACATAGTCCAATTTCTTCTAAAACACATGTTTTTTCGATGTCCGTTCTTACATCCACGCCTAGCCATACAACACTCAAATATAGGAGTCCAAGTTATTGTTGGATACATGCACATTAACCTCAATAATGAGATATCATTATAGTCCACTACTCGAGGCAAATGTTTTGGCAAAAAACGTGTTTATTTCCTTTGGCTTTTGGTAGGAACGACCCCCATTGTGACATTAATTTGCAAAGCTCTTCCAAAATATATAGCACTAAAATGTCTAACTACACTACACTACACTACACATATGATTTAGTGTGACCCAAATTATTTAGCATCAACCCACATAATTGATATTGCAACATTGGGTGGCTACCAAAGACCATGTAGATGAAGTCATGGAGGCCACTTGGATTAACTTGACAACGCAATGTTGAACAACAATAAATAAGATATATTGTGTAATGATGACTATTGCACTACGTCATTTGGGACGCCTTGCAGGATTACGGTAGGATTGAGTAGCAACGGACCCTTGTAGATTTAGAAAAGGCCCTGGATGTTGCCTACCAAGATGTTCTTAATGATTTCAATTTGACTTGGGGGGTCAAAAGTCTCATTGTGACCCGGAGTAACTTAGTGGTCACGTGGAAGGTTAGGCCCCAAATGTGCATTATTTCTTAATCTCCCCTTGGTTTTGCGTTGGTTCTTCTGAGGTGATTGTACTTTGGTTCCAATTTGCAATTGATTTTTTCAATTTGTGCCAAAAAAGAAAGAAAGACTACTGCACTAATTCCTTAAGATGGAAATTAATGTGGATCTTGTAAGAACCCTTACATAATCTCATGTGCTTCATTCCTTTTCTGTATGATTCTTCACATATGCTCCTCTTTTTTGTGGTTCGCTTCAATAACTCTTTCAATATAGTATTTTTCTAACAAAAGATATTCATTTATCTATCCTGTGCATCTTACAAGCGTTGTGGAAATGAAGGTGTAGAGATTTTTGTGGCAGCGACCACACTTTGTAGAATGATTGTTGATGTGAGGATTCATGCAATTATTGTGCGGATATTAACAAGTAACTCCACATCCTTAGTAGCTCTTCTAGCTACCCTATCCAACTCGGAGAGATTAATCTCTTCATCCGAAGAGTAATTTCCTTGCTCTCCTATTCCTACCTCCAACGGGGCATCCCCTCTCCTAGCCCTAGTAGTTACCGCTAGTGCAGGTGCTTCTTCAACCACACCCTTACCCTTCACTAACTCATATGTAATAGCATTGGTGTGAGGAGGCCATTGACTTTGCTCCTCTCCAATTCTCGTTGGGAGAGGAAGCATGTCATCACATGTGGCCTCCAACACTCCATCCATGAACCTAACATCTTGGGAGTTAGATGGTCCCGGATCCGTTGGAGGCGCTTGTCTCCCGTTACTACCATTAGGTGGAACTCCTTGTCTATTTTGTATTGGAATGTAACCGGTTGTAGTTTGCAAGCCCGCCGGTGGATGAAAAGTTTGCCTAGCATTACTATGGTCATAGTATAAGTTAGGTGGCCTAAGTTCATTGGCCGGTACTCCTTGTGGCCTAGCACCTCGCATATTATCCCTTGCTTGTTGTTGTGGATTAGCCACCGGGTAAGGGACATTAATTATTTTGTCCGGTTGGCGACACGTATCCGAGGGATGACTTCCTCCACAATTGCTACAATTAAACTCTTGACCTTCGGACCAACATTGTCCTTGAGCGTGCCACCTTCCACAAAAGGGATGAAATTCCTTCTTCTCTAAATTTTGGCCACCTTGCCCTCTAGGTTGTGGTCCTCTATTGCTTCCATTTCCATAGTGAGGTGGCGCTTGACCTCGTTGATTTTGTTGAGGTGGGTTACCGTTTCCTCTTTGGTCACGGTTTTGTCCACTTCTACAAAATTGACGCGTGTGGCCCGGTTGGCCACATTGGACACACCATAATCCGGAAGAATGCCTACCCGACTCAACCGGGGGTGGAGGCCCCGGTTGTTGACTCCGGATCATTAATGACATTTGATCCGTGAGGCTTTGCATTTGTTTTATCATAGCCTCTTGGAATCCTAGTTGGCTAGCACCTAGTCTTCTCTCAACCTCCTCCAAGTGTGGATCCGTTCTAGGGGCCGGTAGTGCCAAAAGAGGTGCCGGTTCCCTAACCGCTAAAGGTCGGGGCCCGGTGTCCACAATGGCATATGGAATTTGGTTCTCATACTTAGCGGGTTCTACCGCTACCACCCTAGGGCGTATGGGGATGAATTGTGGGATCAATTCATCCTCCCTTCTCCATAGCCTTTCGTGATCTTTATCCAAGTTTTCAATATCTCTAGCCGCACGCTTGGCATCCGCCAAGGTCAAGGGATTCCTTTCTAGAACACCCCTAATAGTTCCGGACTTAAAAAACCCTTGAATGAAAAATTGCTTTAGCGTGTCGTCGTTGAGCATGGTACCCACAAATCTAGTGCACACTAAATCAAACCTCCTAATGTAAGCCGAAATTTCTTCCTCCCTTCCTTGCTTCAATGACGACAATGCCCTTAATGCGGTACTTTGACCCACTTCCGGCCTAAATTCGTTAAGAAACTCCCTTTGTAATTGTTCCCATCCCCTAAAATGTCCCTCGGCATGATCCCGATACCATTCATAGGCTTCCCCCTCTAGAGTGGTAGGAAACCACACTAACCAATAACCCGGGTCGGTTATGAGGGAGCTAGCCAACCGTTCGATATACCGTTCCATGTGCCGAGAGGGGTCCTCATCCTTGGTCCCATAAAATTTAGGGAGATGAGATGGCATATCCATCGCCGCTAAATTTTGTGGAACCACAATTGGTAGGCCTCTTGGCCTAACCAATGGGTCTATTGGAGGTATAGGAGGTATGGGCGGAATTGGGGGTATGGGTGGTGGATCCATCCCCCGTTCCTCGGCCATGGTGACCGGTGAACTATTCAACAATCCCCTATCAACTTCTACCGGGAATTCTTCTCTAAGTGTGTAATTTTCCGAAGAAGTTTCACCACTCAATTTGGAGGGAGTGATCTCCTCTTCAAGTTGAGCTCCAAGTTCTAAGGTGTCTAGAATTGACCTAGTCCTAGGTTCGACGTTCAAACAACTCTCTATTCTAACATTATCTTGTTCTAATCTATCACTGATTTTAGAGGACCGCCTCTTTCGAGTAGATTTCTCTAGTCCTACTATCAAACTTGGTTTTTGTGAGCGAGTCCTACCTTGCATTCCATAAGAATCGATCGACCCTCACTTGACCACACATAATCCTAGCAATTCCCCTCTTAATATTTTCACTTGTCTTGGTGTGGTTATAATTTTTTTAGGAGGTGAGGAAAAGAACCTGCAAGCCCACTTAGGTGAAAGAATCCCAATAGGGGATAGGCATGTTCATGTTAATTTTTTGGTTAAGTCGGAGCATCACCTCCGCACCTTCCCGCAAATTAACACTCACCACAATACCGATTGTGAGGGGGTGACCTTCCGAGTAGATTATGTTAAAAGTCGAGGCTTCACCCTTCAACTTCTCACACCATCCACAATTCGGGAATTACCCTCTACAACGGATAACAACAATCACGAGTACAAAAGGCATTCCTTAATTAGTTAATGAGTTCACTTTGAAGAAATAAACATACCTTGAGCAATCGCATCCCCCTGTGAGTTAGCACTCCCCTCAATCGTGACTCAATGTAACAACACCATAAACTTTGTGAAATATTAATTTAATCTAGAGCATGAAATGACAACTCCCAAAACTTTGAGACTCACCCCGAGGTGAGTGTCAAAGTTCAATGTCCTAAGGTGAATTTACCCTCTAATGTTTTAATGAGCTACTCGGTTATAGGTTCCTTTTAAGTTCTTAGCAAATCCCCAAAAAGGTTGAGGACGTACCTTCGCCGCGCTCCTTCCTCAAAAATGAATTTGCGTAATTGACAATGCAATTCATTCCAAGGAATAGTTGAAATACAATGAATTCAAATGTAACCCAAAGAGAGAATACTTACCGAGTTTCGGGTGCTCCTTCCCTTCTCTCAAGTTTGTGTCTCCAATTTTTCCTAGTTGCCTCCAAGTCTCCTAGTCGCCTCCAAGTCTTGTAACTACCTTCCGCTTCGCTCCCGGCGGACGCACCAATTATGTGAGGCCAAACCCCCCACCCTTAAGCGTCCGTAGTCCGAGTAGTGGGTTTGGGCTCACATTCCTCCGCGGTATTGGATTTGGACTTGGATGAGTCCATAGTGCAAGGTTCACCCTTCAAGTGGTCTTGGATTTAACTTTGGTCTTTGCTTCCTTTGTCTTGCCATCGCGAGAGTGCTCCACATTCTCCATTAATTTGTGCACGTGGTTTATTTTTAAAGAGAGGATGCAAGTGTTAAAAAACACTATTCTCTATAGTCAATCTCAAATACATTTACTTGTGAAAGCCACACATAACACTAACTAGCATAATGTAACTAACTACTTGTCTATGAGCTAATTAAGTAGGCTATCTACTAAGCTCCTTCATGAACCCATCTCTTTACTTTCTAATTACATAAACCTAGCTCCTTCATAAACCCAACTCCTTCATGAACCCAACTCCTTAGCTTCTAACTAAATAAACCCAGCTCCTTCGTAAACCCAGCTTCTTAGCTTCTAACTAAACAAACCCAGCTCCTTCATAAACCCAGCTCCTTCATGAACCCAGCTCCTTAGCTTCTAACTAAACAAACCCAGGTCCTTCATAAACCCAGCTCTTTACTTTCTAACTAAACAAACCCAGCTCCTTCATAAACCCAGCTCCTTCATGAACCCACAACTTTGTAGTTGTAATCCCCAACTACCTCACTAATTATTCAAGCCCTTAACTAATCTTCCTACTTAATTTTCCTAATTCTACTAACAACCCCTTTCTAATCACACAATTCTTCTCTAATCCTAAAATCCTAAAATCCTAGAGAGGAGAGGGGGAGAGAGAATTTCCTAACTTCACTAAGACTAACTAATCCACACAAGTATATTTTTGCACTCATCACAACCTCAAGTGCTCAACTCTTAAACATGGAACTTGCAACCACGTGTATTCAAAACATGAACTTTAAGTACCACAAATTGGAATCATGAATTAACTTTAAAATCCTTCACGTCAACACTAATTCTACCAAGAGGTCAAGCCCTCTTCAAGGCTAACAAGCCTTGGCTCTCAAACTAAAAACTAAGCACACACATGTGCTCCAATATGGCTTCCCACACCCACACTTATAACTCGTGGGGTGCCTTGGAGCACAAAGGAAAGAGAGGATGAGTGAGGGAAGAATGAGGGATTATATAGTAAGCTTGAGGGGGTGAGCACCCTCAAGGCTCACGATAAGCCCTTGAGATTTCCTCCTACTTAGTAGGCGCCAATCCTATCTTCTAAGCCTTCCTCCCTCAAATGATCAACAAGGATCCTAATTCGAACATTTAACTAGCCTTGGCTTTCTACCTACCACACTTTACCAAACTTGGGATGCTTCAACCCAAACTTAGCCTCCTTCGCTTTCCGCCGCCATAACTTTCTCCCCTTACTTTCCCAAATCGTCGCTCACCACTTAATTCAAACCACGATGCTTAACTCGTGATTTGATTGGTGCTTTGAGAATTTGCTTATCCTCCACCTTGCATTCTTCCTTGGACCTTCCCCATTAAGTGGCCATGATGAGGTGGTCCACTTGTGCGCTCCATGTGATCCTCCATTCATCCCAATTCGAATGCACTTGCCTCTTGAGTCACTTTGGTTGTCTCCATCCATTTGTACTAGCCTACTCACTAACTACTCAATCCAAGTTCTCCTTACCTATCCTCATTCACTCAAATCCTTCCGAAGGTAAAAACACAATAACAACTCACATCCTAGCCTCTTACAACATGGTACTTCTAAGACTAACATTTCACTCTTTTTATATTTTTGTGAAGTAACATGCTACTTCAAAGTGCATCAACTAACGTTTCAAGGGTCTAAGACTAAATGTGGGCACCCTTTTGGGCTCACACTATCCTTTAATCCTTGTCATTCCCTTATCTTAGCCATAAGGCATCAAAAGTCAACCTAAATGGTAAACTATGTCTACCTTTTATTTACCAAACTTCAAACACACAAGATGAAGTTTGAAAACATTAAAACTAAATTCATAACATCAAAGAAATGTCTAAAAAGAGGTTGAAAATAATTCCAAAATAAATTCTACTCCAACTGCAAGAACTTGAGAATGCGTCGAAGAATAACTGCAATGTAGTCCGCACGATCAGCCTTAGACAATGAATTAACTGGACCTTCAAGCCAACATTTATGGCCTCGACTTCCTTTGATAGGCCTAAGACAGCAAGAGTATTGATCATTATTTAAGCCTTCAAAAATTCCTCCAAACGTCACATCTCGAGTGCCAGGTTCAACACATCCAACCTGCAACAAAATCACCAATGCACGAGCATCTTGTTGAAGGTTTCCGTGCCACCGCTGCTCCACACGAGGTTGCTTTGACGGCCGAGAAGGCCCTGCTTCTTCTTGTGGACGCTTGTGCAATGGTGCAATACTAGGTGGCAAAAGAGTACGAATCGGCAGTTGAGATAGAGAAAAATCCAACTCAAGCTCTGGATGAAGTTCTTCATCTTGACTCTCGGAAAGAACTCTCCAATTCGATATGTTCAAATAAAATCAAAATAACTACATCAAATCGGTGAAGCTCTGAAATGGTCCTTCCTCTAATAACATAAATACTTTCTAGCAAGAAAGCGTCATCTTGAAGCTTCCCCAAAAGTGTGGTTATAACCACGGATCTTTCTCTTCCCCCTTCATTCCTCTGATCTCCCCCTTCCCTTTTGTCTATACTCTTATTATTATTATTATTATTATTTTGTTTTCTTTAAACCCTACTCTCAAACCATTCTACACTATATTTACATATTAAACCATTTCTCGCACGACACCGTGCACTAGACCGCCTCATAATGGTGAAGTGCCATGTCTTAAATGGAGCATGGCTCGGCGGCAACTTCAATGCAGTGTAGCCAATGGGAGGCAAGGTCCAATGTACTCATGATTAACCGGTTTCGGCAATGTTCTGTATGGAAATGCGGAGTACGTAGTGAACCGGAAGGGGGTTGGACAAACTTTCCACTTTGAAAAATTGTGGAATTTTTTGTACAAGGCTGAAAAATACGAAACAACTTGCATTCTTCATGAATCTTTCTCGTCTATCTTGGAAAATTATCTCATGATTGTCAGACCAGATCTTCAATGCGAATCACCTTATTTTCACGGGTTATGGTATTTCTACCTTACAACAACCACTTTGTGTAGCAACATAATATCTATATGGATTATGTTACATATGTTACACATAACATGTCACAACAACCCCTTCAAAACATACTACTTGTCATCCAAAAATTGAAAATTCCCAACCTCTCCGTTACTTGGAAGAGTAGAGGCCCACAGTTTCATAATTGCCTTTTGGGTCCTGATTGTGATTGTGGGTTTTGCCCTTGGTAGTATTCTTTTACCCAGCTAATGAATTCGTTCCATGTAATCCAATAAATAAACAAAAAATAGAACGGAAATTTTGCGAAACAAATGACCTTCAATTCCCACTCATGTAGGTACATCTCAAATTGGAATTCAATCAAGTCGTCATTGCCATGAAATTATCGCTTCAAGAAAATTTAAAAGCAAAGTACTCTATTACTAACAATAGCACTTTGAATAGCCTCGTGTCATTCAAGATTAGCACGTCACCGAACAATGGCGGTGTGAGGCTTTCATAACCACCCTCCTCCTCGCTTTGTTGCATTTTGTTTACACCACCAAAGTGACTAAGTCGTGATGTGAACATTATTACTAAGCCAACACATTCATCCAATTATCTATCTAACCTGTAAGCGTGAGCTGCTGAGTCACGGCTCACGGGCAAAGCTTATTTTCCGTAAGGACAAGACAAGAGGCATGGCGGAGATTAGTTAGGAGAGTCTATCGGGAGGAAATAGTCATAGTGGGGGATATTTAAAGACGGGGAAGTGACGCAAGGGTACATAAGCCTCGCTTACCTAAGGAGAAGGACTTGATCATGTCATTGGGGATACTAGGAGAGACCTAGTCTTCTGACTATGACCTAGCAACCTTTCCCCGCATCAATTCTTCATGTCACCACCGCATTTCATCACCGCAATATAAATTTCAAGCCTTACAACTTGTTTTTATGAGTATTTATTCTTAAAACACACTACATAGAAACCCTATTTATATTATTTATTTATATTATTTTTATTGTACATTATGTTAATTTTATGGTATATATGAATAGAATTACTCAATAACAGGGTGTTGCACCATGGGGCGACGAATTTTGCGGGCATAATGCTCCTTTTGCTCTTACACAATGAATAGTCCTCAACCAAAGTATTGTTCACTCTTGAAGGGGTAAACCAACAACTACTATATAAAATTGAGCTTGCTCATTGCAAAATTCCGGGCACAAATGTGTTATATATATATATAGAAATTGGACACACCCACTATGCATGTCAACACCAGGTTCATCTGTGAGGTTTAGTGTGTTGTCACGGTATGCGGCGTCGGTGACCACACCGCATCCGGAGGGATTTCATCCATTTGGATATGGATGGATGAAACCATTGGATTTGTGGAGATGCTCCTAGGTGAGGAGTCTCCTCTTTGGCTTGGCATTCTTGCCAAGTCAAGCCTTGTCAGTGAGTATGTGGAGAGAGCTTGTATGAAGTGAAGATTGCTTGTTGTTGCAATAAATCTTGAGTTCTTCTCCCCTTACTTACACTCTTAGATTCTCCCGTGGTGGAGTGAGAGATAACTTGACTTGTTGTATGTATTTGAAGAGAGAACTAGAGCTCTTAGTAGTCTTTGACTCTCTTCCTTCTCACTTGGCAAAAATGCCTCATTTTTTTTCTCCTCATTTATTCCTTATTCTTGAGATTTCACGCGCAAGGGGGCGCATAAAAACAAGGAGCGATGAAGTTCCAGAGTGTGGAAGCGGAGAAAGCCGCGGATTGTTGAAGCAACAAGAAGAAAAATATTTTCTTATGAATGTCACATCCAGTTGAAGTGTGGTGAGAAATCTTTGAATTTTCCACGGAATTTCATGTTATTTTGCTCACATTCAAGTTTGAATTCGTGACGTTGAGCTTTGGAAGCGAAGTTGTGATTCTAAGTGGAAGAAACTTTGAATCAAACATAAAAAAACAACAAATCAAAAAAAAAGGGAGGAGGAGGCCCCTAGAAGCCGGAGCCCCCTGGCTCCTTCCTGGCCGGTCCCTGGCGGCGTCTGCCGTGGCTGCAGGGCAGGCATCTGCTACTGCCTGTTTTTTTAAATTTTTAGTTTTAATTTAATTTAATTTAATTTAATGTTTGTTTTAATTAATTAGTATATTAATTAATTAAAAACATGATTCTTTATATTAAATTTAATTAATTAATTATTTTATGTTTCCTTTCCAACTTCGTTTCTTTCTTTTCTCTCTAAGAGGTTAATTTCTTGGAGTTGAGACAGATGAATTTTGGCGGAAACTTTGTATTCATTAATCAAGAACAAAACGTGGGGAACCCGAAGATCTTATGAAACATTAAGGTACTTGGATTTCATTTTAGGGGTTGTATTGCACGAAATTTCCGAGGGGGTATCATTTGAAATTGTATGGCGTGTGGAATTTCCATTTGGCCTACAAGAGATTATTGTTAAGGTCAAATTGTGTTTGTCAACACATATTCCCAGCATTGTTGTGAGGGATTTTTAGGTAGTAGTGGGGAGATGAGAGATGTGCATAGGTGCCATTTTCTTTTCATGGCAACAAGAAATCCTCATTTTTTACCACCAACCGTAAACGGGTGCCGGTTGGACGCGGTCAATCTTCATTTATACTTAAGTGTTGTTTGGTGAAGAGGATCCAGTGCTGTAATTGCATTGTTTTCTATATTTTATTGTGGTACCTTTCCCTGTGGCGAGTTGTATTGCTGGGAGTTTCCTGCATTGCTCCATTTTGTGTTGTACTAGTTTGTGATAGGGTTTTGTGGGGATAAGCTCGGAGTAATGACCGACGGGACCCTTGTGTGTGCACCAAGTGGGCGGTGCTTGTATTCCCTTATGGTAAGGCTAGATTGATGACCAACATACCATAAGTTTAATGGTGGTTGCAGGTGCAGGTTGCCTTTCACATTTTTGACCCTTTACCTTGATACCACATCAGTTTGGATTGTTGGCTCCAGTGACCAGATCCATTACGAGTTTATGGTTACAACTCGGAGCCAACACTATCGTTCTCCGTCTCCGGCAGCATCGGAAGGTCGATCCTCGGACCTCTTGGACATTGAACCAGTGATAGCATCCGACGAGGCTTTTAAGCCTACTTCGACGTTGGACTGCCATTCAGTCTCATGTCCTTGGAGTGGAATCCTTTGACGAGATGGAGGAGGAGACGCAAGGCAGCATCCGGGACGGTTTTTCCAGTCGAGCGGAGACCATTTCCCTGCAAGATTGGAAAATTCGGTTCAGGACGTAGATGAGAGAGAAACGTCAACGCAATACCAGTTTTAATGACTGGTATGCGTTCGAGCTTCTGCCCCAATATTTGGAGGACGAGGCGCTCCAGACTTATGAGCAATGAAGGGATGCTCATTGGATAGAGCCGTGCCAGGTGAAACGGTACTGGGAGACTCGGGTGGAGCTGGTTTCCGCATTAAAGGAAGGCGTAGCTTCCAGTTTATTGGCCGCTCCTGTGGTCAAGACAGAGCAAGCGGAGGGCGTTGCTGTGGTGAATGTGGAGGGGAGTTTCCCCGGTGAGCCTAAAGACAACTTAGACAAGGCTCTTGCGCCCGCATCCGCGAGTACGTCGAGCCTGATTCTTCCACTCTCTCGGTATGCCCAGGCTACCCAGACGATATTAGCCTCTTTAGAGGCTCCGCCGGATTTTGATTCTTTGCATGAATTCCATCTCCATTTGGAGGAATACGGAGGTTTCCGTCGGATCCAATGCAGCGGATCCAAGATTTCAGGCAGGAGAAGGACAACATACCTCGTACCATGTACACGAGGTTGGCGAGGTTTGCCAGAGAATCTGGAGGTGTATTCGCGGAGAATCAGTTGGTGAAGGTGTTTTTGTCAAAGATTGACAAGCGCCTCTTTGACTTAACGTTGCCCAAGATCATCATGGACTATGGCGGTCGGGTAACACTTGCAGAGGCATTCGTCATTGTGGAGCAGTGTGATCGTACTTTGTGTCAGCACGATGCCACTGACTTGGTGTCATTGCTAGTGGATTCTAGCAAATCCCAGAAGGCTTCGGTCGCAGTTGCAGGATTGGCAGAGGCGGAGGTGGACAAAACCATGTATTATTGGTCTTGTGGGCGGTCGGGTCATGCTAAGAAGGATTGTCCTTCAATGCAAAAGAAGGCCCAAATCGCAGAGAAGCCGAAGCGGAAGACAGTTGTTCCCGCACAGAATTCGGCGAAAGAGGCTGACAAACCTCAACCGAATCAATTGAAGTGTTTTCACTACGGGCGGAACAATCACGCGGTGAAAAACTGCTTCGCTCTCCATATAAAGAAACGACCATATTCCGATCGGAAAAAGGCGTTGGAGGCGAAGATTGGCGCCTTGGAGGAGAGGTTTAAGAATTTGGCGTCATCTGGCCAAATCTTGGAATCACCGTCTCCATCCGGGGCTCAGGCTAGTTCTTCCATTTCAGATTATTATATGTTCGGAGCTTCAGGGGAGGTGATGAGTTTGGCAGCCGTGAGACGTGCTCAAACCGTGTCATGAACCACACATTTGGCCACATGGGAATCTGTAGCAAGCTTACGAGCTCGGGACAATGGTCATGCGGATCAGATTGGTCTGACACGGCTACCATTGTCTTTTGGATTGGCCTATGCTGTCCAATCTGTCAGTGCTCACAATTCGAGCATTGAGGCTCCGAATCCGGCGACCGACATGGTACACACGTTCGTATCAAAGGTGTTGTATACACCTTTGTTCACAACGATGGAGTGGTCGTCGCCAGAGTTCCAACCTGCTAAGGTTTTCCACTTAGTAAGTAGAATTTTGGAAGAGAAGGCATCCTCACCTTCTCTGACCGTAGCTCAGGCCACCACGGACATCCCTACCTCTGAAGATCCCAAGGAAGTGGCCAAACGGCGAGCGAGACTTGCCGCGGAGACCATTGCGTCTTTTGACGCACACACCTCAGATGATAGGGGGCCGACCACACCTTATGATTCACGAGAATCCGCTGGAGCAGCTTATCTATCTG
Source organism: Polytrichum formosum (assembly GCA_964035585.1). Classification (NCBI taxonomy): domain Eukaryota; kingdom Viridiplantae; phylum Streptophyta; class Polytrichopsida; order Polytrichales; family Polytrichaceae; genus Polytrichum; species Polytrichum formosum. The sequence continues at coordinate 50,304,305 of OZ037938.1, read as the reverse complement.
ATGTAGCTGGGTGTAAGCATAGTAAAGTGGACCAAAAAAATGCTCCGGTATATGAAAGTCATGATTTTCTTGGTCAAATGCCTATAAATAGTAGCAAAATGTTGTTTAAAATAGATTATTTTTCATGATGACCTCTATTGTTAAGTTAGGTACTCAAATATAGAATATCAATATGAGATTTTCAAAACCTATCATCAAAAGTGACGCGTAAAAGCAACTGACTAAACATAATTTTGAACGTAAATTTTTATGACCTTGAATATTTTGAACTTGAAATTTGTTTTCATTTTCTTTGAATTCATTATAAACTTAAGGTCATCGTAAATTTTTTTCAAAAATTCATCAATTTAATGTAATGTAATTGTATTTTAAACAAGTTTTTGACAATTATCTTTTCAATGACACCCACTTGCACCACCATTTGCACCGTCTTCTAAAATACATATATGTTGTTTGAAATTGTTTTTTGTGAACATAAATTGCTTGGTTTTGTAGATTCATATGTTTTCTAAATGATTATGAATTTTTATTTCATAAAATCCAAAGTTAGTATATTATTTTGGATCACTTTCACTTAAACTTGAGCAAGGATCAAGAGCTGTCCACTTTACCATGCTTGCACCCAGCTGCTAGATCTGTTCGCGAACGCCACGGCATTTGACTGGCGTCATGCGTATGGTGAATGACACTGTATTTTGGTGGTCAGTCGGACTGGGGGCAATGCCACTCGGGTTGCTCCCCGTTGTGTGATGATGGATTCAGGGGCATAACTGGTTCTGATCGGCAAGAGGCTTACCAAGGAGTTGGGGTTGGCGGCCGAGGACTTGGCACCTTGTCCATTCACAATTGTTACATCCATTGGCCACGTGGAGCGGGCCACTGGTTATACTCGGGAGCCATTACAGCTTAGCTTCCGAGTGAAGCCTGGAAATCCACCCGCACCTCTTCTTCTCAGGTGTGCGGTGACAGATGCGACCAACTATGACATTTTAGTTGGTCAGCAAGCACTCTATCCCTTTGGTTTTGGTTTGGACAACTGGACCAAGGAGTCTTGGATCCAACCAGGTTGGTCGGCTGGGGATGGCCGCCGGGAACTTATTCCTATGGCATTCGCGGCGGCCGCGACCATAGCACCATTACCAATGGTTTTTGAATGTGGTGCTATTGTGGATACACTATCCTATGTTTCCGTATTGTTGGAGGAGTCATTGGCATTCATGGGAAGTGCTGAGGATCAACGGGAAACGACACCTAATGGTGTATTGATGCGCCATCCCAAGGATCCCCTTCCTCCTTAGCGCAATTCCGCCGAGCTAATTTGGAGGTGTGAGGACATTGTCCTCTCTCTCACTCCTACGATACCAGTCTTACCGGATGTCCCATCGACATTGGTACATCCCATTTTGTGGCGGCCGCCAGACGAGGGGATTACTTTGGTGGAATTGTTTGGGGGCATCGGTACAGGATTGGTGGCCGTGTTGGAGGCTTGCCTCACCGTTCGACAGTACATCTATGTCGACAACAGTCTTGTATCCACCCGTGTAGCGCGTTACCATTTACACCAGTTGATGGTGTTGTACCCACAACAGCTCCACCTGACTGCCATCCATGGGTGCTTCGAATGTCTTCCTCGTGATGTTACACTTATCAGTGAGGAAGACTTACGAAGGTTGGACCTCGTAGATTTGGTGATTGCGGGATGGCCATGCCAGGGCCACTCACGTGCTGGAGCAGGCCGAGGTTTAGAGGATCCCAGGTCTAGCCTTTTCTAAGACCTCATCCAGCTTATGCAGTGGTGGTTTGCCCACCAACCTTTCACTCCAAGGTACATATTTGAGAATGTACCTATATTGGAAGACTCTTGGGACAAGGTGTTGGAAAGCCGACATTATGTTTGTCAACACCTTGGAGACTCTATTTTTGTGGATGCCGTGAACCTCGGTTCTTATTCCCACCGGCCTCGGTGGATTTGGATCAACCTCGCACCGCTATCCACTTTAGCTGTAGTGTTTTTTGTAGTGCCTCCATCTTTTGATCAAAAGGTGGATGACATTTTGGATCCACACCGGACCTCTTTGCCGGTTGTGCGAGATGATTTACCCCCGTTGGCATTGCTCAACGAAGTGGGGGCACCACGGAGGGCCTTTCCCACCTTTATGATTTTTCCAAGTCATTCGCATTCCGCGATCAGGGGCCTGGTATGGTGTGGGATGCTCACAAAAAAACCCATACCGAACCATTTGTCGACGAACGGGAGCGTGCTATGGGATTCTGGACCGGAACCACAGCAGCTCTTGGCCTTTCTGAGGGCCAACGGCGGTTCGTGTTGGGCCAAGCCATGGATCTTAACACCATGGTGTGGACTGTTGGTTTATGCCTTGCATTGCAACGGCATCATGATGACCAGTTGTTGTCTCTGGGGCAGAGGACTCTGGTCAGGGGGCACAGCGGTCCACATCCATGGAGGAGGAAATTGACGCCATGGTTAGAGAATCCGAACGAATCTTTCTATTCGAGCACCAGGTGATGGAAAAGCTTCGAGTTCAACGGATTTATGCTGCTTTGGCTTCTTCGTCTCCTGTGGTGGCTTCATCATCACATATTGGTGGTGATGAGGGAGGCCAAACTCTACTGTTGGCATTGAGGTTGGAGGCATGGTTAATGTCCCCTCCTCTGAGTAGCAGTTAGAGTCCGTGCCAGCACCAGGTGATTCTCCTTTGGTGGAAAGGGAGACCACAAAGTTTGATGATTGGCTATTAGAGTTAGGTCCTCATCTCACTGGTGCTGAGACACGGAAGGTACGAGCATTCATTCGCTCGTACCGTAGGTGTTTTGCTTTTAGCCTTCAAGATCTTGAAGGCTACAAAGGAAAACCCATCCACATTCAGTTGGAGGACGACCATCTTATTTTTCGGAAACCTTATAGGCTCAGTGTTCCCGAGAGGATTGGCGTCCAAGCTCGTTGCCGAGAGCTTTTGGCAGCAAGGCTAATCGAACTTTCCAAAGGGGAGTATGTGTGTGCTACGGTTATGCCATCGAAGAAGGATATCTTTGGCAATTAGATGGAGAAACAGACGTGCGGGGATTACCGTCCAGTTAATCGGAAGACCAAGTCGGATCGGTATCCCATGCCAATCCCGGAGGAGTTGTTCGATGCCATTGGATTTGCTCGAGTCTTTAGCACCTTGGACTTGAGATTACATCATAATTCAAGGCCTTGTATATATAATTATAATGGTCTCTTGGTTGTCCCTTCAAACTCTTTTCTGCCAAAGGTTAAGAAGACAGAGTAACATGTAACTCCTACTTAGTCAAACCCATGGCCTTCGCAATTCCCAAATCCCTCTATTGTGCATATCATCAATCAATTGTACGGTAGTTGTTGTGGGAGGATGTTGTTCATATAATTAATTAGACTATCACCTCACCTAATTTTATAATTTGAACTCAAGTTTTTTAGGCATTATGTCGAGAGACATGTCGTTATGACTACAACAACAATAGTGTCTCACTATAAGAAAACTGCGTTTTTTGATGATATTTTTGAAATTTTAGGCGACATCCAATAGAACATCCAGATGTTACAGTGGACGTCATTATTGAGATTTGGATGTTCTATTGGATGTCGCCTAAAATCGTCTGCATTGTCCAAAAACGTCATCAACAAAGCAGTTTTCATCATCAAAAACGCAGTTTTCTTATAGTGTCTGCTTGACAAGAAACCTCTCATAGAGCGCTTGGAGAAGAATTACTCACACGTCTTTCCTCACTTATGTGATGTATCTAAAAACAATCTCAATTGATTAAGGTATAGTGGGACATACAACCTTAGTTCGTGCATGATCAAATCATTTGAGTTCCAAACATGCAAATCAAAAAATTGTAATATTGCTTATGGACATTTTCCTTTAACCCTAGTTATAACACGCTTAAGATGGAATGACAATCTTTTAGTCTAATTGGTTTGTATGTGACATGTCTTCAATTCTTCAATCTGAAGCTCACAAACAATTACTTGGCCCTATATTGATCATTTAGAGACTGTTCATTTTAGAACTTTAAGACGATATTGGTCCATTGTAAAAACCTGAAGAATTATTATTCTTTTAATAGCTTTACAAATATGAAGATATTCAATTCACAATAGAAGGATACAATGGATTTTGACAAGATTATTAGTATAAGGTAATGTAGTCCAAAACAAGGATTCATTCCTTGTTCATCAAACACAGTAAGTTACAATTCAACTTCAAATCTAAAGTTAGGTAGTCCATAAATAACTATGGTCTAATACATTCACCCTGGAATCACTTTCACAAGACTTTTAAAGACTTAGACTATTGCCTTGCAACCAAGGAATCAATCTTTGTGTAGAAGATTATATCTCACATTTATTTTCAATGGTTCCATAAATTTTGAAGGAATTTGAGAAGTAGTTTACCAAGAGAGTTTTTCTATATAAAACAACCCCCTTATTCCCAAAACTTCCTCCCTAAGTACCTTTCAATTAGGGCATGTGGATTCCAACCTACACACCCCATTCAATCAGGCTATAGTCTTTGCGAGATCTACTTTCTGATATCTCGAGACAATAGCCTTTTTCTGACCGTTCAATTACGATCTTTAAGTTCCCTTGAGATCATGTTCACATTGAATTCCAATTTGGGCTAACAAAACCAAAAAAATAACACCACATGGTCGTTTGTGATAGTGTGTATGGTAGTGGTTAATAGATTTGGAGGCCACCTATAAGCATGTCTATGTGTAGGCATGGGAATTCTTATTGTAGTTTGGTTATTGTAAGGGTGTTAAGAGGTCGGTTATTGGTGATATAAATGAGAGAAGGGTATGGATTTGGCTTTGTAATAGGGTTTCTATATGAATTGTGTTTTGATTTTGTCCAATATGTGGATAGGAGCTCTAGTAATGTTGCAGTGTTGTGGTCTCGTGTTCGGATGATGGATAGGGTGTGTGGTTGACAGTGTAGTTTTAGTGTTTGTCCACAGTCACACGGAGATGGTCCCAATATGACAATAAATGTGAAAATGACTTTGACTCGAGTGTAGTTGGATAGAAAAATACTTTGTGTAGTGAGTTTGGGGGAGGATAGTTTATTTTGTTTGTAGTTTATCGGGTTGAAGTAGGCTTCAAATTTGGGTGGAATGTGTGAGTACTTTCTTTTTATTGTGGTGGAGTTGGGTTGAAAGTATTTGGTTTGGCGTTGTTTCGTTGAGGTGGGGAGGTATCTAATAATGTTGGTGACGGGGCTTGGGTTAGGGTGAATATCTCTAGATTGAGCAAGTGTGTTGGCAAAGGGATGGTTATTGTTGTGATTATTGTATACATATGGTAATGGTTGTGTGAATTGTGTGGGTTGGGAGACTATATAAATATCTGGTATATCATAAAATGTGGGGTGAGTGTGGCTTAAGAGGATGAATGTAAAAAATGTTTGTAAATGTATTGAAGTAAAGAATTGGTAGTGGATGGAAGGTTTATTGGTCTTGTGTGTTTGTGAAACACCTTTGTAATTTGTGGGTGTGTTGTTTCAACGGTCATGGGTATTGTGTTTGAATTTCTATTTGTAGATTGTGATGTTTCAAGTTTGTGATTTGTAGTTTCAAGTTTGTAGTTTCTCATATCATTTTTAATGTTCTATTTTAGGATTTGTCATATATTCCAATTCTATATTAGATTTTTGAATTTTGAATTTTCATGCGAATAAAGTGCTTGGTGAACATCTTCAAAGCCTAAACGCCTAAGCTCTTTCTCAAATGGTTTGAAGCTTTCATTCAATTTTTTTGGGTAGGGGGCAAATTCAGCGCATTTCTTTTGTATTGTTTTGCTTTGTCCATCCACATTTTATATTAATGGTGTTTAGACAAACTATGTTAGCGCTTCACGTATGGAGGGGGAAATCTTCCCCATGCTTATCGGAAAAATTGTTAGACACAATGTTGTTGGTACCAAACACATTGAGAAGTCCTTGTTTAATTTCTTCTTGGACCGAAGTTTTTTTTTTAATTCTTTTTGAAATAAGTATATTCATTTGGCCACCACCTCGTCTTTTGAGGAGGAAATTGTCCCCCTCACCACAATGCCTAGTGTAATTAGTTCATTTTTAAAGGGTATTTGAGGATTTTGTCAGAAGCTTCAACAAAGGTGGTAGTAACCCGAGCAATATTTTCTTCAAATTTCTTTCCTACTCAAACTATCTCATAGTCTAGGTTTCTACCGAATGACTCAACTATAATAAACCTCATAAGAGTTGGTCCCTCGACATGTTTTAGGGAAGGGTTTACTATTTTAGTAGATACTTTACCAGAGGCAGCCGGAGCGTCATAATTTTTTCAAAATTTCCAAGGAATGACAGTTATTATCTAAATGAAGATGAAACACCATTTTCAATAAGAAGTTCAAGTCCATCTTTCGGGTTTGGCCAAATGGACCTTGACCACAGAAAAATAGGTTGTTACTTGATAATAATAAAAAATAATGGGTTGTTTTTTTAATGTTCGGAGGTTAATATTCATGTTTTTTGAATCTAGATGCTTATTTTTCCTTGAATAATTTATTTAGACTAATTTTTGTTATGCCTTCAAAATGAATAGCAATATGGTAATCTAATGAGAGTCCCATATACTCATCTACCTCTATATCAAATGGCAATTGCATAAGGTGCAAAAAATGCCCTTCCTTGCCATTGATTCTTTTAGAGGGATAGAGAATTTGTAACGCTCTTAGATAACTATGTGTACTAGTTATAGATTCTCTTGTCTCATTTTCGGGAAGCCCTTTTGCAAGGAGCTCCTCAAAAGTTGGGAGGTGAGGTATAGCAATTTGCACCATGAAAACAACATTCTCCATAATAACAAACCCAAACCATAGATAGGGAAGACATTCATGAACAATTGCAAATTTCCATCAAGGTCGAGTGGGGTGAATTTTGGTCATTTCCCATTCTTTGCACTTTCTTTATTTTTAACTTTTTCTAAAGATCGTTTGGTCCCTTCAGTTCAAATGTTATTTGCTATAGTATTTTCCGACATGGTGCACATCAACATTGGTTTTGAGTACTAGCCTTACCACTTTGAAGTTGTAATCAGCTCATCTAGTTGTCAACTAGTTGCCTCTCACAACTTTGGTCTTGTGGTTAGCTCTTGACTATTTCTATTAACTCAGTTTCAGATTTTATTGTCTCAAGTTTTTGAAGCAACAACTTGTGTTAATTCAAGGGTGAGAGATAATCTGGTCTAAAACATTAGGTTCTTAGTGAATCATGAACTCTCTCAACTTAGATCATGCCTTCTATCACCTCAACTTAGATTTTTAGTTCTAAAGTTAATGAGTAATGCTCTTGTGATTCAGACTGCCTGTGATACATCTCAGCTTCTTCTATTGACTTCAGTTTCAGATGTTTCTATCTCAATTTTTGGAGCAACAAATTGTGCTGATTCAAGAGTGCGAGATAATGTGGTTGAAGACCAGAGGTTCTTATTAAATCAAGAAAAACTCTCCACTTAGTTTATGACTTCTATCAACCCAACTTTGAGACAACAAGCTCTAGATTATGGACTTTAGGTGTCAGCCTAATTGATGACGCACCTGTAACACCATATTCATTATTTTGAGAGATTTCCAATCTCTCAATTTAATGACAGATCAGGTCGAGTCGAGCTGATCTGCACCACAGATTGGGAAACTGGAATTTTCAAATGGTCATAACTTACTCAAATTTTGTCCAAACTGGGCATATGAGGTGTTTTTTGACATCTACTGATTTTGTAGATGTCAAAAAACACCTCATATGCCCAGTTTGGACAAAATTTGAGTAAGTTATGGCCATTTGAAAATTCCAGTTTCCCAATCTGTGGTGCAGATCAGCTCGACTCGACCTGATCTGTATTTTCTCAAAATCGTGGAATTCTCTCATTATAATGAATATGGTGTTCTGTGATTTAGACAGCTTTGCATACAGCTTCGCAGACAGCAACTCGGCAGCAGTTTGTTCAGCTCCTAATGTCTGGACCAAGACTCTCCTTCGGTATCCTCTCCTGGTTCGGGTCCTCGAAGCTGCGACTCCCTTGTTCGGAATTGTAGATCAGGTTTTGAAACAGCTCTAACTCTTCGACAACTCTCCAAATGCAAATAATGCAGATTTTTCTTCCGGACTCTTCCACAAGCTCCTCCGGGTGCAAATTTTTCAAAAAATGACTCCGGATGCAGAGGGTGCAGTTTGTTCATCCAAACTTTTCCACAGACTCCTCTAGATGCAACTTCTTTAAGAAATTATTCTCCGAATGCAAAGGGTGCAGATTTTCGTCCAAACTCTTCCACAGATATCACCGGGGGCCGACGTTTTGAAAGTTGGCAGCGAGTGAAATATCCCGCACAGACTCCTTGATAGCAGCATTATCAAATCTTGATATAGTGTAGATATAGTGTAGATCTCGACTAACTTAGCAACTTTGTTCTGGTGCGGATCTCAAGTAAATCCGCGGCACCATTGGGTGTATTGCTAGCTTCCTTCGATCCGCAAACACATGTTTCAAAGTGCTCATCTATGTCTCTCGGTGCTCTCTTCCTGAGTGTCTAGATCGCATGATCTCCACTCCTTTGGGCACAACTCTACTATGTTCGCAGTGCTTGCCTGCTACCTTCGATCCTCGCTTGAACTTCAGATCTTAGTTCTCCATTCTCATTTGTCTCAGATCTTGCTTCGCTCAGATTCAATACTCAGAGTTTGGGTTGCATCGAATAGGTCTTGGGTCGCTCCTTTGTGGATCACGGATCGCTCTTGAGATTGTGGGTTGCATCATCATTTTGTGGTTCCTCGAGTCGGCTTCACAGCTCATCACCTTAGTGTCTTGACATTGTAACTACAACTTTGGTGTGTGTAGGTGCAGGTAATAGTGATGTTGAGGGTGGGAACTTCCCTGCTAAGTAGTGTTTGTTGGGCAGAGTTCGCGGAGCTTGAGAATGTGTAATTGGGTCAATCGATAGCAAGTGTCAGCCTAGAGTAGGCTGAGTTAGTTGTTGATTGATGCAGTAGTCATTGTGTAGGTTAGTTGCATGTCCTTTGGCTTTTGGGAGTTTGTGGGTGCATCGCTTGGGGGAGCAATGCAGGGGAGCTCCATCGCTTCACCACCTTGAGTAGCACCGCCCCACACACTCTTAACCTCATCTCTTAGAGCTCCTCATCCTCAAGGCAAGCTTCATCCTCATTCTACTTTTCCCTAATATGTATAGGAGCCTTTCATCTCTTAGCAAATGAATCATGTTGTGTTGGGGATCGGATTCATAGTTGAGAGCACTAGTGCATTAGCATTGTATTTTTGTTGGGTTTATGGACGGTATGTGTGTTCTCCATCACCCTTTGTATAAAAATGGTTTAGAATGGTATTGACCCAATAAATAACTCGGGTATACAACGACATGACACCAAATATGCATATTCAAGTGGTTAGATTGCAATTTCGATACCCACAAACCTGTTTTTTCATACTACTGTTGATGTTGATTATTGGTACCATGCATTCAGCTACCTATGTGCAGGTCCAACATTGGTTGAGACCTCCAAACATCAAAAGTCCAAAGCAAGGAACCAACCATCTCATTTTGATTATATATTATTAACTATTAGTGTTCAACAATTGTTGCAATCCTATATCATTCAGATATGATGCGCATGACCTTGTTGTAGTTCAAAGTTACAGTTGCATGCATACATGAAGGTGTTTGCCATCATGTAGTCAACCTTGTATGTACATATTTGAATACATAATACACATGTGTTTGTAGTATAACCCATTGGCATTTCTTCCCCACCGTAGCATACGTTGTAAGCGTTCTACTCTCCCATTTGTTATTATGTTTTGCAACATGTGCATTGGATTGTGCCAAGTTTTGGAGTTGGGAACCAACATCTTGTGGATTAAATATCTCATCTCAAGGTTTGCTTAAAAATTCAATACCTCATCCCCAATTCACTTTCGTTTTCAAATTTGAGAAAGGCTATAAATACATTTCAATCCATATGATGTAGCTCATGAGAATTTGACCATGTAACATGTGTCATTGAAGCTAGGGAAATGATAGAATCTAGATTTACCAACATCGTTTTCAGTCATAAGTAAAAATACTATGAATTTTTTTTAAACTTTAGGATTGTAATTTGTACATCTACCTCTACTTTAAAATTCTCAAATAGCCATTTCATTTCTAGACAAAAACAATCATTTTATTTATAACTCCCCCTTACATATATTCTAAACATCAATGCCTTTGAAAATTCCCTTTTACACACTCATGTTATTTAATTTGTGGTGTCCAAAGAACATACTTATCTCTTGAAGAAAAAAGTCATAGCACCTTATTGATTTGTACATAACTAGGTGGAGCAATACCTCTCCCATATGTATACTTTGTAAGCCAAAATTTTAAAATTCCAATTCAAGTCAATTGCACTTTGGTAGACTTTTGCTCTCAAATGTCATAGTTTTCAAGATAGATTAGAGTCCGGATCACTCGGTTCTTTCAAACCAATTCCACATCTACAAGCATCTTACCTGAAAATTGCCCGGGGGTGCACTCCATTGTCAAGTTGAACACCAAGTGCGATAAAAAAAATCTACTTTTTACATAAAGCATCATCAAAATGGGTCAAAATTTTACCAATTTTTTTTCATGAGTAGATAAAATCGGTATCTACTACATAGTAAAAAATGGTAACAGAATTTGATGATCTGTGTTTTTAATAAAAACATACCGTTTCTAACTAGAATGACACAGAATTGAACTAAAAAAATTACTACAAAAAATGAAAATGACTAAAAATTTCAAAAAAATATACAAAAGATACCATCAATGGTTATGTATATGTAGAAAAAATTTCATAATTTTAAAAATTATCTATGGCATATAATAGAGGGTAGCAAACCATTATCGCACGTGGTTATGAAACGTAAGGGGTGTGATCACCCCGTGGAAAATTGCCTAATGTTGAGTATTCAACCTCAATCCTTGAATGTTGAACCTTCAAGAAAGCCTATTGCTTTTATATTGAGACTACGCCGGATTCTACCTTAAGAAAATAGCATGCCTTCTCTCCCATCTGCCCTTTCATGCAGGGTGGGAGAAGGCGGTTGGCCTAATTACCGACTATTGCCTCATGTTCCCGCCGTGAATGAAATTCTAACTTCTATTACCCGCTAAATCTCACTTCTATTGCCTGCTAATTCTCACTCATTTTTAAAATTTAGCCTACGGCTAGGCTATAGCCAAAAAATCGAGCTTACAACTTTGAAAGCTTTCTTTTGTGCCAACACTAGAATACAACCACCAACATTGAGTGACATGGTATTGTGTTTCAACATCCTTCATTATATTGTGTACATTTAATTCTTGCAAGGCTTTTGTGCTGAAATTACATATGTTGTTGGGTGATTTTGATCATAGCGAGTTATCCAAATCATAGTTGGGTCACAACATTTTTGGGCATATTACAACAATTAACAATCCGTATTGTATATTATTTGCTATCGCACCCATGGCTTGAAATTGTGGTTTTATCCTTGAAATGTTGATCATGGTCACATCTTTCTAATACTCAAACTTCAAACAAGAGCGGCCCTTAAGGATCATGATACAAGTGATGCATCATTCCGATACCCCTAAACATCAATCATTGGAGTGAATTGATTGAATTTCTAAACATATCAATGTTAACATCCAAAATTCATGCACAAACGTAGTTTTGTTCTCTAGTTGATACCCAAGATTCCAACGAGACATTGCCCCAAAAAATAGAAGTCAATCCCTTCATGCAAAATCAAACAATTTAACATTTTGAGCACCCAAAGCTAGCTTCAAACATGATTTTCAAATGCTTAAAAATGGCTTTATACGCTTTCCATAATATAAAGAATGGATTCGAATGAAACAAAATGTAAATTAATTTTGGCAACCAATTCTTTTATTTTCTTCACTGATTTATAAATCGTTCTCATACCGCTTCCTAATGCTTTAAAAACAATTTTACAAATCTCCAAAAATTTGAAATTAGTCACCTTGGTGCCAACATACCTAATATCAAAATTGGAGTACCCTTAAGGTTCTCAAGGAAATTCCTTTGTTTTTCTCAAATTGTTTACAATGGCCCTCACAACGCTGTTTAGGGCTTTCAAAACGATTTTGAAAACTCTCAAAAAAATTGAAATTATTCATCTTGGTGATGAGATGACTAATATCAACATTTGGGGGCCCTTAAGTTTTTCTCACAATTTAATTTATATTTCTCAATTTTTTTCACAAATGGCCCTTACAACACTGCCCATGATTTCAAAACTCTTAATTTTTTTGAAAGTAGTCATTTTGGTGTTGAGATGACTAATATCAAATTTTGTTACCCTTCAGTTTCTCTCACAATTTCCTTTATTTCTCTAAAATTGGTGACAAAATGGCCCTCGTAGTTTTGCCTGGGGCCTTCAAAAGAATTTTGAAACCTCATCACAAACTTGACATTACGCACCTCGGTTTTGATGTGCCTAATATTAATATTTGGGTATTCTTAAGTGTCTCTATAAATTTCTTGCATTTTTTTCCCCAATTGGTTACAAATGGCCCTCGTACTGCTTCCCAAGGCTTTATGAACGATTTTACAAATCTTCAAAAGAATGAAATTAGACACCTCAAAGCCTAATGCCAATATTTGGGTACTCGTAAGTTTCTTTGGAAGTTTCCTTTATTTCTCTCGATTTGGTTACAAATGGCCCATGTACCACTTCCCAAGGCTTTAAGAACAACTTTGAATTTAAGTCTCCAAAATTTTGAAATTAGTCACCTCGGTGGTGAGGTGACTAATATCAAAATTTGGGCACCCTTAAGTTTCTCTAGAAATTTTCTTTATTTTTGTCGTATTGTTTACAAATGGCCTTCATACCGCTTCCTAGGGCTTTTAAAACAATTTTAACAAATCTTGATGAAATTGAAAGTAGTCACCTCGGTGTTGAGGTGACTAATGTCAACACTTGGGTGTTTTGTTAGTTTCTCTTACAATTTCCTTTGTTCTTCTCCGATTGTTTACAAATGGCCCCCATAGTGCTTCCCATGTCTTTCAAAGTGATTTTGAAAACTCTCCAAAAAATTGAAATTAGTCATTTCAGCTACAAACACCATTCATATAACACCCTATAACACCATTCGTATAACACCAATTGTCATTCTATGGACGTTCATTTGCAAACACCTACATCCAATTGTCATGCACAGTTATATACGAATAAACGTTCGTATAACAATATTTTATGAATGTTCATTCATAAATCGTCCAAATGATAAATTCATGGTGCGCAGTTGCATGAAAACTTGCATTGGTACAACACCATTTGTCATTTTACGAACACTCGTTCGTAAAACATCCACACAACATGTATTGATAGTACATTTATGAATGACCGTTCGTATGTCATCCACACAACATGGATAAATGGAAATTTTAACAACAACCATTCGTAAATCGACCACACATCATGTATTGATAGAGTATTTATGAACATGCATTTTGAAATCATCCACAGAACATGAATTGATGCTATATTTACGAAAGTATATGCAAGTTCATATACATTACATGATGTGAGTATTACACACAACAAATGAACGTGGAGCCTCCATGAGTTCCAAGGCGTGCGCATTGTTCCTCCACCACCCAAAAACTTTATTTTAAATTTGATTTTAAAATATTAAAAATAAATAATAAAATAAAATTTTAGGATCATAAAGAGCTTTAATTACTAGTTTCCCGTTTAACTCCCATTGGGCCCTTGATAAGGTAAAGTCTTGTTGTCTACCTTGCCCTAGTAATATGTTATGTTATCTATATGCGACATGTATACTATGTGTTTAATATATATGAATCATAAGTTGACACCATTTGTTGTTTGGCAACAATATTATTCATAACATTCATAAACCTTAGGTTGGCATCAATTGGTATAACAATGTTTGTTGGGGTTAATTGGGGCGGTTAATATGCTAATGAGGTGCGAATATGTCCATATTCTTTATGGAGTTTAATACAAATGTGAGTAACATTACAAAAACTAATAATTAGCACCCAATATGCTCACCAAGTGGGTGAACTCTAATAAAGGTTTCTAAATATGCTCATATTGTAACATGGATTTTTCAAAGAGTCGTAGAAACTTCCAATAACAATCTCCAAAACTCCATCCATTTCCGAGGTTACGAAGATGTGACGCGGTTTTCAACATATGGGCACCTTGGTATCAATTGGTTTTGAGCCTTAGACTTGGATTTTATATCTAACTGGAAAATACAACCCAATGCCTAATATGTATTATTAATTGGTTTGGTCCTATAGAACCTAGGTGCAAGTTAGTATCAATTCATTTGAAGCCTTGCACTTGGACTAAGTAAGTTAGACATGAAAAACAACACCTAATATCTAATATTATGTATTATAAATTGATTCATTTATTTAGAAAACATCAAACAAAGTTATTATTATAATTACTCCAATTTGAACCAAACCTTGGTTAGGCCATGATTTTAGTAATCCAATGTGAAGAAAACATTGGTTTAAATAGGTAGCATTAAATTAATTCCATTTGAACAAAATGTTCATTGGACCAAACTTTTATAAACATTTAGGTTGAACCCAACCATGGTTAGACAAAGGTATTATAAACTTCCAGTTTGAACCAAATGCATTGGCATTGAAAGTCAAATGACTTAGATTAGTATGTATGTATTAGTAATCAATCCATTCATTCAAAACCTTGGTGCACCTTGGCACTTCGGTATTATTAATCGACAAATTCATTGGGAACCTCTTAAGCACCAAAAAAGGTTTTGGCAACTTTTTCTTCTTCACCTACAAAATATTGCATATTGCATTGATTTGAACCTATATAAAAGATTTAAGGTTTAGTTCTGCTATGTTGTTATTAGAGTGTAATATCATAAGACTTGTTTTTATTGGTGAGAAATTATATAAGGCATGTGAGTTAACCTAGTTTATAACTATGTGATGATACAATGGTTCCCATTTGGTTTGAAAGTTTGCGACTAAGTATTTGATTTAAAAAAATAGAATTACACTTTGATATGTAAAAGTTACATATGGTTTAACCCTATTCATACGTATTATTAAAGGATTAGATATGTAATAAAAAATGATTGAAATCCAATATTATGAACCAAACCTTGGTTAGACCAAGGTATTATTAGTTGAATATGAACCACACCTTAGGTAAACCAATGTATTATTAAAATTCAAATGTGAAATATATCTTGGTCATACCTAGGTTTAGAAAATTTTAGAGAAAAAATAGTTTAATAATATTTGTTGGGGAATAATAGATTTACAATACAGTAGTTACTAGAATCACCATGAAATCTAATTTTTGTGGGATGTATAATGATATAACCAAAGTAGACCTTGGCCCAAAAAACTTATGTTGGGTTGATAATATTTGTAAAATTATACATACATTTTTGTGAAATAATGTAGAAAATTTATGATAGCGATATAAAATACGATAAGATACTAAATACCATATAGAATGTATAACATAGTATATGTCTTAAAATGGATATTAGCTTATTTAGTAGCATTATTGAATTAAAAAGATGTTAGTTTTAAAAACTACTGTAAAGCTTTGTGACAATATCACTTACATAGAAATATATTAGTAATGACATTTAAGAAATATCAAACCACGAATAGGTGAGGTTGTGATTCATCCAATCTTGAAGATTTGGTGCACATCCATCATATTATATGTATTACATATATGTTACATGAGTAAAATTTACCATATCAAGGCGATTTTGATAGATTAAAGTGATTAATAAATAACTTCCAATGTGGCATTCCATTGGCTCTTCTAAATATATGATCATGAGTTTGGTGGAGACTCATCTGTATCACAACAATTCATCTCTATTGTAAGTATATTATTTATATTTAGTTTGATTATATATTAGAGAAACAATCAATGTGGTGTTTATATTGTGAATGGTGAAATTTTAACTATTCTTTTGCATGGAATTGAGGATGTGACGACATATTGCCCAAATATTAAAAAATATGTGCATTCTAGCTAGGTATGTGGATTTGAGAGAAATTTGGAAAGAATATAAGAAGGTTGATGACATGGTTGAGTATAGTTCACTAAAATTATTGATTTGGAATGTTGTACAACTAGGTGAAATAATATACACTGCAAATCCTACATATATATATTTTTGTCAACAATGCTTGTGGAACTTGGAGATGTTGTTCATAACTCAACGATTCGTGACTCCCTTTGAAAATTACTATGTGACGATATCCTTAAAGAATATGAAATTCACTAATTTGAGAGCCATAATGGATACTCTCAACTTGGGACACATTCAAAGGGATATTTTGGCTTCACATGCATGGGAATGGGAGACAAGACAAATATGGACAACTTCAAAATAGAGATAAGAAGATTGTATTAGTTTCGTGAACAAATTTATGTATGCAACTCCTAAAATAATATTATGTTCATGGATGTTTCGAATTTACTTATGCAAATAGAAAATGTGTTATTTCAAAAAGCATTAAAAAAAACCTCATGTCCATCTCCAATCTCTCCTATCTCAACACTCATTGAATTTATGAGTTGTGAGTGATTGTGTCACACATTCCAGGTTGGAGGGTGATTTGTGCAGATAAAGATGATTAAGTGTTGTGGGGTAGATCCAAACAAAAAAATTAGCTCCTTCCGCCTCAATGTGAGTTTCTTTTCTTCTTAGTCTTCAGACCATCTCTTGAATCTTTAAACCATCATCTCTTGCGTCTTGAATCGTTTTTTGTTGACTATCTATTCTTTGAATTCTTGAAAGCATTTTTTTTATCCATTCAATTCATCTTGAATCTTATTTTAGGGTGAACTTTATAGAGTAGTGTATTGTTCTCAAACACAAAATCAATGCCTTTTATGTTTTACATTTTTTGGCTTTAAAAACATACATTTTGTCATGTTCAATTTTGAAATTTCTTGAAATCCAGGATTCCATGTTTCAATTTTTCTCTGATTTGTTTCATCTTCTCTACCAATTCTTCAGTGTTGCATTGTCTTTCTTAAGTCTTTGAATGATTCATATTAATATTTACTAGGATTTTTTATATTCTAGATTCATCCCCCTCAATTCGATTGTTTGAATTCCTCAATTTTGACATCCAATTCTTGTTCTTTAGATTCTGCAATCTTAGCAGTCCCAATTCTTTCATTTGTTGCAGTCTATCTTATCAATTCATTTCAAACTATGTTTTGATGCATTGACATTATCGTTCCTACTGACCGCTATACAAATTTTCATCTACAAAACAATGTTTGCATATCTTTTCACAACCAACTAGAACATGGAATCCTCCATCTTAAAAGTCACGTATATATTGTAGTTAGTTTTTGCTATGGCTTTAAAACAACAAAACCCAGGGAACAAAGTCTCCAGGAAGACTGAGATAGTGTCTATAAGGGTTAATGTCACATTGGATTAAGGATTACAATAACAATCTACGGCTTTTACTCCTTAGTTCCTTCATTACTTTGCTTACTCTCCACTCTTATGGTTCCTTTGTGATATTTCCGTAGTGAGTGATTCCCGTCCTATCTTAGGGAATTTTCTATCACTCTATGTCTTCGACCTATTCAGTCGTGAAGCTCAAAAGCTTGGCAAGTAGTCATGGGCAATTTGTCAGGACCGAAGTCCGGGGTAATGTCTTTTTTGTATGCCACATCGTCTTTTACATGTCATGAATCATGCTTTGCAATAATCTCAAGTTAATTCATCTTAGTTCAACTTACAGTCATTCGGCCATTCTTCCAATACTGTAATCATCATCTTCATCTTCAACTTATCTGGCAACTTGTCACAACAAATATCCACAAGATCATCTATAATCAATGCATCAACAATTCAGGCGATATTCCTTAATTAAGGCCTAAATACATTTTAAGTTCAAAAAGGATTTGCCTTTGGTAATGTCTTACACTAAGTAGGCAACTTCTCCTTCTGGAAATGGTAATGTCTTTCGCAGCTCATGGCCTGCGACTAATTCATCTTGTCAGCAACTCTGCATTGGCTACACGCCAGGTAAAGTCCAACAACCATGCTCAGGCTATTCTCTGCCTAACTTGCCTTTCTATATTCTCTGGATCTTTCTACCTGTCTTTCTCTTCTTGACAGCTGTCAAGCCTATCGCCTAACATGTCTACCTCTCACGGCTCTGCCTTTCTCTCTCTCTCTTGCTTTCTCGCTAATCGCCTCTTGGTAACCATGTGGGCGATAGCCAAAGATCACAGGCGATAGCCTTTCTCTAACACTTCGGCTCTCTGGTTCGTGCAGGCGATGGCCCTTTCTTCGGCTACTAGCCCTCACTGATTTCTTTCTCTCGACTTCCTTCGACACAGTCTATTGCCCAAGATCTTGGCTCTATGATGATGACATCTTTCAAGACTCTACCACTCACTCGCCTATTTGCCAGCACTCTCTGACATTCTTCCGGCTATTGCTCTTGCTTCCTTTCGTGGCAAATAGCCCTTAACTTCTACCTCAAACTGAGAGAAATCTCTCTCTTGCTTATGGCCATACTCAGACTTCAACTCGGCTATTGCCCTTCTTCCTCGGCAACCAACCTTTGCTTCTTTAACAAAACTGACTCACACGCTAATGGCCATAATCTGACTTCGACCATTGCTATTATAAAGACACTACTTATATCTTCCTCGCCCTCTTGGCTGATGATATGTCTATTGCACGCTCAAGGCTATTGCCAGCAATCACACAAAACAATACATGTATTCAAACAACAAGATCACAATCAAAGTTCCACTTCAGTCAATTGCCACTTTTACTCTCAATGTCAAGTTTCCCAAAATATATTAGAGTCCAAATCACTCGGCTCTTCCAACTAAATCTTTGCCTACAAGCTTCCTGCTTGGCTAATTGTCTATGGCCGAACTCAATCACTGAGTTTCGACGCTTCCTGCCTCTTGCTATCTATTCTGAGACTATGTAAGATTCTGTCAAATGGAAAATAGCCTGTCTTGACAATGGCCAGCCTCCTCCTTATCAGCGGGGGAGGTGAAGACGGTTGCAACCGTCTGCAAAACGGCTATTGCCCCCTATTCACATTGTTAGTGTGTTCCTAAGTGACTATCGCCACTATCCTTCACTAACTTAGTGATTTTAAGCTCTAAAGCTAGGCGATAGCCAAAAAATTGAATTTACATATATACATATACATATAATCCTGAATGTACAGAACACCCAACCTGCATCAAAAGCGATGCATATTTATGAACGGTTGTTCATAAATAACCCGCAACATACAAATATATTATGAACTTATGAACAATTTTTCGTAAATAATGCACTAACAAAAATTATATTTTAGATCTTATGAAAGGACGTTCGTACATAATGCGGTGAAGAGCAATATATTTAAGAGCTTACAAATGGCCATTCGTAAATAAGGCATTGAAGACAAATATATTTTAGAACATACAAACATCCATTCGTAAATAATGCGGTGAAGACTAATATAATTTAGAACTTACGAACGGACATTCGTAAATGACACACCGAAGAGCAATATATTTTAGAACTTACGAAATCTATAAATATCAACATGGAGCAACTCTTAAATGTGTAAATATGCATGTATTTATCAATGACAAATTCTTAAATTAATGCATTTAATTATGCATGCAACATGGTCTTTGTTTTGAAGGTAGTTGGTGGTTCCAAAAACATTCAAACAAGTTAGGATGTAAAGGAGTGATCAAGCTTAAACTCATATTAAACACACACAAACTTGCACAGATGATTCATCTCATAGGACTAGGCGCCTCAAAAATTATATTTGTGAAAAAACAACATTTGTGTTTATTAACAATATTTTAAATTTTGTGTGTAATTGTATTACTTCTAATAGGCGTTTCTAGATTTCTTATAGCAACCACAAAAGAAGATTCATGACTACTAAAGGGTCACCCCAACCGTGCATGTACCCAAAATGGCATATAATCATATAGGGTCATTTTTGACAGTTTTAGCTAAAAACATCAAGAAATAATCTTTAAACCCCTCCATACGACACCTTGAGACCCATAAGGGCATGTTGGACCTTAAAGTTTGAAGGTTGGGACCAATGTTGGATATATAGGTGAATGTATGGTAGCAATAATTAAAAATTAGTAATGGTATTAGATAACGGACACATGGGTATCAAGAAATTTTTTATAGTCAAACATTGATATTTGGTGGGTATCTGAAGGTGAGATCATATTTGTATACCCGAGTTATCATTTGGGTCAATAACATTCCAAACATATTGCTATTAGGACAATTTTACCTAGGCATGCAAGTTCTTGCATGGTAGTTACACCTGATTCATACTAGGAAAACAAATCCTCAACTACCCAAACCCTAATGGCATCCAAAGTTCTATTGTGCAATTCTCATTATAGATACATGTATGATTTATATATTGATTAAACACATTACTAATCCAACATTGATCGGGACACAAGGATGTCATCTTTAGATCATTCAAAACTTTAGAATTAAGCTATGGCGTTTTTGCTTTCAAGCATCCTCTTTCACACGGAACATAGCTGTGATTGACATGCGACCTTGGAGTTCCAATCAAGAACTCTACATCGTGTATTTGTAATAGGTAAACTGTGAAACCTTCTCTTATGTAAATACCAATACCTTGACCTGGATGCTTCCAACTTGCATCTACCTTCAATAAACTGCTAACCTTCAAAATGGGGACACTGTCATATGTTGCAGATTCTTCAAGTCAATGACACGGGGAACTGACAAAAGTTAGAAAATGTAATATCATGGATCATAACTATGCATCATTAGTTGTTGTTTTTTTGGCACAAATTGAGAAATTCAATTGCAAAGGTAATCCAAAATACAACCAACCCGGGCGAGCCAACGCAACCCGAGTGGAAATCAAGAAATAATGCTCATCTATGGACTTTGCATCATTAGTAGAACATGTAAATGGTCTAGATTTGCTGAACATCCATCTTTGATTTATGACTTGGGACGACATCCACAACCCAATGAAGGAAAACATCCAATTAAAATAAATGGAATTTCAAAAGAAAAGAAAACAAAAGAAGAGTGGAAGTCATAGGAAGTGGTCTTTGCCATTTGGCATGTGTTGGTCGTGGGCATGAAGGCTTGGAGTAGATATATAGTTTTTGCATTTTAAGAGTTGTCATATATCACATGAGTCAAAAGTGCATCAACATGCCCTCCCCCAATGAAGAAATAGAAGATCTTTTATAAATTCTAAAACATTGAATGCATAGATTCAAGATTAGCTTTTGGTTTTTTCTATGGAGCGGGCCACACGACCCATTCTTCGTGGGATATGCCATGTTTTAGAGCTTCTCTTTTGAAGGTATTGAAAGCTTGACAACTGTAAATCCCTAGTTTGACTTAGTATTATTGAAAATATTACAAGCTTTTACAAGAACCAAAACATGCACCCAACATGCATTTAAATTCTAAAAAATCACAGAAGCAACAAAATGTAGATCAATCTCAAGAAGTCGATTCTAAGGGAAACTTCGCTAGGGAGGGAACACCAATATTAGATTCAATATTCGTTGAGTTGTTCAGAGCCCCAGGTCTCCCCTGACCACCATCACACACATACACACAAGGTGAAAAACCTACAATATGTTACTCATTACCTTTTAAATGCCCTAGAGGCCCAAAGTTGGCTTCTCAAATACTCTTTGTATTTTCCACCTACAAATTTGTGTTTTTCCTGTTCTTGTCAACTATGATCTAGTCAATCTATTGCACTCTTTTGGTTGGTTTAGTAAACAAAATTTCACCAATTTTTTGTACACATACCAATATGTGAGTTTGTGTTACAATATCTATTTATTTTCTATATGTGGTATATTTGTTCATTATTGTCACTTATAGTTATACTTGTGAGCTTGCTTCTTGCAAGCTCATAAATGCTATATATATATATAAATATATAAACATGTTATATTTATAGTATTCCAATTGAATGTACATTTAAGAACTTGAAACCATGAAACATGATTCTCACAATGCAACTACAACTTCTAACCATATAAATGTTATCTTTAGGGAGTTTTCAACAATACTTACATTTTTTTTTGAAGAAACATGCATAGAGATAACTAAACCTTTTTATCTTAGATACTCTTATTCATCAAGAAATGCCTCGGTCACTTAAGGGATAGGAATTTGCAAGGACTTTGCTTTGGCAACAATTGATCATCTTAATCCTACTACCGCTCATTGCTTGGCACTTACAAGAGGAGGGTCCTCCGTATTATTTGAGTATGTTCTACACCTCTCGTTTATTCTTGACCCACTTTGGTGGCATAATATGCTAGTTGTACATTTTGTCCCGAGGTTAGACTTGATCAAGGAAGGCTCAATCACCATCCCTATCCATGCATCCTTGCCAGCCCATGAGGTGGACTTTGAAGCTAATTATAGTGAAACTAATCACTTAAGACTAATAATTTCCATACTACACACTTGCATTTCAAACACTCTTATTATTGGATAAAGGAGAGGTACATTTATATGCAATAATTCTCTCTTGTCGTTCCCTTGGTACACAACACGTAAATTATTTTTAGTGGAGACCATTTTTACAATAGATAGTGATGAGAACAATTAAAACTAAAAATTATGTTTAACATTTTGTTCTTTTTTTGTGACCTCTACACTAATCTGTAAGATGTGATGCAACATATCTACATCTTATTCAAACACCTGCTATTGGGTGCAAAAAGGTTAATATTCTCCCAAAACAAACAATTCTAGTATTATTGTAACATTTATACAACGGGTTGTGTGGTGGTGGTGGTGAGGTTGTCACCTTGTGGTTAATATTGCTCCGCACGGTTTGTCGCTGCTTAAGTGAAACATTCTAAAAAAACAAAAGAGGCCGCATCATGAAGATGTTGAGGAAGAGAAGGAGGGGAAAAAAGGAAAAAAAAAATCTTACAAAAAGAAGAAAAATGTGGTAAAAGGTGGGTGATCACGGGTGCAAAATGTGAGCATGCCATGTGGCCCATGAGGGAAACCCAGTGGTGGTGGCAGCCATGGGATGGGCCGGGGGGGGGGAGGGGGTAATATGGGCATGGGTACATATGCATATGGCGGGTACACATGGGGATGGGGACATATGGTTGCATTGGCTTAGGGGTTTGGGGTGGCCTTCGATATTAGTCTATATGCACGGTGCAACAAGTTGGGATGGCACATGTCCAAGCTAGTCTACTACACAACGGAAGATGTGATGGTGAGGCCATTGCCCCATTGTTCCCCACTATTCCCCATTATTCTTGCCAAAAAAAATCAAATAGGCTTCAAAAAAATTGGCACATGGCAATGATACCCCCCCCACCAAAAATAAAAAATAAAAAAACAAAAAAAACAACTACAAAAAAAATTTAATGGAAAAAGGCGGAAAGGTGGTGGGGAGGGGGGACAAGTGCAAAACATGGGTATGGTGGGGGGAACATGATGAGGTGGCAAGCATGAGGGGCTTTTGAACATGGGCATGGATGTACATGCATGTGGCGGGTAGGCATGGATATCGGGCATATGGGCGGGGGCATATGGTTGCATGGGCTTAGAGGGCTAGGATGGCCCGAGATAATGATGTATACGCACATGTGCAACGAGCCGCAATGGCACGGGTCCAAGCTAGTGATTAATATGGTAGCTCATTGACTAGGATACCCTAAAAGTCAACATGCTCAATAATTTCTTAACATTAGCCATTTTAAGCACAGCAATATAACCACTTAAGAACATCACATATTTGCTCTTTGGAAAATTGTCACATTTTCATATTTAGTCCAGTCCTAGTCCGGTGTTATAATGATATCATATTTTATGCTAGATTGTATTGATATGAGTTTTTTTAAACAGAAAAAAGTACCAGATTGGCGTGGGTATGGAATAATTGTGAAAATCATGCCCTGTTATATTAATGCACTGATTAGTATGATGGCATTATGAACCAATTCTAGACATTGATAACAATCTTGTATGCAATACGAAATCCCAAATTTAGACATCAAGCGAGTTTAATCCTATGTACATGTTTTGTTTATATAAGAATATCTTACAACAAGACAACATAATAATACCAATCTAACTCTACATTAGTTTTCTTAATCTCATTATTATAACATTACATTCGTATTAATTAACTGAATTTTTTTCCCTAGATTTGATGCACATCATAAAAGGTCAAACCTCCCGGAAGTAACCGTAACAATTTGTTTGCCTTTTTAGATGTGTTGAACAACCACTACAGGAATATGGACTCCAACTATTGCCAAGTCACCACGGATTTCCAAATGCTGGAGTTTATGTCCACCCGATTGACGTTTTCCAAGCAAATGCTATGGAGGTAGGTGAAATTTTTGGAGTTGTGTGCAAGTGGGTCACAAGCTTCATCGAAGACGATAAAATTGTGACTAGCCAAATGTTCTTTCCCGAGCATCTTTTCCTCATACTTTGGATCCATGCATCACTAATTCGGTCCAAGGATGCAGTTTCAAAACCATGCATGGAAAATATACTCTGAACAAATATCAATGTTAAAGTATAAAAGTACATTCAGATTATGGTTTGCTCATATAGATTTAAAATTTACATAAATGATTATGGGTGTTTTTTCTCTTCATTTGATATAGTTTACGTTTTTTAGGAGGATATTTGTCATATGGTTGCACTCAAACACACATTAGGGCATGTTCCAAATACATTGAATGCGAATATGTACATACATATTAATGAAGTAGTAGTGAGTATAAATGTAGCATGTATCTGGTTTTATAAATTTTATATCTCACCATAAGGTTTTGGGGCTTGGGGTACATGACATCTATCTAAACTCATCCATATTGGATGAAGAGGCTCTAGTAAAAACAAGTCCCCTACATGTTGAGGGGCGATTAGTCCATCTCTATCTTTCCAGACTACCAAGGGGGTTTAATATTGTTTGCATGATATTTTTGCAGAGTAACTATTTGGGATTTGAAATTTTCATGTTATAAAAAAGCCATATGCATGTTCACCTCCCTAATGGATGAGTTTACGTAGACATCATGAGTCAATAGACCAAGTTTTGGCTTAGGGTTTCTGACACTCATGCTAGGGGGTCCCCTTGTGAACCTATCTCTAGTAGGTTCATAGCTTATTTGTCCCAATTCGATTTCACAAAACTAACATGGAGTTTCTCATGCTGATTCTAGTGTCTAATCCGTTTCAACAAACATGCATTTCCAATAATCATATCTAAATAAGGGGAGAAATTATTTTAATCCGATTTTTGTTAATGTTTCATCGAAATTTGCTAATGCAACAATAGTTTGAAGACATAAGTGTCGTCAATAGAAAGTAGAGAACATGGGGAGAGAATTTTTATTTTTTATTTTTATTTTTATTTGGAAAAGGAGAAAGAATGAAAGAAGGCCCACCTTAACACCCACATACCTTGAAAGGTTCCCCAAGTTTTGAGTTTCCAATTGACATATATGGCTGTCATGAATTCGTGGCCACAAGGTCCGTAAATCTAAGAAGCACCAAAGTCAACAATGAATGAGCCGGAGTTAAAAATCTGGCCCAGGGAATCGAGAGGCTGAGTCCAACCCATTATCCACACCATCATAATTCCTTTTGGTGGACAAAAAAGGCTGCCACTAGTGACCAATTTCAAAGTGAACAAAATAAGGAAGGAAATCATCAAACCAGGACAAGGAACAGGAGGAGAACCGACAGCCACACTAACTAGTCCTAATGGTGTGCCTGGAAAGAATTAGCATGGGCCACACTAATTTTCTAGTCAAGGTGGAATTACTATGGACCCAAGACCATGGGTTTTCCCCTAAGTCTTCATGAAGACTTTCGATCAACATTTTATGTAAAAATAAAATAGTCATCTTACATCAAAAGTAGTACAAAACAAATAATCAACCACACGAATTTTCTAGAAAAAAACAATTATTTTGTGGCCCACACTAATTTTGTAGAATATTTCTCAATTTAATAAAGAATTATTGAAAGATGTCAACATGCAAGCGGTTTATATTGGAAACAATATGATCTTGATTGATTCTGCCCAAAATCTCCTTGGACACTAAACCAATACACTATGTAGGTTGCTTGCCCACTAGATTCTAGATAATAGCGGGTTGGAGGTGTTCGCATGTAGGTAAGCACAAGCCACCATCCAACCACATTGTGGCAGTCCGCTAGAATGTGGAGAGCCATGGACACAATCTGCTAGACTTCCATGTACCCACTAAAGGATCTTTAACCTACAAATACCCGTCACTGAAGGATCAAGACCAGCTAAAGACTCAAGAGAACCAATGATGGTCTAGAACTCCGTCCTTGGTAACCAGGAGGGGGAGGTTCATCACGGGGGGGTCACTTCATTGTCAAGTTGAACAGCACGTGCGGCCAAAAAAAATTTACTTTTGGTAAGTTGCATCACCAAAATGGGTCAAAATTTTATCAATTTTTTTTCATGGGTAGATATACACGGTATCTATTACATAGTAAAAAATAGTAACCAAATTTGATGATATGTTTTTTTAATAAAACATACCGTTTCTAACTAGAATGACGCAGAATTGAACTAAAATAATTGCTACAAAAAATGAAGATGACGAAAAATTTCAAAAAACTATACAAAAGATATTATCAATGATTATGTATATGTAGAAAAAATATCATAATTTTTAAATTTATCTATTCCATGTAATATAGGGGTAGCAAACTTTGGCCGCACGTGGTGTTCAACTTTACATGGAGTGAACCCCCCGTGAGGTTCATAGATGAACCCGGATTTGAAAAGATGAGAGTAGCTAGTTGGCGCATATGAACCCTACCTTACCCCACCAGATTCCCTCTACATTTGAACGGATTTGTGCTTATTCACACTAGAATCCGGTGGATGAGCGGCCTAGATGGAAACTCACCCTAAGTAGTGTCCCACGATTGCGAATGTCCGTGGCGTGTTGATTCAAATGACTCGAAATCTATAGAACCATGAATCGATATAATACTAATCCGTGCAGCAACCAAATGACACATCATGGTGACACCAAATGACAACAAACTTGTCCTCGAGCCCAGCTACCTGCTTTTCGAAGCTACGGGTCTACTAACACCTCGTTCATGATCCGCCCCTACTAGTATTCCACGTAAATCGCACCCGCCTGCACCCGACAAGTGCAAATCATTCAACTGGGAAAAAGTAGGTAGGCGTCTAGGCTGGCATCTGCCAAATGCTACCTCTGCAAAGCACCGCTCCTATATATGCTCGTCTCCTCCATTTACGTAGTAGGTTTTGAGGAGGGAAATGGTATAAAAATGATTCCGTATGCGAAAGTTGCAAGGGAGGGGCTCAAAAGCAACGAACGGGGAGGAACCCACCGCTAGTTGTAGATGAACCGGTTGAGTTTGAGAAATAACCGGTTGAAGTTCAAGACTTTGTGAAATTTACCGATCGTTTAAAAGGAATCTACATGTTAAAAAAAACTCACTCTTAAAGTTGTCAACATGCAAATGGCTAGGTTTGGAAACTCTAGGATCTTGACTAATTATGCTTCAAAATCTTCCAGGATATTGGTTCAATGTTTCATTGGTAGATGACCCAGAGTCAACACATGAATATGATGTTAAGGCGCTAGACACTCTCGTGATTGATATGTACTTACTTTGCAAGATATCAAGTGTTGGTTGTGGGTGGGGTGTTGGTTTTAGCACTATCTACTTTAGAGCATGCCCACCAGATCGGCAATTTTTTTTCTTCTTCGACCTTTGAAACTTTATAAAATGGCATGACAACATGCTTGTCCTTGCGTTTACAATGAAAATGCCTTATTTAACACCGAAATACGCATTATTAGTAAGTAATTTCATGCCCCCAAAATCAACAACTTTTTCCTTACAATTGTAATTTATTCCAATATCACTACATTGTGAACTAAAGTAGCGGTAAAGGCTGCAATCCAACTCTTAGAAAATCCTCACCAGTGTTTGCTCATAGACATTGCAGATGGCTCTTTCATCCCCCATGATTGGAAAGGTGAAGGTAATCCAACATATGCAAGAGTTTCTAACCCAACAAACAATCTTAGGAATGCAAAGAGACTTCCAATTACCAAAAGTAACCTTGGAGCATAAATCGATGCTATCATCTTGCCCTTACCAATTCAAAATGTCTCCAACACGATACCCTCCTATTCACAAATATCCTCAACACCTCTCTTAGAAACAACCACACCAAATGTCCTTCCTTTGAGCATGATCTACTTGATAAGCTTTCATTGCATTTGGAGTGTATCATGTGAGGTGATCCCCTCACGTGACTACAAGTTAATAAAAGATAGAGTCACTCTTGCATCATATGTGATGAAATTGTAGACACCTTGTTGAACAATGGAACCGCAAAGGATACGAATCGTCCACACCTTGCATTTAAACAACACAAAACCATCCTCATTGGTTTGTTGGACCACATTATGCTAGTAACTAGATTGAGGTGATTGGAAATCTCCGGAGCTTCATATAGAAAGAACACAACTAGAGTATACAACGCAATAACATATATACATGTGTAATACATTGACAATTGAATTCAAATGAGCAGATTGACCTTAAATTCTCAAATTCCTTGTGGTCACCCATGAGCCTCAAATACTCAAATCGATCAAGCATTGAAATTTAGATATACTTGATACATGGTGAATTACATAAAACGTTACAAACTTATACATATCCAAATTGTACACTTTGTCTTAAGAATAATAACATATAGTGTGTGTATATATATATATCTATATATATATATATATATATAAAGGGACTAAAAAAATAGACACATATCACTACACATCAAATAGTTGGTTCTCAAAGTCTTCCAGTTTATACTAGACTTTACACCCTCATTAATTCAAGCTCCAATTCAACATGTCACATTATTGTATTGGTTGATAAGTTATGATTGTAATACATCACAATGAGATGGCGGATGCTAAACCTCCCCTATGAACTTTCAAGGGAGGTGGATAGGGGCCAAGGCCCGTGATGTACCACCCCCAGGTAGCCCCCCCGCCAAAAAAAATCCTCATTTCTTTTTTATATCCTGACCGAAAACTGATACCCGCCCTCCCCGACTTCAAAACAAAATTGCCCTTGCATTCTTGAAGGCCGCTTGTTCATATAACCCCTATTGAGTGCACTTCATCTTCAAGGTCCAAAATCCAGTATATATGTTCACTTCCACTTTGTTGATAAGCAATTGATTGGGGTTTCATTTTTGGAGTGAAACCGTCAATATAGCATGTAATTAACTTGGAAGTCAATATATTACAAAATCCTCATGAGCACTAAGGTTATAATTTTTGTGACTTACCATTTGAAAGGGTGTTTGTAGTTCTAAAATGAAACTTAAAGTAGTGTGCCATTTGAGTATGTTTATAATGCCTTCTACTTTCACAAGTATTCATACACATTCAAACTAATTAAGTGTGATTAAATGTAATTAAGTGTAAATAACCATAATTGAAGGTAATTGAGTGCAAGGCCTGAGTTTCTACAAGTATTCATACACATGCGGACTAATTAAGCCCAATTAAGTGGAAGTAAGCATATTAAACCTTAATAAGCATAATGAAGCCTAAACAAGTGTAATTAAGCACATCAATTCTCTTATCTGAATTAAATCATTCAAGTAAGTGCATTTTAATATTAATTAGGCCTAATTAGTCTGGTAAGCATAATTTCTGATTTAATTAGGCTTCATTAGGATTAATTAGATTCATCCGGCTTTCATAGGCTTAATATGCTTAGTTACATTTTATCATACTTAATTCGTTTGAATGTGTATGAATACTTGTGAAAGTAAAAAGGCATTAACTAAAATACAATAAAATAAAAATACTCAAATAGCACAATAATTTAAGTTTCATTTTAGAATTACAAAGACCTTTTCAAATAGTAAGTCACAAAAATCATAACCTCAGTGCTCATGAGGATTATGTAATATTTTTGACTTCCAAGTTAATGACATGCTTTATTGACGGTTTCACTTCGAAATGAAATCCTAGTCAATTGCTTATCATCAACGTGGAAGTGAACATATATATTGGATTTTGGACCTTGAAGATGAAGTGCACTCAATAAGGGTTATATGGACAAGCGGCCTTCAAAAATGCAAGGGCAATTTTCTTTAAAGTTGGGTGGGGCAGGCAATAGTCCTCGGTCGGGATTTAAAAAAATTATATATTTCTTTTGGTGGTTGCTTGGGGGTGGCGGATTAGGGTCCCTGCCCCTATCCACCTCCCTCTGAATGTTCATAGGGGGAGGTTTAGTGTCAACCCAATGAGATTGTTTGGCTAAATTTAGGCCCACATTCTTTGTGATATTGGAGCTCCTTTAGATAAATCAAGATACCTTAATGCCCTCACATAGCTCATCAATACTGAAATTGGATTTGCTACAATGCTTTAACAAACTGAAAAAACAAAAAATCCCAGTGCTTCCAAGTCCAACTGATTACATGTTGACATCTTTTGGTTTTTCTCTATTTATTTAGGGTATATTCTACAGATTATTCTAGAATGACCCTTAATTTTTCTGAAAGCTTGACTTCAACCGGTTATTTCTCAAACTCAACTGGTCCATCTGTAACTAGCAGTCAGGTCTCCCTGTTCATCGGGGAAACTCAGATGATATGATCGCTAAACTAGAATAAGATGGAAGATTCCTAAAACGATTCCTCATTAATAAAGGAGATGAGACAACGGGTTGTAGATTCCGCAGGAAATATGAGGATGCATTTGTTGGATATAACATTACGAAGCCTTTAGGCTAAATGGAGGATGAAACATGAGAGGGATAGTTTAAAATAGAGGCTAACTGGATACCGGAGACTTTATTCCATGCCACTTTTGATATTCTTAAGGATGGACACGCCTAGCGGGTGCCACGTGTGTCCGTTGTGATAGACAACAAGCCAACACAACATTGTTCACCGGATATTTTTATTTCAATTATTTTATTACGGGCAAGGTTGAGCCCGGGGTTAGCTACATGTGGGTTTAAAGTGATGAAGTGAACAATGTGCATGCTGAGTATAGTTCATTTTGTAAGGGAGGCTCATAATAGAAGGGGCATTAAGCCCGTAAAATTCTTGACTCCACGGTGCAATGGCCTACATATGAGTTATGTTATGATGGGACAAACCTAGCTCTGTAATGGTTTTGTGGGTTTCTTTATACTATGTGTTGGTGTGTATTGAGCTACACCCTTTAAGGTGTTTTGTGTCATTTACTATTTGGAGTTATGATGTGCTGTCGTATTTTTACTTAGAATGTAAAGTTCA
Source organism: Polytrichum formosum (assembly GCA_964035585.1). Taxonomy (NCBI): domain Eukaryota; kingdom Viridiplantae; phylum Streptophyta; class Polytrichopsida; order Polytrichales; family Polytrichaceae; genus Polytrichum; species Polytrichum formosum. The sequence continues at coordinate 50,272,804 of OZ037938.1, read as the reverse complement.
TGCCAAGTAAAGTCCTTTATGTTTTATAATGTCCAAAAGACTATGTGATTTTTGAGGGTAAAAATAGAACTACATGATTCCAAATAGTAAAGAACACTAAATACCATAAACGGTGATTTGGAAAATGAACCCCTGCATAAACATGACAATGCTTGTGGAACAAATGAATGGGCATTTGTCCCACGAACTATGAAAGGTGGGAAGTATAACCCAACCCAATTGTGAAAAGGAAATAGCACACAATTTTCATCAAATCACGCGTAACGCCTATATGTTAAATACTCGCTAGTGGCATGACATTAAATTATTGAACATTTTTTGAGAAATGTCAACATTTCAAAACATCATTTCTAAGCTCCAAATTTACAATAAATAGATGAAATTATTTATAAAAATGTGGGGTATTCGTCTCTGTGGGATTGACTTTAAGTTGGCGCTCCACGTGTTAGATGGTCATATGGACACCCTCTATGTTGGCTGCTTAGAGGCGCATGCCAAGAATAATCCTACATATTGGCCTTCATTTTTGATATAGATAAAACAATATAATCATGGAAGCAACATGTCTACACTGATGTGTGCAATTAGATTGCCTTCAAAAATGGAGAGAGGGATTTATTGTATACAAGCGTACCTCTCATCCATCCAACATAAAAACTTGACCCTCTATAGTTTTATTGCTGATTCATCTCAAATGACCTTGAGTAGACTAATTCAAAGTCTTTAAAGCTAACTTTGGTGACAAATTACTTTTTTTAAATTCTCTGGATTGCATGCTATTTCAAGGTTTTTAAAATATTTTTTATGTTGGTTGAATGAGAGGTACACTTGTATATGAGAATTCCCTCTCTCTCTCCTTCACGAATAGGTTGCCTCTGTACCCATGCGAATGACCTTGGGTAAAAGGTAGATCTCAAAACTTACATAGCTTTTCTATTCCTTCGTATAGCAATCATAGTGAAAAAAACATTTCATGAATTTTTTTACCTTGGTAATAAATATTCAAAATAGTGTGGAATGTTGATAAATTAGCGTGGGGCAACCTTATTGCACATATCAGTGTAGATGATGGTATGAGATGCATGTGCTTAGATACTCTAATGTGCGCTAATACCATGTATATCAAAGATTGGGAGGGACATGGCAAAAGTGGATCTACAAGCCTTCCCGCAAGAGCTACACGAAAATTGAACATCCACCATTGGGCTTTAAGCTTTGGGAGGCAAGCGGAATGCTTGTTCTATAATAGAAGAGAACCCTAACAAGCCAATAAAGCTTACCGAATGTAAAGAATTAGGCTTCATTAGCTTGTAAGCCGTTAACAAAAGCCATTTCCTGGTCAATAGAGTTTGGCTCTTACCGACACCACGCTTACATATAACTTTCCGCCCTTCATCACCCTCCATAACATTATTCAGATCCATAACAGTGTTTTGTGGGACTGACAATATTCCATGGAATATTCTCTACATTCAATTTGAATATGGGGAAATATTCTGTTGAATATTGTCAGTCCCACGAAACATTGTTATGGATCTAAATAATGTTATGTCTTCTTACAAGCTAATAGTGAGCTTGTGTAACTTTCAATCAATTCATCTATGTTTGTTACTTTGCTTGGGCCGTGGGCAATGTTTAGACAAATGCAATGGTAAAAGGCATAGATTTATAATAAATGAATCATGGATAGACCACCCCTTCTTTGTATCTCAAATGGCCCTTGCCAAAATGGGAGAAGGTGGTAAGGTAGATGGGTCTTAAGTGGTTCGTTTTTTTAATCAGATCCCTAGATTTGATTGTTATGTGGTTCGGTGAGGATCAAAGAGCAAAGCCTAGGGGATGCCAACACACTTGCGTGAGCCATTTTAGGAATAAAATTTTTATATTTTTTGAACACTGTAAAGACACATGTTTAAAAGAGATTGGACTATGTCTTCAAATATTGTGAACTACTCTACACTCAATAGTGAACACAATTGGGAGGACCTATGTATCTAGTTAAGAAATCAACAAACATGCACTTCTAATAACCATAACTAAATAAAGGGGAGGCCCAATTTACAATCCGATTTCTGCATATGTTTTATTATAGATTTGCTAATGCAACATGAGTTTTTGTTGTGTAAATCTAATCAATAGAAGTTGAAGAACATGAAAATTGAACCAAACAACACCCACATACCTGAAGTCATAATCTTTTGGACGAAGTTCCGTAATGCTCGTCCATTTAAAAATCAACGCTTGGTTTCAACGAAAGTCCCTTTGCCATCATTATCAAGGTTTGTGTGCCTAAACCAGACCTCTTTCCTCAAAACAGTCACAAATGTATGATGCTTTTGGGTTGCATTCTGGAACGAACAGCCATGTTGTTTCTAGAAGATTCTTACCACTTTATCGTCCGTGTTCGTTTTAGGCTCACATGCCTTGGGTTTTATGCAAGCCATTGGAGATTTGCCACCAATAGACTCAGGAAGTTTGCAGCTTGATCCAATGCATCATAGCCTTCCACTATGAACACTTCCGTTTCCATGTATCTGGTACAAGCAATTAAATAATAGCGCTACAAATATTTAGAAATGAATTAAAAACAAATAAAAATAGACCTTTTTCCTCAGGGAAATGCAGCAATCCGATCACAAAACAACAGACGTCCTTGACAATGGAACGCCTCTAGGGGTTATGTAAGGGTTCAAAGATTCATCAAAGAATGGTACTTCAACCACTAAACTTAGAAGAGGCCTATTTTGGACCTCAACACATCATCTGGAGGTGTTTAAGGTGCTCTATTATTGAGTATTAGTTCAAAATTTCATGGTAGTACCCATCTAAAATCACCCTATTCTTCACTTGCATTCCCCATCAGAATATACATATATGTTGCAGAAAATGTTGGAGGGTTTACGTTCACATAAATGGCCTAGATTCATGTACATACCACATACATCTTTTCGCCCTTTTCAAAGTTACAAGTTCTTATAACTTTTTTAAATCAAGAATATCATCTTTTTTACCAAGTAAATTCTTTCATGTTCCTCGATGTGCATACTACATTGATTTGCCCCAATTAGTGTGTGTTACTATTCAGAGGTACGCAATGCTATAACCATTTAACGAGAGTGTAATATTTTACTAAGAAGAGTCATTTATGTTCCATAATGTCTGAACAACCCATTGAACTTTTGTTAGTAAAAGTTGAAGTCTTGAGTCATACGTTATTGCACTCGTATAACTCTGCACAGTAACACACACTAATTGAGATAAATCCGTGTAGTTGTTTGACTTGTCCAAGTAAACAATGATATGATCCACAAGAAGAAGTTATAGCAACATGTAACTCCAGATGATAACCCACACTAATAGGGCTAGTTTAGCGTACTTACATTGGCACGTTGATGGGTTAAGGGACACGAGGCTCCACAATCAATCCACCTAATCCCCTGCTCCCAGCACCTTAATTACGGAGCAAGTCATCCGGTGACCCAAAATATCGTCACAGGTGTGCAACAAACGATTTCCGCAAGCAGTCCGTCCGGCCGGACGATGGAGCTCGAAGCACGCAATTTCAAGCATATTGGACTACTACTTAACTGCCAAATTAAAGGTGTGGCACCCAGGCCAATGTGTGGTGCCGTTCACCTCTGCTGCCGGAGACAACTCGACAACGTACTGTTGGTGGTGTCACGGTGCTTTAATTTGCTCCCTTTGCTCCTAGCACCGGCTGCTTTCTCGTCTCCGGATGTGAGCTATGTGGTCGTATCGTTCAACTTCACGGACAATTCCGGCGGTTGGATCTGATCGGGAGTTGTCACATCTCGTTAGCAATTGTGAGTCACACAACTTGTGATTTCGAGATTCCAAAACGGAGTTGGGAAGTAAAAGTTATAGGATGTCAAAGTGCAGATTGTTTTTTTTTCTTTAAGCCATCAAATAGGCTCTCTCAATTATGTTCATTATTGAATCTAGAATGACTGATGCACTTTGAACACGTATTCCAATTGTAGCTGAGCAGCAGCATGGCTACTCCGAACGGGCTTATCAAACGCTGATCACAACCTCAACTTGTGTGACCATATTGTCTAATGTTAAGTGACTTGATAAGGCAGATGGTGTTGAAATCAACACCTCACTTAAAACCAATAATTTAGATCATGTACAATCACTACGTATTGGTTGTGAGAATGTCTACCACCTCGCAACATGTGTCCATGTTGGTTTTGGATCGTTTACCATTAAAACATTGAATCTTTATAACTATTATTTACGGAATTCAAGTAAGACATGCTTTGGCATGTTGGAATGATCCCCTATCAATTGCTAAGGAGAACATAATTAACATCTTAAAATATACTAAATAGCATATATGCTCAACGCTTAAAGTGATGGTTTCAGCATCCTCTACCATAGTGCCACACATGGCAGTTACAGGGGGGAAATGAACAATGAACCACTATTGGTTTGGTAACTTAATGATATTTCCATTTTTAAATACCATTGGGTGCAAGCACGGTAAAGTGGACAGCTCTTGATCCTTGCTCAGGTTTAAGTGAAAGTGATCCAAAACAATATACTAACTTTGAATTTTATGAAATAAAAATTCATAAACATTTAGAAAACATATGAATCTACAAAGCCAGGCAATTTATGTTCACAAAAAACAATTTCAAACAACGTATATGTATTTTAGAAGACGGTGCAAGTGGGTGCACGGGGGGTTCACTCCATGTAAAGTTGAACACCACGTGCGGCCAAAGTTTGTTACCCCTATATTACATGGAATAGATAAATTTAAAAATTATGATATTTTTTCTACATATACATAATCATTGATAGTATCTTTTTTATAGTTTTTTGAAATTTTTAGTCATCTTCATTTTTGTAGCAATTATTTTAGTTCAATTCTGTGTCATTCTAGTTAGAAACGGTATGTTTTATTAAAAAAACATATCATCAAATTTGGTTACCATTTTTTAGTATGTAATAGATACCGTGTATATCTACCCATGAAAAAAATTTGATAAAATTTTGACCCATTTTGGTGATGCAACTTACCAAAAGTAGATTTTTTTTGGCCGCACGTGGTGTTGAACTTGACAATGGAGTGACCCCCCCGTGAGTGGGTGTCATTGAAAAGATAATTGTCAAAAACTTGTTTAAAATACAATTACATTACATTAAATTGATGAATTTTTGAAGAAAAAAATTACGATGACCTCAAGTTTATAATGAATTCAAGGAATATGAAAAGAAATTCCAAGTTCAAAATATTTAAGGTCATGAAATTTACGTTCAAAACTATATTTAGTCAGTTGCTTTTACGCGTCACTTTTGATGATAGGTTTTGAAGATCTCATATTGATATTCTATATTTGAGTACCTAACTTAACAATAGAGGTCATCATGAAAAATAATCTATTTTAAACAACATTTTGCTACTACTTATAGGCGTTTGACCAAGAAAATCATGGCTTTCATATACCGGAGCACTTTTTTGGTCCACTTTACTATGCTTGCACCCAATGAGGATTTCACATTTTGAATAACAACAAGGTATGCGTATTTGACGATCTTTTTGTTTCAATACCATTCGGATTTGTATACTATGCAAAAAAACCTTCAAACCTAGGCAAATTCGCCCGAGTACCGGTATGGTTTAGAATAGTATTGACCCAAATAATAACTTGGGTATACAAAGATTCTCTCACCCTGGAATACCCACCAAATCTCAATATTCTAATGATATGTGTCTAGGGAGATTTTAGGGCATAATGGGTTGAGATCCTAGCGTTTCCAAGTCCAACCAGTTACATGTTGACATCTTTCGGTTTGTCTTTATTAAATCGAGGTGTACTCTTTAAATTCCTCTAAAAGGATCGGTAATTTTCATGAAGCCTTGAACGTCAACCAATTATCTCTCAAACTCAACCAGTTCATTTGTAACGAGCAGATATTTCTCACCGTCCAGTGATTGGTACTACAGTTTTGATACCCATGGGTAGGTTCTTTGATTCCCTTATCGATGTTCGTTATTCATACCCCAATGCATTCACCTATGATGCCATAACATGACTCCGCTGATGAGTTGTGTTTAGCGACCCTGACTACATATTCAATCTGAAGCACTGGGATTCCAACATCCGGAGTTTGTATTCCTCTAATCTACTGCTCAAGGTTTCATGGATACAATGGAACCAGGGGAAATACAAGCGGCAGTCAGACGCAAGAGCCACAATAGGCAAGCTTGCTTGTAATAGTAGGTGGTGGATCTAGTGCTAAGTTATCCAAAGTCATGGTGGTTCCCAGATTCCCAGGCCCCAATTCGGAGCTCAAAAAGCAGCAGCAACCAGCTAGGAGGGAATAATAAGCTAACATGGTCATGTGGCCGCTTGCAACGTAAGTACCATGTAAGGTATTCGGCCCTATTGTGGGCATTTCCAACTCATGGATAACGTTGGCCATTGGATTGAACCCGGGACTGCCTCATCCCGTTGGCAATTGCGACGAAGAGTCGCGATTGAAGATTGTCAATTGAAGTTGAGATGCAAAAGTTATAAGAGGTCAAAATGATTTATTTATTGAGTATTCACATAGGTTTTTTTGGTTAGGTGTGTTAATAATGGAACCTAGATGTGGTGGCTGCATTATGAGAACATAATCCAATCTTGTTGTAGGACATGTTTTATTTTAAAATTTCAGATGTCCATTCCTAATGAGAAGCCCAACCATATACCACTCAAATATAGGTGTCCAATCGACCCACACAAGGTCCACCCCGATGTTGGATCAAGTATATATGTGATTGCATTGGTATAAATAAGGAACATCAACACTTAGATTACATGGAAAAATTAGTTCGTCGCAAGAACTGACCTTTAAGTATATTTGAACAAATCACTTGTCCAAAAATAATAAGGGATGGTGCACTTGTGCGTGCAAAAACATCAAATGTGTACGTCATAATGGCGGTTGGAATTGTCCAAAATGCATGCATAAATCCAAATGTACGTAAATCCTAGATCAAGTGACGCGGTAAGAACTTGCCCTCCCAAGTTTGATGTTATTTCATTCCAGTTGGAACCCAGAAAGATTAAATAGTGGTCTTTGAACCCAACCTAGGCGTTAAATTAGACAAAACTGGAAGTCATTGGGACTACAATAGAGAGATATAAACACCGGCTCTTGGCGGAGCAAGCACTATACAATGAACATATCTATAAAGTGGCAAAAGGGAGCTTTGAATCGTGAGTTGTAGAGAATCTTCTAAAAAAATTGTGTTTAATATCCTTTATTATTAAAAAATCTAATGAAGATGGAGTTTTGGGTCCAAAAGAGAGAGTATTCTTCATGCCCCGATCACACCAAACTTTCCCTCCAGTTCTAGCTGTGCAATTGCTGGGGATTATGTTGAGAAATAGATGTTGGCCCACCACTTTTCACACTATTACAACTGGAGATGCTGACGGATGGTGTCAGAAGTGGTTGGTGTGATCAACCCTTCAGTTTAGGCCCAATTTTGAGTTCGGGTTCTTAACCTTAAAAGCATGGGGTTTAAGCTTGAATCAAAGATGTAGTATAAAGTATGAATTAGAAACTTTATTTTGTGCTGGCATACAAGAGAAAGTTTTAGGGAGTTAAATTTAAATCACAACAATGCGGTTGGAATATGGATCTTTACCTTTGGTATCCACCAAATCATTTTACAAGCATTTTCCTTCCAAAAATTAAAAAATTCCAAAATTTGTCAAAATCACTTGATCTTTGATATGATTGGCTATAAGTTTGAGCGGCATAATTTGGTGGGAAAAACCAAAAATATTCATTTCACAAATATTGTTACTTTCCCAAAATAGCTAGTTTTGTTACACACAAAGGTGAAAGGAAGCCCCTGGGTTGAGATACAAACCATGTTCACGCGTGCAAAAGAAAAGCAAAGGTTGAAAGGACGCTACAAAGGAGCACTTCTCAAAAAACGCGTATGAGAAAAGTAAGGGTTCTGACCACTTCAAAGTCCATATCTTAGAGTCATTAATATAAAATTTTGATTTGTTTTCTCTAGACGATGCAAAACATTATTATATCAAGGTGCAAAGAAAAGAACGAGAAAAAAAAACTTTGTCTTTGAAAGATATATCTTTGAAAAATGCTTGCAACCAACTTTTTGGCTTCTTGGGTATATAGGGGTTAAAGTAGATATCGACCTCCTCCATGTGGGCCAAGGTGGCACTACTCTCCTCCATTAGGCCAAGTTGATGTCACCCTCTTATTATTACATGGCTAAAGAAGGGTCCATGTATAGACTTCACGACTCACATGTCCATAATAGAATCCCCTAAAGCACCTTTACTTTCATGATAAACTTAAATTCACCTCCAAAACCTATTAAGAGGGTTTAGATCTCCTTAAAAGACATGATTACTTTACAATAACTCCAATGTTTCTCAAATTTTTTTACCCTTCCTCATAGTACACTTTCATCATTTTGAAACGTTTTTTCCCACTGCACCAATAAACTTCTATGCACATGTTATTTTAGAAGCTAATCATTCTTTGACAATTATGTAGTTTCAAGCACTTATGCTTGAAAAACATATACCCCACCCACATTATTCCAGTTTCCACACTAAAAAAAAAGGAGTGTAGATACTACAAAAACTCTACCCTAATGGTAAGGGAGAGGGAAACTATCGCATATGAACATACCTCTCATCCATCCAACACAAAAACTTGACCCCTCTGTATAATTATCACCAATTCATCTCAAATGACTTGGTCTAGACTAATCTAGGGTTTCTGAAGCTAATATCGATGCCAAATCAACTAACCAAATCATCATCCAGGCCGCATACTATTCAAGGCTTTTATGGTGGATGAATGAGAGCCACGCTTAAAGTATGTGATAACTTCCCTCTTGCGGACTGTAGGGGCCGTTTTTACCGGAGCCCCGTTTTTTTTTTACTTACCTAGACACCACTATTATACTACGAAGCCTGAGCCCTGCATGCAATTTAGCTGCAGAGGCTGGCCAAATGAGTGAGTGATGAGATGAGTCCGGAGCCTGGCCTGCATTGCAATTGGGTGCCTGGCAGTAGGAAAAAGTCTTGAGGGTTACATGTGTGTAGCCAGAATAATAGCAAGAGGTAGGGTGGTGTTTTGGCTTAGTTCACAGACTGGTATTCCCTTTCGCTGTCCAGTGTTTGTTTGCGGAATATTTGGGAAGCTGTGGGGCAGGGCCAATATCATCTCCAGGCAGTTGTCAGTCGGGTGATGAAGGGGCCTGCCTTCAGCTCATCAACTTTGTTTGGTGCATGCAGTGGGGTAACTTAAGCGGTGATGCGTAAATTCATTTACTACCGGAAAGATTCGGGGTAAATCAAAGGGTTCATTGAAACTGCACCGATGATCCTAATTAGTGTGTGTTACTATTAGGAATTATGCAGTGCAAAAAACGTTGTACTCAAGAGGTCAATTTTTATTGACGAAAAGTTCAATAGGTTGTTTGGACATTATAAAAACATTGCTTGGTAAAATATTAAATTCTCAATAAATAGTTATAGCATTGCGTAATTCCTAAATAGTGTATGCACTAATTGGGATGTACCGTTGTGGAGGGCACAAACAAGGTTTAGGCTCACACCACCTACCAAGGGGGTGATAAAAATTTGCTTGCTATAGGTTTATGGCTTATATGTATCTCAACTTGATCTTAACAGACTAAAATGGGGTCTCTAATCCGAGCTATAGGGGTTGGTTTGGTTAAAATTTATAATTGACGGGCTTTCCATATTAATCAAACATTTTTTACTCTCTCCCTTGGTATCTTTTGTGAAAGTTTATCCAAATGCTGAGAAACATTATACAGGGTGTGGATTTTAAAAGAAAGAGATCGAACCCTAAATAAGAGTCGAAGACCTAGATTTAGTCTAATTGCACCCAATCGAATCGAATTCGCAATGAGATTAGGAGGAAGAAGTTGTTATCACACCCCCATGGCATAAAGTTGCATGAATTGAAATTCCAAAGTGGGACGCTGGTGTATTATGTATGTGTTTTGAAGATAATTTAGGAGCCGAGGACAATACCTCATAATGGTACGAGATGATGCATTTGAGAAAATGAGCTACTTTCATCAAACCTTCATATTCTGCCAAAAATGAATAAAATTGTCCCCAACAACACAATTGTCAACACATTGTGCCCCACAAAGTCAAGGTTTTATTTTGTACTAGGGTGGATGCATGGTTGAGTGGACCAATAGCGGACCATGTACCTCCATAGAAGTCCATATCCATCTTTTGTATATGCAATTGATTATTTTTAAATTTATTTTACACAAACTCTTTGAAGTATATAAAACTCAAATCAAAAGAAAAAATTGTAATACCTTCATTTTACATTTAGTTATAATATTTTGAAAAACTGATCAAAATTTTCTTTAAATATATAAATAATTCTAAAGATAATTAAGTATTTCTAAATAGAAGCCCACCTAAAGCTTATAGATCTTAACACTCATAAAAAAACTTGCCTCTGCAAACCTCTATTTTGATCCTATTATGGACTTCCAAAAATATAACCACATTCAGCCTCTTCAAAAGTCCATAATTATCATTTTAGTAGCAATATTATTAAAAAAATGCTTTAGCTCCAAACTATTCTATCTATACTACAACACATAGTGAGTCACTACCATAATAATGTAATCATATACTTATTGAAAAAGCTACATTCATAAAAATATTTATTGGTGACCATAGTCCATACTGTTACTTTAAAAGTCCCATATTCTTTATTTATAGAACAAAATTTAAAGAAAAAATTTTATTTGTAAAGACACTTAAGTTAACAAGCTATGCCCAAAGTTTCAAAAGGATTTATTAGGTAGATTTTTTTTAATTCAACTTACAATGCAAAGAGGTATCCTGAAAAATGGTTGTGACAAGAAAAGTGGTCCACTCAACCATGCATTCACCCACTAGTGGATAATTAGTATGAGCAGTTTCATACATGCTTCTTGCTTATATTAGCACAATAAGATGAACCACATGTGAATGAAGGTGTGATGCATTGAGACTGCCTAGTTTGTGAGGGCGGTGTGGGTGGCTTTTCATGTTGCCTTTCCTTTCCTTCTTTTGACTACCCCGAACAAATTCATTTGTAGGAGAGCTGCTAATGGTCATTGCCCATTGTAGCATTGGCTTTGGGTTCATCGGTAGTTCGTAGGTTGTATGGTGTCCCTCATTGCTGGATTTGTATTTGAGTGTATCTTCCCCTCCAAACCCCGGCACAGGGTCAAACAATTTTGCTTCTCCACATCTATCATCAGGAGTGCGGTAAATGTTTGATCCATATGCATTTACTCTTGAATCGGCCAAAATTTGAGTTCACTAGATTAATTAGGGGCCTATAACCCCAACTTAGGTATTTATTTATCTAAACATGGTAAGCTCTGGGTTCTACATAATAATCAACGTTTTCACCCATGGTTAAATGAGTGAATGTATGGTGTTCAATGGACTTTGATTACTATTTGAATCAAAGATCAAGAATCAAATTTTGCACGGTTAGTTTGCACTATCATGTGGATAGATGCTGTAATCTTTAACCTTTAGAATTATTGCGGGCTACTAGACTAAATAAGGGGAAGAAAAAACTTGGACTCTAAGCCTTGAATTAGTCTAGAAAGGTAAGAAGCGGTGGCGGATGAGTGGCTTCTGGGGGGCTTGGCTTGAACAAGGTGAGCCTAAGTTCTCACACGACCATGGGGTAGGAAAAATGAGGAGTTAGTGGAGAGGAAGAGAAGAATTGACCAGGGTGAAAGGGCGAGGGGTTTCTTGGGATGGGAAAAGCAGGATTATTGTGTAGGGGAAGCCACAAGGGGAGGGCTTTACAATAATTGAGGCCGCGAGGCAGGGACAGTATTTGTTGGTAAGGTCGATCCCAAGGACTTTCCCCTCGGTATCTCAGTGGACTGCACCGTGGGTGTTGGATGTGTTCTGTTTCTTGTCACGTAAGGTATATGGAAACCCCCATGGAATAATAACATAGAAAGGTCAAGGTTTTGAGAGAGAGTGGGGTGAAGAGGAGGAGGATTGAGAAGGTGAAAGGGGAGGGGGCTAGGGGTTCATGGGTAAAAAGCAAGTCCCCTACAAGCTTGAGGGCCGGTTCACACCGACTGGAATCCGTTAGACTAATTCATCAGGGTCTACGATGCCATTTTGGGAGTCAAATACTCTAAGAATAGTTGTTTCCAGACTATGAAACAATTCAGTGCGGCGTTTTCACCTTGCCAACGGATGAGGAGGTTACATAATACTGTATACACCGCGAATGATCCGTGGGCCACCGGGGAGGAGGATGGACAGGGAGGGGGGGAGTTACTGGGGTGCTGACAGGCGCGGAGGAGGATGGACAGGGGTGAAAGGTTACGGGACTGACCCACCAGACAGGTAGCCAGGCCAGGAAGGAAGATGTTGAAAGGCCGGGGGCCTTCGGAAGGGGAGGAGGGGGGAGGGACCCCAAAGCTCGCCTTGAAGGGGCACAGCAGACAGCATCCCCTCGAGAATAAGCAATCGGCCAGCTTACAATCTGCCGCACTGTTGCATCCATCGCAGGCTCATGCTGCTTCACCAATCTTCGCGACCGCCAGCGCCGCAGTGGGTGGATCGCACGCACCCAGGTTGTTGCGCAATTCGCAGGGAGCGTCGGCGAGAGTGAGAGCAGGTTGCAGGTGGCGTGGCGAACAGGAATCGGGGTGCTCATGTATCGCGCGCTTCGGTGTTGATGTATCGCACATCGTTATTCATTCCTAAGCAGTGCCGTGCTAGATTCGCCAGGCACTCGGTCCGACTGAACATACTGATCAGCTAGCTCAAGAGTTTAGTTGTTTCTTCTACTCTTTGGTTTTCTTTTGTGTTTTTTTCTTTGGTTTCGCAATGGCGGCGAACCACATGCTTTACTACGCTATGTGAGAGTGTGGTGGGAATCCCGAATTGCAGTGAGACTGTAGAGGGTGGCAGCGGAGGCTGGCGACGAAGATGCAAAGTAGGGGGCAGTATGGTGTTCCTGAGCAACCACAGTACGTGGTCGGCCGACCTCCCCCACAACACATCTTCGCAATCTCGCATGACAACATGTCGGCCTTGTCGCCTTCGGCAGCTGTGCACAACCGGCATGCGGAACACCATCCCCAGCATCAACATTCCCATCAACAACAAGCGCAGCATCACCACCAGCACCTCCATGGACCGCATCCTGGGCACCAACCCCACCCTAGCTTGCATCCCCACCAGCAGCAACAACCGCAACCTCACCAGACGCTGTCCCCTCATGCTGCTCACGCACCGCACGTCCCGCAGCATCAGCATGGCCAGCACCCGCATCATCATCAGACGCAGCAGCAGCATCAGCACCAGCCTTCTCCAGCTCCTCATCAGCAAGTCCATCAACACACATCACAGCAAGCTGCGCAGGCACAGGCTCAGGCTCAGGCCCAACAGCAAGCGCAGCATCAGATGGTGCAACAATTGGGATTAGGTGGTGGACCCGATTCGCCTGAAGACCCTTCACCGGTGGGCAGCCGACCATCACCGACGCATAATAGCAAACAGGTAGTCACGGTAGAGCATGACGATGAGGAGATGGAGGACGAGGGTAGGAGTGCAAGTGCGAGTGGCAGCCGGTGGCCCCGGCAGGAGACACTCGCTCTCATCAAACTGCGCTCGGACATGGATGCGAACTTCCGAGACTCGGGTCTTAAAGGGCCGCTCTGGGAAGAGCTCTCGCGGTACGTGATTGTCCACGAAGTACTGCACCCCGATGTTTGTTCACTTTACCCCCAAGTATTGGCATGAGAATCAAGTGTGGTGATGATGTCTATCGAGAGTGGCTTGCTGCTATATATATATTCGCCTGTCTAACCGGCTCACCTTTCGGTTTCTTGAGCTTCTGAAATTCCTTTTCAAAAAAACTGAATCGTGGGTCAGCGGTATGCTCGTGATGGTTTTAAGTCGTTAGGACATGGAGGAAAGACTCCAAAATCGATGCACCAGTCATTCATTTAACATAAACAGTGGTGGGAATGCAATCGATGTTAAGGCGAGAGGCGTGGAATTGATTTGATTGGGTAGGGTTTTCATGGTTGCAGGAAACTTGCGGAGCTTGGGTACCAGAGGAGCGCTAAGAAATGCAAGGAAAAGTTTGAGAATGTTCACAAGTATTATAAAAAGACTAAGGATGGAAGGGCAGGGAGGCAGGACGGTAAGAGTTATCGGTTCTTCAGTGAGCTGGAAAAGCTCTATGGTAGCCAGCAGGCTGCAGCACAAGCGGAAGCTAATGCCGGTGGAGCTCGGCTTCTACTAACAACAGGATCTGCTGTGCCAACAATCGCCGTGCCACCCACCAACGGTGTCCATGTGCCTGCGCAATGGCCTTCGGAGGTGAGCACATGCGCCACAATCTCCGACTCGTCGGAAGATGACTACGAGGAGCCCACGGCAGGTGGGGAGGGAGACAAGCAAGGTACCAACAAGAAAAGGAAGCGTCTAGATGATGAGAAGCCTGGGAGCTCGAAGAAGGAATTCATGGAGTCGCTGGTGAAGAAGCTGATGAGCCGACTGGAGGCCATGCAGCACGAATTTTTGAATTCTTTACAACGGCGCGAGCAAGAGAGGCAGGTGAGGGAGGAGGCTTGGAGAAGGCAGGAAATGGAACTTGTAAAACGAGAGAACGAGCTTCGTAATGAAGAGCGTGCTCGTGCCGCATCCAGGGAAGCTGTCTTGGTTGCGTTTCTACAGAAAGTAGCTGGTCAGACCTTCCAGCTCCCGCATCCTCCCCCTCCTAACCCTCCACCCGTGACTACTCATGTCTCTGTATCTCCCATTGCTATACCGAGCTTACCAGTAGTTCCAGTTCCAGTTCCAGTTCCAGTTGTTCACCAGCAACCGACAATTACTGCGACACCGATTGCTAGTCCCAAGCCTAACCCTCCTCCTCTGCCACCAAGCACCACATTTGAGGAACCTGAGTCGAAGGTCGATGGGTCCTTCGACCCCACAAGCTCAAGGTGGCCGAAGCCTGAGGTACACGCCCTTATAAGGTTGCGGAGTGAAATGGAACCCAGATTTCAAGAGGCAGGGCCCAAGGGTCCACTATGGGAGGAGATTAGCACAGGAATGGCGTGCTTGGGATACAACCGCAACTCAAAAAGGTGTAAGGAGAAGTGGGAAAACATCAACAAGTACTTCAAGAAGACGAAGGAGAGCAACAAGAAGCGGCCGGAGAACGCCAAAACCTGCCCTTACTTCCATCAGTTGGAGAATCTGTATCGGCAGGGTAAACTGGGAACACCTCACAACAAGGGCGCCAAGGCAATAATAGATAATCAAGCCCATGAGCTGACCACTCATCAGGCAGTTCCGATAGGAATCCGTGATGCCTCTGTGCAAGATGCAGGCCAACCTGAGATTCTGAAAATGCTCCCCCCTCCTCCCGAAGTTGGTCAAGTCATCGCAGCTTCCACCGGCAATGGTGCTGCCGGGCAGATTGCCTCAAGCCCCGAGGATGGAGGGAGTGTAGAGGCAGATACCAAGAAGGGAATAGAATCAACGGCCTGATTGTACATAATTTTCTCATTGATGTCGCATCCCCACACCGAAAGCAACAGATATCCGACTACGAAGGTCGGTTTTGTCGTGCCTTGCAGTCTTTATCAAGAGCAGGTCTCTCCATCCACAAGTCTCTCGACAAAGAGTAATGAGTTTTATCTTTGGATCCGAATACTGATTCAACGCAATGAGAGCCATGTGGTAAAATTGGAACTTCTTGATTCGGAACACCGAATGATCATGGCGCCGCTGATACGAAATCGCTTGCAAGGCCTGCTGATACATGCGTTGCCTTCAGATCGACAAGTCGTAGGCTGCAGTTTGAGTGGGGGTTTAAAAGCAATGTTGCGATGAATGCACTTAAGTGCATGTCAAGCACCCTTACAGTTTCTTCTGAGTAGTTCTCTCCGAGAGAAATAGCATAGAAAGATCGGAGACCTCATTCTGTATCATACATGTATTAGTAGCACAAGCGGGGAAAGTCCTACTTAGTGTGTTGCAGGGCTGAGTAGAATAATCATCACAGCACTCTAGTGGAAGTGTTTCGTTAGATTGTCATACATTTGTGACTTTGAGGTCCCCCACTCGGTATTTCTGTCTAGTAGGAACACAGAGATATTTTCAGATTGCACTGGACATCATCCGCTTTTCATCAGGTTGCTTGTGTGTCTTTTTTTGGTGTTCAGAAGACTATGCTCCAAAACATTATTGTAGTAATCTGAGTACAATCGCATCAACATCTTCTGTAGCAATAGAGTATGCTGATTGGGATGTAGGTCAAGTTTTGCTGAAGATTATGACGTGCAGATTTTGGAAGAATCCGGTCCTCCCATTACAAAGAGCTCCGTTCCTCAAACATTTCCTGGGTAAGTAGATCTGTGTAGTTCGAACATTTTATAATTTTGAGGTTTTGTTGATGTCAACCTTGTGTATGCGTTTCGTCAATTTGGATTCCTGCTATGATGATACGAGCTCGCCTCCTTTGGTATATTTCCTTCTCTTTTTGTCATTCGGTGCAATTGCCTGCCATCTAGATGTCACCTGAACTAGGATATGGAGAGCATGTGAAGGCAACGTAGGTCAAAATTTCAAGTCTCGATGTCTGGGATCCGGCAGATTCTGATCCTCTTACAAATATAAAGCTCGGTCGCTCAAATATTTCTTGGTTGCACCTATTCAGTTTAAGCATTTATTGTTTTCGAGCTTTTGTTCAGATCAGCCATGTGAGCCTCCTTCGCCAAGTTGGTATCCCCACTCACTGCTTCACACACTGGCTCAGGTAATGTTGAAACTCGCCACTTTCCGGTAATTTCTTCTACCTTTGCGTCATTGGATACATTTAGGTACCATCAAATCTGTCCTAAATTGAGAATGAATCCGGGGAGCAAAGGACCTGATTTGGGGTTCTTAAGTTTAGGGTTCAATGGCACTTAGGCTGTCGACTTAGAAACAAATTGAAACATTATTCCGGTTTGAAGCTCTTGACCAAAGCTTTTGTATATAATCAGGACGTGCAGGAAGCAGGGTGATCCTCATTTATGTGTCTTTCAGATCTGAGGGTAGTACAAACCCCAGAAAATGAATTTATCCATGTTTAAGGTTCAATAACCGATTCCCAACTCCATCCTTTTCCTATTAGTACCAGATTAGTATCCGTAAAGCATTACACTCTTGATTCAATGATATCACCAATGTTTGAGTGATCCACTAGACTAAACTTCCGCGGCCCATGGTGTTCCAAATATAAAAGCTGCGTCTATTGCCCACTGAAACACCAATCTTTTAGTTTAATTTACATACATCCCCATGTGAATTCGAAGGCTATCGTCGCACTTCTTCAGCGACATAACCATATGAAGAAATAGCGAACCGATATATGTGGTTTAAACCTACATCCTGTAATCTCCACCCGCCTGACACAATCCTATGAAGACCTTCTCGAGACGAATTGAAATTGGCAGTGTGTACTCAGAAGTATTTGTATCTTTCAGATAACCTTCCTGAGATTTAATACTGCACAAATATGTTAGTCATTGCTGCTGACTGCAAATGCGTGTGGGATTTAGATAGGGAATCTGTCGGTGGTGTCAATATGAAATCACATGTTTGCTTTAGGCAAACATACCGATGTGTTCTGGTTGAAGGTTATTACTGCCGGGGTTATTCCTATGATATTCTTGCAATGACTTGTATGTCGATGCAGTTAGTGTGGGTAATTGCGGTGATTGCTGCATTACACTGCACTGAGCATCTGATGCATGAGAATGTATATTTTTACCTTGAATGGCGGAAGTGATTGCCAATTTTGCATTTACTCTAACCCCATACGTCCGCGATTGTTGATGCAACAAATAACGAATGTGGGTCACAGTTCTTAAGGTTAGGGGGTGAAGTCCTTGCAACAATAAACCTGATGACTAGCACCAGTTTTTGCACTGCTAGCTATACTAAATCTCATTTAATGTTGCATTAATTTTGGTGTGTCATGTTAATTAGAGCGGTCTTCGTGGCTTGTCATGTAGCACCAAGTGCCATGTGAAACTTCTCTTTCTTTAGTTGTCACCCTATGATTCCAAGACAATTAATCTGGGTCGATGATGAATAGTGTGGGCCACACTGAATTAGATGTTTAGTATGGTGAAATGCATGAATTATACTTCAAACTGGCATTTATAACACCCTACATTTGATCAATCAAATGTTGTAACTATGCTTCCTTCGAGCCCCTTAAGTTAGAAAATCTTTGTGTCTAGTGAGAGTATTAGTGGTTGATGTTGGTTTGTGGACTTGTACTTTGACACCTACCTAGTGTGAGATGAAGAGAGTGACAAACAAATACTTTCTAAACTCCGTAATATCACGCTCGTGACAACCAAAGTGCATGTGATATTAAGGAGTCTTGTAGTGTTAACATGGATGCGTTATAAAAGAGAATTAGTGTAGCATGTGACATTATGGATTAACACAAAGTCAACATTGTAACGATGACAATAATTACAATGATGATAATGTAATGCGTGTGAGTGTGTGGGCTGAACTCTTTGGTGGTTTATTTTAATGTCAAAACCCATGATATATGGGAGGAAAACGTGACAATAAAGAGCGATAATTAAACTAAGAACATCCATTCCCTAGGGCTTCGGGATATAAGGGAAGGAGTCACATTAAGGAGGTTGATATTATGGAGTTTAGAGTGTACACGTAAGGCCACAATACAACATTGGCATCCAAGAGACAAGCTTGCATGTGACCTACTTGTTTTTAGGAGCAAAGCAAACTTATAATAAACTTCGTCATTCTAGCTATACTAAACATTTGATTAAGTGCAACATGAAATTGGTGTGCTATGTTGATCAAAGTAGGTTTTGTGACTTGTCATGAAGCACCAAGTTGTGTCATGTGACACTCTATGGAGATCTATAGTTGCCACACAGTGATTGCAAGTTAACTAGTGTGGGTCAAAGATGAATAGTGCGGGCCACACGAAATCAGATGTGTAGAGTAGCTCTTCCAAGTTACCCTCCAGGCTGTACTGCAGCTAGGGGATCATCAACATCAAGCAACCACACAACACTCGATATTTTCAGTTTGTGACCTTGATTCCGTTTCAGTTTAGCTGAAATTCGTCCTCTTGCTAGACGCTTTCTACCCATTAAAGTAAATTATGATGCACTCCAAGTAACCTTGCTTATGGTTCGTCATACTGGCTTTTCCCAAGTTACCCTTCAAGCTGTATTGTATGTAGGGGATCACCATCAACGCACTTTTAGCTTGACTCCTCACCGAGAGCCTGAGTTGAGGGCCTTCATCAAATAACAACACTGCTTGAGCAGTCTAGCCCAAATTAGCCCTCTTCCTAGATACATGCTTTCTACCCATTCAACTAAAAAATGGTACACTGCAAGTAAGCTTGCTTCTGCTAACCTTCACAAGGATCTTCTTAGACTTTGTTTACATGCTTAACAATAGCTGTAATAACAAGAGTGACAGATTTGACGAGCCAGGCCAACCAAGGGAAAACTCAACAACCCATAGGTTGCAACTTGAACTTCTGGCCAGCTTCAACCTCGCAACTCATCAATCAATAGAATGAAATTAACAAATGTGGCCCTACAATTGTGGGCACTTCCAACTCCACAAACAATCTTGACAGGTGGATTGGATCGGGAAATAAGTTACTGTCTCATCTGGCTAGCAATTGCAAATCCAGCCTGTCATTATCAGTTTCATTATAATTGGAATTTCACGAGCCCTAGAAGTTAAAGCCCTACGTCAAAGTGGAGATTCTCGATCTCATTAAACATCTGCCACATCGGCCCTCCAAATTTTGTTCACTATTGAACCTAGAATGGTGTCTATATGCAAAGCACCTATCTCATTGTGACATGTGTCTCTTTTGGTATCCGTTCTTACCTAGAATCTTGTCTCATACCACTTAGTCCAATTAAGAAGAGTGACCACGTAAGGCCTGCATACCTTACATAAGGTATGTGGGCATTAGTCGAACACTAGTCTTATGCAAACACCTATAAGGCAATGGTATATGACAAGGTTTGTGAGTTAAAAATGGACACCAAAAAAACACATGTTACAATGAGATTGGATCATGTACTCCAAATATGGACACCATTCTAAGTGCAATAATTAATATAGTTGGGAGGCCCTATGTGATTGGTTAAAGAGAAAGAAGGATCTTCACTTTGACCTCGTATAACTTTTACATTTCATCTCCTATTTTGACACTTGAAACGACAATCTTCATGATTCATGATTGCTAACTAGATGAAACAGTTTGCAATCTCATCCAATGGCCGAAGGTGTATGTGGAGTTGGAAGTGTCCATTATAGGCCTGCTTGCCTTAGGGATTATCTCATCTTGTCTGATTTCCCCAGCTCACGTGGATGCAGCAGACATCCGCTCAGACTCTCTGTGCCTCACGAGACAGGCTAGGGTACTCAGAGATCAAAATGATGCCCATCTGGGGAAATGTTTGTGGAACTCTGTTTGTTTTCACGGTTACACAGTGGATGGGGTCACGGGTATGGGAAGAGTATTCAAACTAAGTGATGCATGAGGGAGCTGGTCTAGTTGGTGGTCAGAGATGAGTCAAAGGGAAAGTGGAGGTGCAAATCACATGGCAGACCAGTGCTTCAGCCTTCCCACGCCTGCAAATAACGGTGTCCTTCGCTTCTGACTCTTCCATTACTCCTCCTGGACTGTCCCTCTCTTCTCCCCCGTGCTTTGGGTACCTTCCCTCATTTGCCTCCATAGCTGCTGAGGAGAAGAAGATATATACACACAATGCATCAAAACCATTAGGTAAAGCATTCCAATACATCATTCTCAAGGTTAAGATGGGTGAGGGTAACCCAAGATTTTACTGAAACATATTACCTTAGATGTACGTTAAGTCAGATTAGGGGTGAAATAAAAAAAAAATTGGGCCAAAATACGCATGTCATCATGTGATTGGTTGGAACCTCTTAAAAGATGATGTGGAAATTGAATTCACGCAAAGACATGCCCAATTACACTTGAATGTGCGATAAGGCATGTGGACCTTATCTGGTCACTCTTCCTAGCAGACACCTATGGAGTGGTATATAGTAAGGTTTGTTGAGAATGGACACCAAAAATGCATATGTCATGATGAGATTGGACTATGTGATCAAGATATAGACACTATTCTAGATCCAATAATTAACAATTTGGAGGGCTTATGGCATCACCTGAAGAGAAAAAAAATCTTTGTTTGGACCTCTTAAAACTTTTGCATCTCAACTGTAATTCTAGATCTTAAAATGACAACCTTCATGATTTGCAAGTATTGCTAATCGAATGAGATAATTCCTTATTGATCCAACAGCCCAAAATTGCCAATGGAGTTGATGGTTCCCACAACATGGCCACATGCCTTGCACTCTTCTATTTTGATCATCAGGAGTTTTGCATAACATTAATACTTGGCAAACTGACATGGTCATCTTTCTATACATAGTAAAGTGCTAGCTGCAAGCTCTAATGCAACAAGTTTCCAGTGTAATGAGGAGATGATTACATGGTTATGCCCAGCCACAGAACACAAATACTTGCTTGAATAATGTTATGTGACTCCTGTGGTTGTTAATCAAATACTTAATCTTGGGCCACCCTCCGACTAAAGGTGGATACGGTTCTACTCTCGATGATGTATATATATATTTATGTAGAAACAAAGGCTTGCCAGTACCTGCCCTGCAACTCTGCTCCAGTCCCATGCTCTGGATTTTCTACTGGTGGACTTAGAATATTGTCAACCTTTCCATTCTTACTTTTCACATGCATCATGATGCAAGTTGAGTATATATTCTCCATGATTGCCACAGGCTCAGATGATTTGTATAATCTTTGCTGGATACGTATCTCAAATCAGGTCCCAGATTTTTTTCAGAGCTCCCCTTCAATGTCTGAGCTAGGTCATGAAGGGGTCACTTGATGAAATCTGTGTCCTCTGTTACCAAATATTGCACTTCTCTGCTTCTCCCATCACAATCACATTCCGGCCCCAGCTTACCCCTTCAGAGTTTGCTAGGACGCCCTGTAAAAGGAGAAGAGGATCGCTTCCCGCTCACAAGATTTGATTCAAGTCTCTCATCAGCTATGAATTGATGTGTCATGTGATATTGCAATACTCAATGTACTAATGCCATGCAGTGCACTGTAATATATCTAGATACAGGATCGAGGACTATTATTATAAACTGCAGCCCTGAACTGATCCTGAGTTGTTTGGTTGCAACCAATTCAGGTGAGAGAGATAACTCAGATATTGCCACTGGCATGAAATATGGTGTTGCTTCATCCTCAGGTTAGTCTAATTTTATATGTAATATCGAAATGGAAATCACAAGAATTAGAGAGACCTTGAAGAATTTTGTCTCCTTTTAAGGTGAACACCTTGAATGGGAGCGCATAAGCTCACCTGCACCTATACTCTCCCAAGAGCAAGCCCCTAGGTTCCCATACAGGTTGATTGAACATAATTGGTTCACCCGGTTACACCCACTATGATTGAGTGGATCATAGTGGTAGGGTGCAACTAAAAATCAACTGGTAGGCATGTCACCCATCCGAGCACTCTTCCAGCCAGTGCGTGAATGGCATTTAGGGCAATAAACCTTACATTCACCAGGCATTCACCAGACATTCACCACTATGTTTGCAGTAGAAATTAAGCTACAGTATAGGAAGGCTCCAACATTAGACTTATGTGAATCCGAAGAGGCGTTTTTCAGTCATGAGGGTGAATTGTTTCAAATTCTACATTACTTAGTTGCAGTACCTCCAAAAATCGTCCTGCAACCTGTACTTGAAAGATATGGGTACTTCTTTCCTGCAGTTTACAGCAGCTTGCTCTATCCGTACCCACTGCTCCCCTCACAAAGTCTTGATTGTTTGATGGGGTGGAAAATCTAAAACCTGCAACCTTACCTTGTGTCCAGTAGAAGACAACAACAGGTGCAGAGCAGGTAATTACAATTATACATCAGTCCCTCTATTTCTGATAATGATGACGACAATGTAGGGTTATGAGTATATAATTATAGCAAATTGCAGATGTACTCAATTAGAATCTGTTCAACGGATTGCAATATCTATCCACTTCACCAAAAGGAGTTCCTCTTTGCATGTCTGGATTGAATTGAAGCAGACTGAATATCTATGTCAATTCTGGTGTCTTTCACACTCAGTGGAATGCCAATCTCAGTACAGAAACCCAAAGAGCCTAGACTCTTCCAACGATCATGTTTAGTGGAAGTAAATTCATTTTACAGGGGCTTTCTATATGCTTGTATAGGAATAATCTAAGAATACTTTAAGCCTATTTACATTCAAGCTCCTTTCAAATGGTTTCATGTCAAGCTTGATCAAGTGTGTTCAAGAATGTATGGAACCTACTTCTACTCAAAATAAGTAGTAAATTTCAACTGTGTTTCGGCAAGATTGAAGCTAGATGCCTGGAAGTATTCACTAAGCTACACAAACTTAGATTTTATGGGTACCTTTATACCTCTAGCTTGCTTATTAAAAGACCTACTTCATACAGGGTCTGTGTAAGATATACAGTTTTTAATGGGGAAGATATCACATGAGATTACAAGAGAAACTTAGGGGTTGAAGAAGGAAATTTTTGGCGTAGAAACGTTGCACCTGGGCCTTCAACCACCACCTGTGGCAGTACAAAACCATCCAATGAGTAATTCCATACTTGCAAATAGCATACCTCACTATCATACTCATGATGGTGGCACATTTATACCAAATTAACACCTAATAGGCTCTCATATATCAGACCATTTGACAAATTCATGTGTACATATTTGTCAATATTAGAAATGGTAGATCCCTTTTAAGATGTTTGGTAGCTCAAGTGTTTTTCTATATACTGATGTTAAACAGTCCATGACTAGAGTTGATACTTTGAATGTAATTTACATGGTGCATTTTCAACAAATCATAAAGCTAACCTTCTGCCAGAGGGCGATGATGATCATGTTCGCTATTATGATGAACCATAGCTTAAGTCGAAATAAGAATGACATTCCTGGGCTTGGAGCTCCTCCATGGGCCTGCAATGTATCCATCACATGGTTTGTTTCATTCCACTTCACAGTTGTTTTGGCAGTCCGCTTATTACATAAATGTGACTGGAATATTTTGGAGAAGATTGAGATATTGAGCACCCTATATTTTGAAAACTTCTAAAATAGGAGTAGCTTGTGGGTGCAAGCATAGTAAAGTGGACCAAAAAAGTGCTCCGGTATATGAAAACCATGATTTTCTTGGTCAAATGCCTATAAGTAGTAGCAAAATGTTGTTTAAAATAGATTATTTTTCATGATGACCTCTATTGTTAAGTTAGGTACTCAAATATAGAATATCAATATGAGATCTTCAAAACCTATCATCAAAAGTGACGCGTAAAAACAACTGACTAAATATAGTTTTGAACGTAAATTTCATGACCTTAAATATTTTGAACTTGGAATTTCTTTTCATATTCCTTGAATTCATTATAAACTTGAGGTCATCGTAATTTTTTTTCAAAAATTCATCAATTTAATGTAATGTAATTGTATTTTAAACAAGTTTTTGACAATTAGCTTTATGACACCCACTTGCACCACCACTTGCACCGTCTTCTAAAACACATATACGTTGTTTGAAATTGTTTTTTGTGAACATAAATTGCTTGGCTTTGTAGATTCATATGTTTTCTAAATGTTTATGAATTTTTATTTCATAAAATTCAAAGTTAGTATATTGTTTTGGATCACTTTCACTTAAACCTGAGCAAGGATCAAGAGCTGTCCACTTTACCGTGCTTGCACCCTTGTACATAAAATAATTACATCACACGAAAACAATCAAACACTAAATTCATTTGTGCATCAAATTACAGATATTTAGTGTATGCAGGCCTTAATCAAACACTAGTCTTATGCAAACGCCTAAATTTGAGTGGTATATGGCAAGGTTGTGATTAAGAACAGAGACCAAAAAGACGTGTTACAATGAGATTGGACTATGTGCTCATAATAAGGACACTATTCTAGGTCGGTAATTTACACAATTGAGAGGGCCTATATGATCTCTTAAAGAGAGAATAATTTTCACTTTGACCTCGTATAACTTTTGCATCTCAACTCTGGTTTTGACACTTGAAACAAAAACCTTCATGATTCACAGTTGCTAACTGGATGAGACAATCTGTGATCCCATCCAACAGCCAAAAGTGTATGTGGATTGGAAGTGTCCGTTATAGGCCCGCATACCATAGCCCAAAATTTGGCAGCTTTGGGTACCAAGTATCAGCCTCGAGGTCATCTCAATGTTTTCAAATTTTTCTATAACCCAGAGTTGACAAAAAAGTGCGCTTCTGTTACCTGGTAAGCTAACCATACATCGGATGTAGAATTAGGGCCATTAAACTCCTCACTTGCAACATGCCACATATGAGTGAATGAACTGGGGGGGAGCAGCAACACCACTGAAATGAGTGTGAAGATGCCTGTCCAAGAAACCTTCACATGGAGGGAAAAAAATGATAATATTTAGTTTACAAATTAGACAACACACCCATCTCACAAAAAGAAGGTTACCTATATTACAATGTCACAATGGTCTGTGAGGCTAGAAGAAACAAGAACCTGTATATCTTTTCTCGTTACAGCTACACTAGTTATGGTACTTAGTTTGAGTGACAAATTACTGTGGACTAGTAAAAGTAGGCATGTTCATGTATTCTAAAGGATTGATTGGTCAACATTCAAGCAGCTCTAAACCACCTCTTTTAAACCCACTTTCTTTCCCATGATAAAATTAGTGTTGTCCACACTAAATACCTGTAATTTGGATATCTGGAAAAGACACAACCTGTGAGTTGCTAGGCCTTAAAAAGGAATTTCTCAAGGCTGCAAGATGAACGTACCAGGAGAAGATAGTTGCGACAAGCAGCTCGCCGAAACATGGATCCAATTGTGAAGACGAAAGCGGAGGTGATAAACTGACAATATATGGTGAAGAAAATGACTGTTGATTCCCAGTTATCACCAAGTGTCCACCATGAATTACCTTGTGAGTACCTGCCAATAAAATATTTAATCCAAAGGCTTCAACCATGCCAATTCAATTCCATCTCCAGATAATAATCTTCCAACATGGGATTTCAAAACATCATAGGTTGCAGATTATACAGTTTGTCTCACAAATTTGAAGCCTTGAATTCTTAAAGAGCATACGGAGTTGCCCTTATTGATTGTAAGCACTTCAGAAAGGAAAGTATCAACATGGACTAAGGTGAACATGCCTGATTTGGTTACATATCTTAAATGGACACTTATATTTGAATGCTGTGAGAATGGGTGTGGACACTAAAAACGACACATGTTTAAAAGAGAAATTTGGGGGGGGGGGGCTACTTGGTAATTGTCTGGCTCCAACCCTTTTGACTTTGAAAAATCATAGCAGCAACAGGGGGAGCTCAGAAACTTCCACAGATTGTTGCTAAAATCTCAAACTACATTTGCAAATCCAAGAAAAATCCCAACTCTGAAATCCAAGTTGATTACCATGGCAAACAGCATAAATTGACCATTTAAGGCATGCTTGCCTTACGATGTCATGTCTAAATAAGGTGAACAGAAAGAGGGGATGTATTGGTTTGTATTATTACTTGGCGGGCCATTTGATATATTCTGGTTGAGATGACATGAATGACAGAGCGCCCAGGACAAAACAAAGGTTGATAACCCACATCCCCAAAACAGATGCCACATTTACTGGTCCAAATAAACTGGAAGTTGGCCTCTCCTGCATGATTTCAACATATACCCTACAGTTACTTGTCTGTCTCAAACCAAATAATTAAAGCGTAATATTCACAATCTATGTTAAATACAGTACATGTAAAAAGACCACAGTCTGCTGTCTCCTTTGAACACTGTTAACTAGGTCCAGTCTGCAAATTATTAGACTTATCATTGGCTTCTTGTGTATCTCCTGAAGATACTCCTGAACAAAGATAGATAGATAGCTTACCTATGTCAGTGACAATAAAAAGAGCATCTACAATATCAGATGCACATAGGTTAACCTGCTTGAAACCCCAGCCGTACCTTGCGAAGTTTCTTTTGTGGATTGCTGAGGTTCATGGTGTAACCTAAACTCAGAACTGCAACACCATCAATAAAAAAATAGTCCATTTGACAGACGATGATGCCATACCTGCTCATAAATTCAAGTCAGTCTTGCAGTAGTGTTAATTAAGAAGTGATGCATAATCAGGAAGAAAGTAAGACCCGAAAAAACTAAACAGGATCATTGAACAGGTTTCCTGATAATAGTCAAGCCCCCCGTCAATAGATAGAGATTCCCAAATTCAACAGAAAGGAAACTCACCAATTTGCAGCTAATTTTAGAATTGAGAAGCTCAAGCCATAGATGATGAGGAACTTGAAGCACGCAAATGATGTGTGCAAAGCTGCTCGACCTTCTCGCAATAATTCAACCACCGAGGAAACCTACACAGGTTTCATATCCCTGCATTTAATGTTTCTCTTTCTATTTAAAGATACAAAATGGACGAATTCACAAGTGGTCTACTGTTTGGTCTATCACATGTTCACCAAATGGTCACCACAGTGACCATCAAAAAATTCACTGATGCATGAGTAGAGAAGAGTTCTCATGTAAAAATCCATTAATGCAGTATGTTTCTCAAATTGTGCTTTAGCATGTATAAATCCAGTTTTAATTCCATACACCTTCTCACTTAATTTTTTTGTCATTCCCCCTTAATCCTCTACAGTTGTAGATCCAATAGATAGGTTCCATTTTTGTGGTAGTTGTCAGAAAATTAGTGGACACTAACAGACACTCAACAGAATCAAAGAGTAGACACTAACAGACACTCAATGCAATCAAAATCTATGCAATGTGTAACCTTGGAAGATTATAACCTAAGAAAGTATGCACACAAACCATTATGGTCTTGGAGGTGAAAGGTTCTTCCATACACCCTCTCACTTAA
Organism: Polytrichum formosum; assembly: GCA_964035585.1. Lineage (NCBI taxonomy): Eukaryota > Viridiplantae > Streptophyta > Polytrichopsida > Polytrichales > Polytrichaceae > Polytrichum > Polytrichum formosum. The sequence continues at coordinate 50,244,633 of OZ037938.1, read as the reverse complement.
ATGATTTTGGCATTCCTCGCTTTTATCCTTTATTCTCACATCAGGAGATACCACTTTGTAATAGTTATGAGAAAATTAAGCAGTTCTTGAAAGAGCAGCAATAACAGACACTCAATGGAATCAAGATCTACGCAACATGTAACATTGGAAGAACTATGACCTAAGAAAGTATGCACACACCGTTTTGGCCTTGGAGGTGAAAGGAGATACAACTGATGCCTCTGCCTCACTTAGAGCCAGTCCAGCATGTGCAGATCGAAGAGCACCACAGTCATTTCCACCATCGCCACACATGCCCACTACAAGACCACAGTCCCTGTGCATGTTCACAACTTTCACCTGCAAAACATGGCATAGCATTATTAAGCATCATGGATAATGAGACATTCTCTTTGTGTTCTTGCTTCAAAAATAAAATTCTCAAGGTCCTTAAGTACATGTATGAATGCCTGTGAGCATGCTGCATAAGTTAGTCAAGTGGCATTAAGCTCTCATTAGGCAACACCTACCTCATTGTTGCCTATCTGCAGACACAAAGGATTCTTCCATCTAGCAGGATTCAAGTGCAGAGGTGCATCCCCAAATGGGACCATTCTTAGGTTATCCCAATTACATAAGAATTATTCCATTTGCATTGTAACCTAAATAGGCTACTTAAGAATGTATCATATACATTGAGTTAGCACACCAATATTTCCATTTCATTTGTCATGGTCTGGGAAGGACTTTCCGTTTCCAATATCCTTGCAGCCATTCAGCCAGCCTGCCCATGAAGAAAGATAAAATCGAAATACAAGAAAACCCTCTAATCAAATTACTCCATGTCAACTCGGCCAGTCAATTGTACCAGTTGGCACATTCAACCAGCCTATCCAGCAAAAACAACTTTAAAAGCAAGCAAGCAAGCGCACACACACACACAAAAAGGTCAACGAATTGAGTTGACCATTAGAGTCAACCAGATTTTGTCGACTAGTAAAAATGACCAGTCAACTTGTTGGTTGACTACTTTTTTTATTACATTTTTTCCGTCCCAGTCCTGTTCCATCAAATCTGACAAACCTCTGCCTTTCCTTTTGAATTCCTTGACATCTAACTGAAGCCAAGCAAAACGGACCAGTTGAACCAGAGGGGGAATTTACTGCACCTTATCTTCAGGAGTAAACCGCGAGAAAATGCGGGTGTAAAACAAGAGTTCCTTCATCCTGCCCATCCTGCAGAGCTCATTGAATGCCTTCCCTGTGACCGCCAACTCGGTGAGACCACCCTCCAATCCTTTTTGATGTGTCTTCACCATATCTGTTGTAGGCAAACCCTGGGTGTTTCTGGTAATAGTCGTCACCATAGGCTGCCATGTCACACTGTTGGAATAGAAGCAATCATATGTTTAAACAGTAGCACATCCAAAGCAAGAAATAAATATAGAAGGAAAAATCGTACAAAGTGCACTAGCATAGGATGATGGGATGCAGATAGGTAGATAGAAACTATTGTGTATATTTTACATGGTTTGTGAAGATTCCTTTTGTTTATTCCGATTGATCTGCTAGCAACTCGAAAGAATCTAGTACTTCTTTTTGTGTGCTGAAAGAATCTGTACATATGACCTAACTCCTACGCGGGATTTCTTTTTTGTTTATGATGGGGTTCCACATGCATTAGCTTGAGCTTTCAAAAAAACTACACTAAAATCTCAAGGTTCGTCCTACACAACCTTCAGTCCCTTGAATTTTGTCATCCCAGTAAGTTTCCAATAGCATGTGTCATATAAACATAACAGAAGGTCAAGCTAGTATTCAAGTAAGCAAAATATGCGAGTGAAAGCTTTACTAATTTTGAAGTCACAAAGCTCTGAAGTGTTCATGAAGAGCTGTACATTGCCATATTGCATCAAAGACGTTCATAATTTATTTTTAAACCCAGATATTTGCAACTAAAGAAATGTTTTAACAGATAAATAATGGACAAAAGACCGCACCTGCCTCCCTGGCCTATGTCTGCTAACAGCACTTGGACATGAGGCGCAATCATAGAACATTCCTTTGCAATGTAGAACCCACATTGGGCATTGTCCCCAGTAACCATCAATGATCGAACCTGGGACATAATGCATAAAATGTTAGTGGCAATTTAGGGCCATGAGATCATTACTAAACAATTATTGATTGACCTCCACAATCTAAGAGGCCATAACATGAGGAATCATCTCTAAGAATACTTACGAAAATTACCATAAGCAAAAAAATTATTCAAAAACTAACTAGAATAGATACCTGTTCCATCCTGCCAGACTCTACACAAAAACGATGAAAACTACAACCCAAAATTTGAAGCAGATGTACACAAATAGCCATTGAACCTACCTCACCCTCGCGTAAATTCTTTATCGCACTGCAAGTATCTGGTTTAAGCTCATTGCGAAAAAGGAGGAGGGAAATAAATGTGAGGTTACTCTCAAGATCATCTCGTGAAAGTGACGTCATTGTATCCAAAGACACATCGGTACCCAGGTTCCTGCCATCAACAACAACATGCATGCAACATATAAATCTTGGAGAACTTGAATCCTTGAGATTGTGCGTCGGTTGAAATACGCAGTTAGGTCAACAATTATAGCTACTACTAAGGCAAAATATGTTGTGCTGAATTTCAATAACTACCAATCTTTAACTGGATTGTTTACATTACAAACGAGAAGTGATATAGTAGATTACAAACATTTAGTTGGAGAGAGAAAGAGAGAGAAAGTGATGGGAGAAAAAGAGGCAGACTTGTGACTGAGGCCCAGAACGTAGCAGCCATCAAGAGCATGGTTCCTGGCTGTCTCCAAATAAGATGAAGGCAAACTTTCCACCATGCTTTTTTCTTGGATTTTCTCGAAAGACCCCTGCATGTTCCATTTACTAAAATAAGCAGTGAATGTATCCAGATAGGCAAAGTGAAGCGGTCACAAGGTAGACAAGCCTATTATGTTAATTCCAGGAAGTTTAGCCTCTTCTGATGTGCAATAAATCCAGGAAAGAAATTGAGTCAATTAGCAAACCTTGTACAAATCCAATGTCATAAGAATGAGATTAAGGTGACTAAACCTTAATTTGTGACAAATTTTAAAAGAGCATATATGCAATCTTCTTAAGTGGTAACACAGGTGTGTCTAAAATGGTTAGTGTTGAGCGGGTGTTGAGCATTGACTTTTTGGTCATCCCAACCACAGAGCCGTCGTATTAATCCTTATAATACTACAAGAAGTGTTAGTTTTAGGAGGATATTGAACCATGTTGCATCCAAAAGTAGGTGTGTGAATAAGACATGTCAACCTTAAATTTCTCTCAGCTGCTCCCAGCTGCATAAACTCAATGACAAGTATGTCGACGTAAGGTCCACAAAGCATATCGAATTTGAGCTGAGTGGTAGCTCAATCTTCTTTACATCCTCCAGAAAAAAATATCCCCTTCCGTTTCAGAAACCACATGTATACATGTCACTTTGATCCTCTACGGAGATATTGAAGTGACCATGAAAAAATAAAATGATATAGTTCTCACCTTGCAGTAGACATGAAGCTCACCGGTGTTGTTTTGTATGACTACACTCATGGTTGCACGAGCATGCTCAAACTCATTTCGCCTCACAATAGTATACACATCACCACTCTTATTCAAGACTGTGGGATACTGTTGGAGAGCAGGGCTAGCTGCATTTCCAAGGTCCCAACCAGTTGCTGTGAACATTTTCACCTGGTCATCATAAGGGGAGTACCATAAAAGTCATTGATACATGCAGCAGACAACGCCAAAAGTGATTCTAAACATATGGATGTGCCCATTTAACTAGGTTTAAAGTAAATTTGGACTTCTGCATGAATTTTGGACATAATGAAATTGTATGTATGCATTTATGTCAGCGGATTATATAGGCTATAATAGAAATGGCAGAACTAGTCATAGATTGGACTACATCTCTTCTTATATACGTTTTAGTTGTATGTACATTGTGTTATTTGTGAAAAATACACATCTTGAGTGTTGTTCGACCACATTGCTTCTCAAAGTTTGTATAATTACGGATTCCATCATATTCTTTTAGTTTTCTACCCCCAAAGAACTCGTCCTATTATGTGCATGCATCACCAATGCTAATGATACTTTGATATGCATCATTGATTTTGGACAAATCTTTTGTCCACATTCACTTAAATTATACTAATTAGCATAATGAAATATACTCCCTCCGTCCCAAAATGATTGTCCGTGTTCTTAACTTCGGCAAGATTAAGGCCCGTTGACCACTGACCAAGTAGTTGTAAGTATGACTCTTAAAATAGAAAACAACTACTACTCCGAAACACCCCCCCGAAGTTGCGGTGTCGAAAGACTTCTTGATGATGAAAGTTTGGCACGAAAATATTTGACTTTGAGCCTCAAATTTCTAGCCAGGCAGATAAACCGGACAATCATTTTGGGACAAAAAAATCCGGGAAGTAGGACAATCATTTTGGGACACAGAGAGTATTCACAATAGCATTGATTTCTTGCCAAAGATGAGTTGATGACCAGTAGGGAATCCACTTCAGAGATCTAGTACCTCAACTTCATTACCCACAAACTGTTCTCCAAACTTGGACACCGCATGACAGGTCGCAAGGCCATGCAATATAACATTGTCGATTGATTCGTCGTGGCAAAGGGGAGATTGGACAGGGCCAAATATGGGATGATTCTCCTTGTCTTTTCGCACATCTTGAACACCAATGAAGTCCAGGCCACTGTTTGTTAGTGTCCCTGTTTTGTCGAAGCAGAAAACCCTTATCTTTCCAGCAATTGCAATTCTCTTGGAATTAAGACAAAATATGCCTCTTTTCTGGATGAAGATCAAAACAAAACAAGAAAAATGAACATCCCAAACAAACTGAGTCACAAATCAAGCTGCATGCAAGGCAATCAAATGCAACTGATGAAAAGAGGATATACTTAGCAATAGTAGACTATAAGTGAATCACAAGTCTTCATGCCTTGGATATTATATCTGGTTAGAAAGAGTAGTACTTTTCTCACAACATGTTAATTATAAAAAATAAAAAATAAAAGCTGATTTAGTGTGGCCCACATTGATTGTCTTGCAATCACTGGGTGGCAACTAGAGAGGTGTTATATGACACTTGGTGCTATGACAAATCATGAAGACCACTCTTATTAACATGGTACACCAATTTTAATGCCACAATAAATCACGTGTTTAGTGTAGCTCTCATGGGTGCAAAAGTCATGTGTGCTAATTCTAAATCTGTACTGAAGCAGACTCACCTGTAGGCGCCTAGATGCATAGATCTGCCCAATTTCAAGAGCAACAGGAAGCAGAGGAGACACAACTTGACTGACTATTGCTATGCAGTAGGTCCATTTCGTAATCCAATTGCCTCTTTGTCCAGTATGGTACTGCATGGACCAATGACAAGGATTAGCAGGACAAAATATCAATTGGCAACTGTCAGAAACATGTATGTACACAACAAGTTTCTCCGAAATCTTAATCCAAAGTGCGTTAATTATTGAAGCACAATAGAGTTCCTTTGATTCAACAGGACTTTTGGTCGAGAGTTGGCTGCTTAGCATAAAACACTATCCAAGTTCGGTAAGTTTTCGGTGCATGCTTGGAGTTGGTTTGGAGATTTGAATGAAGGACATTCTAGATCAGTTCATCAAGGGCCAAACTCATTTGAGCACCTCTTGGCATGCCAAAAGGAGTTGGCCCTCAATGAACTGATATACTTTGTTCTTTGTTCAAACCTCCACACCTACTCCAATCTGCACCAAAAACTTCCCGAACATGGAATTTGTTGTATGCAAAACAACCAACTCCCGGCCAAAAGTCCTATTGAATTTAGGGATAACTCTAATAAGCATTCCAGATTCATTTGAAACAGTTCCCTTGAGTATAAGGTTACATACTAATTCATTATGGAGCATATCATGGAAAGTAGGAATTTTTGCACTGACCTGAAAGACAAGGGAAAGAGCAAAGCAAACCGCTGCATAACTCAGAAGCAGTAACATCACAATGGGGAGTTCTTCGTCATACTTGAATACCATCTGCTCGGGAAATAGAATTGCTGACAGCAATTTCCCCTTTGAAGTACTCATTCCTGTTAGACAAATGCATTAATAGACCAGTAAATCTGTAGCCTTGTGATTGGTTCTTATATTCAATGCTTAAGCACTCATGAAGTGAATTTTTTACCTATAGGGTGGTTGAGAAATTGTAGTGAGATTACCAGTGGCAGTAACAATGGCAAGCACTTCTGTGCAGCCTCCTGCTCCTGCCTGTAGGACTTCTGTGCCCGAAAAAAGTGTGTGGCGCGCTCCCCGGAGACCCTCAGGTTCATATACAGAATTGTTATTCGGAGCCTCGTATTTTTGCACCGGCATTGCTTCTCCAGTAAGATTGCTCTCATTGCAAACGCACTCTCCTTAAGAAAGAAAGAAAGAAAGAAAAACAAGAAAAGCTTCTATAAATAAATAAATAAATAAATCTTTTCTTTTGCCACAAGCTCTTTAAAGCTGTCAACAATAGCTACCACAATAAGTTATCCTCTGACTCAACATGGCTTTTCGTCAGAGTAGGTTGTTGTTTTGCATGCAACACCTTCCATGTAAGGTAGGATTTTGGTGCATGCTTGGAGGTAGTGTGGAGGTTTGAACAAAGAACATTTTATATTAGTTTATTGAGGGTCAAACTCATTTTGGCATGGTGAGTTGTGCTTGATATTGTATGCAAAAGAACCAATGGAAAATCATAGGGGACCAACTCCCAACAAAAAGTGTCATTGAGTTGAAGGATAACTCTAACATATGTGGATGTTATTTGGTTACTTTTCTAAATCAGACACCAATATTTGATTGGTGTGTGGCTAGGTGAGGATCAAAGAACAAACACCATAAAGACACATGTCTAAAGAGATTGGACTACATCTTCAAATTTTATTAACTATTCCACACTCAATAATGAACGCAATTGGGAAGACCTATATATTCAGTTAAGGAATCACCAAACATGCACTTTTGATAACCATAACAAAATCAGGGGAGGTCCAACTTTCATCAAGGGAATCGGTCAAATTCTGTGTAGAGGAGAGAACAAGGATTCAACTTGAAGTGGAAATATAGGCACCTTGTTTGATCAAAAGATCACACGGTAGGTGCCAGTTGCTTTTGACTTTGACAAGGTCACCAGGAACAAGCATACGAAAGTCAAGATTACTCCATGTTCCATCTCGCTTCACCTCTACCATGCTTTCATATTTTGTAAGCTGCAATTCATGCAATGTATTCATTCAGATGTGAGAATCCAAAAGGTGGAAGCGACTGGAAGCAGTGACCATGGAGAATATGTGACATTTCTGGAGTACAAATGCTTGGAAGATGACCAAGTCTCATCATCACCCAATAAGTGCATATTGTAACCTCAAGGACCAAATCATTATAGCTCTTAATCATTAAAAAGGTTGAATAGGTTGAAAAGGTTAAAAGTGGCATTGTACCTTTGCAATAGCGTATTGGCCTCGGCGTCGATTGACAATTGTGATGCCGGCGGCAACCAACACAATAACAAAAAGTAGGGCTCCCACAAAAATGTATGCATACCAAAGCCAAATGGCGTAGATGAGGAACTGATATACTCTGAACATAGTGAACATCTCCTCTCCAATGGACACCCAAATCGACTCGGGCTTGAAAGGAACTTCATTGGGTCCAAGTTCATCAAATCTTGCACCAGCATTCTTCGTAGAGAGCCCCTCCGAGGCCTGAATATATTTCAAGCTTAATATCAAAACCCTAACCCTTACAAGTAAATGGGAATACAGTAAATGGGTCAACCACAACACAACTATGCGATGCGTCCTGAAGGTTGTCCCAGCTCCCATAAGTCTTGAGAATCATTCACGGTAGTGGCCCATCAGTGTTGTGGAAAATATAGACTTAAAGCAGCTTTCTGTGTCTCGTGGTGTTTGCATGTATGAATTCAGCCTTTCACTGGATGATTCATGCTTCGATATTATGCTAGGTGTCTTCAAAGTCGAATCGAAGATTTCCTTTTCCTTTAGGTGACCACATAGGCCCTCCCAAATGTGTTAACTATTGAACCAAGAAAGGTATGCATGTTTTGAGCACATAGTCCACTCTCATCGTAACACGTGTCTTTTTGGATGTCCGTTCTTAACTACAAGCCTTGCCATATTCCACTCAAATGTAGGTGTCTGATCAAGAAGAGTGACCACATAAGGGCCACATACCTTGTGATCAAGTCACAATCTGCAACAACTGAAGAAATGCAACAAGATATATCGTCAAGGTCAACTTCGTAAGCTGGAGGAGTACTGTACTGCTGTGCTGTAAACAATTACAGAGATAACCCACCTGATAAAAATCAGCATACTTGGTGCCTACTTGAAATTGTGCTGGACGCAGAGCATCCCCTTCGAGCAAATACCGTTGGCCTTGGAACAGAAAATGGCGTGTGCCACAGCTTGTTTTTAAAATATTTATGGTCTCCGCGTGACCACGTTGTTCCGGACGACTTAGATTGTCCTGAGGTTTCAAAGGCAGAGCATTTAAGCATGAGCGTAGCCTAAAAATATTTGACACTCTCAAATTTGAAAGCAGAGGCGAGAGGGAATTGTCGCATGCGAGCGTACCTCTCCTCTATCCAACATAAAAAATTTGCCCCCTATAGGTTTGTGGCTGATTCGTCTCAAATGAATCCGTGTAAGTGGACTAATTAGGGGTCTTTGAAGCTAATTCTGAAGTCAAATCAACTTAGAAAAGTAACCTCCAGACTACATACTAATTCAGGGCTTTTATGTTTGATGAATAAGAGGTACGCATGATTCCCTCTCTCTGAACGTTTCCAGACGCCTTACCCTAACCTGACAGGGAAAATTAGAAAAAGAAGGGGGGAGAGTAGAAGCCAACCTTCACTTTGCGCACAATTTTGACAAAGGCTGTGACATTGATAGAGAGAACCTCCACTTGGTCCTGAGCCCAGACATGCACCACATTTGCCCTGGATAGCCCACATGGCATCCGAAACCAATTGTGAATTTCGCGCTTGTTCAACACCAGTGTGGTGAACCAGATGACTGAAATGCACCATAGACTGAAGAAAACCTGAAACAAAACGACATTTCATCATCTTATCAACATCTTGGTGATAAAAATTTGCAAACAAGCTTGTAAAACAAGATATTCGTATTGTAAACTGAAGGGCTGATAATTCCATAGAAACAGTGAATTCCCATAGAAACAGTGGCAATCCGTGAGGATGCTCACTCCTATTCAGCCAAATGATAATCTTGTAACTATCATCAAGTGGGATACTAAAACATTGGGGTCGGATCACCCAAACAAATTTTACACACCACTCAATCCTGCTTGGTCCTCTTTACGCTGCCTGGACAGCTACAATAAACGGTAGAAACAAAATTGGCTTTTATTGTGTAAGTAGTATCTGCTTAAGGGTTTTATCAAAAGAGTGGTCAAAATAAGGTTGTAACTCCTTGTTTTCTACCAGCATTTTTTGCTGTAATCAGGAAAATATAAGTTTCTTAGAGACCTAAGAAAACCTGAAACAAAACAACATCTCATAATCTGGTAAAACATGCATTCTTGTAGAAACAGTGGGAATTCTTAGGATGCTCGCTCCTATTCAGTCCCTACTCATCCAAATGATAGTCTTTTAAGTAATTATCATCAAGTGGGATGCTAAAACATTGGGGCCAGATCACCCAAACAAATTTTACACACCACACAATGCTGCTTGGCCCTCTAATTTATGCTGCCTGCGTAGCTACAATAAATAGTAGAAACAAAATGGCTCTTATGTGTAAGTAGTATCTATTTAAGGATTTATCAGAATTTGAGAGTGGTCAATACAAAGTTGTGATGACTCCTTGTTGAGCAGAAGTTTTCTTCTACTGTAATCAGGAAAAGATCATTTTCTTAGAGACCTGAACACATACCGTGCCATTCCGATTGTACGATCCAAAGATGAAGTAGGTTCCATAAAAACACGTGTTGTCGATACCATTGAGCTGACACTTGTCATATGTGTCAAGCAATACAACAATGTACAAGCAAATCCACTGTACTGACATTAGGATGCAGAGCCACCAGCACACTTCCCCAAAAAAAGTTGTACTGTAGCCTGTGAACTGCAAAATTGGTTGCTGCTGATTTACTTCAACGATGGATTGCACAGCACTGCTTTGATCTGCATAGGTTGAAGTTGAATTTCCTTTCTCATATTCTGACCTAGCAGTCAGCACTAAGGGATGTGTAGGATGCTTCTTTCGGTGCCATGCCTTGTAAATTTCGAAGGTGCTAGTTCCCAAGAAAAATAATCCCCAAAAACAGAACACCGCAATAGGACCTCCGTGAGTCATGTCAGGGATGAGGATATTGCATGTGGGATCTTCAGGGCCCCCACAAGTGGGGGGCCCTGTTGGATAACCACCCATTCGATTCGATTGAATAAAAGTTAATATAAACTTAAATAAATATAAATAAACTTATTGAAGAAGCACAAAACTCAATGCAATTTGCTTTCAATGTGTTCATAACCTGCTGCAACACAAGAACCAATGTCAGAAGAAGAAGGAAACCAATAGGGTAAAACCTGGATATTACTGACCTAACCTTCAAATGTTGCCTTAAAACCTACTGAGCAATCTAAAAACTATAGGAGATCTCAGAATGCCTTGCCAACCTAACAAATACACCATTTTTATCGCATGCAGGTAATGGAAACGAATCAGCAAGTGATGAAAAAGACCAGTGGGGTTCTAACTTCTACACTAAAAGGGATGGGTAAACCTAATCCTCTTATCCTACAGAATTCAGGATCAATGTCGCACTAAAACCTGGATTAGTTGACCTTGAGAGTAAAATCAGCTCCTCACAAAGAAGGGGTATGTTGCCTAAAAACCTACTGAGCAATATAATGGCTGGAAAACTTTAGGAGGTTTCAGTATGCCTTTGCCAACCGAACAAATGCACCATTTGTATTACATGCAGGCAAGGAAATCATATCAGTAGGGTTTGCCAACATTCTACACCGATTGCATTAAAGTGATGAAAAAGACCAGTGCAGTTTACCTATCATACACTGGGAGATGGCTAAACCTACTCCTCTAACGTTATAGAATCTAAGATCAATGTCGCACTAATTATATTTATCAAAAGATCTCAGCTGTACTTATTACAGACATAAAAAGAAAAACATTTAAGTTTCTCCTTCCGGATGGCAGCTTCAATTTGCTTCCGTAGATGTGCAGAAGCAAATTGAAGGTGCCTGTTCCAGGTTATTATCCTTCTCCTCCAATGCATGTCTATTTTTCTTGTCAATATTTTAGACTTCTCTAATGAAGATAGGTGATGTCTTTCTAAAGCCGAGTCAAAAGCTTGGAGTTTCTCACCAATTCTTGGGTTATGGTTCTTGTGCCTTCTGCAGTCAGAAAACTAGCGGCCCTCGATTTCGTGTCTCGCAAATGCGGTGTCTCACTATACTGTATCCTCTACTCCCACAAACTAGGACACTTTTTTTATTTTCTCAGTCCATTACTGCACAAGGACAGCAATTGCAAAGAGTGCAAGTGCAAAAGAAGGGTTCTTGGGATAGAAGAGACTAGTGCAAAACCCAAGGGAGTCTTGGTGTTTCAAGATGTTTCAACCCAAAGAAAAATTAGTCACGAGATTGAGAAATGAAGGCACGATGTTTGAAAGACAAGAAGTCACAGCATTAACATGATAGCTCCTTGCAATTTGTGACCCGAGCAAACTTGTTCTTGGGAGATTTCTGCAGAACTCTGAAAGCTGGGGCATTATAAACAACAACCAGGGTTCGACCCAGGGAGAGGTCTTTGAAGAAGAAAACTATGGCGGAGGCCATAACTTAGCCCATCCCATCACCATATTCAGCAACACACATGACTCAACAGAGGAAGAAAGAGATAGAAAAAATAAGGAAATTGAAGTCTGCACCGAAATACAGGCTGCACTTGCAATTGAGTCTTGACCGTCGCAACCATACCTAAGTATTTCGACCCAAAAACCTGTCTCCTAGACCGGTCCGGTCCAACTTAGAGCAGGCTGGCTTTTTGTACCTCTTCGTGCACACGCAACTGGTACCGATCAGATTTTATCCACTTTCAAGTAGAAGAGTACAAAACAAACCACGCGGAGGATCGGTATATATGGTACTCCAAGGCATCAATAAGCCTCATCCAGTTTGCATGACCTGTTGCTCATTGGCCAAAAAGTACACATCAGAAAGCATGATGGTGAAGAAGATGACTGCATGTACAATGTTTTTAGCCCTTGAAGGTGCCAGCATTAGAGAGCATTGACGCACGAATTCCAACAGGTCTACAGGATAGTTCGACATGACAATCTAATTGAGTTGCAAGAATCTGACACATGAGTATATATGTGTATGTGATTTCACCTTCAGGGGACCTTCAGCTAGCTGTGCATGAATGATTCCAAGGGTTTGCTGCCTTCAATTTACACTTGATCTGCAGCCATGGAGAGATGATACTTCAGCAAATATACAGAAATCGTTAGCACAAAAATGAAGAAGGAACTTAAGCCAATTATAGTATAAACTGCAGTGATTTTCCATCCTTGAATCTGGCCCAACAAGTCAGTCAGTTAATCAGTCTGTCTGTCTGTTCACTCCCAACACACTTCACCTTCTCTCTTTGTTTTTGGGGTAATTAAACTCTATGTTGCAATGATTCTCTCCACTTTCTGCACCTGGATTTCAACCAAAATTTTATGAATGGTACTACAGATGTATGTAGTTTGCTGCTGTTGCAATGGGTAAGCATAAAATTAAACCTCTCCATGATTTCAACGAAGCAGGTATAAGGAGAAGAGTCAGCACCAAAGTGAACAAGTACCTGCTCCAGCTTTCCCATAGTCATCCATCTTCATAAATCATTAAACAACTGCCTTTCGGTTTCCTCATGATCCATGCCAACAAAATGCAGCCTCTACTTAACTTTACCCACCATCATTTCATGCGTTGTACAGCGCTTGCAAGCCTGCATGTGCGATGGATCTTTGCCAGCAGGGACGTATGCGCACCTTACACGCCCTGTGTGAAAGAGAAAGTGGTCTTCCGTGCAGTGCGAATTGAGATCAAAACCTTTGCCCAATTACTTACTTACACACTAAAGTTATCCTTAAAATCTCAGCCTTGGGAGACCTGACTTTAGACCTGTACCTTGAGTTTAGGTGGATTAACATAAACTTAAGGAGCTTGCCTGCCCCATTTTGTCGGAGCTTTAATTAGCCCGGTGCAGCCTGCCAGCGCGGTTGCCTGCCTACATTTGGCTCAAGAAGGAAATGAGGATGCAAGTGGAAAGCAGAAGGGGGTAGGGTGCCTCTAGAAACAAAGGAGTCAGGATCAAAAGCTCCCGAGGGTCCCAACTCAAGGTTCCCAAAGATTGACCCTGTCATTATTTTTAGTCTACTGACACAAGAAAACAAACCCTGTAAATATAGAATAGATCTCTTAACTCGGGACTGCAGCCTGACTTTCACCCGGCATCCTGAGACTTTAAGGATAACTTTACTGGGTATCATTTTATCTTTTCTTTTCTTTTCTTTTCTTTTCTTTTCTTTCCCATTTTTTTGGCCCATGTAACATTGCTGAGCCTCATGCTTCTCACCTTTTCTAAATAAAAGAGAGGTCTTGTCACAACACTAAGATTTATGTTGTTGTCGTTTTTTAAGAATCTCAACATGTTTATTTATGGTCCTTGACTATACTATTCTCATGGCTAGAGTAACTAGTAGGTGGAGCTTAGCAATGGCGTATGACTTGCACAACAAGGGTTTGTCGCAGCGAGTATTATTATTGACATTATCCTAACATATTTATTCCAAGAGCGACACCCAAGTAAAACTATGAATTACAAGCCCCAAGTTTTGTATGTGTTGGCATAAAGGCTGGCACTTTATGTGACATGTATGAAAGTAGTCTCCCATGCAATTCAGATTGGGAACAAATATTTTGTCAATTACATACACAAAAGGCATCATGCATCTTCGGTTTTTTTGTTTTTGTATGTTTTTCCCTATTGACACATACAATTTGCAGAACAAGTCGCAAACAAGAATAAACATTCTTCACCCAATGAGCTTTGTGGACCTGCTACTTTAACTCTTCTCTAACAAGTATTGGGTCGGTGTAGGTTGGTGTGACCCATTGAATCTTGGTTTACAAACTTCATGTCACCAATAGAGGATGAGAATTGGTTCTAATTAAATCTTAAACTTTCAAGTGGACTCATAACTCATGAATGAAATTTCTAGATAATTAATATCCACAACTTTCATTGTGAAATGGGAAGGTCCATATAATATCATATGATACATAATTTTGTAGTAAATCTTTGACGAATTGCATATATTCAACTACAGTCAAAGGACTTTGGGTAAGTCCACCCACTCTTTTCCAAAGTTGGTATGCACCAATGCAAATGGCGTACACGCTTGACATGCTTCGACAAAATAATGGAATATGAAAAAAGTCATGTTTCTCAAGTTACACATCCCAACCACTAGCATATGAAAGTACATGTGCTTCATCATAAGTCACCCATGGTAACGGACCAAAGGGTCCGTATGCGGGCCACCCGTGCAGTTTTTTGCACAATCCTAGTCGCTTACACAAGTGCACACGGGTTGCCACCACAATTGGGATCAAAGGTGTGCCACATAAGTGTCACTTCACATTGTACTTTATTGATATTTGTTCGTAATATGAACTCTTTGGGTCCAATTTTAGTAAGCTCTCGACCAACATGATCTCTTTTTGATTTTGAAGATTCTTTGGACTCAAACTCTAATATAAAGACCATGAAAAACCGAACCTTAAACTAGGGTAGAATCCCGGGTACGCAACTCCCGTATTATATGGCCCTGATTGTAATCACTTATAATGCATTTTAGTCCAATCTCGAGTGATATAATTTGTTTTAATGCAGGAAACACTTGTAGCCCTTCTAACAAGGAATCCAAAAATATAATTATATATAGGAAATGAATACTCCTTGAAGCATATAATTGCATTAAAAACCTAATCATATGAGTTTTTTTAATATAGGTATCATAGGCCAAGGTACCCAACTTTTAGGGTTTTTTAATATGAAAATTATTTTTTATTATAAATAAAACATTGCCAATGGCTTTTTATTTTAATTGGAGGCAACTACTTGTGTGTGTTTTTAAATTTAGACGCTCTACAAGGTTAAAAAAAATAGGTGTTTCAATTCTTTATATACGTTGTGGAGTTTTTTATAATAAATATGAAACCCAACTTTTTCTACATCTCATTTTATTTAATTTGGTCTTCACTCAACTATCTAGTCTTTTTATTTTTGTATAATTTATTATAATTTTACAAAAGTTGTCCTCTAAGCCGTTTTAATGCCGATGCCCCCTGCTTAAAATATGGGAGTTGCGTATTGGGGGGTAGAATCTTGAATCCAAAAGTAAGGTCCATTGAATGACGTTTTCGTCCCAAGGCCCTCGGACTCGGGGGGTGCACTCCCTCTTATATTTTGCATACACATGCGCTCATGACCTATTTATCAGGGGGTTATTTACCTTGCCAAAAGAATTATAAGGTATGGCATTTTTCAAAATAAAGTTAAATGCTTGTATTTTAATACACCCTATCAGTAATTATAATTTTTTGGGGGAATCACTTTAAAATACCCTATTTTACTTATACTGCCAAAGAAAATTGGAAAGAAGATTGCAATTCAAACAACGCGCTGAAATTTTCCCTCCCGACACGTAGATAGAGAACATTAACTCCACATTGGATACGTTGGTTCGGTAACGTTCAAGCCAGCCAGCCAGCCTACGAAGTCATCCATCCAAGTTTTTCAACAAAAAATTATCTCTTTTCATCCACTAGCACAGACCCTACCCTAGACCCACCACTAGTAATTGTTCCCACGCTATTTTACATGTACTGACTAGATAAAAGAGGCCATTATATGTGATGGTATTTTGCATGTAAACATGTTTCACTATTTTAAAACCCCCTATATTATATGTACGTTTTTTGCAAAATTTATCTATAATAAATATATTAGACCCTATTTTTTATCGCACATTGTTTCTATGATTTTCGCCAGTGCCCCCCCCCCCCCGAGCCCTTGGATTCAAACCTTACCATAAACCCACCTTAAATACCTAGTCTCTTACGTCATGTGAGCCAAAGGTCTTTAACGTACATAAGAGGAGTCTAACCTTTCATCTTCCTCCATCTTATAAGGTATAGATGTATTTGATAAGTGATTTTAATGCACAACTTGTGCCCTCTATTAGCCATAAATGGCAATCAAAGTCTCAAAAGACCATCACAAATGAATCCATACATGTGAACTAGGAGGAAGGCATACTACCATACTCTTGTTAACATACATGTGAACAATTTGTGCTAGCTTTGAACTCCCTTTGAACCTTGATTTTTTGAAATACATGTAGCAATGACCTCCTTTCACCTTCATTTGCAATATTGAGTGCATGCATTGCACCCAACTTCAGGTTGAGGATGTTTAGACAACAAAATAGAAAGAAAAATCCATATATCACAAGGTAAAATCGACCAACTCACCACATGATACTATGCATATATGTATCCTCTACTAGAGTGTCAGGGGATGATCTTTTGGGGAGGGGGGGGGAGAAACTATCATTGTTCTCATCTTAATCATAATTTGCATGTAGAGGTTTCACCACAATTACCCTATTCATCTCAAGTAGATAAATTTGCACTTACTCATGTCCCCATGTACTTCACTAGCGTGATAATAGAAATAGGGTGAGACCTAATATAGGGTACTCTTTATTTGTGCAAGCACAAATTTTGAAATACATTCAATGTAATATTGCATCATTCTTATTCACAAACTGCGTTACAAATACTATACGGCACCTTGTTATGTCTTACTTTTTTTAGAACATCATATAGGAAATTGTGTTTAGGATGGTACAAACCTTCTAGAGGGTCTTCCCTAGGATGTACACGATGTGGATGAAGGTTTGTACCTGGCTACTCTGGTCATCTAGTTCAAACTCTCCCGTACAAGCCACGCTAGTTGCAAGTGGTTTACGTGATTTTAAACAACACAGAAGAGACATTTTTTGAATTAACATAGGGTTAAGTTTAAATGGAAAACTTTAAGCTTAAATTGCCAAAGGGTGCAAGATAATGGGGCAAAATAGAACTAGGAAAAAGAATGTACTAGAAAAGGGAAAATATTAGATTAATGCCCCCCAATTAAAATTTATTAATTTAAAAAAAATCGATAGACATATGTACAAAAACTAAGACATGGTGAAATACCCATGCTCTTGCCATTCCTCCATGGCAACAACATGGTTGGACCTATGACCCTCCAATGTGGTTTGGACCCTACAAAGCCAAGTCAATATAAGGTAGAAATACCCAAACCGGTTAACCACCCTCCACCCGTGCACTAGACCGCCGTCATAATAATGAAGTGCCATTTCTGAAACCGATCATGGTGAGGCGACAACTTCAATGCATTGACACTTCGTGTAGCCAATGGGAGTCAAGTTTAATGTACTCATGAGTTAACCAGTTTAGGTGATGTTCTGTATGGAAATGCGGATTACCGTGTTCGGTGTAGGGAGAATCTAGTGAACGAGTAGGGGGTTTGACAACTTTCCACTTTGAAAAATTGTAGAATTTTTTGTACAGGGCAAAAAAATATGAAACAACTTGCATTCTTCATAAATCCTTCTCGTCTATCTTGGAAAATTATCTCATGATTGTAAGACCATATCTTCAATGCGATTCACCTTATTTTCACGGGTTATGGTATTTCTACCTTACATAGTCATATAATTCTACAAAGTCAATATATGATTGTGGATGATATACAATCATCATGTTCTCCTTCAAATTATTTGTACGGTGACTACAATGAGGTATACATATAAATATGTAAATAATGCACTTGCAAAGAATGGAACTGCTAATCCAAATGGATCAATGGACTCGTCGTCTACGGTCATTGACCTCCATCTCCAGCCTACAGAAGAATAGGTATCAAGAATTAAAATAAGATGGTTTTACCACTTGCTAAAACAAGTATTTAGGTCATTTCCGGACTTTTGATGGGTTTGGAATTAACCAAGCAATTTTGGGAAATGTGAGCACTTGTGCTTCTAATATGTTATTTGTCATTGCCATGTAGTCATTATATAAGTGATTATATAAAAATAAAAATAAAACCGTGAACATGGTGTGCGCAAACATTTTGACACCACAATGGAGATATTAAAGTGGGCGTGCAGCGGTAATTCAGTCTCAAATTGGACAAAAAGCCCATAATTGTCTAAATACTACAATGATTATCCCAATTAGTGTGTGTTACTGTTCGGAGTTACGTGGTGCTATAACATCTTACTTGTGAGTTCAATTGTTACTAAAAATTCAATACGTTGTTTGGGCATTATAGAACACAAATGACTTTGCTTGGTATAATATTACAGTTTCATTACATATTTATAGCATTGCATAACTCCGAATACTAACACGCACGAATTGGGATAATCGATGCAGTTCTAAGCTTGGCATCCATTAATACAAGATAAAGTTTTGTTTTCCTCATCGGTGGCATGAAGTGGAGACGTCAACAAAGCCAAGCATGTTTATCAACCCTTTCTTGCTCCGGGGTCCATTACATGGGATCCTTAAATTTCAAACCACCTCCGTTGTTACACAAAGTTCAAGCCTTTTAAATAAACATTTTTTATCGGGCTTTTGCTTG
Organism: Polytrichum formosum; assembly: GCA_964035585.1. NCBI lineage: Eukaryota > Viridiplantae > Streptophyta > Polytrichopsida > Polytrichales > Polytrichaceae > Polytrichum > Polytrichum formosum. Next base: position 50,225,756 of record OZ037938.1, on the reverse strand, counting down.
TGTTACATAAGTTTAGCACACATTCTATGGCCCAAGAAAATATAAAATCCATGGAAATCTCATAAAATCCAACGTTGTCAAAGTTCAATAACCCATGTAGGGGCAGCTTTGAAAATACTATTTTTCTATAATTGGATGACGGGTTGACTATGGAACCTCAAAAAAAGTCTATACCCATATTCCCCATTCAAAATAGAGTACTCTCCCATTTTTAATTTATTGGTTTGGATTATTTATGGCGAAGTTATGGTTGGTCAAAGTCCATTGACCATTTCCTAGTCATCCTCATGTGGAAAACTCCCATCCCCTTGGGCGGTGTGAAAATAATTTCGGGTATGCCCGTTAATCTGCCCGGATTCTTTCGGGTAGCGCCAAAAATTTCCTACCCGCCCCGCCAATACTTCATCTTTCTACCTACGATACCTATTAAATATCATCTCATGTACAATTATCTCCGAATTGCTTTACATATTACATCATGTATATATGATATTGTGCATCATTTCTTTTATTTCATGTACAAATAGATATATATATATATATATAATTGCTAGTGAGAGGAATTGACCCTCTTCAACCCCCCTACAAGCACTAGTTCTTACCTACCCCCACCCTTATGTAGTAAACATTTAAATATAATTTGTGATTATTTTGCATGCCATGTCAAAAAACATTGACCTAGGCAAAGTGCTTGGTCGTCACATATAGGGCAATAATATTGTTATTTTTTACCGCATGTTCCACACTTTCTTCTTTTTCCTTTCTTTATGCCCGCTCCACATCATGCTATAATGAAGCATGTGTGCATTTCTAACTCCACTCTCCGTCGTGCATGTAGTTGTAGGCCGTTTAGCAAACAACGTTAGTTTCTTTGCTATTGCATAATTGAATTCCCTTTGGGATAAACATTTTTTTCACCCTCTCTTGCATATTACTTCTATACATGGCCCATGAGTTTACCAATGACGTGTCAAGAGTGTGGATAAATAAACAATGCCACCACTTGTGATCTTTGTTTTGAACCGTGTGGTAGCCTCAAAGTTGATCCGCCACATCCACACCTCTCATGTGAGCTTGGTAATGAACTAGAATTGAGGAAGAAGGAATGGACTTCTCCGCAGTCTTATGCCACCTTTTCACAAACACAACATCATTCATGTCAATAGGTGAGAACGCCGTGCTCAACAAACTAACTGGCTTATTATCATACCAAGTTATTGTTGCTAGTAAATTAGATGCGTGCATTCTCCAATGTATGTCTCCCCTCTCCGGACCCTCTTTAGCCAAAGTCAATGCTTGTGGCCATCCCTTTCTATTGGTCTTGGTAGTACCCGTTGCACCTATCCCTTTCAACATCAAATCCCAAAACAATTTGGGTGAGGTAAAAAAAATTGTCACATGTTATAATATGGCCTTTATCTTCCAACCCTTCTAGAAGATGCATTACGACTTTGTAGCCAACTAGCGCTTCATCCTTTGCATTCAATGACTCTTCTTTTCCACAATAAACCTCTAACTTTTGTACAAACTTAGATTTGGCATTGGCCAATGCCCAACACTTGAGCCCATACCGGCAAGGTTTATTTTTCAAGTATTGTCTTATCGGAGACCTCTTCCCCATATATCTAACCATCATCTCATCGACGGTTAGGTTTTGCTCCGGATGCCAATATTATGCATATAAAGAGTTGTGCTCATTCACTAACCATTCTATCTTGGCTATCGGACTGTACCTAGGCTAGGTTTTGTCAGTCACAACCAAGTCATTATCAACCAAATGCAAGCATCTAACTATTACTTCATATCGTTTTCTTATCATTGCCCTAGTAATTTCCGGTGTTCTCCATAGTAATTTTTTGGACCAATGCAAACGGTATGAGAATAGTTTCTTCAATCCCATCATGATACAAACTCCCAAAAAAACTCTCATCTCGTCCACACATATAGGTGTCCATTTCTTAATTACCGGACACATGGATGCATATATGTTAGTGTACTTACACAACCGTACCAATATGTCATGGGTCCAAAAGTTTTGAAAATAACGATATGGTTGGATAAACCTCTTCATGTTGTCAACTAAACTTGTTGCACCCCCTTTCCATTCAAATTTGGCTAGTTGGCTCAAAGGAGAGTTCCACATGCCACCCGCAAACTTGTCATCTTCTTTCATAGCACACAACATGTCAAGGTTATCATATCCTAGCCCAATCTCATTTCTTGGTGACCCTTTTTCGATGAACCATTTCCGAGATGTAGGGGTTAGTTTCTCCCTTTCAAACGATCCTCTTCAGATATATTTGTACTTGGCACATATGACATATCCGCAGAACTACAGTAGTCTGAAGATGAAGATGTACTAACATTTATGTGTTCATTCAATTTGTACATTTGTTCATTTATGTGGTCAAAAATGTTAGGGTCTCCATCATTTACCCATTCAACCTCAACTTCTGCAACATAATGCCTACCCCCTTCCAAATAATTGAATGATCAACATGTGCACTTCATCCTCTGCATTCCAAAACTTGGACACCACAACACCATACACATGGACCAATTTGCGCATAGATGAATTCACATACTCTAATTCAGGGAGATCTCTTGTGAAAATTTTGACAATCTTCCCTAGTATGCCCATGTCATAATTGTCATGGTATTGAACATCTAACCCTATACCATTTAGTCTATTGTTTCTTCTCCTAACCATTGCCAGTGATGCCGTTGGCACATACATTTGATGAGGATTGTCATGATTAGGACTTGTAGATACATTTGTCATGTGAATTTCATGAGGGGTGTCATGAACATTATGTGGATTCTCATTAGGCATTTCAACAAGGTCATGAACAACATGAGATTTGACACGCATGGTAGTGGCAGAACCAACATCAAAACGACCTTGCATTCTTGATTGCCACAACAAAGATCGAACAGTATGCACAGGGTTAGGAGCAACACGCAAAGAATCAACATTGGGCACAACAAATGATGAATGAGCATTAGAGGAGGGTTGTGGCACTTCATATTCTTGAGGCAACGCAATCAAGACAGAAGGACAAGAAACATTAGCGCATTCAGAGCTATGGTTTATAGGCAATGTTGGAAAATCAATACAAACATTTCCAGCATGGCCATTCACATCAGATTCGGTGAAAGTTCCAAATTGGAGCCTACTTGCAGCTCTTGTAACCCTGGCCAATAAGCTTTGAATAGGCAAATTATTGGAAATTTTTTCTTCTTACTTTTTGTGCCAACACCAACAACTAATAAATCTCCTGTGACTCCTTCATGGACACTACATTGCCTAAGCAAAGGAGAAGAAGCATGCTCAAAGGTGTGAGGTGCAGGGAGTTGAGTAGCGGGAGCTTGAGCTATAGGAGGGTGCATAACACTAGTGGAACCCTATCCGAAGCTCACAAAATTCGAGGATCCCAAAATATTCAAATTAATTTGCGGCATTGGAGGCAACATTGCAACAACAACTTGAAGCGAGCTTGGTTGAGAAGGAGGAATGCAGTAATTAGGCAAGAAAAAGCTTGTATAGGGGGGGAGTCCCAAATTGAAATGCACGCAAACCTTCAGAGGGTATTGGCGAAGCCTCTGAGACGATGGGGACTTGGGTGGACGTCGGCAACTACACGTTGCATCCATGCAAGTAAGCATCTCGGCGAATGGGAACGGAGATGGATGTCTGGACAATCTATGCCGGTGCAGGTGGAGGTGGGGGAATGAGGTAGGGACGAAGAGGCGAAGCGCGACCTAGATGGAGGGGAGCAGGTACGTCGTCTGCACCCGGGTCTAAACCTGCTGACTGCGGTGGTGGTTGTGGTCGCAGGTGAGGGCAGCGACGGCGAGGAGTCAAGGTTGATGCCGGGGTGGAGTGTAGCTGCTGCGCCGACCACAACCCTCCAACGTTTCGCCATCAACAAAGAGTGAGTGTCTAAGGTAAAAATTCACCTCAATTGAGAATCCTTCAATGCAACCTTCTTCTCTGCGATCAGTCCAACCCAGGCTCCGAGCTGCAAAGATCCTCCAAGCGGCCCGAAGCGTTCTCACTTCTAAAATGTGAAATCCTGGCAGCCTAGACACCGCAAGAAGGAGCTTCGATGGCTGTAGATGCTCTATTAGGTCTCAAACCTAAAGTTGGTTGCCTCCTTGACTAGATGTAATCCAATCCGCAATCGAAGCAACAGCCTGCCACAGGTGTGCAAGCAATTCCTCCACTCCAAGTGGAGGTGTGATCGAGGTGGCCGTTGTAATTGTCACCATTTACACTAAAGCGGGCTCCTACAAAGAGGAACTAAAGCGGGCACCAACGGGAACTAAACGTCAGCTAACAGGCAATCTAGGCATGCAGAGATGGGCAGAAGAGCCTGCAAAGGCTTCGAGAGTTTGTACGAAGAGTTTGGAGGGTCCCTGGCCTTGCAAAAATTCCATCTTTCTCATCTAGGCGTGGATCTTCAACCAAACACCACGGTTGGATTGCAGTGGGCATCCCCAAGGTCCATGCAATTTTTTTTGGCAAAGAGCCGTTGCCCCATGAAGAAAGGTGGGACCTCCTTTTCGCAAAGAGCCCCTGGGTCCTTGGGGGCAATAAAGGGTTAAGGCCTTCTTCAAATATGTAGCTATGATGCCTCAACACTATCCTATCTTATCCATTGCATAAGTTCGGATGTTCTTGTACTTGTATGCCACTAGGTAGATGAGGCTAATGTGGACACCTCCAGCCTTGTGGAATCATCCAGCCAATGATTTGAGTATTAGAAGTTTGAGCAGGGTAGCATTGTGAATCAAGATCAAAGAATTTGTTGAAGGTATTGAGGAAGGTGTTGATCTAGGCTTTGGAATCAAAGATTATTTGCTTCTCAATTTGGTGTTATAAGGGGAAACTCTTCCAATGTTCAATGTTGTGTAAGTGGACAACATCACTAGTAGATTCTACATGGGTCATGGCCAATGAAAACCATGTTTAATGCCACAATTGATTGTGTCATGTCTCTAAAGTGGTCATGGGTAAAATAAATGTTGTCAAACTAGCTTTTTCATTATAAAATACCCACAATACAAGTTGGTCAACACGTCGCATTCACATGCCGCCTCCTCATTTGCCCAACTCGCCCATAAAAAACAAGCATGTTGGGGCTCAGTGGGTAGCACTCCTAATTATGGAGGATGGTGGGTGTAGTTTGACTTCTACGAAGGTGGCTAACCCAAATATCATTAAGGTGGCGGCTAAATCAACATCTATCACTCATCCACCGAATTTGGGTGACTATATTGCCAATTGAGAACCAAAAACAGGTATCCGATTAAGAAAGCTAACCAAATTAGCCTCATCTACCTTACTTGCCAACATTTCATTAACTACCAGTTGGTTTACTTGTCCTCCAAATGGATTATTAAATCTTGGCTCATTCAAGTACGAGAACATAGAGACTTAAACTTAATGAAAGCTTTGCTAAATTTGACAAAATTTGGATTTTATGAATGAAATTATCAAATTTAAACTTCTCCCCGGAGCCAAATGCAGCCAAATTGCACAATTTCAAGTCCTTCATTGATACATGACGGAATGAGAATGAGTGTTGGCCAAGGTACATCTTGGTGACCATGTATGGCATCAATTTCAACACAATAAATCAACAAACTAGTACAACTCTCATATTATTATTAACTAACATACTCACTTAAAACAACAAAGACGTCCAACAAATAAGCATTTTGCAACATAATAAAATTATTGGATATCAATAGGACTAGAGATAAGATTGCACAAGCATAACACATACACAAAAACATATAAACAATGCTTGGAGTGAGATGGTCTCATGCTCTCCTTGCTTTGTCTTTTATTACTTTCTTCTTTTCATTGGTTCGTACAAACAATATGAGATAACTCTTAAACTCTTCGGACTAGCATTGTAGCCTTATTCTAACCTTATTGTTTCTCATGCCTCTTTCATTACATATATATTGATTATGAGCAATCTAATGCTCTACCTTCTACAATCTCACTTTGCGAGTAGTCAAAGACTTCTAAACCCATTATTTTTGTTAATGTTTGATGCCTATCATTTGCAAGTGGTTTCGTTAGTACATCCGCTATCATATCCTCCGGTGGACAATATTTCAAACATATATCTTAGTTTTCTAGATTCTATCTAATGAAGTGATGTTGTACATTGATATGTTTAATGCGAAAATGGTGTGTGGGATTCTTTGCAAGTGTTATGCATCCTTGATTGTCGCACATGATGGATGTCGGTCTTTCTTATATGTATCCCACATCCACTAAAAGTTGCCTAAGCCAAACTGCTTCCTTCGTGCAATGACGAGTGACCATGTACTCCGCCTCCGTTGTAGACAATGCAATGATTGGTTGTTTCTTGCATTTCTACAAAATGATTCCAACGCCAACAAAAACCACGTATCCCGTGGTAGATCGCCGGTCGTTTGCATATTCCACCCAAATTGCATCATAAAATCCTCTCAAAGTAATATCCTTGCCTCCAAAGCATAATTTACATTATAAAATACCCTTCAAATACATCATGATGCGTTTTACGGCCATCCAATGTGGTGGACTGGCCTTCAACATGAAATAGCTCACCGTATTCACCGCAAATGCAATATCGGCCCTCGTGGCCACCATTGCATACACGAGAAATTCCACCCCGGCCTTGTATGCAACACTTTCCATTTCCCTTTGCACATTCCAAAATTCCTCATCCGAAAGTTAAACAATTTTGAATTTGCATCAAACAGAGTTCCAACCGGTTTACATTTTTCCATGTTGAAACGTTTGAGGACCTCTTCAATGTAGCTCCTTTGGTTCATAGTGATGGTACGGGCTTCTCTATTCCTCTCAAATTCCACTCCTAGGTAATAATACAACTCTCCGAGATCGTTCATCTCAAATTCTTTCTCGAGCTCCGATTTGGGTTACTTCAATTGGATTACATTGTTTGCCAATATGATCAAATCGTCCACGTAAACAAATGTCACCAATAAATACTGACCCGTTTGTTTGACGTACAACGCATGATCTACTTGGCTCTTACAAAAATCCTCGTTGATGATAAACAAGTCTATACGGTGGTACCACACCCTCGGCGATTACTTGAGCCTGTACAAAGATTTCTTGAGTTTGCACATAAGATGTTTTTTTTCATCTTGTACGAAATCCTCCAGTTGATCCATGTAGATCTCCACCTTAAATACTTCATTAAAAAATACCGCCTTTAAGTCCATTTGGTGGATCTCCCAATTCATGGCCGTTTTTATTGCAAGAATGCATCTAATGTCAAATCTCTCGACGTGGCTGTCATTCACTGCGGATATTTCGATTGCTTTTTTTATTTGCAATCAAGTGATTTTCCAATTGCTCCTCACGTTTTTCACTGTCATCACATGAAGATGATTTGGAAGAATCGTCCACAACGACCACTATAGGTGTTGCACATCTCTCCATGAGGAATGCATAACACCATGGACACAAGGGGGACCCCAGAGTGACGCTCAGGACTTGTGACGCCATAGGTAAAAAGGCCCAAGTGATATTAGTGTGGATGAGGGCCACAGGCGTTGAGAACGCCTCCCATCCACGGAGAGTAGGAGTCACGAGGGTAAGGCCATGAGCATTAAGTAGCCTATGGCGTCCGGATTCTAGAATACTCAAGAATTCTCCAATCGGAGGTGTGAGCTAGGAGATATGACAATTTGAGTGGGGCGATGTCTAAGGACAACGCCCTGGGACAACAATGACTTGAGAGTGGCGTCCGAGAGTGCCTAGGTTAGAACAACCATAACTTTTTCAATACATGCTTGAATGGGGTAAGCAAGGAGTCTATCGGAATCTACGCAAATAGTACATATCGATGGAGTGGTTGTTTGATAAAATTAGAGATCGTACAACAATGTTATGGAGGTTTGAAGTTGTTGGGGTCTTCTAGCCCTAGCGGCTAAAGAAAAATGTCTACCTAGTCCCAACTCTTAGAAGAAGAAAAAAATGTTACTTGATGGTGGATATAGGTCCCGCCCAAAATCCTAGTCTTATATGGGTGAGGCGGTGTTGCCGACCGATCCCACCCGAAGCATACTTGGCAACTATGGTTTGGGTTGTTGTAGTGTTACTCCGGCAATGCGATAATCAATTTAAGATTGGATTTCCATGGATGAAAATCCACATCTAACCATTGGCTATCTACTAAGGGGAGTGTCCCGAATGCATGTGTAAGAGGGTTGGTTGCCAAACCATGAGCTTGGAGGTCCACGGTATGGGGAGCTAACTATGCATGTGTGTAAGATGTGCAAATTAACGCTTATGATACTTGCTAGAGTTGTGAAGCGGTCAAAATAAGTTAAGGGGCGCTAACAAGGGTTGCGACAGTAGGGCTTTCATTTCTCCCACTTTGATTTAAGGTAGAGGGTACTTAAACCAACACTTTAAGCCATTGCGGGTACACATGGTCATGTCATGATAAACAAATAATGGATCGTATTAGCATTTCAATCCAAAATAGCCTCAAAGTAAAAAAAAATTTAATGGAAGTACAATATTTTATGAATTGTCAAAGTCAAAACTAGTAGCTTCCTAATTCCACTAGCTAGGCCGGGCAAGTAAAGTGAGTGAGGAACCCGAGGACCAACTCATTTATTATGTAATCCCAACCTTTACCAAATACATACTAGGCCTACCTTATAATGGAAACCGAGTTTAATGCTCTCATTTAGCCCCACCATGCAAGGCCTTAAACCAACCCAAGTCTAATCATGAACCAAACTTAGTGGTAGGATGAATAGTGTCGAAATTATACCCATTTTTAGAATCCGAAATTAGCAACTCAACCTAGTGTAAAGGCCGTTAATAATAATGTCCAACCCTAACACCTACTGCATGGGGTGGCGTGCCAGTTTGTTGCCAAAACCGTCATTTTGTGGGCCCGACAATAGAATTAATATGAGGGACGGTTCAAGATAGGTAGATGTTGGTGATTAGGAGGCGGGTATAGATGTTGGTTTATGATGGGGTAACGGAATTAGCTGCCTCTACCTTATCTCCAAATTATTTCCAACATTCATGCTATCCTCTATGAATACCACATCTTTATTTTTATAAATTTTTAGTTTGCAAACACATTAATCTATAGGCCTTAGTTCCATCACAATAATTTAAAAACAAACATTTTGTGCCCTTTGCATCGAGTTTATCCCTCTTTTCACCTGGCATCTTACATAGGCGATGTATATGAACACACATATATTTGCAATACAAGGCCTCCTCCTACTCCACGTTTCTTCAGACGTAATGGAGTCCATTGCCCTCATTGGATATCGGTTTTGTGTGTAAACCGCATTGACCACTACTTCTGCCCAAAATGATTTATCGATGTTTTGAACATGAAACATATTCCTTGTCATCTCCATGTTGGTGCAATTTGCACGCTCCGCCACTCCATTTTATTAAGGCATATACGGGGTGAATATTTGTTTCTCAATGTCATGATCCTTTAAAACCCGGTTGAATGTCTTATAAACGAATTTCTCGTTGTTGTCCGACTGAAACGCCTTCATTTTGTGCTCTAATTGTGTCTTTATGAGTGCTTTGAACTTCTCAAAATACTTTCTTTTGAATCTCAATGCAAACAACCAAACCTTCCTCGAAAAATCGTCAATAAAGGTCACGAAATACCTTGCATTGCCCACAGATGTGGTCCTCATAGGGCCACACATGTCGGAATGCACGGTTTCCAAAGGTTTGGTCGTTCGCCTCCCCCCTCGTTCGAAAACCCAGCCTTATGTTATTTGCTTTTGATGCACGCTTCGTAAAGCAACGAGAATATGAAACAAAAAAAATTGCCAAAATTCATATCGCTTACCATGTTTTGAAGCTTATGAACACCCTTCACGTTCAATGGCCAAGGCGGCAGTACCAAAGTTCAAGCTCACTATCTTCCGTTGGGTATTGCACCAAGTTGGCTACATCACTTTAGACACCTTTACAAAATTTATTTCGTATAAGTTGCCTTTGCGTGGCGCAATTGCAATGGCTTCACCGTCGCAAAATTTTACAATGCATTCATTTAAGTTGAATAAGATCTTCAAACTGTTCAACACAAGTTTGTTCATCGAGAGCAAATTGGCATGCAACTTGGATACGTGAAACGCATATTTGATACAAATTCGGTTGATATTATATTTTACAATTGCTTCTACGGCGATGGATTCCATTCCGATGGCTTCAACAACATTATTATTATTCAAATGCACATTGCATGGAGCGATTACCTCAGATGTGTCGAATACGGCCCTATGCAAAGTCCTTTGTTTGGAGGCTCTTGAATCCATGATCCACTTACACACGCTCTTGGAATGTGTTCCATTACGGATTACAAATGTGTAATCGTCATCGTCCTTCGTATTTTTTGCATTTTTTGCTTCTTATTCTTTGTTTTGTAGCAAAAACGCACAATGTGGCCCGGTTTGCTGCAATAGAAACATGTCTTTGTGCCTTGGTATGGAAATGAATTGCCACCTTTGCTTTGTTACAACATCATGGTGGCATCCTCACCTTGGGGCTCCTTCTCCTTACGCTTGGACAACTCGTGCATCAAACGCGTTGTCAAATAGTTTATCGTAAGCTTCTTTATCGACATCGTCTTTAAGACAATGATCAAGTATTCATACAATGCCGGCAAGCTTTCAAGGAAGATCATGACAATATCTTCGTCTCTCACGGATACCTCCAAACAAACAAGTTGATGCGTGAGTGCCTTGATCTTATTGATGTGGTCCAACAAATCGTCGCTCTCTTATATTTTGGACGTAAAAAACATGTAGCGAATGAAGAGGTTGTTGGATAAATTTTTTGTTTCATGAATATTACAAAAGATCTTTCACGTCCCCTTATGTCTTTTGCAATTTTTGATGTGCGCAAGTTGGTTGTTCGCCAAGTTGAGGCCGATAATAGACATGGCCTTCTTGACAAGCCTTTGGTATGCCTTCAACACTTTGGAATCTCCATTAGAAGGTAAAGCCTCCTCGAATCCATCCACAATGTCCCAAGGATCCATGAATGCCATCAACATTTTAATTTTAAATTTCCAAAGGTTAAAGTTACCTCCATTGAACTTGTCAATGACTCTAACGGCCTTGTTTTCAAATGATTTTATCGTACACTTTGATATACTTTCAAAACACTCAAATTAGCCTTCCTTGGTCTACCATTAATCCAACTCAAACTAAAAAATAAATTTTATACTCAAAATATGCGTTTGCACCTTAATATAGTGGAAATATGCCCATATGCTTTCAAATGGACCTTTTGGTCTCTAAAATGTTAAATCTTCTACACCTCAAATTAAATCTGTTACTCTTTAAGAGACACCTTAAGATACTCAAATCATTTAAATGAGATCATTTCACCTCAAATACCTAAATTTAGATCTACTATACCTCAAGAAAGTTCTTCAGATATTCAAATCACTCAAATAAGATCTCTTTCACCTCAAACACCTTACATTCTCAAACAACTTAAATTAGATCTTCTACACCTCAAGTGATTTCTTAAGACACTCAAATCAATCAAATAAAATATTCTTTATCTCAAATGTGTTTTACACTTCCATATAAACTTCTCAAAATTCAAGCCACTTAAATCATGTAATTTTAGATTCTAAATACCTTCAAATCTCTCAAATAAGTCTTTCAACACTTAAGAAACTCAAATCACATGCACTTGTCAGGGATACGGAAATACTAAACAAATAGACTAAAAACTAAAAAAAATAAAGATTGAAACTAACAAAAAATTGAATTAATAAAATAAGTACACAAACAATACCAAGAAATATGAGCTAAAACTCTAAGAGGTGTGTTATCAAGACTAAGAACTTTTCAACCACCACTCCTATATATATTTATAGAACTAGGAAATTCTAGTAGAACTTCCACCAACTACTAAAATTAAGAAGCTTCTAGAAAAAATTTCATCAACTACTAGAGGTAAAAAGTTTCTAGAAGACTTCAACCAACTACATATATTCCTAGATCTATGAAGTTTCTAGAAGAATTTCCACCAACTAATAGAGCTACAATATTTTTAGACGTTTTCAACTAACCACTAGGAATCTTTATAAGACTTTTAGAGGATTCCGAAAATTTGCTCCTGGAATATTCTTCAAAGAATTGATATCATTTATGTTAGAATAGATTAGGATATGACTCAATTTACAGTTAGAAGATGTTAAGCGTTATATGATTGTGTTTTATATATCTACCAACACAGTTCATGAAAGAGGTACAGATTGAAACTCTCAAGATATTCGTAGATTTCGTGCATAACAAGTACAACGAGCTACCAGATTTGGACATTATCACTCTCATATTTTTTTTCTTGCGGGAAATATTAGAATGTGTACGTGTTAGAGATATATTGGTATTTTCACTTTGATTCTATAGTCACAACTGGCCTTCGCTCAGACTCCAAAAAACGTGTCCACCTCGCAAAAATGTGGTGCACAAAGAAGGTGTACAACGAGCATTTTGATAAATATGCAAATATATAGTCTCTGCACTCATAGATATAAATATGTATATTCCAACAAAATTCGGATTGGGTATGCAAGTTTTATATGTTGAAGAACATAATGGAATTGATAAAAGTCTTGAGAGCTAGACTTTATATCCTATGTAAGATAAAACCAAGCATAGACCAAATTTCACTTCAAGATAGGTCATAATTAAATAAATAAATAGTAAAATAGCATGAAGAACCTAAATTATTAAGGAATTTTTGTATTATATATCATTTGATCTAATAATATTTATATTATGTAAAAATTTACATTGAACTACAGTAGGAACGAGATGATACAAATAACTAATATTATTATAAATACGCTGATCAAAGTAGTTCAATCAATAATACATAAGATATTGGAGTGAAATGTAAAGGTTGTGACGAAGAAATTTGGATAGCGCACAAATAACAAACCAACTTAGTCGAGACTAAATCATAAAGCTAGAAGGAAGATTGAACCAAAAAATTGATTAGTGAATATTTGTAATATAATGTAAATATAAATTTATTATTTTTGGAGTGTATATATCGTAACCCTTGCTAGGTCCCCTTAATTATGTCGGTCCATTTTTCATTTCTAGCAAGGATTACGAGCCCTAACCCTTCGCATACCGCGATGCTAATGGTTAGCTCCCCATACCGCGGACCCATTACACAAAATATGATATTTAGTGTTTGATTATATTTAGTGTTGTTACCACCCTACCTTACTCAACACTAATTTTCAATCCCTTGATAATTAGTGTTAGACATAAATGCGCCACCACCTTCCCTACTGCCACCTCCTTTCCTATGAAACAGTCCTCTACCTCATTTCCCGTGAAACAGTCCTCTACCTCCTTTCCTATGAAACAATCTTCTTCAATGGCTTCTAGGTTTCTCTCTCTCTTCTTCCTGACTTCCTTACGCTTCCATTCAACCAAAACCCTCGTGATCTTCCTCAAGGATCACCAGCACAACTGAATACATGCAATTCATATGCATGCCTTCACTCACAGACTTGGGAGCTCTCTTTTTACCCTACCAATAGAAGAAGTTCCATTCGGAGTGCTTGTGTCAGATTGCAGCGAGACGAAATCGGGGGTTTGGTTTGGTTGAGGTGTTGATAGGAATTTGGAAACATTTGGTCGGAATTACTTTGATAAGCACAAAGAGAGGGTAAACGATAAAGAGAGAGAGAAAGATAAAGAGAGAGAGAAAGATAAAGAGAAAGTGAAAGATAAAGAGAGAGAATAGAGTAGCAAATCACGGGGGCGAGAATCTGAAAGAGAAAGACGCAATCCTACATCAAATACACATGATCGAAGAGTGCAGAAAATTGGAAAGAAGTTTATGTCAATAGGGTTTAGAAAAGACTTTGTCATTAGGGCTTCGATCTCGGAGCCTAAGTCGAACCAGCAGCGGTTCAGGAAGCCAGAGTACCAGTCGCAGCCCAGCTAGACGTGGGATTCCTGGACGGTGAGTAGGATTTCTGTGTTTGATTTCTCCTCCTGATTTATTTCTTGGCAACATTAAGAAATTCTTTGTTTAGGAGATATTTTTTTGGATAGTCAGTCTAAGGTTTTAGAGTGGGATAATCGAGACAACCATCACTCAGTTGTTTATGGTGGGTGAAGTTGGATGCACATTTTTTATTCATTTATTTCAGAGGAAACATCTTTAGGTTTTGGCCTGTGATGTGTGCTTCTCCAGTAGGAAATCAATTCATAGTGACATTAGGGTTATCCTCTAATTCAACATGACTTATGGTTAGGAGTAGGAAAAATTTGAGAGCTACAGTATGTCAATCTGTCTGGATGAAGTGGTGGAACCCATCAAGTAGTTCAATGTGTTTGTAATTGGTCACCCTAGCTACATTTCTAATCTGGATATGCTTTCGTATACAGGTCCTTGTTGACAAAGCTAAATTGGAGGTTGAGGATGTTGTTGATGAAGCACTTATGTGTAGTATTTCATGTGTTACTATCATCTGGTGTTCATGTTCAAGGAAATCAATTTCTGTAGTTCACAATTCCCAAAGAAATTGCATTGAGCACTCATCAGGTGACGAAACAAGATGCAAGAACTTTGAACAATGTCTAGGCCTTTCTGCAAGTTTTCTCCCTGGATGTCAAATGACGCAGCACATCAAACTTAAATATATCTAGAACCTATATTTGTAGTCGGAAAGGGTGATTGATTTGGAGACCAGGGGTTTGGTGGGGGTTGTGCGGAGAGCATGGTGTGTCGTCGAAGAAGCATCCAGGTTTTTCCTTGGAGATTTTATGCTTGGCTGGTGATTTGGCGTTTGAGTCCACATGCTCAAACAGAATGTTGAATTCGATTGAATGCTAGATATATCGAAAATCTCCTTTCATCACTGTAAAAAAAATTCATATCCTTACTAACACTAAATTCGTGCATGTAACTTCCATATATTACCATAGTTGATATTTAGTGTTTGAAATTGCATTTAATGTTACTTACTTTCATAGGGTTAATGATATTTAGTGGTTGCGTTCATATTTAGTGTATCAAACACTAAATATCATATTTTGTGTAGTTCATAGGAGGGGGACCAAACCTCCTACTTGATTTTCGGGACTCACCCGTTAATCGGTAACCAATTCTTAGATGTGGACTTCCATCCATGAAAGTCCAATCTTATGTTGATCATCGCGTTGCCGGAGCAACACTACGACAACCCGAACCATACTAGGCAACTATGCCCTTACATTGGGCCAATGTCCATGGAGGCCTTGCCGTTCGGCCTCAGGTGGGTGAGGCCACACCACCTCATCCATATAAGCCTCTAGGACTCTAGACAGGGCCCCTACCCCACCGTCAAGTAACCTTTTGTCTCTCTCCCAACACTTGGAGCCAAGTAGACATTTTTCCTTAGCCACTGGGGCTGGAAGCCCCCAACAGCTTCAAAACCCCATAACTTCCTCATATGGTCTCTGATCGTAACAATCGACCACTCCATCGTCATTTACGTTTCACATAGATGCCGATGGACTACTCACTTGCCCCATTCGGGTAAGTATTGACAAAGTTATGCCAGTTTAAAGCTTCGCAGTCCCGATAGCCACTCCAGGCCACTGCTATTCCAGGGCGTTGTCCCAGGACAGCCCCACTCAAATTGCCATATCTTCTAGCTCACACCTCCGATTGAGGTGGGCCATATTTTTTTATACAGAGTAAATTTGATGCAAATGACATAAATATGTATTTTTTAATTTTATAGATGTATATACTATTGATGAGATGTTTTTAGTAATTATCTTTGATGGTCCAAGTTATGCACATTCAATCTTCTTTAGTTTAAGGATTATCCTTCAAAGGTGTAAATCTTATACAATTAATTTTTTTGAGTATTGGGTTGTCTTTTAAAGGTGTAAATCATGTACATTCATTTTTCTTTAGTATTGGGTTGTCCTTTAAAGGTTTCAGAACTGCACATTCGTGAAGTCCCAAATATGGCATCAACTGATAAAACACTACTGTGACCAAACTTAGCCATCATCTATAGTTGCATGAGGAGGTTCTTCACGAGCATCTTCACTTTGATAACGAATAAGAATAAAATGGAAGAAAATAGTATCGGTTGTCCGATGTAAAGCTAGTATGTTAGCCATCTTTATAATATAGCCATAAAACAATATAAGAAGAAGACGGGGTGAATCCTATTTCGCAATAGGTGGATACAAGGGGACGGGAGTACTATTTTTTTTATAAAAATTATAAATTGCAAGGGAATAGGGGTTTGGCATTTCTCTAGTTTTTGCTTGTTGAGGACCATGTATGTTAGGTATTCAATGGTTCCCATGAAAATTTTAATTCTAGTATGAGGAATGTTCATATCAAGGAGGTGTGTTTTTGATAGTTTGTGAATGGAACCTCCAATGCCAACAATGATAATAATGGGAGGAAGGATAGTCCAACCCAAGCATTGAAGGTAGGGGATGAGGATATCATATTTGTCATGTTTCTAAGTGATGGCATTTTTAGTGTATTTGTCATTGCAATATGTGAATTCAATAAATTGCACGGTAACATTTGGGGAAGGGAGGAATGGTGAGTTATTGATGGGTGATTTACCTTTGATGCATAAGATCTCTGGTCTAAGCGGGCTAGGCATTTGCAATAGGGGAGGAATATGTGCAAGGAAGTAGCAAGGAGGGTAGTGTGTTATTGGGCGACGGTCATTGTAAGTGCCAACATGTATAAAAAATGTAGTGACACAATAGGGGTTGGATAGGAGGGTGGCAGCAAGTGCATGAACAACCTCATTATGTCCGTTGGTGCGAAAGGTGTTAACATGTTTGTTTGTGCAACATGAAAGGAAATGTAGGCATGTATTGTCTGCTTAAGGCGGAAAAGGGTAGAAAGGGGGTGGAGTGAGACATTGAAAATTTGTTGTTTATGTTGGTTACCCATGTATCTACCATAGCGGAATTTAAAGGCTTAAGTGATTTGAGCATTGGAGGTTAGCTTTGAATTCCCAAAAAGGTTGGACCATGGTTGATGTATGTTTGTGTTATGTAACCATTTAGAAACATAGGGGAAGGTGAGGGATGCATAGAAGGTGTGGGTGGGGCCATTAAAGACACTAGAGTCAACAATATTACTGTGACCCTTCTAGTATGGGGGTGTAAAGGAATCATTGGTGTAGTATGCATTTTGCAGGGAGTATTTGAGTGGGCGGAGGGTTGTGATGGATGGGGGTAGAGGGGGGGGAGTCCTAGTAGGTAGAGGAGGTGGTGAGGTGGGATGTTTTTGCCATGTGTGATATGGAGATGAAATGGGAGGCTTGTATGATGTGTGATGGATATTGAAGTGGGGACATGTGGCATGTGGATATAATGGCGGGAGGGAGGTTGAATGGAAATTGTGTAGGGGTATATAGTGGAGATTGATTGATATATATGATTGTAATTAGTTGTAGTTCTTTGGTAGTGTAATATGTGGGTAGGTTTATTTTGGGGGTGTATTGCATTGTTAGTGGGGGATGGTGATGACATGGTGTACATTTGGGTGGTTTGGGATATCGGGGGGTTATGGGATCAATTGTCATGGGGGATGATGAGAAGAGATAGGTTGTGAGGGTGTTATTTCAATGCTTTTGTCAAGCAAGGTATCTTCTTGAAATTTGGTTTAGTTTTAGTTAGAAAGTCCTTTCAAGAGTGGGAAATAGTAAGAAATCTTGAAATTTATTCTCACTTACTTGAAAGGAGGTTAGTAATTCGAAAAGTAAAAAATTATGACTATTGGCTGAGATTAGGAGAGGATTTAGTGTAGGGACAATAAACATGTGAGAAAATGAAGTTGAATTTGTAAATATGGCTATGGTCATATGTGCCCATGTGGCCAAACTACCAACCTCCTCTTCCCTATATCTCAATGTAAGCCATAGTCGATAATCAAGCATAGTAGATTCAAGAACAACTTTTTGAATTAGAAATCCCTCTCAGGAAGAGAGTGGATAATTTTATGGATTAAATTGTATAATCACCATTGTTTAATTGAAGCAATCATGTGTGAAGCCCCTATTATTTATGAGATTATTTCTTTTGTTGTGTGGCTGAATGTGGTAAGAGTATCTAGGCAAACATTTAACTAATGTATTGAGGACAACAAATCAACTCTAAGTTGAATGACATTGTTTGAGTAGCTATTGGTTGATAAAAGCAAAGTCTTTTGAATTCCGAACGGACCTAGCATACAATCTTGCAAGATTGGTTGATCCAGGATAAACAAGTGAATATTATGTGTTAAAGATCGTGTTTTTACCATAGTGTGTGATTGAGTGGACATGGTGTGACAATTTGTTTTAACAAGAGGAAGTTACTGAACCGGGATTGAGTATGACAACTTGTGAAAATTGAGTGGTAGATTATTTGTGATAAATAGTGTAGTTAGGATTTTGCTATGACTTAAAACAACAACCCAGGGAACTAAGTCTCAAGGAAGATTGAGCTAGTGTCTATAAGGGTTAATGTCACATTGGATTAAGGTATCTAATAACAATTCGTGGTAATTCTCATTCCTTACTCTCATTCATATGAAATTATTCTCCTTTTAGGGGTTCATTTGTGATCCTTCTGTTGTGAGTGACTCCGTCCTATCCTTAGGGAATTATCTATCACTCTATGTCTTGACCTATTTCAATCGTAAAGCTCAAAAGCTTGGCGAGTAGTCAATGGCAAATAGTCGGGACAAAGTCCAGGGTAATGTCTTTTTAGTAACCGCATAGTCTTTGATCATCATAAATCATGATTGCGGTAATTCAAAATTTAAGTTATTTTTAATCAACTTACAACCATCATGCAAGTGTTGCAGAGCTAATAGCCATCATTTTTGTCTTTCGGTAACCTGGCAACTCATCTCAAGAACATTCACACCATCAATACATAAAACAACACATGACAAGTTAGGCGATATCGTGTGTTATAGCCTTAGTCTGTTGATTATGCTCAAAGCTTACACTGGTTGTAGTCTTACTTTTCCAAAGTAATGTCTTCTTCTCCTTAAGGTAGTATCTTGGCAGCCTATAGCCTACCCATGAGGCCTTGTTGCTACCCGCTTACAGACTCTCTGTCCTTCTTCCTTTCGGGTACATGGGACTTACCCAGGCTATATCCCTACCTCGATATTCACCACCAAGTGATGTCCTTTCTTGACGTCTAGGCTCAAGCCTTCTAATATGGCTATGGCCACTTAATCTCTCTTGGTATTGGCCTTGCCCATCCTAGGCCTCTCAGTCTCTACCACTTCCACTCGGGCTACTTGCCTCCTTTCTTTCTGACATTTCTTAAGCTTTAGCTACTCAACTTATGTTCGTTAACTTGCATACAGGCTATTGCCCTTCTTGCGGTGACTCGCCTTCCTATCTCGCTCGCAGACTAAGGTGAGATCACTCTTGCTTATTGCCAAGACTCACTCCCCTCTCTCTTGTATTTGTGCGTTCCTCTTACATCTCTTAGGCAATACCCCCAAGAATCACTCCTTTGAACTAGCCTCTACTCTCGCAGCCTCCTCAAGCTTACTTGCCTCTCTGGTCGCTTAGTATCCTATCGACCATTGCCCACAAAATATTTTACTATGTCCTCATTTCCAACAACATTGGTCTTTGCAGACATTACATTTTGAAGTTCTCGCTCATACTTTTTTTTACTTGGCCTATCGCTAGAATGTTTTGCTCTCACACTCAACTTGACTTCTCAACAATCACATTTAAATTTTTGACAAGGACTTGTTCCAGTTATTCTTCCAGCCATTACTTAGGACTTAGATCTACTCCCGACATTTCATTCCAAATCATACAACTACGACAACCATCAAAATCACATTACACATACAACAAGACTATTGCACATCAAAGTCATATATTACTCGTATCCGAGTTCAAAGTCACAAGATATTGAATCACTCAGTTCTCCTCTGCCTATCACTATCTCTCTCAAGTGTCTCACTTGGAGATTGCCTATTTGCACTCAACCTCAATCACTGAGCTTTGATGCTTCTACCAGCCTATTGCTTTAGCCATGAGACTATGCTCGAATTTTGCAATTGAAAATAGCCTGTCTAAGTCGTCTCTCACCTCCTCCTTATTGTGTCAAGGAAGGAGAGGAGTTGGTTAGACTCTGTAACCACTTCCTAACGGCAATTGCTTCGGCTTCTCACCCTAAATGACTTCCAACTGCCAATTGCCGGATGAAAGACGTCAAAACTTGAAAAATAGCCCAATTCGGCTAGGCTATGGCCAAAAAGTGGTTTTACAAATAGCTTTATGAAATTGAATTGTTCATCAGCATGACTATAGAGAGGAGTGTAATTGAGTATTCACAAATTAAGATGATTGTGGCAATAATCTTTAGGAGAACATGGGGAGTTTGAGTCTCTTGACTAAGTGTTAATGTTTGAACGAGAGATTATAGTGTGATGTGAAGATGGATGTGACATAACGTTTGAGTGATTGAACTGACCATTTACTTGAGCCTTTGAACGAGAGCAGTGGATTGGTTGAGGCAATAATCTAATCTCAAAGAAGTTAGAGTGTGATGCCTTGAGTGTGTAGTGTTGTCAAAGGGGGAAACCTATTGTCTAGAATGTAGATACCCATTTCAAATTTGGTAAAGACCATATGCATGTGTGTGAAACATAGTGACACCCTTCTATTGAAGCAATAAGAGTGGTCCATTGTTTGACCATGTAGCCAATAATCCTCCATAAAGGAAAGGGGAAGAAGTTAATTATTTTCAAATCAATAATTTGTGAGATGAGCAATTATTCTTCAAATGATAAAGTGGAAACTAATCTCTTCTTAATGACAAAGTACATTGCCTAGTGCTAATTGTCATAGACATAAACACAATGTACAATAGTACATGTTCTTGAGGTTATAGAGATGTTTGCATTCAAACTCAGATTGCATTGGTGATTGTTGTCTTAGTTAAATACACGATAAGAATTTTAAATCGCCATGGTTGGACCATGAACATGAAGGGCATGAGTGTTTATTCATAGCCAATTGTAAATTTGTGGGAGACCATAGTCTAAAGTTGGGGTTGCTAATAGAAATCAGTGGTTTGAGTGAGTGAGATTGTCTTTTGGGAGATCAAAGGTTGCAGATATAAAGCTAGACCCGACCCTTGATGATTGTTTGTACGAGTGATCGAGTAGGCAAAATGACAAATGACTACACCGCATGAGTAAATTGGGAAGCTCCTAGAAACCACAAATAGTTGTAAAAGAAGCTCCGAGGTCGATTAATCCAAAGGCACAATTCACAGTTTAGGCATGTCCATAGCCTCAGTGAAATTCCTAATTAACTAAGGAATTAACGATCAGTTATTGAATTGATATAAAATGAATCATATCTGAAATGAACTTTACATTCGAAAAGAGATAGATGAATCATGGGGATGAACATGAATCACTTAATTGGAATATGAATCAACTTTAGATCAATTTAAAAATTTAGGTTGCCAAGAAATTGTTCCAAATTTGTAAATTAAAATCATCTAAAAGTCAAGAAATGGACAATTGTTTTGGTACCTACCTAACTTGTCGTGGACATCAGTTCTGGAAACTTACAAATGGATGTCCTATAGTGAGTCCAAGTAAGGAAAATGGCTAGATGAATTCATTAAATCAAAAATAAGTTAATGAACCCATTAACCCATAGGGTTTCACTATAATATTTCATTATTCATTAGATTATCACTTAATTAAAGAAGGATTGTGGTTCGTAATGGGACGCCCTTGGCCTTGATTATATGACATTATTGGTACTCAAAAGACAATTGATGAGCTGAGACTCCCTGCATTAAAATCCATGGTATAGCGAGTCGTCACTACACTAAAATTGGTAAATAGTGTTGGATGATAATTAGTGTTGTCGCTAGTTTTTTACCCCAACACTATTTTTTAACTAAGGTGTAATTAGTGTTAGAGTACTTAGTTGTCGCCATCATTTTCTGTCCTTCCCTGAAAAGCTGAGATTTTGCCTCCCGGTCATAAATTTCCGGCCCTTCCTTGGAATTCCCAAATTTTGCCTCTCCGCCGTCACTCTCTGGCCCTTCCTTGAAAATTTAAGATTTTCGGCTCCCGGCCGCCTCCCTTTGGCCCTTCCCTAGAAATTTTAGATTTTACCCTCTTGCCAGCCCTTACATGGGGGACCTCACTTTTGGAACTTTTCTTTCCTTGGCCGACCTTGTTTTTGCCTCCTTCTTTGCAAATTTTTGGAGCTCTTTCCTTGGGATGAAGTGCGCGAGGAAGATAAGAATGGAGAGCTCCCCGAATGAGCTCTCCAAGGGGGGGATTTATAGTCCGCAGATTTCCGCCTATATTCGAACGCTCCCGGCCTTCCCGATTCCCGCCGATTTTTACACCTCGGGTTCAAACTTTGCGGGCTTATAATTTGTGATGAAGGTAAGCAAATCAAGGTTCGATTACACCATTGGAATGCTCTTTCTCTCCTCTATTTTTTGTGAGAAATTGTTTTTTTTGTCGATAATTTTTTTTAACCATTTCCTCTTATTTTTTGTAGCTGGCCGTGGATCGCCCTCCTCTTGCTGTGATTAACCTCAATGGTACTCCACGTCTTCTTCAACAAGTTTCAAGCCTCGCCACCCGCCGATCTGTCATTTTGTGGATGGTTGGGGATGCCGCTTCACGGCGAGATTGGCCTTTATCCTCGAATTATTCGCGCGTTTCCCGAACATTTTCGTGGGCAACGCCCAACCAACCTTGTCAAAGCCCGACGTTGGTGGCAACAACGTGCTGAATTCCAAGAGGATGTTGCGGGCCCCGCCACTCCCTTATCTTGTAGCCGAAGTCATTTGGATATCCGGCGGTGCAATTTTCCAAAAGCCAAGCCAGGTCGTGGCAAGAAGAAGAGCGAGTGGGTACAATACTTACATCTGCTCTTATTGGAAGAATTTAACCGCCTTCGTAAGTCAAGTGTCAAATTTTTTACTTCGTGAATTGGCCCTTTCCCTCTTTGTAGCTCCCGAATCTATTTTTACAGCCAATTCTATTGATTCTAAAGATAACATTCTGTTGGTCAAAAAAATCACCGCGAATTGGGTCGTTCAATTCATGGATAACCACAACATAGTTTTTTTATCCCAACGCGGTCGTTTAACCTGTAGCCCTGAAAAAAACTTCAAATTGAAATACAAACCGCTTACCGTTTGGGGTTTTTCAAAGGGAATTTGCATCCGAGGAATTCAATGAAAATCTTATGAAAAATCTAGATGAAACCCATTTCGTTGTCAATCTTGACAATGACCACACGTTGGGATTTAGGGAAGATACTACAGTCAAATATGTTGAAGTGGTATCGGGTAGGAAATCTATGACTATGGTGGTTCGTATTTCAGGAGGTCGTCGTACTACTATAGAGGCTCATATGCTCATTTTTTCAAATGAAAATAGGAGCTATTCTATCCGGGGTTTGATGGATAATATTATGGGAGTTTCGTATAGGACAGATCCTAAAGGGTGGATGGACCAAACCCTCTTCCCCGAATATTTTTTGGAACCTCGTGCGTATCAAGCTGATCTTCATCAATGGATGAAGATCATATGGCTTGATAATTATAGCGGCCATACCGTGACCCCTACACTGGCTGCCGTCCTAGCAATAAAAAATACAACTTTCAGATTTTTGCCTCCATGTTCTACTCATCTATGCCAACCAATAGATACATTCTTGATTTCAAAAATCAAAGATGTATGGACGAGACGATGGGAAGCCAATAAAATTTAGTTGATACAACAAAATGCTTGACAAAATGCACCACGGACAGATAGTCAATGGTCTGGAAAATTGACAAATCCAAGGAAACGTTTTTTTACAATTGGTTGTGGATAGTATTGAAGATGTCAATCGGGAGGTAGATTGTGACAACATTTCTTATGTTAGAAAAACTATGATTTGTTGTGGCTTGGCATTAGGACTTGATGGCTCTTGGAGTGTAGAACAATTGGCTCCATATTTCCAAGACATTATTGCAAAACATTTGCAATATTTCTAAAGGCAATAACTGTCCCATATCAATAGGGCAGTTTAAAAACCATTTTTAATATTTTTCTATTATTATAAAATTTTGGCTCATTTCAGTATTTCCTGGTTCATTTTAGCATTTTCTGGCTTATTTCAGTATTTTTTGGCTCATTTCAGTGTTTCTTGGCTCATTTAATCATTCTTTATTCATTTTAATATTTCTTTCATTATTTTAGCATTCTTTTGTTTATTTCAGCATTTATTGGATTTTCCATCATTTATTGGATTTTCCAGCATTTCTTTGTTCATTTTAGTATTTTATGAACCAATTTTTCACCACCCTTCCAACTTCTATTTTTTGTTACCATCTAACACTAAATGCACTCTTGTAAGAATGTTAAAATTACCATGTTTTACTACACATCTGAAATAGTGTTAGAATTGCTAATTAGTGTTCTAACACTAACCTCGCAAATCACAATTAGTGTTAGCTCGGCTAAATAGTGTTGCCAACACTATTTACCAATTTTAATGTACTAGACTATGTTTGGTTGTAAAGGAAAGATTGCACAATTGCATGTACAGCAACGAGGGACCCTTAAATTCCATCTCTTAATCTCACTTTATCTCATACAAATCACCCAAAATTGAGTCCAATAGAATTTTTGGTACCCAAGTCTCACTTACAACTCATTGTGACCTATTAATTAACCTAATAATGATACTTAGAACCACAAACTGACACTTATTTAGTTTTCCTTATGTGTTTTGTTCAATTGAACCCAAACCAAAAACCTATCTACAAAGGGCGAACCAAAAACATATGTTGTGATGCAATTTGGGCCCATTTGAAGGGCTTTTGGGAGGAGATTGGAGTTAGGAATATGGGCATAGCTCATTGTACCCATTGGTAAGAGAAAGTAGGGCCCATGGAACCGAATATGATGAGGGGAATAATATTAAGTAAATTGGAGCAGGCATATTAGGGGAGATGAAAAGTAAGAGTGAGTGAGATTAAGATTGTGGAGTAAGGGGTGAAGGATGAGATATGGTAAGGGATGATGCATGTTAATAGATGGTTAAGGGGTTTGCGAGGGAGTATGGTGATATATCTTTGAATCATAAGGAGTAGTTCAATGGCAAAGTTTTGTAGGGGCAGTTGTAGAGTAGGGGATATGATGGAGGGTATGGAACTAGAGAAACACTCCCATTACCCAAAAAAATCGGTCACGAGGGATGGATGTTTGGTAGGCTCATGTATGATTGTGTAATTGGCTGAAAGGGGGATGAATTTGGATGGTGGGTTGGGTGGTGTTGATATCTTTATCGGGGTTGCATTCTTGACTTGATACTGTAAGGTGAGGGATGTGGAGAACATGGTGGATGTAACGTCTACCTAAGCGTTGTGCTAGTGAGTAAGTGGATTTCATGTTTTCTCAAATTTGGTTTTGTGTTATTCAGTGACAATGACGAGTGAGGAGGAGAAGGAGGTGGTCAGAGGAAACATTATCAATGTTAAAGAGATCTTTTTGTAGGATCCATTTGGAATAGGGGTGGGGTTGGGACCATGTACAAAGGAACTAATAAAATTTGTTTATTGGTGCCCAATTTATCCTTAAGTTTAGTGAGCTAAATGAGGTTATTTTGGTGATAGGAGTACATGATGGGGGCGAGAGATGTGTTATCAGGTTGAGTTCTTGGAATGGATGAGGGGTTGTGTCAGTTGTAAAAAGGGGGGGGGGGGAAGGAATGCTCAAGCATGCAATGATGTTGCTTTAATATTGGGGGATTTGGTGTGGTATTTATTGGGAATTCGACATAAGATAGTATACGGTTTTGGAGGGGTTGTTGGAGTTGAGGGAGGGCAGTCATATTAAAGGATGCTACACTATTTTGTCTAATTAGTGTGGGTGGGAAATTCACGTGGGTTGGAAATTAGTGTGGCCCACACTAAATTTCCAGTGTTTGCATCACTTTGGATGTAATTCATACTGTCATCCATTTGTGTGTGTTAGGGTTTAGGGTTTACAACCTCCGTTAGGTCTGTGCGCGCAGAGTTGAGTCCTGAGGGAGCGGCGGAGCTACGAGGGGAGGCGGAGGTGTAGGAGGTGATGTCAAGAATATTGTGTGCACGACTTGACCAAAGTTGTTGTTTCTAATTTGTGTTGTGGCTCCTGCAGTTGGGAAGGAGATTGTTGACTTGTGCCTGGACCGAATCCGGAAGCTGGCCGACAACTGCACGGGTCTGCAGGGATTCCTTGTCTTCCACGCCGTGGGAGGTGGCACGGGCTCCGGCCTGGGATCGCTGTTGCTCGAGAGGCTGTCGGTGGATTACGGCAAGAAGTCGAAGTTGTCCATGTGCATTTTCCCCAGCCCCCAAGTGTCCGGCGCTGTGGTGGAGCCATACAACAACATCTTGGCGTGTCATTCACTGCTGGAGCACACGGATGTGGCCGTCATGCTGGACAATGAGGCCATCTACGATATCTGCCGTAGGAATCTGGATATCGAGCGCCCCACCTACACAAACTTGAATCGATTTGTCACTCAGGTGACTTCATGAGCAATACAGTTACATGCATTGTTGTGTTGAAACTCATCATAGTCGATCACATCCTGATCGTCATCAACCATGGTTGCAAAATGTTTTGCATGTATGGTACATGTATTGAAAGTGGGTGATATCATGCTGTTGCTGGTATATGATTGTGAGTGTTTGTTAACATGGTTCAATTACCAGTTGATGTCATCCTAATCGTCCTCATACATCTCTGTACAATTTTTTTCTTCATGTGGGTGCATTTTTCCAAAGTGGGTCATATCATGCTGGTGGTGGGATTTAAATACATCCGATTGTGGGTGTTTGCATTACATGGTTGAATTGGCAGGTGGTGTCGTCGCTAACGGCCTCGTTGCGCTTCAACAGAGCGCTGAACGTGTATCTGATAGAGTTCCAGACGAATCTGGTGCCTTAGCGGATCCACTTCATGATTTCCTCATACGCACCTGTGATTTCGGCAGAGAAGGCATATCATGAGCAACTGTCGGTGTCGGAGCTGAGCAACAACGTGTTCGAGCCGTCGAGCATGATGGCCATGTGTATGGCATAGAAGTTTGAGGTTTCTGCTCACGAGTCAAATATAAAGTTTCAATGAGGGGAAAGTCTTAAAACACAAATGGATGGAATTATGAAGTTTCATCCAACTGTGGAAACGACAAAGCCCACACAAATTTTTCACCTTTGAAATTAGTGTGGGCCACTCTAAATTTTAATTTGAAATTAGCGTGTCTTATTGGGAATTAGTGTGGCCCACACTAATTAGACAAAATAGTGTAGTTTATGTAGGAATTTAATAGTCTTGGTTTTTTTGGGCAGGCATGAGAGTAGGATAAAATGGGTGGGAGTACCAATCTCTATGGAAGGGTGGTCGTTGCAACAGAGACGTGGAGTTTGTGGACTCAAAGTGTATGTTAAATTTAGTTTTGAAAAGAATAGAGCTTGTGTAGTAGAGGAGCGATAACATGCGTGTGCATTGATGTTCATATGAGCATCATATGCGCCCCAAAAATGACCATAGCTCTCTAGCAACTTGGGTATAAATATAAATAATTTAAAGGTGCCTAAATTTTTGGGAAATTAATTTTGTTGAGTGTCCCCCCCCCCAAAAAAAAACATTCAAAGAGTGCCTAAAATCACAATAATGCAAGTGACATTCACTGGAACTTAACAAAGTATCATTAATTAACTTCAACAATGTCTTTACGCAACATCAATCTTACTCATGATCTAAAAACAATACAAGCATGAATTTGCTCCACAAGTCATGTTGACCTACTACCATAAAAATGGGAATGAGACAAGCAAACGGGAATGAATGTCTAACTTATTTTTATTTTTTTTGAATATTCCCAATTTTAGAATATTATATTCTAGGCTGCCTAACTTACTTTCGCACTTTAATTAATTATTAGGCTGAAAGGTGCCCAAGCTGCTAGAGAGCTACGGTATGAGGAAAGGGATTACGGCCTCAATTTGGATTTGCTAAGCATCTCCCACTAATCACGTGTGTTATATCATGTGAGAAGTGGCTAGTCAGAAAAAGTACTTATTGAAGGCCCATCTACCTTAATCCACACTTATCAAAGTTTGTTTTTTTTATGGAAGGCCCACAACGAATGATAAGTTATTGAAGCTTTTGCACTCCTAAAAGTTAGCATCATGTGTGAGATGAATGAGGTAAATGAGATAATCTGACACTTACACAAATGAGATAATCTGCATTGTTGTAAAAACTGAATGTTTTCACAGTTACTCTGTAGATACGATTCAATTAGTAACTGCACATATGAAATGGTTTCAAGCATTTTGCTTCCATTGTGAAGTTTCCCTGCAGACTCGGGATGGAAGAACTGAATGAATCATGTGTGGCTTCAATTGACTCGTTTACTGAGGATTCAAGTGGTTCAATATTTTGGATTCAACAACCTCTATTATTCCATTCTGGCCTAAGTATTCAGCTCCACAATTTCTTACTTGGCTGGACGTTGGGAAGGTTTAGGGTTTGCGTTTAGGGTTTTGGATCAAGTCAATACTGGATAAATTTAGTCATCTTTGATATTTTGGCTAAAAGATCAACTACGGTTTCAAGCATTTTGCTTCCCTTCAATGCAGAAGTGAAGTTTCCCTGCAGACTTGGGGTGGAAGGACTGAATGGATCATGTTTGTGGCTTCAAGTGGGTTCACTGAGGATTCAAGTGGTTCAATATTTTGGTTTCAATCTCTTTTGTTCTGTTCTGGCCTATCAGCTCCACTATATTCTACTTGGCTGCACATTGGCAAGGTTTAGGGTTTGGGCTTATTGCAACGAAGTCATCACAATATGGGGTTAAGTTGGCATCAGATCCCAAGATTGTTTGTATCCTCTCCTCTTAAAATGGTGAGATGGGTTTAGTGGTTTTGAATTTCAATGGCTTGAATTTCAATGGCTTGAATTTCTTGATCTCGTAGTAGGGCTGGATATTCATTACATGATAATTTCAACACTGGATGAAGTTAGTATGCATTGACATTTTTGAATTTTATACATCAGATAGTACATAGGATCTCAGCAATTGGACGAGTACTGGTTTAACCCTAACTTGAACTTTATCTTCCGACAATATGGCCGTGGATAGAAATCTCTACAAACCCATTTCATATTAGCATGTGGGCTGCTTATCTGTGGAAAAATCTCTTAAAACGTGAATGCACAATGAAATTGTGGCCATGGCCTGGGACTGTGAGGATAAGTTACTGTATAATTCTACCTATTATTATTGCAATTGTTGCACAATAAATATCATCCAACATTTCCTCAGCATTGCCAGTGGTAGAATGTGATGCTGCACTAACATGTTCCACAAGAAATTATTCTTTGTGTTCGTCCCATTCCCAGAAATTGCTTCTTCATAGCCACCCTTATCTTTTATGCAACATTCCCTTTGGCATCAGATTCTATGCTGAGCAACTTGCTGGTTGTTTTGAAGGTTGGAAATCCTATCTCTGTGTTGATACTGTTAGGAGGCCTTTTGTTCATATTAAATTTGATGAACGCAAGTTGTGCACTGCTTGTTTGGGCTTACTGCTTTGATAGGGAAGTACAGTTGATGCTTAATATTGTTAATGAAAGGATATTAATGGGAGTTACTTCGACCTTTGGTGGATAGACCATGATATGAAGGGAAACAATCATAGCAGCAACGGTGAAATGCAGTATGAGGAGCAGTGTGCTTCTACATTGATGTTGTACAATTAGACTAGAATACTAACAATTTCTCAATTTACATGTCTACAATTGTACAATGAGACTAGATTACCAACAGTGGCCAGGTAACTGGCAGTGATTACACGAAAACTAGTGCTTTTTTGGGATGATCCTCTAACCCTACAACCCAGGCTGAGTTCAATGAGGCTACGAGATGGTCATCTCTTCTGTCTTCTTATATGTTGATTTGATTGTATTAATGTATGCAGGTGTTATTCAGTTACTTTTTCTACTCGGACACATATTTGATTGGTGCATGGTTAGGTTAGGATCAAAGAACAAACACCATATAGACACAGTTATAATAGAGGTTGGACTATGTCTTGAAATTTATTAACTACTCCTCACTCAATAGTGAACACAATTGGGAGGACCTACATATTCAATAAACAATCAACAAACATGCACTTCTGTAACCATAACTAAATCAGGGGAGAACTGATTTTTGCTGATGCTTCATTGTAGATCTGCTAATGCAACACAAGTTTTGTTATGTAAATCTAATTGGTAGAAGTTGGAGAACATGAAAAATGAACTGACTAACACCCACATACGTTCTGAACATTCTGCATAGCATATTGGGGTTTGTGAAATTTGGCAGGTTTATTCTGCACTCGTTGTGGCATGTGCTGAAGCTGAACCATGAAGACACTAGGTGTGCACAAGAGCCCACCTGAATTTTAAGTGCTGGTTGGTTTTCACTTTCTACTACTATCTTCTTCCTGCTTCACAATGAAAAATCCTTGTCATCGCATGCCTTTGACTATCTAGCAATCCCCTAATTTTCCTTCTTTATTGAAAATTCAATTGTGGGTAGACTCTATCAGCAAAATCTGTGCACCACTTTTTGACAGACAAAACTGAATAGTGACATGAAAACTGTCGAGTAAAGTTGTGCCTTAAATGAGCAAGTATTTAAACCGTCTGTCTAGTCTTCATGAAGTCAGATTTCTCCAGACATCTTGATCATTGAATGGCAGAGTTAGGAGTTTGATATCGTTTACTTATAATCTCCTCCTATGATTGTGAGAAAATTATGGTTAACTGTCTTCTTTGGACAAATTAGAAGTTCAACCATCACAAGGAACTGGAGCTATGAATGTCTTGGTGCGAGTGTATGTTTTTATACCAATCTTCACTGTGGTATTTTCACTGTGGCATCACCAACAACAACAACAACAACAACAACAAGAAGGAGGCTCAACAACAGAAAAGGCCATTTGGAAATCCATAAGCTTGATGCTGAATCTCAGTGTCAAGAAGATTTTTCAGTGCAGTTAACTTAGTATTCTGATGGTAGAGATCAGAATGACATAAATAGGAACCACAACACTGTGTTCCTTTGATGTCAGCACAAGTAGTCTCTGTCACTGAAATAAGTCGATAGTGAATTCAAGCATACCTGTATTGCTGCTTGACTGTGGCTGTTGCTAAAACATTTCTTTTATGTGCAGATTCTGCAAATTGATTTGAAGAGTTTGGAAGCAGAAGGTGAAGAAAAAGGTCAGTCACAGGATTTTAATTTTTTGTTTTAAGGGTATGTTGGAAGGTGAAATTTCAAGTTAACTTGAAGTTTCATGACAACAACAAATGTTGCGGGGAACTTGTCTACTTGAATCTATATGTGTATCAGGGAATTATTGGTGATCGTTTTGAGGCACTGCCAAGCTGTACATCAATTTCAGCACATTAACATCCCATGCACATGCTTTTCACAGAGATTTGTGTGCAAAATAGGAAGAGGTGGAGTTTACACCAAACTGGGAAACCCTTGTTTGATTGCACTTTACATGTTGTCAACTAAGCTAATGCATATAGGTTCCTCACAGAGAATCAACCATGATAATTGTCAACACAAACGACAGCATATCTAATTAAGTATGACATCAAGTAGTGGGTGTGAGCTACGCACTTAAATGAAAGATACATATTTCCGATATGAATAGGATAGTGGAATAATTGCAAAATGTTCTTAAACACTTCGGCTAAGTAAGAAAACTTCCAAGTGAAGAAATTGTAAGAATATGAAGGATTGGTTAAGTGGCTAGAGAAATTGGAAGCAGTTAAAATGTGACAGGTGGCACAAGGGATTGCAAGTGAAGAGGGAAATGTGACAAGGTCACACAACTTCCATTACCCCTAAACTGGAGAGGAACAACTGAGGCCAAGTGACAAATATAGCAATCCAGGCATTGATTCATATAAGGTACGTGGGTCTATTGTGGGCACTTCTAACTCCATAACAATTTGGGAAGTTGAATCAGATTGGGCATTGTCTCATCCGGTTGGCAATTGCATATCACTTAGATTGTCATTCCAAGTTCCAGAATTGGAGTTAAGATGCGAACATTACAGGAGGTCAAGTGAAGATTCTATTTCTCTTTAAGTGATCACATAGGCCCTCCCAATTGTGTTAACTGCTGAACCTAAAATAGTTGACATGTTTTGAGCACATAGTCCAATCTCATCGTAAGACGTGTCTTTTTGGTTTCCGTTCTTAACTAGAAGCCCTATCGTACAACACTCAAATATAGGTGTTGGTTTAAGAAGAGTGTCATATACCACAGAAGGCCCACATACCTTAGAATGGTGTGAGGCTTGTTAAATATCATGGATAGAGATGTGGAATTTGCAACAATTGCGAAAGACACATGCAAAAACTCACAGCTCTTCAGGACATTATAATTTCTTTGACATTGCTTGCTAGACTAGTCTCTTCATGCTGCTTTCTTCAACCAAAAAAATTGTCTAACTCCATTTTGATGTGTGAAAATTGGAAACATTGTCTGATTCCTGTGCAATCATTGTGCTGGGGGAAGGCTGGTCACCATTTAAGCTGGAACACAATCATGAATGTGCAAACACGATGTGTGCAATGCAAATTATAAGATATGATGACAAACTTGTAGGAATGGAGAAAGCAGTTGGTGCTTTAGAAAGTAGGTAATCACCACTTCATCTGTGGTATGCAATGTCCTTGCACTGGTGGATACTTGAATGTATTATGCAGTAAATCTTAAGGTGCCATATACTGCCAATCCCTGGTAGGCATGTGGAGTGTAATGCACTTGAAGTAATAAATACTAGAATGTTCTTTTGCAGTTTGAAAACTGAAGACGTGACAGAAAGCCTCTTATGCATTCTGGATTTTTACTATTAATTGCGTGCAAGCCTTGTTTGTGCAAGAAACAAAAGCAAGACAACCATACTTGCCTATCCAGTTCACCCTCCTGCCAGACTTATTACTATTGAATGTTAGAGGTAAAGAGCCGAAATTCAATACAAGCTGGTTTTTTTTTTAATTTCTTCTCAACATTGACACTATTGAAATTATGGCTAGTATTTTGTACATGTCCACTTTTAATGTTTTTGGTTGAGTGTCTCTTGACCAAAAGATAAAACAATCTATGTATTTCTCGACTGAATCCTCTAGATGGATTTGGCTAATACCTGGGATGTAATTACTCAGGTGTTCGTGTGACAGCCACTATGGCTTTACATGGTTTAGGGGAGATTGTGTCCAATGACGCTATGTACTTCTATTTGAATTGACAAGTGAGTGATCTATGTGTCGGGGCTGAATGAAAATTAAGTGGAACTGACCATTGGCAGAGATTATGTACGTTGCATTGTTGAAAGTCACTCTGATATATTCTTGGTTATTTCATAAGCAATTGGTAGATGACATCAGTTAATTGAGACTTAATCTATGTATCAGTTTGTTATCAGTATGTCATAGTCACAAGTTTTACTGCACTGTGTCAGAAGTCTTGCATATAAATGATCAAATCACAATTTCAATTTAAGTTATCAGTGTTTTGTAAATTGTTGAAATTTGTTAGCCCACAGAATTTCTAAGTTTTGTTGTTATGTATTTTAAATCATATGGGACAGGTACGATCCACGTTAATCCTCAAATTTGACTTCTATTCCAAATTTTGATCATGTCCATCAAAGTTTATCTGCAAGGTCCACGTAACCCAATTTGGGTGGTGTCTACTAAAGGGAGGTACGCCAAATCACGGACTTTACATAAGGCTTTGATTGCATCTTAAGTTCACATCAGTGTTTTTCCTGCTTTTTCTTCTCCCCTTGTTGCTGGTGTGGTATACTATTCCACATGTAATAGTAAACAATATGACCACATTTTGTGGTTATGATCACATCTTGGTAATTTTCTTAACAAAATCTGGCTATCATAATGAATGTCCTATAGCAATTTGGCTCCCATGTTTTCAATTTCACCTCTATTTGAGGTCTCACTGGACCTTTAGGGCCACCCAAACAAAACCGTGTGTTGATGCACACTTGAAGCAAAGTCTGCATCAAATGGTGACAGACTACAGATATCAAATTTTGTAAGATGGGTACCCCTTCTGTGGACAACGACTTGTAATGAAATGAAATTGATAATAAAGTCTGGGAAGCCGAAAAGGCTAATGGGACTAAAAGTACATCAGGATGGTTTCAATTCACAGTACACCGGCTAATTCTCAAGAGGTGAGTGTGCCAGCCTCTGTGAGATAGAGGCTAATGTTAACTTGGTGGTCCAATTGAAAGAGACTTGAGGCTCATTAGGACTACATTCTCAAGTATTGATGGAATCTCATCTCTAATGGGCTTATATAGGGGACATTCCAACACGAAATGTGCCTTATTTTCAAGTGGATTATAGGAGCAAAAGTGGCATACTCTAGTATCTCTAGACATAGGGATAGTCGACCATTGTCCAATTTCAATGGCTAGTCTATGATTTGAGGTGCGGTAAGTGGCAATGATCCTTTGTTGTGGTGGTGTCATGGTTGCTTCAGGTACAATTCACGTTAATATTTAAGAAAATCCTTGAGGTGGAGATAATCTAGTTTCTTCCCTAAGAGATGAAAAAAGTTCCACTCTTTAGCAAGAAAAGCCTCTTTGATATTATCATATGCTATTTTTGATGTGGTTGGGTTGTCATGGGTGTCCTAATGAGATAGACCCCATGATGTCTTCCACATGATTGTAGAAGAATGTACTTTGATAGGAGACTTCATATGCATTTTCATGCCGTTCACGAAAACCTTCCACTGAGAGTTTTCCAAGTCACCTCCCCAAATTTCAATGCCATATGTGAAAGTTGGAAGCACCAAAGCCTTGAATACCCAGGATTTGAGTTCCCAACATGTGACTGACTATTGTTTCTTTCCTTATAGTGCCCATCAAGGCTTTCACTAGATGGCTCAAAGTAACCATGTAAATAAAAATCAACTCCAAGGTGTTTGTATTCATGGGTTATCTCAATTGGGTCCTTGTCTAGGTAAAATGCCTCTTGGTTTAGTGTTCTTTTGTTGTGGCCAAATGTCATGATTTTAGTCTTAGATAAATTGGCTTCAGAGCTATAAGAATTGCATAATTCATAGAGCTTGTTCAAAAGTCTTTGTAGGCTTGGTCCAAATTTAGAGAGTATATCAACATTGTTAGCATAAAGAAGAACGGCAACCATCGTGTTGAATAAACATGGGGAATCCTTGTCAATCTCATCCAAATATGTTTCAAGTTCATCAATGTACAAGCCAAATAGTGTGGGGGAGAGGGGGCATCCTTGTTTAACACCAATGTCGAACATTACTTCACCATGTGTGTCTCCATGTCTGTAATGGCTACTTATGCATTATAGGTCATCTGAGTTTGACATACATATATTTGAAAGAAAACTATTACGAGTCAAATCTGAGCTTCATTTTATCAAAATATTCATCTTGAATCTAACATTAATAAGTCCAAAATTAAAAGTTTCTCATTTGGATTTGTTAATTTGCTCTAAACATCTATATTTTGTTCTCAAACCCCCGCATATGTTGAAATGCTCAAGGCGTCCATAATAAGTGCACACATTTACTTAAGGTAGAAGTGCTTATTATGGACACACTTGGGACCCTTAACATGTTTGAACGCTTCACATTTTTTTTCAAAACATGAGCAAATCCATAAGGAAACTAAATGCACTTGAGTTCATCAAATTCAACGTTGTGCAATTAAGATGTGAATAATGGAAATTCAATTTCCTTGTAATCCAAAGTGGTTGCAAAGCACCCCCCTCCAAAAAAAAAGTGGACAATGTTGATTGATGATATTTTGTCTCTTGAGCAATGAGCTTCTTTTTTAGTTCATAGAAGAATGTGCTTAGTGTTCATGTGGAAATACATAGCTTGACTCTAGGACAAAATACAGGAGTCGGAATTAGGGTCACTAATGGAATTGGGCGCTCCTATCTTATTAGTTTACACCACTTATTAGTCCAGTCCTTGTTTGCCTTGATTTTTCACAACTAAGTTAATCGGACAGGGATGGTGTTGAATTTGCTTTGACTCTGAAAAACTGTGCAATGGTGTTGGGATCCAATTTACTTCACACCCGAGTGGTTTTACTTTGTCAGGTGAGCTTGTGGCGTTGTTGAAGCTCCCAAATCCTCCTTGAATGGATTCATAGTGACGGTGACAAGTATCATGTATTTTTATCTTTATCTTTTAGTTTGGGTCATTGGAAATTGAAGCCAGGAAAATTGCAGGGTAAGTGTGAATGATGATAAATAGAGGAGATGCCGAAGTTTGATGTTCTCCTCAGCAGTACTTATAAACTTACAGAGACAAACCACCTTGTTGCGGCACTGCTTTGAGCAACCATATACATAACACTACTTAGCGACATGGGCCCTCAAAATGTAATAGTTGGATGTTGGGACTTTAGTTTGAATTTGAGTCTCCTTGTGCAACTTTTTGAGCATCCCATTATTATATTTTGAGGACCCATGGAACAAGAGTTGCACGCTAAGTAATGTTATGTATATATATACTCATCATGAATCATGCCTCAAACAATGAGAATTGAGTAGTTAGTAGAGGTGAGGATGGGCAAACTACACTAAAGTATATTGTTGGTTGTTGTCTACCTTACGTTATGTGGGCTTAATTATTGTGGTTGTTTTTTTTAATTAGACACTTATATTTGTGTGGTATATGGCAAGTTTTATAACTAAGAATGGACATCAAAAAGACACATGCTACGATGAAATTGGACTATGTGCTCAAAATATGTCAACCCTTGTAGGTTCAACAATCAATTAACAACATGAGAGCCAATGGCCCTTGTCCCTCAGCCATGCTATGTAAACCTGCTTGAGTTACATCATTGAGTGTACAACTTTGATCAAGGGTGAATAGTCTCTCATTCACTCTATCTCTCTCCAAATAATTAACACAAACAAAGGGCCTATGAGAGAGAGAGATTTTGAAACTTGAATTGACAATCTTCGTGCATTGATGAGATAATTATCGATTTGACTGTCAAAACGTTTGTGAAGTTGGAGGTGTCCAAAATGAGCTCTAGTGTGGGCGCTTCCAAATCAACAAACAAACCCAACTGTTGGATTGGATCAAGAAATGTGTCATGTGGTCAAGGATTGCAAATCATGAAGATTGTCATTCCAAATGTCAACATTAGAGTTGTGATGCAAAAACCATACGAGGTCAAAATGAAGATTCCCATTCTCTTTAATTGAACATATAAACCCTCCCATTTGTCCTCGCTTTAAACCTAGAATGGTGTCTACATTTTGAACACAATTTGAACATGCAGTAACAGGTGTATTTTTTGGTTTCCGGTCTTATTTAGTAGCCTTGCCACAGACCACTCCGACACAGGTGTCCCATTTAAGGAGAGTGACCACATAAGGCCCAACTACCTTACTGCAATCTGATTTTGGAAGATCATTTCCATCAACTTCACCTGCATGCAAGGAAGGCAATGCACCAGAAACGAAAAATTATAACCTTATCGATGCGGCGCTTGCCTCGAGCAAGCAACCATACCTATATAACCAACCCGTCATGACTCATGCCTTCAAAGACACTGAAACCGATTAGCTTAAATGTGGAGGACCGGCAGGCCCAATGTTGTTGGTTGTCACCTGCCCGCCTACCTTACTTATCACTGTGATCTGATTTCGGGAGATTTCCATCAACTTAAACAACTTCCACGCAAAGCACGAGAAACACTTGAAACATTATCACCGCAAGCGAGCGAGCGCGGTGTACGGAGCCATGAATGGAAGCGGTGCTTCAAGCCAGTCATGTGTGTATTCATGTGCTTTTATGCTCCCGCGAGTGCATGCCTGCTATTGTGAGTAGTAATGGTGGAACATCAATTATTATGCACCATTGCTGTCTGATGTACTGCAGATTTGGTGCGAGCTCCAAGAATCACCCACCGGGGTCAAAAGTACAGTAACTTCCTGTGATAATCTTCCAAATTGCATTGATAATATTAAAAAAAATCGAGTCGGATGCGATCATATTCCTATCGGCCAGTCCCAGAGTCCCACACACTGTGGACATGTCCCATGTTGCCGCTCGCCCATGAAGCTTGCCACTTTGACTAACTTAATAGTATCTTGACGAAAATGCAGTAGCAGCGGCCAGTCGCATAGAGTCCATTGTTTTTTATATTTATCAACCTAGCCTACTTACATTGTGTGCCTCTCGTTGTGTGTACAAAATTTCGTGTGGAGCAAAGTGACTCCTTCGTGTGCGTCCTTTGTGTGCAAGTGATTTTGTCTGTTTCCCTCGCTTTTTGGACCATAAATTTAGAGTTACTGAATGCAGGACACAGTATCTTCAGTGTGACCCTGAAATTCTCCATGAGGTTTTTCATGCCGACTTGTCTGGGATATTATCACATTTTACATCCTTAATTAGGTGACTTTCCGCAAAAGAGAATAAAATGTACTTACTTTCACAGTGGATGGGCACATGACATGAGGAAAGTATGTGCGGTGAGGATTGAATCACAGGGTTTTGGGTAAATCGCAGTGAGGAATCGCATCAAAGTCCCACTAATTCAGTTACTACTAAGGAATGCGGGTGTTTTGTGGTCACTCTTTGATCAGACGCCTATATTTGAGTGGTATATGGCAGAATTTGTAGTTAACAATGGACACCCAAACGACACATGTTACGATTAGTTAACCTATGTGCTCATAGTTTATTAACCATTCTAGATTTATTCATGAACTTCACAATTTGGAGGGTCCCTATGGTCATTGCTTAAAGAGAAAAGATACAAGTCACTTTGACCTCCTGTAACTTGTACATCCAAGCTCTGATTCTTACACTTGAAACGTCAATCTTCATGATTTGCAATTGCTAATTAGGTAAAGCAATTCCCAACCTAATCCAGCAGTCAAACTTATCAATGGCGTTGGAAGTGCCCACACTAGGCCAACATACCTTAGAAATTAGTAGTCATATCTAGTGGATGCAATGGATCGAGCATCCACGGATTAGTCACAACACCATAAATCACATGAATTATTATTTCAGGGCCACTTCACACACGAGCCAAGAGCCGTGACCATGAAATTGTGAGAGCCCAAAAGAAAGTGTCCAAAGGCCGTCCCAACACACCTCCAAAATCATGAAGTGTGATCACGGACCCTCAAGTGTAGTGTGAAGTCATATGTGATTGGGTCCTCAACCAAATGCTATGTCAACGAATTTCTATTCATGCAGGGTCCTCGCACATGATAACGGCTGTGAGCGTTTGGAGTGCCATGGTCTCCCGGTTTTGTGGTAGGCCTACCTCCAAGAGGTGGTTTTTGAAAATAGTCCAAGTGACCATGAAACATGATCCATTTTGATGCCATGTAGGAATCCATGTAGACTTTACATCCACCTTGCATTCACATACTCCGTTGGTCCCTCAAGCGTAGTGTGAAGCGAACTTGGACCGGCTCCGCCTTTTCCACTAATGAGAGTGCTTGAAGTGCAATGGTCACGGGCTCTCAGTCTCGTGTGTGAAGGGGCCCTCAGTGTGTTGTTGGTGGTCGCACAAATCATAACATATCCCATGTAAAATGCCCTTGGTCCTTTAAGAAGTATGTTCCTGACTACTTGATGAGATTGTCATATGCACTAGGTATGGACGTCTAATTTGTAGGGCCGAACTGTAGCCGTGAGCCTTATAAGTTCACCCCTTTATCAAAAAGGGTTGCTCCAGTGCAATCCGGGTCCCCACTCCATCGACTGGCTTTGAATCGGCAAGGAATTCCGGTTGTCTGTTGTGATTCAAAAGGATAATAGGCGTGGATCAGGTCCATCATCACCCAAAAAAATTCCACCAAGGAACAGATATCCTTCAAGTAGGCACTAGCTTTGCTTACCAGCTGAGATATGATGATCTCCGCATCCAAACGTGAAGACGACACACAAAAATCTAAAGCCGGTCTAAAGAGAAACAACACACAAAAACATTGTCAAAAGTCGTTTATCTTGCAGTACACTTTTTATGTTATTTAGTGCCACTTACTTGTCTGGACCAGCCTTTCTTTTGGGACTTCTTTTGTTTATTATATGGATGGCGCATAGTTCTTGAACTTATCACATATTCGGCTTTCGTTAGACTAATGAAGTTCAGTTGTTACTTTTGATAATTTGGCTACAATAGTTCTTTTGGGGAAGTTAAACCATGGCAATAATGCAACACATAATGGAGAAATTGCAGGCAACATCACAAAGGAGAATGTTTATGATTGGGCTAAATGCTAAAATAAAAGGCCACTAATGGGCGATTGATATATAAACAATATTACAATTTGGGAGATTTTGTTCAATTGTCTCTTAGATCACGTCTTAGCCACTATGAGCAAGGATTTGCACCTTGGACTTTTGAAGCTTTCCAGTTTCATGTGTTACATGCCTTCATTACACACCCAAGATATGAATCATGAGTTAAATTTGCCTTTCTTACATATAAAATCCACTTTCAATTTCCAATGAGAAAATCATTGAACAAATTTTCATTCATAACATGTAACTCAACAATTGCATCAAACAAAAAAAGACAAAAAAAAGACAATAACTTAGCCACAATATGGAGAGCAAAACTCAAGAGCCTCCAATTTGTAAACACCTAGAACCCAAAATGCAAACCCTAACAAGAATGGATAGGATAGACATTGAGGACTATTACCATATGACAACAGTGGATGAAAAACTGAAATAGATGAAACTAACACATCTATTGACAAGTTTTTCTCTAAAACTTAGGACCCCCTTTTGTACATCTACCTTGACTTCAAATTTCTTAATAGCCTAGAGGAAAATAATACCACTCCCTTATGCATATGTATGTCGATGCCTTTCATAATTCTACACAAAAGGAGGATAGAAAACAACAAACCACTACCAATAGACACACAACTACGATAGCAACCCCCAAATATCCACCAACCAATAAATAATTAGGATTACAAAAGAATAAATGCCAACACTAGCTAAGGAACTGTCACAACTTACGGTAGGGGCTGGAGGCTATAGGATACAACTTTCATGTCAAGTAACTCACACAACAAATGCCAAGTCACTCACATCACAATACAATGCTCGTACAAGGCCATTAGGGATTGAACCCGGACCACTAAACATGTGATGTTGCAATGAACCACTGAGAAGTCTTATGACTCGGCGGCCACCTCACAAAGAAAAATGATCATATACCCCTACAGCACCACAACCACACTAACCCCACCACTACAAAGATCATCCAGTCACTCAGTTCCCATGGTCATTTTGGTCAATCCGGTTACTATGGTGCCCACCCCGAGAGGGGTTAGTAGTCCTGCACCACTGATATTATGTCCAGTGGACATATACCAAGGGTGGGTCGAACGGGCATTTCAATCACGATGATCCCACTAAGGTCAACGTTTCTTCTCTCTATGTTGATGCCTCAAATAACACCCCTTCTTACACTCATGTTAATTTGTACATGGTATGAAGAGTCCACCCCCCAGGCCCACAAGCACACATGTTAAGCCACATGAAGTTTCAACACACCCTTGTCGTTAAGATGAAGACACACCAACCAACCCCAAATCCAACCACCTGCAATTGAAGAAACAATTGGAAAGCAAAGCGACCCCTAGTGTTAAATACTTTGGGTCCAATTTTTTTGCTCTCGGCTAATAGGATTACTTGATATGGGAGTTTCTTTGGTAAACTTGCCCTAAATACCAGCTAATAGTTTTACATGAGTCAAGAATTGAGGGGGCGGGTTTGGGGGTGGACTCTTCGTACAATGTTTGAACTAATGTAAGCGTAAGAAGGGGCATTATTTGAGACATTAACATACACAAGGAGACTCATATTAAGTTTGAGGGGTGGGGTAAAAACATGCCCCTATAATTTTGTTGTTTTGTCCCAATTAAAGCTCACTAGATCAATTTAGGCTCTTTGACCCCGATTTAGGCGTTAACTTGACTAAAAATAACAATCCCCAAGCTCTACATACCAATTTGCATTTTCACCCTCCCCGGCATAGGTGCTACAAAACACCACCCAAGAA
Source organism: Polytrichum formosum (assembly GCA_964035585.1). NCBI lineage: Eukaryota > Viridiplantae > Streptophyta > Polytrichopsida > Polytrichales > Polytrichaceae > Polytrichum > Polytrichum formosum. The sequence goes on along the minus strand of OZ037938.1, from coordinate 50,183,497 downwards.
ACATATGAGGGATGTATTGTATGTCCACATGACCAATATCTATGCCCTGGTGAAGATTTGTACATCTAGGTAACGAAATGATTCTCGGTGCTGACTGGTATGTAGATGTGGCTGAGAACTTGGACGGTGCAGATGTAGAGCCCCGATCACAAGGAGAGCGACGATACAGCCACGTCGTGTGCAGCATCGAGGGATGAGATCAACGGCGGAGATGGGTCCCGGGATGGGCGAATGGGAGGAGAGGAGGGAGAGGATTGGACGGGAGTAACGTGTGCTGTGATTGGGCTGTCACAGAAAGGGCGAGGATCTAAGCTTATACATTACATGCATCAGCTGCTAGGCAGTGTGTATATTTATACTTAATTGCAAGTTTTTGACATTTGACACTCAAAAAATTCTACACCCAAAAATAAAATAAAAAATGCACATCGATTGACACACACAATTTAGAATTTGACATGTAGTGTGGCTTGTGAAGAAAATAAACCACACGTTAGAAATTGAAATGACATGTACTACTAGGCGTGTGACATCGAGGTGACATTTTAAGAAGAAAATATAGATGTCAATTGACGTGCATTTTTGTTTTTGAAAACGTCACATGACACTTTGGATTTGAAGTTGAATCTCAAATGAAAGTTTTCAAACAAACACATTGCTACTAGGGCTCCACCACATTTGTAGGCTAACTTAAGTTATTGGAGAGAGGGATTGGCTAGCCTAGGAAAGTCTCTGTCCTTCCTTCCTACTTGTTGCATTGACGCATTGAAGACCATTATAGCATATATGTGTGTGTGTGTGTGTGTGTGTGACCCCCTCATAACATTATTAAGCAATGTGGTTTGTTCGTATGGGCCCTGAGAATATAACCATGGGATGTCCCAACCTAGTGCAAGGAGACTCATACTAAGTTTGAATCTAAACTAGGTTGGGGCATCCCATGGTTATATCCTTAGGGCCCACATGAACAAACATACACTACCTAATAATGTTATGCTTCTTAATCATGTATTGCTAAGTAATATTTAATTACTTACAACTAAATATCCTTCCTCCTCCAATTGGACTTGCACTACATTGATTATCCCAATTAAGGTAGAGTTGTCCATACCCGATCACTTAAGAGATTCTACGCTAGATCTAGAGAAGCATAAGGAGGTGCAAATTCTTCTTGTGTAGGAAGGTAGAAATCAGGATGACTACATCTTTTTTGGTAGTTTTATTTCTTAAATTGAATTACCGTGAATTTTGAAGCCAAAGGTTGACCCGAACACATTACCAATGTTTAGAGTTTGCCAAACCGCTCATTTTGAGACGAATTCCTCCTCACTTTAGCACTCAAAACCAAGGACATGTGTCATGATAGTATCGATTCCTTGGTGATACCAAAACCAAAGTTGGAGACTTAAAAACCAAGAATCGTTGGTGTACAAGTTGGCCCACGTTATGCTCACCACCATTAGATCCCTCGCATTTTGTTGTGACTTTGCAATCATATCTTAAGACTCAAGTGCACATATTTTTCATTCCAATCCTACCAAAGTCATTGGATTTTCCTGCTTGAGGACAATTGACACATGCTAAATGCTGGATTTTCTTGATTCTGGAGTAAAATGCCTTGTTCAATCAAATTTCAAGTCTAGTTGTTGAACATCTAGAGTGATGTGTTCCATACTGGAATCATAAGTGACCTCACTCTTTCTGAGAATTATGTGAACAAGTTCTAGTTGCTCTTAGATGTATTGTTTCAAGAAACATTTCTGACTTTGTGATCAATGTCAAATTAATTTGTGTTAGCATTGTGGGATTAACATATTCTCTCAATAAGCATTCAAGAAGAGGTTAGAAGCTAATCATTAACTCATGCTTTAATTAAAGTGACAACTGGCATAATCTCTCAATAAGCACTCAAGAAGAGGTCAGTAGCTAACTTACTAACTCATTCTCACTAACTCATGCTCTAATTAACGTGACAGGTGGCAATCATGTCTTGCTATGCACAAAACCCAAGCAATGAAACATGGAACCTTATTTTCAACCACTCATGAAAAGAAATTATGAATTTCAATCCCAACCTAATTGAAATTCCGGTGCCGTATAGATTCGTGATGGGGTCTTGATCAGGAATAGGTGGTTTGACTATTGTGCGTGCGATACTATTTCTTGAAACATTCACTATTTTGTCAAGTCTCAAAATTAGCGAGGGCTGAGATTTTCATTGAGTGATAGTAAATTCATGAATACATGCTCATTTACAATACATTTCAAGAAAATTAGTGTTGCTCTAAGGTGCATCTTGTAGAGCGATAAAAAATGTTATATCCAAACATATGCTTGTTAGTGAATAGTGCAAGGATGAATAATGCCACTACTTTTAGTAAATAATGTTGTTGTGAATAACATTTTCAATGAAGAATGCCAAGATGAATAATGCTTCCTAGATCTTTTGGTGGCACTAATTTTGTAGTTCAACAAAATTTAGTGTCACCTTCACTAATTTCCCACACACACTATTAGCCCGCCCTCCCTCCCTCACTAATTGGGATAATCAGGGTAGTGTAGGGACAAGGCTGAAGAGGTGGCCACTGTGCAATCCAAGTACAGTCTAACCTCGATAATGTCATTCTTGTTTATAGAACACCTTGATATTGTCACCCAAAACTTCGAAACCAAATTTTCTAGTGTAAAACTCCCTCGTTATTATCCCTATCACCCTTGATAATGTCACTATTTTTTTCCAAAATCAGTAGTGTAAGTGTGATAATAACAAGTAATATGGATGAAAAAGGCCGGATGGACAACAAATTCTATGGATGACGTCGGCAACACTGAATTTGGGCTTTGATGTCCAAGGCAAGCCTCTAGAGAAGCTTTCTCCATTGGAGTACGTAAACATGGAAGGTGAAGATGATTTTGAGGTGGAGTATTCTACTGAGGAGCTTGTGCAATTAGTGCAAGATGGCTAGGAGGTACATGATCTCATAGAAGTAGACCCATTGATTGATGATAGCAATGATGTTGAGTCTAAGGTAGTGAAGTTAAGTGATGCACAAAAATCTATTTAAGATGTTTTGAATTTTATGGCTAGTCAAGGTTCTCAAATTTTCAACACTATGAAGTTGTTAGGAATGGAAAAAATCCATGACAAGCTCATTAGAATTGGTGTTGCACATTTAACATCAATGTCAACAAAACAATGTGACATTAGGAGCTTCTTTGTCTCTGGTGAGAGGTCTTTACCTGATCTCAATGACACATTATGATGTGCTATCTTTGTTATTCAAGCTTTTGAATTTGATTTTATATTTAAAAACATTGAATTCTCATCTTTGTTATTTTCTTTTGAACATTGTAATTTTTATTTGTTTTTCTACCTATTTCTTTGATAATATCACATTATGCATAAATCTTCGAAATGTGACATTATCAAATATGTCACACCTTGTTTATATCACACTTTTTGGTGAAATGGATGGTGTGACATTATCAAGGTTAGACTGTACTGCATTCGACTGATGATTATTGAGATTTGCAACTTCAGCTTCCAGAGTCCCAGCTCCTGAGGTAGTTGTCGTGGTGCTAGAAGCTTGCACAGACAAAAGATGGACTTGCGGTTTCCATGCTTGAAAGTGGCCCCAAGCCCATTAGTATCTAAGCTCGTACTAAAGGCATTAGGCCATGGCTCTTAAATGACCATGGTACCCCACTTTTTGGATGAGACCATTGAGAAGCCCATGGACTGCACCCCAAAGTTTTTTGGAGGTTACAAGCTCTCCGTGTAAGCCCAAATGGGATCATAAAAAGTGTAAGACCTCACAATATATGAATTAGGTATGAGCGTGCATCATGAAGGAGAGAAGAAAGAAGTGTTTGTAGTTTGGTTACGTAGTGGTGTTTGTATATGTTGATTCAACAAGTTTTGAGCATGCAACCTTTATTTATAGGGTACGAATTAGAAAGACATAAGCTTTGTTTACTGCATAATAGAAAAATTATTGCACCAAAGAAAAATCACTTCACCTAGTTACACAGAAACAACCTTCTATAGTAGCTCAAACAATCACATTTTGCATTTAACTTGGATAGTATTATAATATCTATTTATAGTAAGTTTACCATAGGTTGTCCCCCCGCGCTTGCCGCACATTTCATCCAGCTATTGTATACGATAATTCCCTCCCTCTCCTCTTCACCGTTCTACAACTAGGGATTCATGGTGTCTACATAAACTCATCTCCTTCTGTAGGTGAAAATACAATAAATTTTATTATAGCCCATATATGACTATTTTAAGACTACTTGACTCCGTAAATGGCTTTCAAAACCCCACATTAGTGTAGCGAAACTTAGATGGAACAAATCGGCCCTTAACCTTATGGAGACTTGTTTTTACTAGAGCCCCTTCATCCACAATGGGATGCTTTACATAGACACCATGAATGCTAAGCTCCATCGTGCCCCACGGTACGATTTTGCACCACAATGGGATGGGTGAATCCTTGTGATTGTATGAAATCCCATCAACCCTCGGCCTGTTGTGTTTATATGGTTCCAATTTAAGCATTGAGTGTATATATCATTATTAGATTGATAAAGCTTTGGATGTTCTCATTGGCAATTGCAGGGCATTCCAAATCACCAACATATGTCTCATTTGGATTCACTATGCAAAAATAATAAGAGCTCAAAGTTTTATTGGTAGACGATCCAAAACCAATGTGGGAATGTGATCTTAAGATGGTTTATTCATCGTGCAAAATGTAAGGTGGTCGTTATGGGTAGGGTGTTGGATTTAGCACCATCTACTTGAGTGCCCAACAAAATCAGAGAGGGTCCTCTATAATATAATCGGCGGGCAATATGAATCTAGAATATATGCGGGCATTTAAGAGGATGCAGCAGGCAACCTTGCCTTAAAAAGGATTAAAAAGCTGATGGTAAAGACCCACTTGTAGTAGCTCTATGAGTGGGGATGTATACATGACTGAGAGGAAATTGACTCCAAAGAACATACCTCTCGTCCATCCCCTATAAAAACGTTTGCCCCTTGCAAATGTGTGAAAATTCAAATACTTTGGAACAAAATAACTCAAGATGTTTAAAATGAAGTTTCGATGTTAAATGCATGCATACTATTTCGTAGGTTTTCACGTTGGATGAATGAGAGATACACTCGTATGCAACAACTCCCTCTCGCCGACTGCCCGGGGGGGGCAACGATAAAGGCAGCAGTGGTGAGCATGTTAGCAATGGATATGTGCCAGGTCAGCCCACCTGGCGCCACATCAGCAATGGAGGGGAGCCAAGGAATGTCTGCACATCCCGCCTGTCGCTCGACAATTGCTGGCCTTGTATATAACAAGTCAAGCACCATAGCTGAGGTGGACCCTGCAACCAGCCTTATACGCCTACTGAACTCAAGAACATGATGCGGCTACCTTGCCTTGTCTTGCCATGTCTTGCCAATGAGATATAAGAAGTATGACTGTATGCACTTTTGGCCCATTGGAAATGGAGACCGGGAGCCAAGTAAAGGTGGTCGGGGATCTGGCAATAATAATAAGCTATAATGCAGGCCAGCCCCTACATATATTATACTACTACTGCTGCTGCAGTACTAGACTACTTGCTGCTCCTGCCGCTGCCTAACTGCTAGTCTGCTAGTATTGCTTCTTCGTCTTCTTGTACTTGAGTCCTAACTTATTGGACTGAGATAGAATTTTGTCCAGTTAGCTTCAAGGCATATACATACACATACATATCATCAGCGTGTATAAAGCGGGAAGCAAACAGCCACACACACAACACTCTCCGAACTGGGTGACATGACACACTCGTAGGCTTACTTAGGGCCTGGCCGCACCAGCAGGTGTTGTGCCGGGACCGGACATGGCCCAAGCCTACCCGGAAGCCCCCAACCGGGTAGGGGTCCGGGCGGTCCCCAAGGCCGGTGCCATGCCGGACGCCGCACCGAGCCGGGTCCAATGCTGAGACCGACACCGTTCATCCAAAATTTTCTGTTCTCCCCCGCTCCAACGGCTCTGTGGCTTCTCGCGTTCCGAAGGCTCTGTGGCCTCTCATGCGCCAAAGGCTATGTGGCCTCCCACGCTTTGGAATCGGGGCCCTTGGAGATGGAGCACACGGAAGGGTAATTGAAAACAGTGCAGCAGCGAGTATTTGACGAAATGCTCATGTTCGGATGTGCTAACCAACTCACCGAGAACTGCTTCCATGTCAAGCGTATGTGAAACAATTACTATCAATTTTCTTTGTGGAGTTTCTTGCTGTCGCATTTTTATGGCGGTGACGAATGCGGATAGAGTGCACAAATTTGAGATTTGTGAGAGGAGCTGTCGCAGCGTGAGTAAGGCGAGATTATTTTTTGGTCTGTTTTTGTGTTAGAGATGGCAGATTGGGTGACAGTAGCGACATTTGACACTTAAATGGAGAGGTTGCAAGAGTGGGTGGAAACGGTAAGGAATTGGGTATGTGTGAGCCCGGATATGAGATCTCGCCCATGTTAGCTGAAGCTTTCAACACACTCTCGAACCTGCCGGGCATCATCCTGTCGCTGATCGGGTTTATTAACTCGGTGCACATGAAGTTTGAGCGGAGGTTCTGTATTTTGCACTTCTACTCCATGGTGGTGGGGGTCGGCAGTATGCTCCTCCACTGCACCCTCATAGTCAAGTAAGAGAATTTGAGATTTATATGTTGCAAAATCTCCTCAAGCCTTAACTCTCTGAGATCAGGAGTCTCATTACGGTCTCCGAACTACTGCCATTGACGTGAGACATGGCTATTTGAGTGGAATTAACAGTTTCGTTACTAGGGTTTTCTACTCTTTCAAGCAATCGTTTAGAAACTGGAGTAGGTAGTGGTTCTCGAAGTAGCTGTTGCGACATAACATTTGAGACTTGACATTATTTGGTTCAAATCTGATGCCTTTCATTTTTCCGAGATCAGAAGTTATGACGTCCTCCGAAGAACTGCCATTGACGCGAGACATGGTTATTCCCATGGAAGTGGATGTGGATGACGCTGTTCGATGCTAGGGTTTTCCATTCTTTGAAGTATACGTTAATAAATAGGTCGTGGTTCTCGATGTAGTTGCGATGTAGGATTGAGGCTTGAGATAATTTCGTTAAAATCGTAAGCCTTCTATTACACCGCACAACTCAGATCCAGAGAAGAAAAAGGACAAGACGGCATAACTCAGACACACACAAAAAAAAAACCCGACAAAAAGATAGAAGCCCACTGACCGGATCGAAGGGGTCCTTGCGTATCCAAGGAGAACAACGAGCCTCCCACCAGGCGCATGGATTTAACACTCTGGAAATCGGTGGCGGAACTCCAAGCCGTTGGCCACAACCCAAACACCCACCAAAAAAAAGACGCACGCGGAGATGAAGGCAGAAGCTCCCTTGACCAGGACGAGTTGACCATGAGGTCCACAAGAAGAACAAGAAGGTTGACAATGTGAGCGAACAATTTTGGGCAGAATCGGAGGTGGAGCTTGCAGGGAAGCAAGCTTGTGGTCCGTGTGTTGCGAACCCTGTGCAGCGACACCGCGCGGGACAAAACCGAAAACCCTGTGCAACATCCCCGCGTGGACCAAGACCGCGTCGACTTCGACAGAGGACCGATAGACAGATTCCTAAACCCTGTAGCGCGTTTTCATCCAATCTCCCACCTAACGTTGCTTGGGAGCAACGTTTGAAATCCTTCCTTTCTTTCTACTTGCCTCCGTTATCCGGCAGGAACATGCATGCAGAAACCTCTGACACACCTATAGGCCATCCATTATGGACCCACCAGGTGTGGGTTCCGGATTTGCCCAAGGTCCGGTTACCACACCGGTTCCGGGCTGCCACCCCTGGGTGCGGCCTTGCCCTTAGTACAATCCGGTGGCGGCCTAGAGGGCAAATTACTATCATCATCATCATCTTCTTCATTACTAAAGGCTTTGCGATGCTCCACCCAACTCATAACATTATTCAGATCCATAACAATGTGTTGTGGGACTGACAATATTTTGCGGAATATTCCATCATTCATGTTGAATGTGAGGAATATTCTACAAAATATTGTCAGTCCCACATAAACATTGTTATGGATTTGAATAATGTTATGATGTTGACGACAATATATGATTTTGGTAGCGGAAGGTAAGAACCAAATAACATTGGTATGTTTATTTAGAATTTGTGATTTGCATTCGTCAAATATGCATTGATTTTGATTTGTAATTGGAGATTGTTTACAAGCTGGTGGGAGCGAGGGGGGGGGGGAGATTGTCCCCTACATTTTCACTTTGAAGAATCCTCTTCAAACAATGATAAAAAAAAATTCCGGGGGAATGCACCTTTCATTCAAACCAAGAATCATGTGTGTTCGCAACATACTTAAAAGCCCCCTATATACAAGTTTGTTTTTGTAAAATTAAGCAATGCACATGCATTTTCAATGATAGAAATGCAAGTGACGATATTTGTGCACAAAAATAAATACATTCATATATAGTCATCAATGTAAATATACAAATACACTTTTGAATAACAATTAACCCCTATCATGTGTATAATGCTTTACCCTAACATTCAACAATGAACTCGTTGAAGACTTTTGCATCCCCCATATGTAACTCATAAGCATATATATATATATATATATGTATAGAGAGAGAGAGAGAGAAGCTAAATGCAATTATTGTTGTAAGTCTACCATCAAATGTTTAGTAAGATCATATGTATAATTGTTGATTCCTTTTCAATGCCAATATACTTGTTGTTTGATGAATGGTACATCAAGTCGATTGGAAATCTATACTCCACCCAATGATTACCAAACTTTCTATGCATCCTATAAAGTCTAGTGACACTATTATACAAGTACAAATGATGTATATTTTTTAAAGGTCCTCCATAGATGTACATAACTGCGAGTTATAATTTATGTAGCATATGTAAACGTAGTATGGCATAGTTCAAATTAATGCCCCTTTTGTGCACTCACATGTAGTCGTACGTGTTTAATACAATGCCCTCCATGGGGATGAAATATCATGTTTTCATGATATTACCTTGTTTGAACTCAAATGAAAGAAATTGGGGGTAAACCGATTGTTTGAAAGCGTTGGGGTCCCAAGTAACATCAAAGATGTATTATGAAATGTGGTTTAATTCAAATGCTCGCTTTGGCGAATACAAAAGAAAGTTGTACAAAGTGAATTTATAAACTACATCCATCAGTCAAAACTACACTAAATATGATATTTAGTGTCATTTGGCATTTTATGTCACCATAGTAGCTTTTTGGATGATGCTTCTTATGAATAAGTGAACAAATATCGTCATGAATGATAAATGAGTTCATCCATTGGCCAAAACCCTACTTTCTCTTAGCAGCTACTCTTCCCTTGGTTCCGTCTCCACCCTAAGGACCCCTTATGGGCTTGAGAGTTTGCTTCATGCAATGCGATGTGGCTAAGCGTAGGGTATCTTGGTGGTTGCTCTTTGTTGTATTTTGGTGTGGATACACCTTTGTAAGATATGAGGAGGAGAAAGAATGCTATCAAAATGAGCTTACCTCTTGTTTGCATGCTTTTACACTTTGTCTTGTGTCTCACTTGGGATTGTCCCGGCGTTGGCTTCTTAGACTCGCCTTAGATCTAGTCTTGGGGCTCCGAATCTTGCCTCCTTGCCCTCTTTGGTTCACGTTGCTGCTATGCTTCTTGGTTCATGTTGCAAGTATTTCGTAAAGTCCTTGGGTCCAAAGTTTTGCATTTGACCAATGTTTTCTCACTTTTGAACTTTCTTTAGTCTTAGACCCTAGGTGCTAAATCACCCCCTTATTCCCTACGTCGAGTCACAACTCTATTATGTGACGTCTTGTTGTTAAAAGTTGGAAAACCAAACGTCACCTCTAAAGGAGAGAGGGAAATTATCATATACAAGTGTATGCTCTCATTCATCCAACATAAAAAATCTAGACTAATATGTGACTCGGAGTTTCACTTATTTTAATTGACTTGATTTCTAACTTCAAAGACCCAAATTAATCTACTCCAAGTCATTTGAGATGAATCGGCTACAAATCTATCATGGGTTCAAGTTTTCGTATTGGATAGATGAGAGGTGCACTCATATGCGATAAATCCCTCTCTCTACCTCTAAATGACCAACTTACAAGGACAAAGTATGTAGAAGTGCATCCTTCCTCATGACATTCCATGTTTGTATCAAATGTTTGACTAAGAACTTATCAAACCATGGAATGAGGCCTCTGTGACATGTACTTTTTCTTTTGCAATTGAATTTGTTTTCAATTTGTGCCCCTATATATATATATATGGAGGCCTCTAAACACGAGGTGAGGAATATGGCCTAACCACATTTAAATATCGCGATAGGTACTCTAGCCTCCTATACAATCTAGTACAATCCCCACTTCATTGCCTTTAGTAACGTAAAGACAAATTGTACATGTTCCAAGTCTAGTACTTAACCTTGTACTTTGAGCATTTTCAAATCAAACAAGGTGACCTATCCATATGATGTATATAGATAGATAGATCTATGCTTACATTCAAGCATAGTCCCTTCTTAATACATCCTCTTGTTCAGAGGCCAAACCATTCTTTTACATATCTATGTACCTTTCAAAATCCGGGAGGGTGGGTGGGACCATCCCTCTTGGCCATATCCTTGCATACGTATCTCTAAACCTTTATTACTATCTCCTCTTGGTATGTATCTAAAATAGTTAAACCCTTGAGTATCCAAACTACTAAGGTTGTAACCTTTGTGCCCTTAAATAATGTATGGCATTCCATATCCAATACTTACAAAGTCAAACTCAAAGGAATATGTAGCACTTATTCACAATGTACTTCAAGGTTCAATCGCAAATGCTTTGTATCTCACTTTATACTTAAGCATTATACACACAATATTTTTGCACAAAGATGATATACAAAATCTAAGAGTGTTGTCCAAGTTGTGAAGGGTCTGCCTCACATGTGCCCATGCCACCAACCAAGTCCAAAGAGAGGTTAGTAACGTACACGAGGTGAATAACAACAAAACCCAATTGTTATCTACATCACACAAATGAATGTGGCATAATCATACATTTTGTACCACAACATACTCAAACACGCATCAAGTATTCTACTTGTTTTTTAGCCATTTGAATTTTGTGTGACCAAAAACTAAGGCAAGTAGCATACACCTCCCACAAGTCCGCAGTTACTTACATTAATCCCAGAAGTAACTTAGGGTAAATTGCCTCTGCGGCGTAACCTTTGAAAGGAGGTTCTCATTTCTCCTCTTACTTAATATAGGATTAGGTAAACGTCCTCGTCCGTAGATCCTTAGAACAATATCTACAGTGGACATTTGTTAGGTAACACTTCTCTAACCCTAAAGTAATTAGCTCTTTGGGGTTATAATTTATTACCTATTCAATTCATATATGGCAAGGTAAAAATATAGAAGAGAGAGAGATTTCTTGAATAGATCTATGCTTACTTTCAAGCTTAGTCATTTCTTAATACATCCTCTTGTTCAAAGGCCAACCCATTCTGCTACATATCTATGTACCTTTCAAAACCTAGGAGGGTGGGTGAGACCATCCCTATTGACCATATCTCTGCCTAACTATTTCCATACTTTTGTAACCATCTCATCTTGGTATGTATCTAAATAAGTTAAAACCTTAGTCACTCAAACTATTAAGGTTTCATCCTTTGAACCCTGAAGTAAGGTGTTAAATTCCATATCCAAAGTTTACAAAGTTAAATTCAAAATAGTATATAAGACATGTTCAAAAGTACTTCAAAGTTCTATCACCAATCAAAACTGCTTTGTATTCCAAATCATCTTGTAGAATATCTAAACAACATGCACACATTAAAAAGATGATATATAAAACCTAAAGGTGGCGTTGTCGGGTAGAGAAGTCTTTGCTTTGGAAAAATACTGGATTTCTGGCTGCAATTAGTTTTGGCATAAGACATGGGAGACTAAGATAATGTAAGAAGTATTCATCTTTGAATACATCATATATACAAACCCATATAAGTTTTACACATATCTTCAAAATCTCGGATCTCTCTCTAAAATTGTAGCCAAACTTTAAAGAACCACCAAAATAACATAAATACTTCAAATCGAGAGTGCTTTAGCATTTTTGGAAAGCTATCAAAGTGCTTAACAAAATAAAATAGATATTAAAGGTTAGTAAAATACTATCCAAGTTTCATAGCTTGTCAAAGGTCATACTCCCAAATTCATTGTTAGCTGCACCTCCCTTCACTTCATAGGATATTTTGGTTTCATATAAGCTTTGCTAATGCCAAGTGATAGCTTTCTGGAAAGCTAACAACATCACAGATGTTCTCTCCAAAATTTATTTTCAGAATCCTTACCAAACGTTTTCTATGCTCTGTTGAAGTTGGTACACACTTTTATTGTTGAATCTAGTTGGCAGCTTAACACCCTCTTGCCTTGAAAGCCATAACTCTCTCTTCAAAACTTTAAATCAAGAATTTTAAAGCTCCACAAAGAGCTGATACAATAACACATCACTCGCTCAAATTTCATAAACAAAAACATTATACATAAATTTCTACAAGCTTTTGAAGTCATGATCTTCTAAATTTCTTTACAACAAACATAGTTTCACTCTAACACTCATAGAAATCACATACAAAGTCCGAATAAAGCGTGCTATAGCATTTCGGAACCACATCGACAAGATGTACCAACTTTAAAATTTTCATAGAAAAATTCTAAGTACACACTGAGATCTCCCTCTCCACACACACACACCAAAAAAACTAAACTTCACCTCCTCCTTGAGGAGAGAGGGGCCGACCTTTTAGCCTCCTCATCAAAGTCAACACTAGCCCAAACCTATGTCACATGGGCTCCAACTAGTTAATGGCTAACCCTTATAGGCTTACTTCATCCTTATCTATCCTTTAATCCTTGTCATTCTCTTATCTTACCATAAAGCATCAAAAGTCAACCTAAATGGTAAACTATGTCTACCTTTTATTTACCAAACTTCAAACACACAAGATGAAGTTTGAAAACATTAAAACTAAACTCATAATATCACAGAAATGTCTAAAAAGATGTTGAAAATAATTCCAAAATGAATTCTACTCCAACTGCAAGAACTTGAAAATACGTCGAAGAATAACTGCAATGTAGTCCGCACGATCAGCCTTAGACAATGAATTAACTAGACCTTCAAGCCAACGTTGATGGCCTCGACTTCATTTGATAGGCCTAAGACAGCAAGAATATTGATCATTATTTAAGCCTTCAAAAATTCCTCCAAACATCACATCTCGAGTGTCAGGTTCAACACATCCAACCTGCAACAAAATCACCAATGCACGAGTATCTTGTTGAAGGTTTCCGTGCCACCGCTGCTCCACACGAGGTTGCTTTTACGGCCGAGAAGGCCCAGCTTCTTCTTGTGGACGCTCGTGCAATGGTGCAATACTAGGTGGCAAAAGAATACGAATCGACAGTTGAGATAGAAAAAAATCCAGCTCAAGCTCTGGATGAAGTTCTTCATCTTGACTCTCGGAAAGAACTCTCCAATTCGACATGTTCAAATAAAATCAAAATAACTACATCAAATCGGTGAAGCTCTGAAATGGTCTTTTCTCTAATAACATAAATATTTTCTAGCAAGAAAGCGTCATCTTGAAGCTTCCCCAAAAGTGTGATTCTTTTTTCCAATCAAAATCCACTCAAACAAAATTTTAAAAAACAATGTATAAACAATGGATGGGATATAAATCCCTTCAGCATGCTCTAATAAACGCCAAGCCGCGGAAGCCCAACTGGTAAAGTGCTTCAAACGCCATAACACTGGTCCGGGTTCGAAACCCTTTGAACTCGTATGAGCGGGCGAATGGCCACGTGGCTTGGTACTGCTAGTGAAAACTAGGCAGGCAACTACCAGTTGGCGCCACCTACCCCCTGAGCATGTGAGAAGACGCAAAAACTCCAAGTTACGTGGTTATAACCACGGATCTTTCTCTTCCCCCTTCATTCCTCTGATCTCCCCTTCCCTTTTGTCTATACTCTTATTATTATTATTTTGTTTTATTTTTGTTTTCTTTAAACCCTACTCTCAAACCATTCTACACTATATTTACCTATTAAACCATTTCTCGCACGACAACGTCAAATTTGTGAAGGATTTGCCTCACAGGTGCCCATGCCACCAACCAAATGCAAAGAGAGGGTTAGTACCGTACATGAGGTGAATAACAATAGAACCCAATTGTTATCTATGTCACACAATCATGTATGGCACAATCATACATTTTGTATCATTAAATACACATATTGCCAATGAGTATTCTACTTGTTCCTTAGCCATTTGAACCTTGTGTGATTGAAATTTGAGGCAGGTTACACACACCTCCCACCTTAACTAGTCTGCACCACTTACACTAATCCCAAAAGTTACTTAGAGTAAACTGCCACTGCGGCTTAACCTTTGAATGAAGGTTCTCATGTCTTCTTTCACTTAATATAGGATTAGGCAACAATCCTTGACCATAAATGCATAGAACCAGATCTATGGTGGATACTTATTAGGTAAAACTTACCTAACCCTAAAATAATTTTCCTTTAGGGTTATATTTTTTACCGGGTCGATTCGTTTATGCTAAAGTAGAGCTGACTTTTCAAAACTTTTACAAAGTTTGCACTTCCTCTTTTCAGAGGCCAAATCCTTCAATATCTTCTTCATTGCAATACAAGGGTGGGTGGGTGGGAATTTCCACAAGACTCTTTCTATTTCCTTTGCATCTTCCTACTTGGTAATACAATAGCATTTTGCATAATTGAGTTGCTTGCAATCATGCCTATATATGGGTTGTACAATCTGGACATTTTGTGTTATACCCTACTTTGCTTTGCAAGAATATGTACCTTACTTAGGGTTTCTACTATAAAATGGTATCCAATAACAAATGTTTGAGTTTGACTACCCCATACCTTGGAAGTTTAATCACCTATCTTCTTGCTTCACCACAAATTACATATATCTAATCCACCACATGTATGGAGCAGTTCCAATGGAAATGTTCCTAGTAACTTCAACCAATAGATATACATAAAATGTCATAATCACAATACATCATTGTATCGAAAGTGTGCAGGGCATGCCTCACATGTGCCCATGCAACCAACCAACAAACATTTGAGGATTAGTTACATACACGAGGTAAATAACAGCAAGACCCAATTGTTATCCATGTCGCACACATTTAAACAACATCAAACGTATTGCAGTATTTCAAATTACAACACTCATTGCAAAATGAGATATGGGTGCTCAAACATGTTCCTTGCCCATGATTGGGTTACTCCAAGTAGAATACTCCTCTTGGTGATTAACCCTAGTTTCTCTCACTTTCCACACATCCCTACTATTCTAGGAGTATGCACAAAGTCACCCCACCTTGCACTTGCATGAAAGGTAAAAAAGGGAGCTCCTTTTAGGGTTAGGGGTTTATATTGGAGTTCTTACCGATGGCAAGTTTTTCCAAACCCTATTTTTACCATGGGTTAGAGACGTGGGTCATAGCTGTAACCATGGCTATTTTGCAATAATTCATCTACAATACATCCTTGTTACATATCTAGTATGGAAAGTATGACCACTTTCCATGTATGTATATTTAGGAACTTTTGAGCATATCGTCATCTATTTATAAAGAAGACAATTGCTAGTTGACTAATAATAATCAACAGTTTTAATATCATGGCATTGATCAAGAACTAGAGAAAGAGAGAGAGAGAAGTTCATGTTAGGGTACAACTGATATGCCTAAAAGTATGTTGGTCACATCCTAGGTAATAAGCTACTCCACCTTAAGCAATGGCTCAATGCTCAAGTGATTGTCCAATATGATTTATTTATTTTTATGTTTTAAGTAATCGTATAGGTCTCCATTAATATGTTCATGATTGAACCTATAATATGTTTTTAATTGAGGACATAGTCCAATCAACCAAAAATAAAATAAAATGGAAATCCACACTTCACCATACATCACTCAACCAACCCTTTTCTTTCCCCCCTCCTACTAGTAGCCACTTTGCTACGGTGAAGTGAATTGATTTACATATACTTGTTAAAAGAATTGGATTTTTGTCTTGTAAGGTGTCACCTCCACTCTTTGTGGGTAAGAGGTGGCGCCAACTAACTTCACATGGGTGGAGTGGAGTCGCCTAAAAATCAAGACCCGCCATTAAGATACATCATCGGGAGCAACCAATATCCTTCATTATGAGCTATGAATGGAGTCCATTCTCCCATCCACGTGTTCATGTTGCCTAGGGTTTAGTTGAGGTGGGGTGAGTGGTGTCACCACTTTCTCCTCCATTCTCCACCCCTCTAGTCACCACCCTCCTATTCTATGTGCTACACAATGCAATATCTTTTTACTATTGATATTTTTTTATCAAGTGAAGTTGTTAATGTTCTATAATGTCCAAACAACCAATTTGATATTTGTTGGTAAAATATGAGGTATACAGTCATAGATATAGCATTGTGTATTTTCAAATAGTAAGTGACACTAAATATAACATCTAGTGTAGTTGCTCCCATCTCTTCAAGGATGACTCTAATGTGTTCATCTAAGTTTGAGTTTGTTGTCAAAGCTCTACATCTCACCCTCCGTGGAAAAACTAAACTGGTTAAAAATAGAAGTTGGGGTGCCTTTGCTAGAAATCAAATTTTACTATTTATTGCATTCTTGAAGCCCTTTTGGACGCGTGACTATGTTTAGCCACTTTACTTTTTCCTTTGCTAGAAATTGAGTTTTGTTGTTTTACTGCATTCTTGACGCCCTTTTGGACGCATGACTATTTTTAGCCAGTTTAGTTTTTCCGTGGAGGGTGAGTCATACTATGTTGAAATTTGAAAGTGTCGAGTCCCGTTATAAGTGTACTCATGTTAGTCCATCTTAGCAGCATTCCAAAAGCTATTTAGTTAGGTACTCCATCTGTTCCTTGGCTGGGGCGAACCAACCCATATATCCGTACCTTACCGGGGAGGGCGAACGATTGGGGATTCGTGGCACTCACTTAAAATCAACCATCCTACATATTGTGGATGAAGTGGCTTCAATACAAAAAGACCCCCTATGAGGTTGAGGGCCGATTCATTCGAATGTGACATCACTAGACATCCGGTAAGGTACCAATGTATGGGTCAGTTCGCCCTAGCCCTGTTCCTTGGCATCCAAGGATTTGATAGCAGCATGGGAGTCGGGCTGGGTTGCAGAAAAATGAGGTAAGTTGCAGAGAGTATCTTGTTATTACAAGTTCCCAAGTTATGGCCCCCACTCTAACTTAGTCCAGGCTGCACTTGCTTCAACTTGATTCTTTTGTGCAGATACGGATATTTTCCTCTTCCAGACTTTGCTAATAGTTGGTTTCAATGCCCCCCTAGATTTGCGTCAGACCTTAAGCTTAAGGCAATATTCAGTAGACCATGAAACATTATCCATGTAGAACGGTCATGTAGACTTTTCATCCAATTGAATTTCTTTGGTCCCTTAGGCCCTAAGGGTCTAGTATGAAGTGAACTTGGACCGTCTCCAACTTCTCGACCAATCATATAATTTGTATATCACAGGTCAAGGGCCCTCAAGCTCTAGTGTAAAGTGGTCCTTAGTTGCTTGGTCTCGTGATGAGCACATGTAAAACGTTCAGCTTATTGCATTGGCCCTGCAGACTCCACGTGCTAATGGTGTGGCAAATTCACCAACTTTGATGAGGTTGAGCCTTATCAGGCATCGCCACTAATAAGAAGTTACAAAACTCTCCTTTGCAATGCCCCTCGTTTGTCTCCACCAGTCTCACTTAGACCATAAGCTCAACTCATGCCCCAATCCAAGTGGACCATGGCCTCCCGGCCAAGAATATTATGAAATGCCCACTCTACCACCAACAATAGTCGGAAATGATCTAATCATGCCCAAACTTCATGTGAGCATTTCTAGTTTAGTCCGTCATTCACATGTTTGGTATGGGCGATGGCCATAAATTTTCCTCAAGCTTCTACTAAGATGCATAGGTATGTACGGATCAAGTTCTTGATCCATCAATCTACATTCAAAGACCTTACTATAATCTTGTTAAGAGGTTTAATCATTGGTGACGAAGTCGGGGACGTCAATGTGACCAAAAACATTCCTTATAATGTGAGCCCCATTTTGTCCCATCCACTATAAGAGTTTGCTTTCCTTGCTTTTGGCGTTAAGGTCAATAACATAGTCAGGTTTGGTGGTGTATTCAAAAACTCACCCCGTTCAATAAAACCCAACTTCTCTCAAGTCCACTCGTACAGTTCCCAAGCCATGTTGTTTACAGGCCCCATATGCCAATAAACGACATTTGCACCCGTTGCGTAGGATCTCTTCGAGGTCATGGGCGGATTCAACCTTAGTTTCTTTGGTTCTAATGTCTATGATTCTAGTGCACCTAATGAAATCTTGAGTATCATTAATTGGAGTGAGAAGTTAAGAGTCCCTCCAATATTGTTTTTATACAGTGTCAAGGGTAGAAATATCAAAAAGCTCAAGGGTTAGTTTCCACTAGAATATGGTGGGCAAGTGGCCTACATGGAAACTAACCCTAAGGATATGTCAATTGTCATGCGCCCAAGCCTTGATCCATTCATCGTTGTTGAGTTTCGGGAAGACTCCTGAGGCCCCAATTGTATGGTGTGTAAATGGTGATCAAAGTTTTGAGTGGCTCTGTATAAAGGTTGGCTCCTCATGAGTCACGAGTCGGTTCCCAAACGCCCCAAATAGCAGCTGGACACAATCAAGAGTCGCGTGCACTTGAATTCTCCCGGTGGACATCAATTTTGGAAAGAAATTTAGGAGTGTGAGAGGTGAGCAACCGGTTGGTCCAAGGTGAGTCGAATGATCGAGTCACTTCGAACCCGGCCACAACTAAACAAATGTTAGAATAATAATAAGCCAATCCCAAGAAACGAGCCTTTCACACACTCGAGGCCGCCAGGGCAGTGGCCCAATGGATCCGCCCAATCCCAAAGTGGACCCAGTTTGTGGGTCTGGTGCGTGCGTTCCAAAAGCATGTATCTATCCCAAGAGGCTCCCCAGAGTCCCAGGAATTATGCCCCCTCCCCCACCTGACTTTTAGCTAATCCTAAAAGTTGGTTCTAAAAACACGGCCTTCACACCATCGACATTATCTAGTCCCGAGCCTAGCTGGCAAATGATGTGGCATGGTTTAAAAGTGGAGGTTTTAAGCCTCAAGCACTGGCCCTCCCATCGGTGCCTAGACAGGAGGCAAGAATGTAGGACCTTTAAAAGTGTCGCCTCCCGCCCTTGTGATTGGTTGCTTTTTAGTCTTAGCTATGAGGGTACGAGGAGCTCCGTTAACAAAAACCGATGGTAAGATAAATGAGTAGTAATAAGGCATTTGAGGATGGGAAAAACCTATCCAACATTCATTGCTTGGTAGATAAAACAATGAACATGTGTGAAAGCTACTTAACTAAAACCTACTCAAAAATATCCAGAGCAAGTTCTTGTAGGTGCATTGGGATAGCCGGATGCCTCTGCTATAACCGAGGGAGCTTTACTCGGTTTTTAAGAAAGACTTTGGTTCTTTGGTAAAATCAGGTGGGAAGGGGGCATAAGACTCGGCCCCCAAACGACCGGCTAATAGACCATAACTCACCATGTGGACATCATAGGATTGGGGTCTTGCCATGTCAGCCTATAGCCCACCACAATTACTGGTGCAGGCCACCAGTGAACAACCAACATTGTAAATCTATAATGCTCAAAGTTGTTACAAGGAATGGCAAATAATGTAAGGTCTACATTTAGTGTTGGTGACACTACACAGGTGGTATTTGAGCAAGACAATTGAAATTGGTGATGTTAAATACAATATGTAGTGTAGCTTCAAAAACTTACATATTGTAATAAGAAAGTAAATAAAAGTAACACATTCGGGGAAACATTCTCGTCTTTCTTGTTTAGTTCGTTCATTCGTGGGGTTGGGGGCCAACGAATGATTATAAAATCCATTCGTTACATCTAGTCGATGGCACTGCTAGAAAGTTCCAATAAGTGACCCATGTTGGTGGGAGACAATCACTACCCATCGCCACCAACATGTGTGGGGTTCCTATTAGTTAGCCCCATAATCGAATGCCTCATTAAATTGCCAATTTTCAAGCTAGACTCATGAACTTCAAGTTGCTAATTAATAGCATGTTCACACTTACTAGTGCATGCCACCAATGAACAATTCCTATCGACAACAGTTACTTCTAGTGGCTAACATTGGCCAAACTTGAGCTAAAAGTGGCCCTTGCTAGTAGGAGCCATTCACTGGTCGCCCACACCAATAAGTGTGGGCATGCTATAATAAGTAATCAAGTGATGACAACCTACTACAATGCAATAAGTATCCCCACAATGATAGTTATTGTGATCTACTTACCGTTTACTGCTACCCATCAATACGGCGATACTTTACCTTTCAAGGAGAGCCAATGGGAAGTCGGGGTGGGAGGATACCTAGTATGGGCTTGTTGGGCCACAAGAGTAGGAAAAGGTATGGAGCATCTCTCTCTCTCTCTCTCTCTCTCTCTACTTTGTTTTTACCTTGCCATAAGTGACTTGTACAGACAATAAAATATAATCCCAAAAGGACTATTTACTTTAGGGTTCGGAAAAGTTTTATCCAAAAAATATCCACCATAGATCCTACAACAAGCATCTACGGACATGGATGTTTACCTAATACTATATTAAGAGAAGGGAGACATGAGAACCTCCTTTCCAAGGTTAAGCCGCATTAGCAACTTACCCTAAGTAACTTCTAGGATTAGTGTAAAGTTTGTGGACTTGTGGGAGGTGTATGATAGTTGCTGCAAGTTTTGGTCTCTCAAATCTCAAATGACTAAGGAACATGTAGAATACTCAATGGAAGTATTGAGTACGCTTTGATACAAAATGTATGATTATGCCGTAATTGAATGTGTGACATAGATAATAATTGGGTTCTGTTGTTTATCACCTCATGTACGTTACTAACCTTCTCTTGGATTTGGTTGGTGGCATGGGCACGGGTGAGGCAAACCCTTCACAACTTTGACGGCTCTTTTAGGTTTTGTATACCTTCTTCTTTCAAAAATAAGTTGTGTATAATGTATAGATATTCTACATAATATTGTAGGATACAAGGCATTATTGAATTATGAGTAAACTTTGAAGTTTAGCTTATTTTACTTTTGTCTTTAAATGCCTTTTTAAATTTGATTATGCACATAGGGATATGAAATGCAATGCATAGTGTAAAGATACAAATGCTACAACCTTCGTAATATGATGCTCAAAGGTTTAACTTTGTTAGATCCTTATCAAGATGAGTTATTTACAAAAGTATAGAGATAGCTATGCATGATTTGACCATGAAGGATGGTCTCACCCACCCGCCCGGGTTTTTGAAAGGTACATAGATATGTAGAAGAATGGTTTGGCCTCTGAACAAGAGGATGTTTTAAGACAGAACTATGCTTGAATGCAAGCATAGATCTAACCAAGAAATGGCCAACTCTCTCTCTCTCTCTCTCTCTCTCTATCTATATATATATATTAGGTCAACCCATTCTCATACTTATACCATGCCCACACTAGGACCAACGATTGGTCTACACTAGTAAGAGAGTTCCCCATCTTGATGGAAGTTCTTGTCTTGTATACATTGGAAAAATTGCAGTATGTTACATCCAGTGAGGTTACTGTGAGTAGGACAACAAATCCTTACTAGTAGTAGTGTATTTCGGAAAGAGATGAACTCTCCCTATCAAGAGGAACTTCTCCTATTACCAAGGAGTAGCGACTAGCCCTAATGTGGGTTTGGTATTACTTCCAAAGCGCAATGCCACCACTTCCACTACTAACTTTAACATTCGTATGGGGCCTAGCCAGGTCTAGATAGATGTTTTGCTCTTGAACCGAGCCCCATAGATACTACCAAGACCCCCTAAAAACAAGTATAGTAAAAAAAAGTTATCCATGCTGGCTTTAACTTATCCATGGTTCATTTCACCCAAGTATCGCCCACGTTTGACAAATTTGGGACTTCTTGTGCTAATTCAAGGGTGATGTTTTGTAGTACCTACCAAGGGGAAGGTGAAAACATTAATTGCAATGCCGAGTCCAAGGATTTATCTTTTAAGTCAAATGAACATCTCATTTGGGATCAAAGACATGAACGAGCCAAACGAGGTTAAATTAGGATGAATCCACCATAAACCTAATGTATGATTGGCTACAAAATGGATTCTTTATTAGCCCAGGGTTTACAGTACGGCCAAGGCTTCTCTAGTGGAGAACTTCAAGGATGGATGAGAAATGACATGGTTGCCAACATGGCAACACTTTTTGCTAAGGGAGTTCTCCAAAGGTCAAGTTTCTCAGGCAACCTCAAACCCTCGGACAAGACAAACCTCCGGAGTACTCCAACTTGAGGTTTTTTTTATAAAAAAAGATTCATGTTGTCCACCATACCAACCATTGCCTCAAATAACCTTGTCTTGGGCTCAAATTCTTGACTGACCGGTGCACTTCTTCACTATACTCTAAACCAACCCTTAGTACTATAACCTTTCGGTAGGTGTTAGGAACCCAGACCGCCCCTGTGTAGGTGTTGGAAACCCATATCATTTAGGTATAACCTCTCATGGCAAAAGACCCCAATTTAGTGTAGTGGGACCCAATTTAAATGAATCAACAACATACTTGATGAGGGACAAGTTTTAAACCCCCCCCCTTGGCAGGGCAAAGTTGTGTGCCACCTACCGAGAGCTAGGGTGAAGAGAGAGAGAGACAGAGACAGAGAGAGAGACGATGATTAGTATTGTAAATCATGTGATTGATAGTTTGTAGACAAATTACCCCTAAACATGGGTCACAAACCCCAATTGGTTTAATGAGCTTAAATTGGGATGAATCACCAACAAACCCAAAAAGGAGACTAGTTTTTAATCCCCCTTGTACGTGGCGTGAAATGGAACCCACACAAGTGGGTAAATATTCACTGTACCCATTGAAGGGAGGGTGAAAACAACGATTACTATCTTCTTTTTCTTTTTCTTTTTTTCTCTTGTTTTTGAGACAGAAGGCCGACAGACCAGCGCCAAAGCATAGGAGGTAGTTGACCACCTGGCAAGTTCCTCTCAAGTAGAGAGGAGATTTCATAGCCGGGAATTGAACCGCCAACCTCTTCCTTGAAACAACGGTTACTATCATAGAGCCTGTGAATGTTATCTTAAAGTAGCCCCAACATTGAGGCCAAAGCTACCCTTGAACCCCCGATTCACTTGTGAAGGTGAAAACATTTGAATATTTTAAAACCCTAAACCACTTAGAGCTTAAATAAGACTGGAATAAATATCAACCTAGAGGGGATTACTCTACACTATTCACCCCTTCGGAAGGTTGTTGGGCACCGAAATCTAGTAGGTATATAACCTAGGGGACAAGGTAGGATGTAGTAATTCTAGTGGACGACCGGAAAGTGCAAATAAACAAAGTATCCCGATGATTCCCATATCCCTCCCGCCCCCCGCCAATGGGCCTTGGCCAAGTTCAAGTTGCCCAATGCAATGCAAATGCAAGTGGGGATGAGGAGGTCGTTGGGTCGGCCATTCGGCCCCGCATGACGGAGCCCAATACGGGCCCTCGGATCCTCGATCTCAACGGCCGTGCACGCGCCAAGACCTCCAGTCACATTCAAGCCCAGTTTGGGTGCAGTGAAAGAAAGGGAACCGTACTAAGTACGGTGGCGGGGGACAACCAATAACCATAGCCTTTCATGCTGCTGCTGCCCGATTGGTGGGAACCGGCATGACCATAGCAAGCATCGGTGCCCTTGGGCCTTGGGCCATACATGTGAGTTACTGTGAACAACAAGCCTTGGAAGCAACGATATTTCTATGATCCTTGTTGTTTTATACGATTCCTTTGTGACGTTATGAATAGGAGGGGAATAGGGGGTTCTAGCTAGGTGGAGTTCTATGGAGGGAGAGAGTTATATTATGGATGCTATTTATGGATGAAATAACTTGAAGTATCCTTGAAAATCAGGAACCTGAACGACGCCGCTAACTTTTGCAAAATGTGTGTAAATTTGGATGATATAATTTGTAGAGTCATCCATATGTGGCTTCGTCACTCAAATAGTTGTATGGCCATCGCTCCTCTCTTCAAAACTGGGAACCAAAATCACCAGCCTCGTGTGCCGCGCTAACTCTGGCCTTCTTTCATACGAACTTGACCTTTCCTTCATGTGCAAACTACTTCTAATCCCCAGACACTTTAAGAATGCACAAACATACTTAGGACGGCCGCCTAAATCTAACCAGCCGCACACAGCCCACCCCCAACTGCTGCTGAAAAGCCTGACCTAATCATCATAAATGCAGGCATATATCTCGCTCAGAGTGTGGAAAATTCCGCAAGTGAGCCCATTTGGCAATCGAGCTTGGTCTCTTGTTAACTTAGAAGTAATAATAGTTTGCTCAACTTCTATGACTGCACCGGCATATATATATGTTAGAGGATCTGATTGTGTATATCCCACGCTTGACCGTGCCCTGACCCACCTCAAAGGAAGACGGTCATGCTGCCGCCCTAATTTTTAGGGTTTTAGAGTGAAAATCCCTGAAATGGGCCATGGAGAAGGTAACTTAGTAGTTCGACACCGAAATGATCCACTGCATAATAATAAAGGTCTTGTTGTCTGTGTAGCCATGCCTAGTAGATTGGCCTATGTATTGTGACTCCCAACTGAAATGAAAAAGCGAGAATATCCAAGAATCGCGCTTTTGGGCTTTCTAGGGTATGGATAGGGCTATGCGTCCTAGGTGGATGACACGTGGACACATGACACAACCCCATATGATGCTGAGGTGGCTGATGCCCACCTTACCTAGTGCCCAGACTTATTAAGATATCGGTGGGTGAAAGTAAAAGCGGCCCAATTGCTTTCTTGAGCATCCGATCGCACACATACATAAGGGCAGATTTAACATGTCTCAGAATTGGTTGGGGCATTAGATAGAGAGTTAACCATGTCCTCCCTCTATACGTCGATCAATCGATGAGAAAAACCCATCACCACATGTATCAAAGGTTTATTATGTATGCAATCTAAACTGCCCCTGTCTGTCTACAAAGATCCCTCTATATTTAATTGTTCAAAGAAGAAACTACCTGGGTGTGACTTAGGGCCACTTCACACATGAGCCAAGAGCCGTGACCATGAAATTGTGAGAGCCCAAAAGATAGTGTCCGAAGGCCGTCCCAACACACCTCCAATCGTGTAGTGTAGTCACGGACCCTCAAGTGTCATGTGAAGTCTTATGTGACCGGGCCCTCAACCAAATGCTAAATAGTCCAAGTGATCATGAAACATGATCCATTCGATGCCATGTGAAAATCCATGTAGACTTTACATCCATCTTGCATTCACATACTCCATTGGTCCCTCGAGCATAGTGTGAAGCGAACTTGGACTGGGCTCCGCCTTTTCCACCAATGAGAGTGCTTGAAGTGTAATGGTCATGGGCTCTCAGTCTCATGTGTGAAGTGGCATTACTTGTTTGTAGTTGTGATGGTTTTAGTTTACTTTGTTCGGTGTGTGACACCGAAAGAAAAAATTATGGTCAAAACATCAAAGGAAATCTGTAGCAAGCAATTACTCTTAACGCAAACTTTACAGGAGAATCTTTTGACATCAATCATAGCTGTTTGAACTGTTTAATCCAGAACCTCAAATCAACAATTATTGCTTAAATGTCACCTAAGATGCTTTTCTATGCTTAATATATGTACTCTAATTAAGTAACTAGGAATTGTGCTACTAATTACAAAATTGGTTTTGTTTGTGTAATGTGCTTTTGGGCCCAGAATGCAAGGCAATTTGGGAGTCACATTTGGTTATGTGTGCAGAATACACAGTCATCTATTAAATGGTGTTGCTCCTTGAACTGCTGACAACTTTGAAAAGGAGTGAGAAGAGTCAACACAAATGATAACATAGATGAGAGAGAGGCAAAACCAAAATTGAAATTCAAATACTGCCACCTCCAGTTCAAGGACTAAGTCCTTCTTTTCAAACAACTTTCAGAAACACCCATCCGTCTACTAAGACTCTCTGCTTCACTCATTGGAGCGTGCTTCTTCAAGTACATAATGCCAAAATTTCATTGAACTCCTCCTAGCAAACTCTAGTAACTTAGGTCACATAAAAATTTAACAATGTCACCACATCTAGGCGCGTGGCATTAAAATGGCCACCAAGGTAAATATGTCTAAAATGCTTAGTTTTGTTGTTTGCCAAGAATATCATCTTGGATTTCAAAGTTAGTGTATTTCTTGGATATGTGAATGTGTTTTGAGATCTTCGTAAACAATCTATCAAAAAAATTGATCTTCCATGTTGTTGTGTTTTGTTTTTTGTTTTTGTTTTTGTTTTTTTCCAAAGTTCCAAATGCGGGAGTTATAAAACGATCGAGTAGCATCCCCCCTCCCCCACCAAACCCCTAATTATCTTGATTATTGAGTCTAGAATGGTTAACAAATATTGAGCAAGTAGTCCGATATCTTTTGTAGACATGTTTTTTTTGGGGTCCATTCTCACATCCACCCCTAACCACACACCACTCAAATTTAAGATCGAATATGCTACAAAGAAGAGTCCTCTTAACAAAGATGCATGTTTTGATAGCATTCTGGGGCAACTTTTTGAGTGATTACAACCTACTTTAGATTCTCACCTTCGTAATCCCAAAAAACCATTGTGAGTGTTTTTGGTCCCTTTTAATTTATTTATTGAAGCGTGCTTACATGGTACCTATCCTAATCAGTTGTTGATGTGAAATGAGGAAGTCTACTCATGCCCTGCCCACACATACTAGTGGGTAGGGCATCAATTGCATTGCAGGCGGTTGTAGTATGCGTCCTTTTGTAGGAGGGATTTAGGACCCCCTACTTTTGCACACACATATATGAGAGCCACGTATAAATCTTAGGGAACAATTTGGTGATAATTCGTAAATTGCTACAATAGTGGAGCTACAACTATGGATCCTCCACTTCACTTTGAGCGATTGTGTGATTATTGCATACCTTGAAGAAGACTTGTGATCCCCTTCGTGCGCAATTTAAGATTTTCAACTTGAGAGTGCTTCATATCCACCATGATATCTTCAATGTGCTGCAAACATCTCAATAGCATAGATAGCCACACATAACCCACACCTGAAAATCTTTAAGGGAATATCAACATGTCTCAACGAAAGTTTCCTTTGTGCATTGCAAACACATTCCATGTTGTAAGTTTGGCCCACTAGCCCGCTCCTTGTGAAATGGAGGTATTTGCTCCATAGACATGTTTCCATAATTCTTGTTGGAAGATGCATACACCAGAGTGTGATATCCAAGGTTATGTCATGTTGTG
This sequence comes from Polytrichum formosum, assembly GCA_964035585.1. Lineage (NCBI taxonomy): Eukaryota > Viridiplantae > Streptophyta > Polytrichopsida > Polytrichales > Polytrichaceae > Polytrichum > Polytrichum formosum. The sequence continues at coordinate 50,155,928 of OZ037938.1, read as the reverse complement.
AACGAGAGTATATTGTGGTCTGATGAAGAGATTGTGAGTTTCCACAAAGGAGGCATAAGATGTTAAATTGCTTGTTGTAACTTGGAACGAGATTCTTGTATTTGGATCCAAGGTGCCTGAGTTTTACCTCCGAGCATGCAAGAGTCTTTGACAAATTATTATGCCACCATACCATATTCATCATTGGGATGGAGGCGCTAGAGTGCCTCCTCCACATAATGGGTGATTGGGCTAAACCCATAATACATATGCTCTCATCAATTGGCACAAATCTTAGGGCAATTTTGGGTGGCAAACATACCCAACTAGCTCTTCACATGGTTAGAGGATATTAGCTTGTTTGAGTACCGGAAGGCAACCTCGCTAAGATAAGTGAGCCTAAAACAAACAACTCTAGTTCCGTGCTCACTTTCTTAGGATAAGTTTTGATAACTCCGCAATTAATACAAAACAGTTAGCAAATCCAAATTGAGGTTACAACCATATTCCTCACAAACTTTGGAGTTTAGATGACTATTTGATTCATTATCAAAATGAAATTCTCTTTCTACTTAAATGATCATATAGATCCTCCTGATTATGTTGATTGTTGAACTTAAAATGAATAACATGATTTTAACACTTCATCCAATCACTTTTAAACACATGCTTTTTTTATGTCTATTCTTAAATCCACACTTCACCACACACCAATCAAATACAAATGTTCAATAAATAAGCAATCAATTAGACCCACTTACCTCTTTACCTTACATGTCTAGGCTTCGTGATACATCTCAAAGTCACAATAAAGCAACGACTCGCAACGGTGCTTGGCACTGATAGAAAGATATCGTCGTATTCAAGCCACCTATCTCTCCGTCATGCGTAGAGTTCTCAATGCAAATCAAGCCTTTCTTGCTTTGATTTTCTATGTTTTCTCTTTGTTGTTGCCCGTTGAGATCCACAAGTAAGGTCAAAGCCGTCATTAAGAACTTGGATTGGTTTAATGAACATGGAGATAAATAGGTGCACGTTCGTACCTAAAAATTAGGAGGACCAAATGTCAAAGACTCAACGATCCATACCAATTTTGGCATAATTCTTTGTGAGGGTAGAATTAACGCAAGTTCCGTGAAATCTCTTCTTGAATACACGATCAACTCCATTGACGGTAATGGAGGGGGTAATTGGTTGAATCAAATGCTTTTGGCAAGAAATGCTCAACACAATAGTGAGAATTTGGAAAGATTGAACCTAGTTGAGAAACCATCCCACTTATTAGCAAAGGTAATAATCATAAGAAAATCAATAGGGAAGCTATTTTTTGTCAATAAGATTATCACCAGTCACACGGGAGTGAAATGCTTGAGGACCAATCATATATCTTAGGTTATAGACGCTAGATAATTGTGTCTTCACTGTTGGGGACGTTTGGGATGAATATATCCAAGACTAGAAAAGCTTGCAAGAGTTCATTGAGGTTGTGGCACTATAACCGAATGGGGTTTGCCACCTGGCGATCTGACAGAGGGTGTCCTAACGATTATGGAAGATATTAACATAATTAAGATTGTAGAAGTTGGTTAGATATTCATCATATGTGTAAAGGCTGTTGAAATTTGTGTTGTGACAAAATGCCAGTTGTCCTAGTATGGAAAACCTAAATTGCAAAACCATTAAACACCAATGTCCAAACGAATTGTGACATGCATCATCAGATGCCACATGTGTTATTAATGCTCCTTTTCTTCCAAATTGAAACAAAGAGTATCCAACTATTATTGAAGACTTGATGACGAGTCAATTCATAGCACATAAGGTTGAGAAGGATTTTTTTGATCGTTGCAGTCATCTCTATCCAACCATAAATGGCGTACAAGTTTCCATTAAAATCTTTTGATATGGGATACACATACATTTGAAATTTTGTGTGAACGGTCTTAACTTTACAAAAATGCATCCTTACAATAATATTCATCATTAGAGGCACATTTTAAGAATAAGTTGTTGAATTGAGATGAACTTTTCAAACCAATTTTGAAGAGATTTTGCTTGGGTATTTAAGGGTTAATATGTGCAAAATACACTACTTATACATGTGTGCATGTATATTGGACTTGGTAGATGATACCAATTAATGTATTATTTCATGGTTTTTATGTTGGATAGATGAGAGGCACACTCGTACACAATCATTCCCTTTGGCCATATCATATCCTTCAATATTAAAACTGAAAGTCTATACCCAGAAAGATTGTGATCAAATTTGTTATTTTGGTGCGCCGAGGTAGAAATAAAATGAAAATAAAAATAAAAATAAAAATCAACCTTTAAATGTGCTTGAATTGGTGGAGCTTTAGCTCAAGGTTGGGCCCCCTTATTATTGAAATTTATTCTCAATTTTAAGTCACTACAGTCGCTTGATATTTGCACAAATACTATTGGGAAATTTCACGATATCATCTTTCTCTTGTTGGACATTGGATGAGTATTTTGAGTACGATGAGCTGCTAAATATCTAATTTTAAATTATCTTTCAACACCCTAAGTTACTCAAATGTGAAAGACAAAACCACACATACATAACACATCTTGAACTACATTGATAGGTGCAATTAAGGACACATTTTCATGTCATGGCGAAGTTGACAAAAATCACTAGATGATGAAAGTGTGGGCCTCCCTTCCACATGGAAGTGTGTTAATTTTCAATGAAAAAAACAAACATCAATGGGTAGCACCATTGCAGGGGATAGTAGAAGTTTTAGGACGGGGACTTGTCTACCTCTCCTTTCCAAAATCCGGAATGAATTTCATTTGAGCAGAAAGAGCTTGATTTTCATAATCATGTTATTGTGGACTAGTGTTGGTCTAGTATGTCCTTTGAGAAATACTAGTAGGTTAATGATATGGGATCTTTATAATTTCTTCCATATGCAATAGTCAGGTATTTTCTATTTTATTTTTTTGAAATGACACGAGGGTATATGCATCAATAATTAGATATTCTTGACTTTCCAAGGATATGCATAGCACAATGTGGAAAGTCCACATATTGTGCCAATACTCATACTAGTATGGTATGTCTTTTGCTCCATAATATTCATACAATTTGGAGAAAATAAAAGAATTATATTGGAATTAAAATGCTAACAAGTCAACATTCATATTGAGAAAAGATGTGACAACAAAATGTGGGCTTTGTAATAATATGAAATGGTGATACAATTGGAAATCCCACATCCATGTCCTACATTACATTACTCTACTCCACATCGTCTTCAAAACAACCCGCCTCCGCTAGCCCTGTTTCATGTGCATCCAAGAGGTCAGCCTCATCAACAAAATATTCTTCCACGAGTCACGACATCCCCTTTGAACGTGCAATCATCACATGCGTCACATGGTCAATTCTTTTGTTTCATGACTAGTGCATTTAAGTTTTCTAAGCCAAGCCTACATTGCTTATGCTATAACTCGGAATTGCAAAGGACTTCAACAATGGAAAATATATGCTATGTTTCTATTTGGGACCCGGAATTGCAAGAATTTGCCTAGCTAGGACGCCCACATTCAGGAATGAACGTGCCTCATGGGAATTGCCAACCTCCAGAACAAAGACAACTCTGACACAAGCAAGCCCATTACAACCTCTTGTGGAGGCTTTGTACAATTTATTGGCATTGAATCAAACGTGTTTGGAAGAGTGTAATGGACTAATTGGAAAATGCATTATTAAGGATGGAAAAAAATCGGAGGGATGAATGTCCAAGACAAAGGATAGTGGATGAATGGGAAGTCAATGGATGAGAAGTCAATTGTCTCTCAAAAATATTGGACGAAAACTTCACCAATGTCGACGAACTCTATTTTGCTTCACCGTAACGACCGGTACATGGCAGTGTGCCTTTAAGTTGCCTCACAAGTAAATCACCTCTTCACCCATGCAAATTACTCTCAAAACACAAAAAAAAACATGTCAATTTGGTTCTTCATCCATGTAGCAACCACACCAATAATATCTAAATCTAGAGTGTTTTTGTGAATATGGTCGGAAATACTCAAAATAGCGCGGCACGCTAATAAATTAGTGTGGGACAACCTAATTGCACATATCACTGTAGTTTTCATGCAAAGAAACGAAGCGCACCGTCAGTAGTCTCGACACTTCTCGTGACCTTTGTGTCGGTGATGTCCGAATTGTGGTAGGTTTTGACCCTTTATGTGTTTGTCAAATGGGTGTTTATAGGCTCAATAATTGCGTGTGTTTGTCAAATGGATATTTATAGGCTCGATAATTGTGTGTGTGTTGGGGTTTGACCTAAACATGTTCTTCGTTTGGTACTATATAACATGGCTTATAATATAGACATGGCACCATAGTAGTAGTGGTAGTAGTAGTAGTACCTAGCTCACAGTCCGGGGAGTTCTATAAAAAAATCGGTACATTTCCGACCTTTTACAAAGACGTTCGGATTTTTATTTTTTTACTCGGAAACTACCTAAATCCAATTTTTATTCTCGGTTAAATTCCGAGATTTATCTTTACCATTCGGTAATTTTCCGACTTTAGAAATTTCACTTCGGTATGTTTCCGAAGTTTTGTATTATAAGTCGGATTTTTTTTTTTTGAAAATTATAGAAGAAAATTGGTGTTACAATATGCTTTTAAGGGGGTGAATTTGTGTTTATAGAAATTCCAAGTATCCTTGGAAGGATTTGAACCTTGCCAAGCCCCCACCGACTTGGGGCCAAGGATTTACAGTGCAGAGTTAGTGCATATTTACAATGCAGATTTACAGTGTAGAGTTAGTGCATATATACAGTGCAGATTTACAGTGCAAAGTTAGTGCGAGCTCCGAGCCTCCGACGCCAAGACTTCACTGGACCTCCTTCAATCGTCTCTCAATCGCGCTTCGATACATCCCAGAACATACACAAATTGTGTTTATTTACGAAACAAGAACTACAAACTTTGCAAGGCTGGCACCACACCACTCCTGCCTCAATCGCCTGCGATTAGCATTTCAATAGGCTCAAAACCTCAAGAAACAGTGCAAACAATAGGAAATCAAAATGCATGCACGAAGATAGAGGGATTGTGCAGAGAGCAGATGCGGGAGAGGTTTGGGACCTGTTCTCTCTCATGGGGAAACATAAACAAATTGTGCTCATCAGTGAAACAAGAACCACAAACTCTGTAAGGCTGGCACCACACAACTCCTGCCTCAATGAACTCCTATGAATCGCCTCTCCAAAGTCTCAGGAACTTCAAGAAACACTGCAAATTATTCTCATCGCCAAAGTGAAAATGCACGATATCGAAATGCACGCACGAAGACACAAAGATTGCACAGAGATCAGATGTTGGAGAGAGAGGCTTGCGACCGATTCTCTCTCAAGGTGAGAGGCGAGAGGGGAGAGAAGCGTGGCCACCGAGTGCTACCAACACTCCGAGGAAGGATGCCAAAAACAAAAATGAAACTAAAACTAACGGGCGCCGGTGGAAGCGGAAGAGCAGTAGCGAAAGAGGGAAAACCCCAATAGAGGATTGAGACACTTTGCACAAGGGACTCAAACTCCTTATATTCGTGAGAGAGGGTCCCTAGGTGTTTAGAGCCTCAAAACCCTAATTGGCCCAGTGAACGGAACTAGCCCTAAATTAATTAGCCTCCATGGTTTTTGACCTTATGAGTCATGACTCTAGTATTACCCTAGTAAAAATTTCCGCCCTATCCCTAGTCCCTTCGGCTACTTGCCTAAAATTTAGAAATTGGCTCGGTAAATATCCCAAACTTTGATGCCTCAACCGGCCATATTGCCGATCTTTTTTCATTTGAACCGGTTGATTTCCGACCTTGACAAATTTACATCGGTACCTCGGCCGAATCATTGTGAACTCATTCGGAAATCTCCAAAAAATTTCGGCTAGCTCGTAACTAAACCTCGGTACTCCCCGTACATTGACCTAGCTAATAAGTTGAATAAGTTAAATTGACCACTCCACTCCTTTTTTGCTTTTGCATGCCTTCCAAAGTTAGTAAGAAGGCCGGAGGAGCCATGATTTCCAAGTTCAATCAGACCAAGCTAGAGGTCAGTGGTGATTTTTCACAAGGTCCCTAACATGTCTAGGGACATGTTCATAAAAAGAAAACATTTCCGGTGGACGGGTTCTTAGAAAATGAACCGGTTTTGGGACGTGTCAAATTCACTTTGGACGGGTTTTAAATTTTTTTTTAAATTTATTCCAAAAAAATAAATGGTACAAATATCAATTACATTATGTCATATATGACATGTGAATATAAGCATAATGCAATCAAACCACTAATACCCAATCAAAATATCAATCTTGAAGTGCTTGATTCACCTGCATACATTAATTCATCAACCACAAAATTTAGAACCTTTTTAACATAATGTCAAAGATTATAATTGAAGGTAAACTTAGTAATTGAATAAGAATTAGTATATATAAACATGTTCAAAATTTTAAAAACAAAGAGCTACTTACCCTTCAAAGAAGTGGATGAATTCTCCTATCCTTCATGTTTCTCCAAACAAGCATCACTGCATTCCAATTGATGTTTTCAACTGGAATATTTGCACATGAAATGCGCATCAAAGCATCTAAAGTTTCTAACTTCAAACTATTACGTAGATGACTTTTGATTAGGTTTTGTTTAGAAAAACCCCTCTCACATATTGCAGTGCTCAGTGGAATCACCATAACTCTCCTCCACAAGTTACTCAAACCAGGCCAATTGATTGACCACTCTGGAGTGGTACTTGCAAACTCCCAAGCTTCAAATAAAGACTTATTTGGGATCATCTCTCTCATGGTCTCCACCATCTCCAAACACTCACCCCGACACCGATCTTGTTCTTCTTCAGAAGTATGGAACTTCACAAACAACCTCTCCAACCACTCTTCAGTAATACGAGTTCTCTCATCAGTCTCGAAACTTGGTTGAAGATACAGAGAGAATGTACAGAGAGAAGATACTGACAACCCAGAAGAAGAGCTTGAATACATGCTGGAGGGGGAAGTGCCGAGCTTGAACACTGCTGGAAGGGGAACCTGGGCCTCATAGAATTAGAACTTTCTCTGAACTATGTGGACGAAATGGGGCAGGTGGTAGCTAAAATAGATAAAGCCAGAACACTGACAGAATTGAAGGAAAATACTATTGTTTCCAAGTGCAACCAATCACATGCCAACATCTTTCGGTTTATCTTTATCAATTTGTTTTTTTCTTTAACCTTTTCATGGACGGGTTGGTTTAGAAATTACCGGTTTTGGGACGGGTTGTTTTTCTTTTAACCTTTCCTTGGACGGGTTGGTTTTGAAATTACCGGTTTTGGGACGGGTTGCAATTTTTTTTGCCTTTCAATTCGAGGTTTTTGGACGTGGACGGGTAAAAACTTTGTGAAAAATCAGCCTTGCTAGAGGTCACCGTATGCTTCCTCGTTTTAGCCTGTTTTGGGAAACCATCACTCATTAGTTTACAATATGATTACTATACATAACTCGTGGAACTCGACAACAAAGGCCTTAAAATGTAAGTTACCGGGAGCTTCTAGAAGAAATAACCAACGAGACGGGCAAATCGAAAGGAGGCCCCGCATGGAACTCCAAGCTCAATCATTCCGAGCTATAACTCCTCCTCGAGCCGCACGGTACCCCTTCCGGGTTCTAGTAGAATGCTCCGGAACCAACTAAATTTACTCGTACTCATATTTTGAACTTACAAACCTCGCCGCATTCAAAAGAAATATCAAAACGAGATGTGCGCTCGGCAACAATGGATCACTCTCAAACCTCCCTAATGTCATCATGCATGTGGCAACCAAAGTGCATGTGATATTAAGGAGGGATGTAGTGTTCGCATGGATGCATGACAATAAAGAATTAGTATAGCACGTGACATGATGGAATAATGCAAAAAGTCAACATTGCATTAATGATAATAATTACAATGATGACAACGTGATGTATGTGAGTGTGTGGTTTCAATTCTTTGGTGGTTTGTTTTGATGTCAAAACCAGTGATATGTGGGAGGGAAACATGACAATGAGGAGTGAGATCTGAACTGAGAACATCTAGTCCCTAGGGTTTTGGAATATACGAGAGGGATTGACATTATAGAGGGTGATATTACGGAGGTTAGGGTGTACTTATAAGTTAACCCTCCCACTCTGGTAATACTTTCAATGCTCCCTCCCAAGTACGGTCTTGGTCTTTTGAAGCTTAAGGTCACAATTTTGTAATTTCAAGTTCCAAACTATAGTTGAGATGCAAAAGTTATAAGGGGTAAAATTGGAGATTCTCATTCTCTTCAACGATCACATAGAACCTCTCATTTATGTTAAATAATGAGCCTAGAATGAATTTTATATTTGAGCACATAGTCCACTCTCATTGTAACAAGTATTTTTTTAATATTAAAGTTGTCTGTCTTAACTACAAGCTTGGCCCTGCAACACTCAAATGTGGAGGCACGATTAAGAAGAGTGACCACAAAGGCTCATTAGATAGAAAGAAAGCACTTATGAGCCCTATCAATTAGTTAGATAGACATATGAGCCTCATTTCACCCACCTTTCATTCTATAGCTTCAGGGTGGTTGTTTTGACCCGGTGAACAAGTTGATATAACTTAATCCTTGAAAGCTTTTTTTTTGAGACAGATGGCCGACAAGCCAGCGCCAAAGCACAAGAGACAGTTGACCACCTGGCAAGTTTTCTATCAAGTAGAGAGGAGATTTCACAGCCGGGAATCAAACCGCCAACCTCTTCCTTGAGATTTGAGTATCTCTCCACCATCATCCAATAGTTTAGGGTCGTTAAGGATTAAGTTGATATAACTTAATCCTTGAAAGTTAAAGGTCTAATGGGATCAACATACAACCCTATATGCGCAATTTTGGGAGTTTTCACAAAATCTTAAAAAAAAAAATCTAGTAACGAGTTTGGAATTTTATACAACACATTTCTCATGCCAAAGAGATGAAAATATAGTTATACAGAGATAATCAGTAAACTAAATATATATGTGTACATTTAAGGTTAGGTTGTGTATCTTCGATTGAACCTTAAAGCCTTAGTTACATGAAGGTGATGCACCAACTTAAAAAGTGCATTTGATTCATGTCTTGAATTTAAGTAGGGTAATTTCTGACACTTTAACTAAGAATGAAAGTTGTAGCTCAAATACACATTTATTTTGTGCATAGGGAGGCCTATACATGGCCTCTCCTTGGACGCATAATGGTTAACTTGAGTTGTGAGCGATACCAATTTGTAGTAGATTTGGGAAAATTATGTTTCTTTACGGCTTAGCGGACCTATATGCAAGAGACGAGGATTTACTTTCAAGTCTTTTTTTATTTTATTTTAATGAGACAGAAGGCCGACAGGCGAATGCCAAAGCACAAGAGGCAATTGACCACTTGGCAAGTTTTTATGTCAAGTAGAGAGGAGATTTCACAACTGGGAATCGAACCGCCAACATCTTCCTTGAGATTTGGGTATGTCTCCACCATCATCCAGTAATTTAGGGTCGTCTCGGACCAATTTACTTTCAAGTCTCATGACTTGAAGAGTAGCACACAATAAAGCCCCATTTTTGGGCAGTACAATTTTTGGGCAGAAGGCAAGGTTTTGGCCAATGGATGAACTCATCCATCATCCATGACAATATTTGTTCACTTATTCAGAAGAAGTGTCATCCGAAAAGTTATCATAGTGACATAAATACCATACAACACTAAATATTATATTTAGCGTAGATTTTGAGACTGTTTTTTCCTTTCTTCCGTTTAAAGTTTTTAACCATTCATCAAAATGCCACGATGTCGAGCACTTCAAAATGTCATGTGTTAAATTTGGTTCTCAATTATTGGGTTTATATGTGCTCCAACTTGGCGGCGGTGGCGCCGGTGGGCACCGCAAGAATTTTGAGTAATTTAGACAATGCGTCACTTCCCGTTGACTTGGAGGATCGACAACTACAGTGGTTTAGCTACGGGCACCCGACACACTAAAAAATTGGGTAGAAAATTTAATGCTCAACCCTTAAGATAACGGTTCAAACAACTACTAACTCAAAGGTCAGTGTCAAAACCATAACCTACTACTTGAAAGTCTTTACAGTATAAGTATCACCCTGATCAAACCCATACTATCTTATAGTTCAATTACCAAGAAGGTGACGTAGTCAATCATGCTTCACTTTCAATTCCTTAACATTACTCCGTTGACGGGCTTAGTAGTAGATTCAAGAATACAGACTCCGGATGTTGGAATCCCACTGCTTCAAATTGAATATGAAGTCAAGACAGCTAAACACGGCTCATCAACTGAGTAATGTTATGTCTGTGTAAGTAAGTCACTTTAATTGCGCTTTTTTTTTTACCTCGATTCAACAGACTCACCGTTTCTTAAAATGATAAGTATAGAGTACATTATACAATATAAGCGGCAACTAATATACAGTGCCGACATGATCTTCCGAACTGCCTTTTTAGACTACTGTAGTGCCGCCTTTTAACACGTTTTGCAAACATATGTTCCCGCTAAGATTAGAATGAGATATTGCTTACTATCTTGCAGTACTGGCATAAGCTACATACAAACTCACTGATTGACTCAAATTCCACACATCTAGAATAATATTTTGTTTATTTATTTGGTTTTTCTATGAGTGATTCGGAGGGCAAGTACACTGTTTTTCTAATTAGTGTGGGTTAGCATTTGGAGTTACATGTTGCTATAACTTTTTACCGAGAGCATCATTTTTTACCCAATTAACATAAGTAGTTAGTATGCACACCACAAAATATGACATAACTTAGTTGGTAGAAAACGATAATGTTGGTAAGAAGTTACAACAACATGTAACTCCGAATTGTAACCCACACTAATTAGACAAAATAGTGTTGTTGTGGTAACTTACAATCCATAAGTTAGTGAAGGTGGCTTGCCTTCACTCATGTTGACAGGCAACCCACCTGGTCTGGCTCAAGTGGAGGTCACACACGCTTGAACGGGAGTCTCAAACAGAGAGGTGAAACCGGATGTCTTCAAACTTGCGGTCACATCACGTGTGTAAATGAGCCGATGTTTCCGTTAGTTTAGTGATATGTGATAGATTGAAGAGTTGCAAGGTCCCACACACCTCAAAGTTCAATAGTTAACAAATTAACCAAAATATTGATTTGAACATAAGACCCTATGTTGCATTTTCATTGGCTCCCAAGATCAAGGGTAGTGTTTTCACCCATCTTTTTCCAAGAATTGGCAGTTTGGAGTGGAGGCAAACCTCCGTTCCAGCTGCCATTTCATTAAGGAATAATCTCCTATTTTTATCCCCCAAAAAGTAGGATGGTGGCTGCCACCACCAAAATTGTCACTTCCTGGCCTTGTGTGGCATCCCCTTCAAACAATCTTTGTTGTTAACCATATATCACATTGAGTGTGGTGTTAATCCCATATGGCCCAATATTTGTTTTCCTTATCATACCACAAATTGTTTAGGTGTTGTAAATAAAGTTTGCAAAGTTAGAAAGCAAAAAAATTGAAACAAAATTGTTGATATTGATTCGAAGTTCACATTTATATGGTTGGTGTCATGAAATGCCTCAGTGAATTCCATTGAAGCAATTTTAGTTTCAAATTACATAATTTAAGGTTGCATAACTTTGGGTTGAATCTCTACACATGCGGGTTTATGATGTATCAAAAGTACATGATGATTGTTTATGTACTAAGTAATGACCGTTAGGAGGGCCATTATCGTAGAGTCATTTAGAGATGGAAAATGCCTCATGTATGATGATGTTCAAAACAAACGAAAGCGTATCACAATAGAACATGAGCTTCAAGGTTCTAATTTTGGGAGTGGTCAAAGTGATGTTATAAAGGAAGTTGCAAATTGTCAACCTTCTTGCGATGACATTTGGATTCGAGTGCGGGAGTTATGCGCAATTGCAAGTGACCATGTACGACCATTAGTGCGTTTGGAAAATTTCAGACCGAGATTTGCAGTGGAATGCGTGTCGAATACCTTGCATCAAGCGGCACATCAATTTACAAAAGGTGTTTAGTATGATGTTGTAAATGTTATTGTTGTTGTGAAAGTTCCTAAAGAGGCGCCAATTGTTTTGAGAGAGGTTTCAGAAAGGGACAATATTTTTGTTTGGGGTGAACACATTGTTGTTGACAATTGTGAGTCAGCTCTGGTGGTGATATCATTGCTCTAATGATGCATGGTCAAGGAGTTGCCGATGCCAAAGAGGTGTTTAGTGGCAATATCATTAATATTGATATGGACCAAATAATGAGGGATTAGTGGCATGAATCTCGACAATATTTGTGTTGTGTGAACGATTACTTCATTAGTATAATGATTGGCCAACAATTTGGAAAATTCTTTAGACGCATTGTGTGGATCCTATAATGTTTTAGGATTTGATGCAAAAACTTTCTCAAAAAGATTGAGGCATAGATTGAGTTAGGTGACGGAGGTAGAAGGGCCGAGGTAGTTACATAGTAGATGATGGTAAAATTGCTTGCATGAATATGGACTCGATACTAACACATTTTGGTTTGTAAGCGGTATTTTATGAATTGGTACAAACTCTTGTTGTATATTTCTATAATTTTGTAAACTATTGTTTGAAATTTGAGATTTAGTATGCAATTTGGAAACTGGCGGAATTTATAAATTGGCCAAAAATTCAAATAATGAAGAGAGTGAGGCCTTGAATTATGAGAAATAATACACCTCCACAAAATGAAAAAAATCCCCATATAACTATAATTTTCTAAAAATAGGAGTTTGTTTGAATGAAAATTTACATTGATTTAAGACACTTAGGAGTAAATGTCTATTATGGTACCATAGGCATATAGCCAGTCTAGAAATTTTGTGCCGAATAATAAACAAATATCAAAAGTCAATCCAACAATTAAAGATATTTATATAAATTTGATTTTTTAAATAAAAAATAGTTTGTTGACCAATACACGATCAATAGATTAGAGGTTTTTAGAATGCACATTGAAGCAGTCATATCTTTTAGGAGGAAAATTCTCCCTTTTATATAAGCGGAGTGGGAGTAGCATCCACAATTCATGTGGGATTTTTAAACTTCAGAGCTGAAGCCCATGTAGTCCTCTTGAAAGTATTTTTCCTGTTTCTTTTCAATAACAACTTCAAATAAATAATTGCTTGTCTAAGTTGAAACACAACTAAAAAAAGGTACCCTTTGCACAATCAACCTCCAAAAATATGTTATAAATTATTTTCCCTTCAAACCTCCTACACCTCTTAGAAAAGCTTGCAAATCTTTGTTCAAATTTATTGCATAACAACTTAAAATCACAAAAATTGTTATTGGAGGTGGAACTATGTGTGATTACTATAATTTTATTGCTCCAAAAGAATGTTTTCCTTTGCACAATCAACCTCCAAAATATGTTCAAACCTCCTACACCTCTTGACAATGCTAGTTGGAATGTGTTTGCACAAAAAAAAATGAAAGCATTAAAAAACTTCGAAGCACAAAATTCTTTATAAAGGTGGTATTTTGATTGATTCCCCATATTTTCTTAGTTTAACACAATTCCAAACAAGTTCATCTTCTATGTGGAATTGAGCCCCTGAATGTTTTTCGTTAAGATGTAGGCCAAAGTTCTTAGTACATAATCTTGCAATTTGAGAAAGTCAAGCCCGAAACAATAATTACAAGGGCCGAAGTTGTAAATTCATGTTAACCCATATTCTTTGTGATGAGTGTGATTGACCTTGAATATGATGTGAACCCTTCTCCAATTGATAAACTACAATGTATTCTATTGTTAACACCACATGATCTTGAGTGGAGTGGGGTGGAGTGGAGTGGAAATTTTCAATATTATGGCAATTGTGTTAAGTATATATAAGTCAAAAAAATTTACATAGAGTTTCCAAAATGATCTAGCATCTATTTATGTAATTATTTAATCTTAGACCAACAACCTACCTATGATTTAAGTGATGTTGGTAAATGCCTTTGTTTCATGTTTCATTTAGTCATGATTTCATGTGCATTTCTTAAGGATAATGAACATTTATATTGAGTGTTGCTTGACTTTGGGACATTATAGGGTCCAAGTTGTGTATAAACTGCATCCATGTCTTTAATGATTACTTACTTTGAACTTTTAATTTTTGAAAAGTGAAATTTGGACATGGGAATCTCTTTACTTATCAGTGATTTGGTGATTCCATTTCATTTAATTGGCAAAATATGTTCACCCGGTGCACATCAACTTCAACATCTTTGTGATTAAAAAAATGATAGCTCATTATGAAGCTTTTGTTTCATTTTTGGGGTCATACGTAGGTGCATTTGCCACTATTCCAGCAAATATATTTTGAATAACAAATATCTCATTTGCACCCCGATTTACCCTCCTATATCTATCATTGGCACCAAAATGGTCATTAAGGGTTAAATATATGTGCAATACTAAACACACACACACACACATATATATTGAGACAGAAGGCCGACAGGCCAGTGCCAAAGAGGAGGCAGTTGACCACCTAGCAAGTTTTCCGTCAAGTAGAGAGGAGATTTCACAGCCGGGAATCGAACCGCCGACCTCTTCCTTGAGATTTGGGTATCTCTCCACCATCATCCGGTAGTTTAGGGTCGTCTCGGACCAATACTAAATAGATAGAGTAACCTCAATGGGTAGTATTGTACCAATAAGTATCACATGTGGCTTCTTATGGTACCATGCATAGATTGCAAGATAATAAATAATGTGGCCCACACTAAATTAGATATATAGCATAGTATATGCGACTTGTTAGAGAGTGGACTTGGAGTGGATTACTTTAGGTAGAAGTGCCAATTCCGTCAAATGATCCATTTATGACACTTATTTTTTTGTTCCCAAATGCATAACATTATTAAGATCCATAACAATGTTCTGTGGGACTGACAATATTATGTGGAATATTCCCCACATTCAGACTGAATAATGTTATGTGGACAACTGAGTACTTAAACATGTATACTAAAAAATATTGTTATATAACAAGAGAATAAAAAGAGCTCGTTGGCTAAGAGAGACCAGTGTTCAACATTCAACACTATCCACTTTGTGGGGGGAGAAGAGGCATGCAATTAATTTACATCACCAAGAGGCCTTCACTGTCATGAATCATACCTCCATCACACAAATGTTTCAAATTTCATTAAGCAAAGTGCAATGGCCTCCTTCCATACCTATTTTCTCTTTTGAAACATTTTGAATTTTTTTTAAGGATCCCAAAGTGTTGAAAGAGCCATTGCAACTTATAGACTCTTCTTCTACCCAGGCCTCTACAATGGCATAATTCTTTCTAGATGTTTTTATACCAATGTTGGATTGGTATTGTCTTTTTTTGATATCATTTGGGCATCTATAACGAAGGTTTCATATTCTGATAAGGTATGGATATTAGATGGTGTTTTTGTTTTCGATATCATTCAATATATAGTATGCAAGAACCTTCATATCTAGGTAAAATCATCCTAGTATTGATATGGTTTAGAACGGTATTGAACCAACTAATAAATGGCTATCCACAAATTTTCTCACTTTCAGATACCCACGAGATATCAATATTTGATTGACATTACAATTTTGATACCCACAAGTAGGTTCTTTAATACCATTCTTGATGTTGATTATGATACCATACATTCACCTACATACTGGACAAACTTACATTGATTTATCCCTCAATTTTTGACCACATTGTTTTGTCTAATTAGTGTGGTTTCCATTTGGAGTTACGCATTGCTATAACATCTTATTCAGAGCATCGTATTTCACCCAAATAACATGAGTAGCTAAGTATGCACACTGAAGAATATGACATAACTTAGTTGATAAAAAAAATACTGTCAATAAAAAGTTATAGCAACACGTAACTCTGAATGGTAACCCACACTAATTAGACCAAACAGTGTAGCATCAAAACGGAGCTAATAACAAAAATGTCCTGTGGTACCATTTGACTGCTCAAGTTATGGAATATGGCCTCTCTCGAGATCCAAAAGCCCAATTGGATACATAATAGCACTTGAAACTAAATTTGTTGTTTATTCCATGTATATTCCCGTGCTTCCTAGCCCGCAATTGCAAATAGCCTGCTACCTTGCCTTCCCTTAGCCCAAAGCTCTTCTTGACGTTTCAAGGGGCTCATCATGTAGAATCATGGGAAGCATGTTGTTTGCATATTCCCCGACTAAATAAATAGTATAAGCTCCCGGCAAACTCGGCCTAAGCCCCTTCCATATATATATATACACACACACACACACATGCATATATACATATGGTGCTCCTGCATTCTAATTTAGCAAACATGGGTTCACATTTAGGTTGCGGCGATTGACATGCTCCGATTCCATTTGCGAAGGTGCTCCGAAGGGGGCGACGCTTCCCTCCCAAATTGGGCCGTCGACCTCGAGAAGTTGGTTACAAGCAATGTACGGGGAGTACCGAGGTTTAGTTACGAGCTAGCCGAATTTTTTTGGAGATTTCCGAATGAGTTCACAATGATTCGGCCGAGGTACCGATGTAAATTTGTCAAGGTCGGAAATCAACCGGTTCAAATGAAAAAAGATCGGCAATATGGCCGGTTGAGGCATCAAAGTTTGGGATATTTACCGAGCCAATTTCTAAATTTTAGGCAAGTAGCCGAAGGGACTAGGGATAGGGCGGAAATTTTTACTAGGGTAATACTAGAGTCATGACTCATAAGGTCAAAAACCATGGAGGCTAATTAATTTAGGGCTAGTTCCGTTCTCTGGGCCAATTAGGGTTTTGAGGCTCTAAACACCTAGGGACCCTCTCTCACGAATATAAGGAGTTTGAGTCCCTTGTGCAAAGTGTCTCAATCCTCTATTGGGGTTTTCCCTCTTTCGCTACTGCTCTTCCGCTTCCACCGGCGCCCGTTAGTTTTAGTTTCATTTTTATTTTTGGCATCCTTCCTCGGAGTGTTGGTAGCACTCGGTGGCCACGCTTCTCTCCCCTCTTGCCTCTCACCTTGAGAGAGAATCGGTCGCAAGCCTCTCTCTCCAACATCTGATCTCTGTGCAATCTTTGTGTCTTCGTGCGTGCATTTCGATATCGTGCATTTTCACTTTGGCGATGAGAATAATTTGCAGTGTTTCTTGAAGTTCCTGAGACTTTGGAGAGGCGATTCATAGGAGTTCATTGAGGCAGGAGTTGTGTGGTGCCAGCCTTACAGAGTTTGTGGTTCTTGTTTCACTGATGAGCACAATTTGTTTATGTTTCCCCATGAGAGAGAACAGGTCCCAAACCTCTCCCGCATCTGCTCTCTGCACAATCCCTCTATCTTCGTGCATGCATTTTGATTTCCTATTGTTTGCACTGTTTCTTGAGGTTTTGAGCCTATTGAAATGCTAATCGCAGGCGATTGAGGCAGGAGTGGTGTGGTGCCAGCCTTGCAAAGTTTGTAGTTCTTGTTTCGTAAATAAACACAATTTGTGTATGTTCTGGGATGTATCGAAGCGCGATTGAGAGACGATTGAAGGAGGTCCAGTGAAGTCTTGGCGTCGGAGGCTCGGAGCTCGCACTAACTTTGCACTGTAAATCTGCACTAACTTTGCACTATAAATCTGCACTGTATATATGCACTAACTCTACACTGTAAATCTGCATTGTAAATATGCACTAACTCTGCACTGTAAATCCTTGGCCCCAAGTCGGTGGGGGCTTGGCAAGGTTCAAATCCTTCCAAGGATACTTGGAATTTCTATAAACACAAATTCACCCCCTTAAAAGCATATTGTAACACCAATTTTCTTCTATAATTTTCAAAAAAAAAAATCCGACTTATAATACAAAACTTCGGAAACATACCGAAGTGAAATTTCTAAAGTCGGAAAATTACCGAATGGTAAAGATAAATCTCGGAATTTAACCGAGAATAAAAATTGGATTTAGGTAGTTTCCGAGTAAAAAAATAAAAATCCGAACGTCTTTGTAAAAGGTCGGAAATGTACCGATTTTTTTATAGAACTCCCCGGACTGTGGTTACAAGGCAAGGCCCGGCCGACCGCTTTGTTTCGGTGGTCGAGTCAACGTTTTTTAAACTACGGGATTGTTTATGGGTATTTAGTACTCCCATGCAATTTTATGAAGGTTCTACACCGTTTATGGTATTTAGTGTCACATACACTATTTGCGAAGGGTCCAAACTAGATGACTGGAGGTCTCAAAGTCTCACGCCCATTAATTGCCAATATGATGCTATTTGTCAACATACGTAACTTTCAATGTGAAAAATGATTTACATTATGACATTCAGTGTAGCTCATTGGGATATTTGAAATGATAGTTTTGCGTTTTAGTATGCAAGCAGAAGATGTTTCTGAACATACTAATGGCAAGTGTCATGTGTTCACATTTTTGTACGCAAGAAAAAGATATCCTTGAACATATTGACGTTGAGTGTCACTTGTGTACACTTCAAATTATATATATACATATAATTTTCAAACCATAGTTGAGGAGGAATTATATAGGCGAAGTGGGAGATATGCGGCACGATGTTGCGAGATTAGAATTTGTTTGAGTTGGACAAGAGTGGCACGTATGAGAGTGATGTTATGATAGAAAACATTGGAACTTGTACAAGCAAAAGGTTGGGCAACGTTTCGTGGACAATCATTGTTGGCTTCATGTGAGGAGTCATGTGCCAATATGTGAGCATCCTAGGGAGGTTTGGCGAAGGAGCCATCTTGAAGCACACCGATTGCCATGGTTGATCTCGGTGACCTTCATGTACCAAGTGTAAGAATCTCAATAATGTGTCAAAGTGGAGACAAAGGATGCATGCAAGGATTGAAGGCCACTATGCTTGACCATAAGATCCTCAAGGAGAAAGAGTTAGGTGGTCATGTGCTTGCACCAAATCCACCAAATCCACCAAATATCATGTTTATCATTGAACTTTAAACCGACGAGACTAAATAATTAAGTGTTGGGCACAATCCAGCAAAAGTGGTCCAACCCTAACCCCCAACCCAAACTGAGAAGGGCGTAGTATGATGTTCATCATGCCACTTGCTCCTTTCCCTTGGGTCTTGGAAGGCAACCCTGACCTTGCCTTCAAACGGGGGCTCATGAAGGGTTTGGCTTTGACACCCTTGCTGACCACATTGGGCGGCTCCCATGGGCATGCTCTAAGGGCCATTAACCTCAATGAAGAAGATCAAGTTTTATTTAAATGCATATTAGTTTAAATATCGATTTTATATACACATCATTAAAATGTAATTTAATATTATATGATTCTAATTATAACATGAAAATCATGCATGCAATTTCCTCAACTAGTACTATTAAAGTCACTTTCATCGCATGATTTCAGCAACTAAGCTAAACTTCTAATTTAGTGGCACCCACATTAGTCATCATCAATCCACATTAATTGTCATGCAATCGCCGAGTGGCAACTACCATATGACATATACTGCTACATGACAAATCAGAAAGACTAACATAATTAACACGGCACAACAATCAGCATGGAGCAAAGTCCAACAAATTATGAATTAAAACCTTGCTTTTTACCTACATGTTGGTTGTGACTACCACCCTTGGAACCAATTTTGTTAACCTTTAAAGGTTGAGGTAGACGTTTTTGTGTGAGCAAAGGTGACTTCCCAACAATACTAGTGTACATGTATACATTCCAATCTTATGATTTTGGACACTTTGATAGCTAAAAATTTGTGCAAGTAATCTTGACTCTAGAAAGCTTCCATCCACATGGTCAGAACTTCCATAAGAGGTGCATAGTTTCTTCCATAAGCATCTAAATTGGATCGAACCGTTTTAGACCATTTTGGGAGGAATTTGCTTCACCTTTAAGGGTTTCTACACCAAGTTCATCGCCATGATCACGACACCAATATCGTATTTAGTGTCATATGAAATTTGATGGCACTGTGGCAACTTTCCTAGTGACAATTTGTATGCACAAGTTTACAAATATTGTCATCCCAACTCACTTTTAGTTCATCCACTTTTTGGTTCATTATATTTTGCATCTTCACATTTTTGTTATGAAATATTGTCATGGTTGATTGTAATTTGGATGAAAAATCACTTAGAAAGTGAAAGTAATTGCAACATTGTAGATTCTAATTCCCAAATGTTTTTACAAGGGATGACAAATCATGGTAGGTTTACATTTAGTGTTGGTGACATTACAAGGGTTGTTTACAATTAGTATTGAGCAAGATAAATAGAAATGGCAACACTAAATACAATCTTTAGTGTACTCCGGACTCTTGTAGTTTACCTTAACTTAACGGATTTAATAATAAGTTGCTTTCACCTAATCAATGTCCAAGACTCCAAGTGACAAGCCTTTTGGCTAAGTCACCACCTAATTACATGTTATAATCCCATCACCCTTTCGCAATTAATAGTACGTCAAGGTAAGTCAATCAAGCATCAATTGACCTCCCGTAAGCTCCCTCCAAAAACCGGATTCGATCTTGTTGACGATGTCCAAGTCCGTGCGTTCATATACTACATCACATTAAAAGTCCCGCCATAGAACCCAACAAATTCCCGCGGGTACCTTCAAAGGGGCACATTTAACGAGTTGTTTATAGTTGGTTAACAGATTCTTAATGGGAACAAAGGCAAACTAAGTTCCCAAATTAAGCAGGCCGCCTACGTTCTAGTAAGTCCCCAGTCTTTTCGCGATTGCAGTGGAACCAGAATCTCTGCATATGAAACCCCCCACCCCGCCGGGGTTGTTTGGGAAATGTTCGTGACGCGTACATTTGAGGAGGGTTAGGCCTAACGAAACATGTCAAAGGCATCTTAATTTGGGTGCCTCGAACCTTCTCCATTACAAGGAGCGCGGTCTGAGGAATTTCGAAGGTGCCCGACACTTGGAGAACTTGAAAGAATGGACATTAATAGTAGCCAAATTTGTACTTAAATTTGGGCACGAGGGAGTTTTGGGCCCTCAATCATTGAGGAACACTAATTTCTATGTTTACAATAACCGCCGATGCGGTCCGGGCTCAAAGCCAATGAGCAGCAAGAACCGACCACTATCCTAAAAAGGTCCTATTAGTGTGGACCGCGGTAATTTTCTAAAGCCGATGCTAATTCTCACAATGACAATTAATGTGGGCCACAATAATTTTCAACCCATGCTAGATTTATACTAGAAAATTAGTGTGGATGACATTAACTGTTTTTGTGGACAATTAATGCGGACGATTGTTTTATTTTGTGTTACTTGTATCCTATAGCTAATATTCAATATGTTGGTCGGAAGTCTTCATATGAAGACTCAAAGGAAGACATGGGGTCTTAGACCCATGTTCATTTTGCCTTGACCAAAAAAGTAGTGCGACCCACGCTAACTATTCCCATGCTAATTTTCCACCCACACTAATATATGGCTATTTAGTGTAGTTATAGATGATCTGGTTGAGTTTAAGAAACAACCGGTCGAACTTGAAGACTTCGTGATCATTTTAGAGGAATTTGTAGACCGTGTCTCAATTAATAAAGAAAATCCGAAAGATGTCAACATGTGACTGGTTGGAATTGGAAACACTAGGATTTCGACTAATTATGCCCAAAAATCTCCCTAGACCCTGGCTCAACTCGAAGCAGTGTACTGGGAGATTTTTAAGCATAATCAGTTGAGATCCTAGTGTTTCCGAATTCCAACCGGTTACTGTTGACATCTTTTGGATTTTCTTTATTAGTTTGAGGCATATTCTATAAATTCATCTAGAATGATCGGTAATTTTCCTGAAGTCTTCAAGTTCGACCAGTTATTTCTCAAACTCAACCGACTCATCTGTAACTAGCCGGTTCATCTGTTGGTTCATTGACCTGTAGCCCTGACTCGCAGGCTGTGTGAATCAGGTTGCGAGTTTAATCAAAATTAATGCTGTTTGTTCAATATAAATTACTAATTTTACAAATAGATTTTCCAGGTAATTAGAGGAAACTGTCCAGCTAATTACAGGTTACCTCTCATACAGGGTTGGGGGTTTAGTAATTTTATTTTGAATTTTACCATCACACTAACTTGGAGTCCTTGGAACTAAAGTCCAATGTCAATCATCTTTGGAAAATTACCTTCCGACCTACATATTATTTGAGGGCGTTTTTGTTAGATGAATGAGAGGTACTCTTGTGTGCAATAATTGTCACTCCCTAGATTTCCATTGCATCAAGAATAATAGTGATTTTGGGTATGGGACCACCATTAGTGATATGGTCTCAAATGTGATAAAGCTTGAGACACAAACTGGGTTTTAAAAAATAAAAAATAAAAAAGGTCCGAGACGACCCTAAACTACCGGATGATGGTGGAGAGATACCCAAATCTTAAGGAAGAGGTTGGCGGTTCAATTCCCGGCTGTGAAATCTCCTCTCTACTTGACAAAAACTTGCCATGTGGTTAACTGCCTCCTGTGCTTTGACATTGGCATGTCGGCCTTCTGTCATAAAAAATAAAAAATAAAACTAGGTAAAATTAACCAAGTAACAGCACACACGCGCGAGCGCGCACACACACACACACACACAAATAAATAAATAAATAAATAAATATATATATATATGCGTAATCAAAGTAATCAAATTCTAGATTAATTTTTGCGTCTAAACTCCCCATGAGCCTCATGATCGTTAGGTCAAAATCAAGTAACCTCGCCGTGCCTAAGAAGCCAGGTGGAAAAGGAAGCCAACATGGGGAGAATGGGTGTGAAACTAACATTACCGGAGGACTTCAACTATATTACTAGGTTTATCATGACTTCTCCTTTGTTTATCTATCCTTTCTTCCCCCGTTTTGATATATTATTTTAAGCATGATCACTTTACACTTCAATTTATCAAGAGCATAAGCACTAGCCAATTTGTAAAAAATTCAAGAACTTTGCCAGGGAAAGCATGCTATCTCCAAGTATCAAACTCCCAAAAAATTTCATGTTTAAGTTTTCATTCAAGCTGTAGGATAATGGGACAATAACTTGAGCTTTCATGAAATAGTTTAAGATTTTGACCGAGAGCTTGTGATGAGTGAACTTGAAATTGTCATAGCCGTCCCACATTGGATCCAATAAATGCACATCGTGATCTTAAGCGTTTTAAACCTAGTTAACATTTCAAGCTCTCAAGTAGGAAGCTCAAGCATAAAGCGGAGTGAAAGGCCTGCCCCTTGTCAATGAGAAGAATAGTTTCTTCTTCGAGCCCTCAACCTCTCTCCTAGTGTAAAGGCAACCTTCCTTATCACCTACCAAAAGAGCGAAGCCCAAAAGGGCATCATAATGGTAAGTTGGTGACGCACGTAGTTATGAGTACATGTAGTAGTAACATGAACGTATTTATGAAGAAATGAAATGAATGTGAGGCCATGGCATGGCATTGGTGGAGAGTGGAAAGTGTATGTATGTGGGTGGCACGAGTCATGGAGTTGTGGGCATGACCCATGAGATTGGCCCAAGCCTATTACGTCCAGTCAGGGTTGAGGTCCGGATCACCCCATTGGGTGCCCATAACCTTCCACTAACCAATAGCCTTCCGGCTTCAAGTGTGGCAACTCCAAGGTGGGGTTTGTGAAGATGAAAAGATGTGGCACTCTCGTGCTCACTCGGTAGTTGTTACAGGTGCCTTACTCTCATTTGTGTTGAGTACTTCCATCATTCAATTGGAGCAACAAACTAAACTAGGTCAAAGATATGCGAGTGTTATTCGGTTGTTTTTCTTCATCAAGCACCTACTTTTGAATTGGTGTGTGGTTAGGTGAATCCGCACCTTTGGGTAGCCTTATTCAAGGGGTTGATTTATGAGTGAGGATGACATTTTTGTGGCTTTCTACTTCTTGGCTCAAATTAACAAGAGCAAGAAAATGATTCAGAGATATGAAGGCACATAATGAAATCTTCAAGTGTAGCACTTACTACTAGGTACTACTAAGCGGTCTTTTCTGACCTTGGCTCTTTGACTCCACACTTGGCTCATGAATGTCATATAAATATACTGAAAGCAACAAGTCAGCCTTCATGTCAAACATGGGGATATTTTCAAATGCACACTAGTTGGGAATTCTAGTGAATTTACTTGCCCCCCTCCCTCCAATTGTTTAGGGGGCTAAGGGTGTTCACTATTGGGGACCATACCTCCCTCATTTTGGAAGCTATGCATCAATTTATTTATGCCACAATTGCTATTGGGATTTGGATTTTGAGGTTCATATGTACCCTTGTCAAAGTATTGGGATTTAATATGACAATGTCTAGTTTTCATAGCAAGGGCTTGCAAAAGTGTAATGTGGTGTTTGTGGGGGGTGTGGTTGCATATGGTTGGTAGTTTTAGTTTATTTCATAGTGGTCTTATGGTTAACTCACTACACTCAAAAAAATTTATGAATCTTGATTAGAAATCAAAGTGAAAACTCTCCCTTCTTTTTTACACCTCATCACATAAACATCAAAATATCATATTTGAAAATACTTGGTAGGTTGTAAGTTTTTGAGGTGTTCCTCACCTACGTGCTATACATCTTACATTTTAAGAATCTATACAAATAGATTTGGAAACAACCCATAAGATGTGGTGAAAATTTATCAGAGTTTTTGATATTCACATAGGAGGATTTAAGGTCATTTTGGGACGACCAATGGGCAGGCATTTAGAGGTTAAACTCGACATGTGCTCCTTGGTGATATTACATCTTGAGCATGTTTGGTAATTTATTGTATCAAATATAACTTATCTAGAATGTGGCCATGAGAATGTATGCGATAATCACACTAATATGTTCAAAAAATCTTAAGGTTCACTTTAAGAAGATAGCGTGGATTGCAATTGGTGTGAGATTGCAAGTAGTATAGACCACGCTTGTAGCCTGTTTTTAAACACTAAATAGATAGGTGTGTTTGTCTCAATGTTCAAATTGTATAAGATAAACTTGACAGAAATTGGTAGGGCAAACATCTTCAAGGTTTATTTCTTCATTCAAGGTAGATGTGCTAAAACCAACATGCTAAATCTTGCACTACACATACATATTGAATTTGAGAATGTTTACCACCATAATAATGGACTCTCCTATTGATTTTCGGTCATCTATCAATATAACTTTGAAACCCGTATAATTTTTGCATACGAGATTCAAATAAAAACATACTTTGATGCATTGCAAATTGGGATTATCTCTCAATTGCTAACGACAACATCTAGTATTTCATCAATCTAATACTAGTAACTACATTAAACACTTAAAGTGAAGGTGTCAACACCCTCTACCTAATTGTTCAAGGTATGCAGGTCTTACTCGGTTATTTTTTCCTGATCAAATTCCTATGTTTGAGTGGTATGTTGGTTAAATGTGGATCTAAGAACGACCTTAGAAGACCATGTGTTTAAAAGAAATTGAACTTTGTGATCAACATTTGTTATAAATTATGGGCTCTATAGTCAACATAGTTGAGGGACATGTATGACCTTTTAATGGGCTTGAGAATATTCAATTTGACATCATACTCATATGAGTTCAAACATTATGAGAAAAATGGCTACAAGCATCATTTGGATATGCTAATCATCTTGTAGTAATGACATGCTTCATGTCCTATGAGAAGTGGGTGCAAATTTAAAATTGCTTGTTCCAACCCCACTTACAAGTTACCTTACAAGTTACATCTTATGCGTGGACTCCAATCACAAACAAAGGCATTTATAGTTGTAAGTTAGGCTTTCTTCCATGAAATTATTAAGCAATGTGCATTCGTTAATATGGGTCCTACGAATATAACCATGGGATGCCCCCAACCTAGTGCATGTTCAGACTTAATTTGAGTTTCCTTACACTAGGTTGGGGCATCCCATGGTTATATTCTCAGGGTCCACATGAATGAACGCACACTACTTAATAATGTTGTGTGAATGTTCATAAAAGAACACATAGTCTGACTTGGATAGATCAGTCTTAAATGATTACTTGTTCTTCCCAACTAGCCCACTTCAACTCCTGGAATATGAGCCACCTTATTGGAATGAGATGGTTAGCAAATCCAAATGCAGGCCATCGTCACTTCCCTCGTAAATTCTAGAGCTCATATGAATATCTTATTCATTATCAAAGTGAAGATTCTTGTGCTCATTAAATGTTCATGTAGCCCCCCCCCCCAGTTGTTGACTACCGAGCATAGAAATGTTATCATATTTTGAGCTCGTAGTCCAATCTCTTGAAACATGTGTCATTTTGGTGTCCATTCTTGGAGCCACTCCACACAACGTACCACTCAAATGTAAGGTGTTTGATTAAGATAATTAATCAAATTAGGCATGTATGCCTTATTGGGGGTTGTGTACGTCATGGGCCACAAAGTTGTCTCATGTCATGTGGCCTTTTTCCATGGTCACACTTCCATGGTCAAATTTATGAAACGCAATTCTAAAACCCTTTGGGCCCCTCACTAGGTGCAAACCGAACATGGACCAAGAGGAGTGACCATCCACCAAGAAGTGGATGTCCTAAAAAAATTAATATATGCCCAAACATGGAAGTTTTGAAAGAAGGAAATTCTTCATGTTTTACCTTCTTCCTCTCTTCTCCCCTCTCAACTACACTAATGTTTGACAATAGAAAAAATAAAAAAATAAAAAAGTCAAAAAGAGAGAGACTAAAACAACACTTCTCCACAATCCCCTAACTTTTGTAACAAGAGATCATTTTTTGCCTATCTCACCGCAAAACTTGTTCGACAATGACAATGAATAATTTAGGCCTAGAAATATACTGTTTGAAGATCTCAACCTCCATGGTCACTTTAACTTTGTTTTCTTGATATAAACCAAAGTGGTCCTAGGATGAGTTTCAAGGGAAAATCACATATTTTATGGGACCAAGGGACAATCTCATGGTCCATGATGTAAACAACTCCTTATTAGTCAATGTCAACTCCAATATCCAATTCTATCAGATGTGGTCAGGTGATAAAATTATAGAGTTAGTAATTAAAAATTTCAGCCTGATATGGCTTGTTAATTACTCACAATGAAGCCACTTGTGGGTGACAAATTTCTCTGATCCCGAAGCGAGGTTAACAAATATTACACTGTATGTGGTCAAACCATGGAACGGATTGTGCAACTGGCTGCCTTTTGGACACAAATTATGGGCACTTTGAGGTCACTCTTCTTAATTGGACACCTCTATTTGAGTGGTCAGATAGATGGGAATTATGTTGTTTCCTTTTGTTCTTTGTTACCCCATATTACTTGGATTCGTGATGTTCAAATGTTTGTGCATATGCAAACATGTCAAGAAAAGCCAACATTAATTTCATAAAGCATTGGAAATAACCTTAAATAGTTATGTATTATCAAAGTCTATTGACAGTGTACCATAAGAAGGCCACGTAATCCCCCCCCCCTCCTTCATTTATGTGGATTAGGGTGAGTTTCCATGTAGGCCGTTTGCCTAGTAGATTCTAGAAAACAGTGGGTTGGAGGTGTTCACATGTAGTTAAGCACAAGCAGCCATCCAATCACATACTGGTGGTCTGTTGGAATGTGGAGGGCCGTGGACACGGTCCACTAGACTTCCATGCACCCACTACAAAATCTTTAACCTACAATTCGTGTCATTGAAGGATTGAAATACCTGGATTTTAGGAGGAGGAGGTTTTAACCTGGAGGAGGAGGTTAGTAGGTGGGCCCAAATTTGAGAAGTTGGGAGTAGCAAGTTGGCACATACAAACCCTACCCCACCATATTCCTCTACATTTTGGGCGGGTTTGTCCTTATTCCCACTATAATATGATGGGTGAGCGGCCTACATGGAAACTCACCTTTATTGAACTTAGAATGTTTGAACAATGAGCATTTAGTCCAATCTATTTTGAAAAACTATAATTTTGGAGTGTTTGATATCATGACGTTGACCTTTTAGTGACATCAAATGACCAAATTAGACCCAAAAGTAGGTCTCCAAATATTTACAGTAACCGAATTGGGTCAATCTATCTCACATGGAATGGCTTGTAATCAATAATGGACAGTGAAAAGACATGTGTTATGATGAGACTGGACTATGTGATCAAATTTTAGATATTATTTTAGGTTAAGTAGTGAAAGCCACGATTGGGAGAACCTATGTGATTAAATAAACGTGAACATTAATTTTCACTTTGACCTCTTATAACTTATGCAAGTTTCTACTATGCTTTATGAAACTTGAAACAACAATTTGCTAACAAAAATGAAACAACAAGTTCCATCCAATCCAACAGCTGATATGATTTGTGGAGTTGGAAGTGCCAACAATGGGGCCACATTCCTTAGACGCTTTCAGCTTTTTGAGTGTGATTAAAGGTTGCTAGTGGAGACATGTAGCCGGCCTTGCCCAAACTGCAAGTTGGTGGTTAGCCAACAACAAAATGCACATCCCATGTTGATGACCAGTTGCAAAATCTTCCTCTTGATTCATTTGAAGGCTAATGTTGGGGGATGTGCACAAGGACAAGCCCATGTTCTCCCAAAGTGCCACCTTTCTATAGTTGTGCTCTTTAGACTGAATTGATTTGCTAGCACTTGTTGTTGTTCTCGTTAATAAAGGACACCAAAAAGACATGTTATGACAAGATTGGGCTATGTGCTCAGTATATAGTAACTACTCACAATTTAGAGAGAGAGAGAGAGAGCGCTTAGGGGTGTTTCACACTATGGCCGTCCAAGTCGAGAGGCCATGGGATTGAATGGCCAAACTTTGTTGAGAGTCCAAAGAAATGGGCTGAAAATAGCCAATAAAATATAGGAATTGGAGCCTTCGGCTAGGCATAGTGTGAAGCTTCCAAAGGCCAAGCCCAAAGTCCAAACCCATGCCACTTTATTCCCTGCCCAAAACAACCCCTCCAATCTAACAACCAAGATCTTGTCAGTTTTTTTTTTTTTATGAAAAAAAATCGACAACCTCTCGACCATAGTTTGGGTTTCCATTCCTGCCTGACCCAAACTTCCTTCGAGAGTCCGTCGCCTTGGTCAAAAAGTACTGCCATGTATGCATTTTGGAGAGTGACGACCTTTGGACTTTGGCCTCTAGTGTGAAGGGTCAAGAAACCGAATTCTTGGTTTCTTGCAATCTAATTGGTGGAAATCGACGGCCTCTCGACCTTCGGCCATAGTGTGAAGCGGCCCTTATACAATCACTTATAGAGGAAGACAATCTTCACTTTAATCTCTTGTATATTATGCATCTCCGTTCCAATTATGGAACCGGAAATTATGATGATCTACATGACTTGTGATTATCAACCAGATAAGACTATTCCCGACTCCATCCAACATTCAAAATTTTATGTTTGGAAGTGCCCACGCTAGGGTTACATACCAACCATATTCGTTGGACATGGATTTGGTAATGTTTGAGGTCAAGTTGAAGTCAACGACAATGGTGTCCAACCACCATTCAACAAGAAAACAATATGTACCGATTCACAAACAATTACAATATGAATATCATTCAACTTAGCAATTTGGAACTTTCTTGTTGCCGTTCCTCCTTTTGCATTTGATGTTGAAATAAAACACAACAATATTTACGCTTTCTTAAATGCACAAATAAGCATCGTATATTGTAGAGACGTTGTGTGCTTGCAGGCATCATCCACCAACAAGTTATGGTCATGGATTTTTTTTTCATTTTTCAATGGGAGTGCAGTATGTTATTTATTAAGAGAGAAGTAACTATTTACATCCATGATATTGGATAAAGGATGAAATATATTTGTTCATCCAAAAGAGAGCGGTATCTTTTCAAAAGTGGGAAGATTTCAATGATATCATCCATCCAAAAGGAGGGGATATATCATTAAATATTCCATCTCCACCAAAAGTTATGTCCTTTTTAGCGATAAATAGCTCAAAACAATTCCAATAGTTATGGCTTTTGTAAGCTACTAGTAGTTGTTGAACAAGTTTTCCTACACTAACTCTCAAAATTGAGTCAATGACTCACTACATCAATTTTCACACACCATGTCAAGCAAATAAAAACAAGAACATACAAACTTTCAATTATGTAAGTTAATAGTCATAGTCTAGTACATCATTTCCCAAGTTCTCATGTCTATTACAAAACTACACATGGAGAAACAATTATTTGAAGATAACTATATATATTGGGTCAGTTTTGTAACCTATGTCTACCTATAGATCAATAATTTCTCCACCCTTCTTTAGAAGCTAAAATAACTTGGATACAATTGGGCATGCTATGTTAGAATGTTTGACACTACTCAAGAGTAATGGAATGGAAAGAAGTTGACACACGCTCCCACAATTGAAGCATTCCTTTGGCTAGTGTTGGATGCTCATTTAATTTTTTGTTTCACAAGTGCCCACACACACTCAATTGGATTTAGGTCATGTAAGTACATCAAAATTTTGCATTGCCAACCACTACTTGACTAATTTTGTAGTATGTCTAGGATCGTTATCATGTTGAAATATGACACGAGAAGGGTTGCAACATTACCATTCAATTGTCTTCATGACCTCATCTTTAAGAATGCTAAAATATAGAGCTTGTGTCATCTTCCCCTCTATCTTGCACATGTAATCCATGCCACAGGAAGTCATACAACGCCACACAAAAATTGCACCACCACCATGTTTAAATGTATGACTCACATGATGAGTTTGTGATTGAGATTCTCCATCCCTCACCCACACACCAAGTGCGACCATCGGACTGAAATCGATTGACCTTATGGTCGTCACTAAAATTACCCTATACATGTCATGGACAGTCCAATCTTGATGATGTTGAGCAAATTCCAACTTGCAACGCACATTCTTGGTTGTGAGCAACGACTTCTTCTGCTTCTCTAACGACCCAAGACATGCTTCATGAAGTGCATGCCACGCTATGTTGGTGCCACTAGCACATTCCAATGTACATTCAAAGCATTCCTCACATCTAAAACATTGTCTAGTCTACCAATTGAGATGGCTCTTACATACGCTCGTCGTTGAGTAGGGGTGATGCTTCTTGGGCACCCTCCTCTTGAAGGCTCCACACGAGGAACACATTCTCTACAAATCCTAGAGCATATAGATTGAGAGATACCCAACGGTTCTAACACTTCATGTGTGCTACGCCCATGTTGCAATAGGGCTATAGCATTCAACCTCTTCTCCTCTGGAAATGCTCTCATGGGCAAAGAAAACCTTCTCAACTATAAGAGAAAATGTCTTATAGGACCACACTACTAACCATAAGTGAAAGGAAAAACCCTAGGCGACATTGTGAACTTATTCTTGCAATTGAAGGTGAGCGATGAAAGCAATTCCAAAACCGAGTCAACAGAACTAAGTTCATTCAAAATACAATTTCTCTCTTGTTGCTATAATACTCAAGCTGGAATTTGGAAGGATGATAACCAGTTTGGTTGCACATCTGACCCAATTTACAGTTTGGCAAAAAGATCAATACTCTTCCATATACGACTTCCCAAAATTTGTTGTTTTTCTTATTGACTTAGTTTTGAGAATCAGTGTATATTCCTCAATACAATTTCATAGTGTTTTCTTTTTTGAAACAATTGAAACAAGTTTATTTCAATGCCAATCAACCACACAAAGCCACCAGGGACCCGAAAAAGAGAGCTTGGCAATTGGTTGCTCCCGACGGGACCATAAAAGACCTCTCTACATAAAAACATCAAACATACATGACTAAACCAACCCTTGGGTGGTCTCATGTTCCCGTGCACTTGTCTAGTGTTATCTCTATAGTACATGAGCTTGTTCCCTCCCCACACATTGTCATCCTTCCCAATCAGTGGTTCCTTTTGACGGGTCCGTCTGCATTTCATTTGACGGGCTACTTTTTTTTTGCCTTTCAATGTGACGGGCAACATCAAAAACTACCTTTCAAATGACGGGTTGAGAAAATTTTCATCTTTCACACAAATTTGAAGATCAAATCATGTTTTTCAAATACAAATGTTGAGAAGTATGAACTTCTTACATTCTTTAGTCCAAACTAAGAACTCTCCGATTTTTCATGTTGCGCCATAACTCAAATACCGACCTCCAATCCATATTCTCCATCTCTATCCCGCATAATGATAATCGCATCAAAGCATCCAAAGTGTCCAACTTCAATGAACTTTGCAAGTGGCTCTTGATAGCATTTTGTTTGGAAAATCTCCTTTCACAAATTGCAATACTTGAGGGAATGACAAGTATTTTTTGCCAAATTTTCATGAGATGTGGCCAATTGGTATACCACTCATTGATGGCCCCACAAAATTGCCATGCCTCGTACAATGATTTGTTTTCACATTCATGCCTCAAAGTTTCTACAAACTCAAGCAACTCAGCTCTACTTGCATCGCTTTCAACCACTGTCAATCCAAATTTTACAATCAATCTCTCCAACCATTGCTCTGACATAGTTATACGAATTTCTTCATCACTTGGATAATACTTTGGACTGAAAAGTTTCGATGCATTGAAAACAGGTAAATCAGGAAACCTTTCATTCAAGCTATCCACAACTGCTTGCACATACATAGCTCCCATCATCTTGCATTCTTCTAGTGTGTCCTCCCGATCAAAAATTCGTCCGTGATGCATAAGATGAAATGTGCCTTGAACATCATCATTTTCCCTCCATCTTAACACACTATTCACCCAAGCTTGAGATAAAAATGGACCCAAGTGCTTGGTCGATCGTCCATAATTAGGTCCATGACCACATAGAAAATGCCTCTTCAAAATAGAAATTGATGAATCCAAAGTGGATCCAATTGCTGAAATATCAACCAAATCATATTGAAATTTTCGATTCAATTTATTTAGTTCCGCCAACACATCCACCACAAGATGAAGCATAAATTGAAATTAGAAGGTTGTAGCTTGATGGTACCAATATGCATCCTCCACTTGGAAAACATCCAATATTGCTGGCATGTAATACAAAATACGCTCCAATACTTGACCTTGAGAAAGCCAACGAACTGAATGGAATTGCAAGATAGCCAATGGTTGTAAATCAAATTCGATCATCAATTTTTTGAGTTGTTTTCGTCGATTGCTACTTCTCCCTACCCACTCATAAACTTTGCTAGCAAATTGATCCAAAATCAACAACTTTGGTACTATTTTGAATCCATCACCTGCAGACAAAGCTTTTCGATGTGTTGTGCAATGGGTGTTGATCAAATTGGGAACATCATTTCTCAAACGAGTCGTCAATCCACGATGACAACCTATCATTGAAGCTGCTCCATCTGTTGCTAAAGCCACAAGTTGATTAGTATTCCATTGCAATCGATCCAATAAATTCTTTGTTGCGAGGTACATATTTCCCCCCGTAGAGTCTTCAATTGCTAACAATTCTACAAAGGATACAGTTGCAGCTCCTTGTCCTTTCAAATTCAGATAACAACAATAAACTATCAAATGTTGTTCCATAGTTCGATCAGTTGACTCGTCAACCATGAGAGAGAAAAAAAAAGATTTCGATGTATCAAATTGTAAAGTTTGCTTCAAATGCTCCGAAATAGCCCATAAAAATTCCATTGCGGTTTTTTTGGTGATATAAGATCCATACTCATCATTCACTGGCATGTCAGGTGTGTTCATAAGCCGTAGAAATTGACACTCTGTTTCAAAACTGAGAATAGATCGGTCATTAAGAATTGTAAAATACAAAATCTTCATGCAAGTGATAATCCTTGCATGTTCTTTTTTAATAGCATTGCGAACATGACTAGTAATAGAAACCAAACTAGTTTGAGGAAAATGGAGGGCCTCCCATCTAGCCACCGCAGATTTGTGATCATTGTTTTTCTCGTGATCACGTATGGATGATTTTTGCAAACTTTTGCAACCTCCTCCCAAACCCCAGGGTGAGTTAACACGAAATTACTCACATGCAGAGCATTTCATAAAACCATGTCTAGGCCCACCATGTGGTCTTATATGCATGAACCATTTCCTCCCAATTTTTCAAGTTGGTTTGAACTTCCTTTCATATGTCCGTGCATGAACTCTTATGGGTGCAGGTTGTTGAATTTCTTGGGAGTCCATTAAATCATTATCGGAAGGTACATATTCACTATTTGAAAGTGCTTCATTCACTTGAATTTGTAGCGCAATCTGTGCAAATCCATCGTTGATTAATTAAAGTGTAAGAAATTGAAAACTAAACCTTCTATGAAATAACATAAAGTTAAAGATCACTTCAAAATTAAAAAGAAAAACTCATATGACATTGTTTTTTGAAACAAGATAATACAACGTTCAATTATTCTTTACAAGCTTTTCACAATACAATCATCTACATATAAAAAATATACATAGCACATATTCTCATATCTACATAGCCTAGAGGAAACAATTTAAAACATATACCTCTTGAGAAAGTTCATGTCTTTGTGAACCTTGAGAAGCAAATAAAGATGCTATGGAAAGTTGGCGAGGATCCGTCCTTCGTCTGCCCAACCTTGAATTACTTCCTGATGCCATCCTGAGGTTGATTTGATCATCTAGTTTGATAAAAACAAACAATTAAGATTGAAGGAAATTGTGTAGTGAACATACTTCCGGCTACTTATATGAGTATATTTCAATGGTGGGTGGTTTGAATGCAAACATAAGAACGGAAAGCACAAAGATAAAAAGGCGAATAAAGGCTGAAATCACAACACTAGTAGAAAACATGGTAGAAAAGAACCGCATTCGTTTTCCCATTGCGGTTCTTTTGACCACCTTGATTTGCAGTCATTAAACGACTGCATATTTGTTTTTTTGGTTTTACAATTGCAATATTGAGATTATGGGGGCATGTTATATACCGTTGGAAAGATATTTTCAAGACCTTTCCAACGGTATATTATAAGCCCCCAAATTCTTAAAATTTCAGCTGGCAAACCAAAAAAACAAATCTGCAGTCGTTTAGTGACTGCAGATCAAGGTGGTCAAAAGAACCGCAATGGGAAAACGATTGCGGTTCTTTTTTGCCATTTTTTCTACTAGTGCAAGCTCTCGCCACACGACCATGAAGAAGTTACATTGAAAGCATGATGAGTACAATTGAGGAAGCAATAAAAGCTGATTGAGACCCCCATTGTGATGTTTGCCTCCTTGAGCTCAAAGCTTTTGGAAAGACTAAAGATAAAGACAAATGCCTACCTATCTCCAAGGAATAACAAAGAAGAGGTATGTTGGAATGATAGCTAGTTCGTAGTGTTTCCAAATCCAACCGGTTACATGATGTGATCATCCGGTTGTTCTTTGCATATTCATAATTTCCTTACACGATACTTTCTCTCTACTACACCGTCACATGTACACCATAATAGCATCCAATGCCCGACTACTAGTTACATATAAAGCGGTTGAAGTTCAAGACTTCAAGAAAAGCCCCCAATTCAATAATTTTTCAATTACCTCACGTCTACTCTTTTAATGAAAGCCTCTTCAATGATCACAATCACAAACTCAACACAAACTAAAAACAAACTCAACACAAACTCAAATTGGGTTTAGTTAGGTGTCACTTACAAGTGTAGAAGTTGACTCGTATCTCCTAAGTCACTATGAACTCAAAGCGTGACTTATATACTACGGGATACAACATTGTTTGCCCATAC
This sequence comes from Polytrichum formosum, assembly GCA_964035585.1. Taxonomy (NCBI): domain Eukaryota; kingdom Viridiplantae; phylum Streptophyta; class Polytrichopsida; order Polytrichales; family Polytrichaceae; genus Polytrichum; species Polytrichum formosum. The sequence continues at coordinate 50,120,204 of OZ037938.1, read as the reverse complement.
TTATGGGATATGGCTGACAGGCAATGGTTGAGGGTACCTTTCTTTTGACGGGCTCATTTTTTTTTTGCCTTTCCATGTGACGGACACTTTTTCATTTTGCCTTTCTTTCGACGGGCAAGATTAATTTCAACCTGTATTTGCCTTTCTTTTGGCTTGTGACGGGTGCAAAGGGAAGCCCTGTTCCCAATCACATCATCGTAGATGACATTTTTCTCCGCTTCTTTACGCGTGGTGTCCCAAACGAGAGGCTCTGCCAAATCATGACATCCCATAGTGAAGGCATTAAATTTTGTGTTTTCTGCCTATTCTTCAAGGATGTTGTTGACCTCAATAGTAAGGCACCGTATGAAGTATATAAACAAACTTACCTACATGTGCCAGAATGCGCAATCCACTGTTTGATCAGACCCGACAAAATGTTGGCCACAAGTGACAGAAGGTGAAGAAGAAGAAACACGGTTTTAGGTGGGGAAGGCATTTATGTGTGAAGCAGGCAGCAGGATGCCGACCAAAGCTCCAGGCCGTCACCAGTTGGAGTGAGAAACATTTGATGTTGCTGCAGGACTCCAAATAATAACTTAAGTTGCAAGTGCAAACCGGGAACTAGGTTATTACAGTGAGGGGTTCCAAGAGGGTAGGCTACATATAACACAGTTAAAAAATAAACCATGGGCAGGAAATTATGCTTCTGGATCATCATGCCGCCTGCTGGTGTTGTTGGTTAGCTCTGCCTGTCCATAAGGGCCACTTCACACACAAGGCCGAAGGCCCCTGACCATGGCGATGTAAGAGCTCTCATTGGTCGAAAAGGCGGAGACCGTCCAAGTTCACTTCACACTAGGAGGTGAAGGCCTAAAGGCCCAAAGAAAAGTTCGTGGATGAAAAGTCTACATGGAGTCCTACATGGCAGGTTGTGGATAAGGGAGCATGGTCTACCGGAATTTGCGTCAGGCCCACCTCCAAGAGGTGGGTCTGACGAAAATTCCGGGAGACCATGAATTTTTTAATATTTTTTCCGACATGACAAATTTCAGGACAGATTTCAGGGCAGATTTCAGGGAAGATTCCATAATAGATTCCAGGACAGCCAACACCACCAAGTAATTCTCTTAAATTGAAATTTTTTGGAGACATATTATATTATACCAAATCCTCCCCTCTTTTTCCGCCAACAAAATATGCAATGGTCCCACAACATGGTCCATTCTCACTTCACACTATGCTTGAGGGCCCGTGACTACATAAAACGGCTTTCCCAACACCTATGGTACGGCCTTTGGATGAGAGTCAAGGGTCCTCACCATTACAAGGTCACGGCTCTTGGCTCATGTGTGAAGTGGCCCTAAGTTAGTGGATGTGTGATGGTAGTGGTGGAGATGCTATAAGCAACAGGCTTATTATGGTGAGAGAGAGAGAGAGAGGTACATGGCCCAAGTGGGATGATGTGAGGCCACATCCACCCGCGTCACTGAGGCGCTGTGAACGTCTCCCATGTGGTCAAGGGCTAGGAAGATCTCGGCCATCGATTGCGATTTGATAGATCTAAAGGCTCCTATGCTATTCTAACTTTTGGCTTCTCTTCCCCTCGGGTAGAGCTTGAAAAACTTCACGTTGGATGAAATCTCCACCTCCATCCACTCACGAATCTTGGATGAAAACTTTCAAACTAAGTCCTTCATTAAAAGGACTTGTGGAGGAGATGATGCCAACGGGGGGGTGAACTCCATTGGGAACTTAGGGAACCCTCTAGGAACCTTCAAAATCCCACACAAATGCTCTCTACGATGGGATGAACAATCAACCCCTTCATCTTGCAAATAATGATTTTTCATTTGCCAAAATTTCATCTGTCGGAAAAAAATTTCGGGTTGCCTGAGTAGTTTCGTAGATTGTAGGATGGGGCTCTGTAAATGGATGGCTTCGATGTGGTCTGCCCACGACCACACACCCTCCATTTACATCGCCTCAATGACATGGAGGGCCTCCAACATTACTTTAGAGGGAGTGGAGGAAAATGATCACCACTCTAGCTACTCACCACAGTCTCCTCTGACATTGTTTTAGAGTAGAGACATGATGATCACCATTTTAGTCCATCACATCATTCTCCACATTCGTCATATTATATTTAGAGGGACTGAAATGAAGAGGGCACTATAGTATTAATCATCAACAAAAATGTTTCACAATCATGTATGTCGATATCGTTAGTGAACTTGGCGTGTCCATAGTGGATATAGCCTCACATCGTGTATTGGCCATGTATCTATAAGTAATAAGCATTTTGCTTAAAGCATCTCACCTCTCCAACCACATCGTCTTCCAACACTACTTTAGAGGGAATGGAGGTATAATCATCACCATGCATCCCATCACATCTTGTCAAACTACAACAATCTCATGATATTATATGTAGCATGAAAATAACAATAGGTATCCGTAGTAGTGGTGCATCGGCCACTATAGATTTCAAGCTCATCCACCTGCTTGTTGGTACTCCATAAGCTCCACCATTGTCATTTTGGATTAAACTACAATTTCTATGGTATTTGATGACACATTCCCTATTTGTGAGGGGCCTAAACTAGATGCCTAGAGGTCTAAGTGTCATGTCTGCTAATTGCCAATATGATATTATTTGTCAACATAAAATATTTTTTAAAGTGATAATTTACATACAATATGTCATTTAGCGTAGCACACTGGGATACTTAAGATGGCAATTTTATGTTTTAGTATGCAAAGGAGAAGATATTATTGAGCATACTAATGGCAAGTTTCATGTGTTTACATTTTAATATGCAAGAGGAAGATATTCTTGAGCACACTAGTGCCAAGTGTCATTTGTGTACACTTTAGTCAACTTGTAAATCATTGTGTAACATAGGCATACACCTCATAACGCTATTGAACATACTCATGCCAAGATATTAGTAAGCACACTCGATCACCAAGGGCATGAGGTGACACTAATGGTGAAGTTGTTGATCACTGATGTAACCTAGTATATGCCTTAAAATAGGGTAAGTGACACCATTACGCATGTGACACTAAATACCATAAATTGTGTAGTGAAGACATTATTAGCTCGCTAGTTCCTTGCCCTAATAATCTTTGATCAATTGGATATTGTTTTCCATCACCAAAACTAATAAATTGCAACATGTTACCCAAAAACGATGTTGTTGTGTTTACATTCTTCTTTAATCAACAACAAGACCCAATAAAAATCAAGTAAGTCAATCATATTGATTGTGCTCAAATGCTTAAAAACAATCTTAGGTGTAGATTTGAACATGTCACTTGCTCATAGTGACAAATTGTGGCAACATCCAATTGCAACTTGAACATCTTAACCAACCGCTAGGTTTGTTGGACGAGAAGAATTGTTGCATATGAGTGTATCTTTTTCTTTTCTTTTTTGGCACAAATTGAACAACCCGGTTGAACCAGCGCAACCCGAGTGGAAATCAAGAACATATGAGCGTATCTCTCATTCATCCAATATCAAAATGCCCCCCCCCCCCCGGTTTGAGACCACTTCATCTAAGATGAATTAGTCTACACTATGTGGGTCTTTATAACTATATCCAGTGTCCAATTACCAATAAACCAAAACAAACAAAAAATAAATAAAAAATGCTACTACTACTTCTATTGTTGCTGCCATTGTTGTTGTTGTTGTTGTTGTTACTACTACTTGTAGTATTGTCACATTGGTTCCCAATGGGGAAGAGTTCCCACGCATGTGCGGGTAGGAAGGCCGGGCAGTGAAGGAGGCGTGGGAGGGGCGGGGCCCAACCGAATGAAGTTGTGATCTAGCTTGGGGCGAGGCGTAGTAGCTGTATTAGTGATCTAACTTATAAGCCTAAGGCTGAACTTAATTAAGCCTGGGTGGGATTTGAACTAGGCTCATAATTAAGTTACGAGGGAGTTGAGAGGGAGTGGACAGATTTGGCGTTGGTTGTGTTGGCCTTCTGTCTCAAAAAAAAAGAAAAAAAGAAAAAAAGAAAGAGGGAGTGGACAACCAATTGTGACTTGTGGAATCTAAATCATGGGGCAAGGCTAAGCCCTACGCCCTTATAATTTGCCTTAGCCTGATAATCCCATTTCAGTGGGCTGATTATTCTTAGTGGTGAGGCTTAGGGCTAATGATAATATTAATCAATTTCTGTGACTTTATCTTTAGTTTGAAGTAGTGGGATTATGGCATTTGGAGCCTTTATTCTTGGATCTACAGTTGGGTCCATGAACACAACTCATCAATTCAATAATGTTATGGCAAAGTTACAGTTATTTGGATTGGACTTGGCCTCATTAATTGTGCAGTATTTTTCCTTGAGTAAAATTGGGACTTACAAATTAAGCTAATCTTTAGGTTGGTTGATCAAGTCCCCCGCCAGCCCTACATGTGGACTTGGATTTTTGTATTTGCAACATGCTACAATTTTGGATGTGAGATGTTTAACCCTTTCTTGCCCCGGGGTCCATTACATGTGATCCTTAAATTTCAAACCACCTCCGTTATTACACAAAGTTCAAGCCTTTTAAATAAACATTTTTTCCGATCGGGCTTTTGCTTGTGTTACGTAAGTTCAGCACACATTCTATGGTCCAAGAAAATATAAAATCCATGGAAATCTCATAAAATCCAACGGTGTGAAAGTTTAGGGTCCCGTGTAGGGGCAGCTTTGAAAATACTAGTTTTTTCTATAATTGGATGACGGGTTGACTATGGACCCTCAAAAAAAGTATATAAGCATATTCCCCATTAAAAATAGAGTACTTTCCCATTTTAAAAATATTCGTTTGGATTGTTTATGGCAAAGTTATGGTTGGTCAAAGTCCATTGACCGTTTCCTAGTCTGGAGGTTGGATCGAGGTGGCCGTTGAATTTCGGGTTGCCATTCAGGCTAATGTGGGCTTCAGACTGAGAGGAATTAAAGCGGGCGGCAACGGGAACTAAACCTCGGCTAACGGGTAGTCTACATAGGTAAAGACGGGCAGAAGACTTCGAGAGCTCTAACAAAGAGCTTGGAGGGTCCCTAGTCTTGAAAAAATTCCATCTTTCTCATCTAGGTGTGGATCTTCAATCAGACACCATGGTTGGATGGCAATGGGCATCCCCGAGGTCCATGCAAATTTTTTTTGGCAAATAACCGTTGCCCCAAGAAGAAATGTGGGACCTCATTTTCACAAAGAGCCCCTGGGGTCCTTGGGGCAATAAAGGGTTAACCAAGTGCATGAACCATGTAATGAAATTGGTTGAGAATCTTGAAGTTTGGAATACATATTTGTGGCAACTTAGTTAGGGCCTAACCACAGCCAAGCATTTGGGCAAGAGGGGTTATTGCATACAAGTGTGCCTCTCGTTCATCCCACCACAAAAGTAGTGAAATGTGTTTTAAGTTGATATGACAATGGAAGTAGCTTCAAGGACCCCAAATTAGTATAGTCGAAGTAATTTAGCCACCATCATATAGGATTAAAGTTTTTATGTTGGGTGGATGAGAGATACGTTTGTATACCACAATTCCATCTCATCAAAGGTTCATGATATTTATGTAAACTTATCCATTAGGAGGGTGAAAACACAACATAATCTTTTATTTTCATCAAATATTTATTTGATGACATTATGACTTCAAAAATGCCAGCAAAGACCCCAAATTGGTTTAATGGAGTATAATATAATGAATCGGTGGTCAACATGTAGGGGCTTTGTTTTTTAGTAGAGGTTACTCACCTAAGATGGATAAGTTTCTATAGATACCATGAACCAAGCCTTTGACCACACGTTATACACCAAGCACTAACACTCGGGGCGATCGCACCCCCTTACATTTCATAACCACGTGCGATAAAAGTTGGCTACCCTATATTGTATGCCATAGATAATTTTAAAATTTATGATTTTTCATATACATAACCATTGATCATATCTTTTTATATATTTTTGAAATTTTTAATCATCTTCATTTTTGTAGTAATTTTTTAGTTCAATTCTGCGTCATTCTAGTTAGAAACGGTATGTTTTATTTTTAAAAACAAATCATCAAATTTGGTCACCATTTTTTACTACGTAATAGATACCATTTTTATCTACTCATGAAAAAAATTGATAAAATTTTGACCCATTTTGGTGATGTTTTATGTAAAAAACAGATTTTTTTTATCGCACATGGTGTTCAACTTGACAATAGAGTGCACCCCCCCCCCGGGCACTAATATCAAGGGTTGTTAAATCAAATGAATTTACTTCGGAGGAGAGTAGGTCTACATATGTTCCACATGTTCACTCTATATGAGCACTTGAAGTAGTGGATCCCATGGTAGAATCCAATTTCTTACAAAACACAAGGCTTTGCACAAACGAAGTCGAAGCTAAGTTTCTAATTTGTAAAAGATTGCGAGACATTGATAATTGATACCCCATATATATGAGAGATGAAACACTTATACGCAACCAATTGATAACTAAAATATTTTTCATATATGAGATTGTGCTAGGAAAGACTATGGGGCATATGCTAGGAAAAACTTACCAAAAAATGATGTGCAAGTTTGTTCTCATTTTTTCTCTCTCCAATATATGTGAAGAAGAGGAAAAATCTCTGTTGATTTTGCTACACCTTGACTACGGGAATGGTGTGGTCTTATCATTGGTTCACTTGAACTATATTATTTGAGCCTATGAAGGAAGTTGGAACGAGTTGCAATTTGCAAGCACGGTTTCCAGTTTCGACTTGAAAAGCCTTGTGGAAGGGGCATGATCTATTACTTACCATAGCTCTCTAGCAACTTGGGCATCATTCTGCCTACTAATTAATTAAGGTGCGAAAGTAAGTTAGGCAGCCCATAAAATTATATTCTAAAATTGGGAAAATTAAAAAAGTAATTTAAAATAAGTTAGACATTCATCCAAGTCATTTCTATAATTCATAGATGGTTTTTCTAATTTTATTTATGGCAGCTATAATTAACCTAAACATTTCCCTTAACCAACATTCCTTACCCTAAAGTTTGTCTTTTACTTGTTTGTCAGGGCTTTGCTTGGCAACAAATTTTTCTTTGTGTGAGAGTTATACGGAGTGGTCTTTGTGAGAGAATACTTTGTTGGATTCTAGTGAATGTCACTTGCATCATCGTGATTTTAGGCACTCTTTGATTTTTTAAAATTTTTTTTGACACTCAACAAAATTAATTTCCTAGAAATTTAGGCACCTTTAAAATTAATTATTTTCTGCCCAAGCTACTAGAGAGCTACGGTACCTCTTTCTTTGTCAAAATACCAATTTAAGGGTGGCATTTCACACAGAAGTGCTGCCGAATTATTTCAAGTAAACATTTAAAACATGAAACAAGACGGTCTTGCAGAATGTTGGTTGTTATATTCCAATCTGGTTCTGTGAAGTTAAAGCACCATTTAGCTAGGCCAACTCCATTTTCTCTAGGCAAAAGGAGGAAAAAAAGAAAGATAAAGAAGGTGTTTAGGAATGCAATGGCCTTAAGAGTTTAATCTACCATGTTTGTGTGATTATTGCCACAAAGTTACTTCTTCTCTCACTTTATTTCACTTGGAAAGCATAATTTATATATATTTGAAGGAAAAACATATCCATAACATTATTCAGATTCATAACATTGTTCTGTGGGACTGACAATATTTTGCAGAATATTCTTCACACTCAATCTGAATGTGAGAAATATTCTGTAGAATATTGTCAGTCCCACATAACATTGTTATGAATTTGAATAATGTTATGTCATGTTCAAGGAGTATTTTCACAAAACGAATGACCTAATATATTCATTAACAAATGGTTCATCTTGGGGTTCATGGAGTCTATGTAAACTCATACATTGTGTAGGAAGGGGTTTTGGTATAAACAAGCATCCTACATGTTGAGGACCAACTTGATCCAATTAAATTCCAACATATTATATTGGGGTTTGATGCTATTTTCAAAGTCAATTCATCTACAAATAGTCATTCCCAAGTTATGGAATACTTCACTACCTTTTCACCTCCCCAGTGGATGAGTTTACGTAGACACCACGAATCCCTAGCCCACATGTTGGGTCTTTAAAAAATGGAAAGAAGAAATGGTGCATGTCAACGGTGACAAATTGGCCCACTATTGCTCACTTGGCTTTGTTTACCTTGAAAGGCCCACATTTTATACCCATTGTACAATGTTGGAGCTAGAACTTCCATATTCACAATCAAATTGTATGTTTGTAATTGAGGTTGTCACTTGGGGAGGTCACTCCATTGTCAAGTTGAACACCACGTGCGTTAAGACAAAATCTACTTTTTCTAAAGGGCATCACCAAAATGGGTCAAAATTTTATCAAATTTTTTCATGAGTAGACATACACGGTATCTATCACATAGTAAAAATGGTAACCAAATTTGATGATCTCTTTTTTATATAAAACATACCGTTTCTAACTAGAATGACGCAGAATTGAACTAAAACAATTACTACAAAAATGAAAATGACTAAAAATTTCAGAAAAATATACGAAAGATACTATCAATGGTTATGTATATGTAGAAAAAATATAATAACTTTTAAAATTATCTATGACATGTAATATAGGGGTAGCACATTTTGAACGCACGTGGTGTTCAACTTGACAATGGAGTGACCTCCCCGGGGGTTGTCATTTGCAAGTTGACTCTTGACAGTCACTCAAATCCCCTTGCTATGATATATGGTAGCCTACTTCATCACCCCCACTATACATCATTTCAACCATCATAAACTTTCCAAATGTCTCCAAATGTTGGAGTTTGGGGACAATTTCTAGATTTGTAGGTATTAATTAAAGAGTTAATGCTAAAGAGTACATGTGCATAATAGGGTAAGACTTGGGTATGCTAATCCATATGCCTACATATGTAGCCTAGGCAACTTACCATAATTTTAAGACCCGAGTGACCCTAACTTTCCAAGCAACCCAATTTTGGTTGATGGATGATTTTTTCCCTACGTTAACCCCACCTAAGTCACTCATCTACAATCAAAATAACTACAAATATCAAGGTAACATGGATATTGACCCATAGACACATGAGCCGTGCAACATGGAGATGATTAGAATGTGGTGATAAATGTCAAAGTGGGAAATGGTCATGTTTTTGTTGTATTGGGAGCTCATGCAATGGTGTTGACTCCAATCAATGATTGCCACTCCAATGCAAACTTTGCATGAACATCAACGATGTTTATTTGAATAAAAGTGAAATATTTCTTCATGTTCATGTATAAACAACCTTTGTTCTCACATCGGACCTTGAGTTTAACATTTGGACACTCTCAAGTTTTTAGGGAATTCTTTGCATATACATGGTTAGAAATATGTGATAATTTACATACTTAAAATGCAACATAGCTAGCCTATTGTACTTTGCACATTATGGCTTGAGAATTTGTAGAGGTGCTCAACTATTGAGTTTTTGTTCCCATCTAGTGGATCATACAAGCATCCTGCTCATAATCGACATGAATTTGATTGGTCAAAGATATTTTTTGGGGATAAAACATGGCATTTTCTTGTGCATCTCTTCCTTCAATCATAATAACATGAAAATCCAAAGGTTTATTCATGGTCATTTTCCCACTTGAAATAGCTCATCACCCATGTTTAGGATCCTATGGTTAAATCCATTTTTATCTCAAAACTTATCCATGGAAATTCCACAGCTAAACATGCAGCCAAGGAGAGAGAGAGAGAGAGAGAGAGAGAGAGAGAGAGAGAGAGAGAGAGAGAGAGAGAGAGACCTTTGGGGTGGTGTGAATGAGGGACACTTCACCTTGATCATAGCCATGAGCTCATATGTGAACCCAAGACATGTTTACTGAGCAAGGCTACGGAACAAGTGCTATTGCCTCCTGTAAGAGGCGGTCCGTATTAGTGGCAAGCTTAACGTATTTAGGCTAAGCTAAATTCAACCTTGATACATATGGACTTGACCCATTAGATATTCTCGATGCAATGGTTTTTCATTCCTTTACATACACGTGGTCCTATAACAAACTTAACAATGACATGTCATACAACTAAGCGTTGAATTAAACTATCTCATGCATGAATTTCGGACATAACAAAATCTTGTGCACGTGATTTTATTGGCGGAACCTATGATAGAACTGGTTGAAACTTATCTTACATGTAGATTGCATCTCATATTGCAAATACATTTAGTTAGTCTACTATTCACTATGCTCGTTATGAAAAAGGCACATCCATAATGATTACATCGCTCTCAAAGCATATATAATTAAATGTTTCCATCATGTTATTCTAGTTTCTTCTCCCAAATAATTCACCTTGGAATATGCATGCCTCAACGGCACAATAAATCCTCTCAAATGCATCATTATTCTTTTAGCAAGTATTTTGATTACATTCACTTAATTCCTCGTTTTACATGTGCCCCACGTAAGGTATACTAAAAGCTCGAGTCCTATATAGGTGGTAGCTTGTCATCATTTCTTATTCATCTACTTATCCAAACAACATACAATCCCCGCATTCAATCCCCTTGGATGGATACATATATAGGTGCAATGTGGCCACAAGTTCACATGCGGAGCTATTCTCACACGTCATTTTGCATGGGCTAAGGAAGGGAGGGAGGGAGGGAGTGGTGAGAAGGAGCTCGAGAGCGTCACATGCGTTTGGTAAGCTTTTGTAAAGGTTACTTCATCAAAGCCTTGACTAGGAAGGGAAGCATTATTATTGTGGATTCATATTATTGATGCCGAAAGCAATCCGGCCTCACACAAAAGGACAGGCTCAAGATATCAATCCCGAAAGTGGGGTGGTTGGTTTATGGACAACATTCAAGTAGTATAGATAACTTCAATACCTCGGATTATTTATGGACATGGATATGGTTAAGGAAACGGTGGGCTCAAAAGATGAGGCGGAGCTTTTATCTAAGTACCATCATCATTGGGCACTTTTTTCGGTTGCTTCAATATGGCTCGGGGTTCATGGTGTCTATGTGATTCATTGATCGTGGATGGAGGGACTCGATTTAGAACAAGTCCCCTACACATCATTCCAAGACGAAAGACATGCAAAGCGGGTAAAACGGTAGGAGTGTAAAAAGTCATCAATGTGATGAGAGGGTTAGGAGTCATGGAATAGAATTTCAAAGACCATACAAAAGGGATGACAAGAGGAGGCTTCATATGGTTATGAGAGCTCAAAAATCAGATGAAAATGGGAAAGGTGAGAGAAGTGTGGAGCATGAGTGCAAGGACGTGACAATAACATCGTTACATGTGAGAATGCACCACCAAAATACAAGGCTTTCATGTGGAATGCACGATGGCAAACATGCAATCTAGCAAATATAAACACTTAAAGGGGTGATGTTCAAGAAATAGTGCATAACAACCATTAAATTGAAGAAAGCGAGAGACAGTGAGCATATTTACACCAATGTGATAGTAAAAGGAAGTTGCGAGTCTTTAGAGGTCAGCAGGTCATTGGCATGTCATGAGGCTAGGATGCAGACAAAAGCAAGGAAATCTAACAAGTTGTAATAAATCAAATAACCTGGATCAAATAACCCACTTGTTATCTATGTCGCACAAACAATCACAAATAATCAGGATTTATTGTTTATAATGGAAAAAATTAAATCAAAATACTCAATTAATATGTTTTAAAATGGACATTTCAAAAACATGACTTACTAAAATATATTTTTTCTTGCATGGTTGCCTTCGTATTCTATTGAGACAACTACTACTTGCTAATTATCCATGTGACCACCAAACATAATCCATTTGTGGACAAGGAGGATTCCATGTCACTACTTGTCACTGTCTCATCCATTTCTTTTTGACATGACCACTCTTATTTATGGTGACCTTATGTAGAATGTGGTGGGATTGTGCACTCATTTGTCAAACCAAAGAGAGAGTTTAGAAAGAAATGGTCATGATCACTTATCATTAGTGTAAACATGCCCTAAGTAGCACCATGTATATACACACGGGCATCATGTTTTGGTTGCTTAAATATGGTTTGGGTTGTGTAGTGTTTATGTATACTCGTTCATCATGAATGAAGGGGCTCAAGTAAAGCCAATACCCTACATGTTGAGGGCAAATGCATTCCAACTAGATCCCACTAAACTACTATGAGCCCAAAATGGTTGCTCATATTTGTTTTATGTTTAGAATTTACTTAGAATTGCATTTGAAGTTGTTATGGAAACAATTAAAAGTATTAAAAAGAGTGAGGCTTGGTGTGGAGTTATGTTTTAGGCCTTAGGCTTATTTTGTGTGGTTAATTAGAAGCTTAGTGGCATTAAGGAGTGTTTTGGTTAAGTGAGTAGTGTTTGATGAAGCAAGGGGAAGGTCCTTGGGTTTAAGTGTTTGAATTGGGATCTATCTTGTTGGTTTAGGGGGTGAGGGTTTAGTGGATAGGATAAGATCCTATTATGTAGGAAAGGGTTTAAGGGGTGTGTGGTCTTGGATGCACCTTCCTACTCTCCTCTCCTCTCACCCTCCTCCTCGCACTCTTCTCCTCTCATTCTTCCTCCTCTCCTCTCATTCTCTCTTCCTCTCCTCTCTCTCTCTCTCTCTTCTCTAGGAATTTGAGCTCTTAGAGCTAGAAAATGATGTGGGAATTAGGTAGGGTTTTAGTGGAATTAGTGGGCTTGGTTAGGGTAATTAGGAAGGGGGCTTGGTAGAATTAGGTAATAGTTAGTGAGGCTGTTGGAATTATGACTGAACTAGTGAGGCTGCTGGAATTACGACTGAACCAGTAGGCTGCGGGACTTGTGACTGAGCCAGGAGGCTGCTGGAATTACAACTGAACTAGGAGGCTGCTGGAATTCCGACTGAACTAGTGAGGCTGCTGGAATTACGATTGAACCAGTAGGCTGCTGGACTTGCGACTGAACCAGGAGGCTGCTGGAATTCCGACTGAACTAGTGAGGCTGTTGGAATTACGACTGAACCAGTAGGTTGCGGGGCTTGCGACTGAACCATGAGGCTGCTGGAATTACGACTGAACTAGTGAGGTTGTTGGACTTGCAACTGAACCAGGAGGCTGCTGGAATTACGACTGAACCAGTAGGCTGCTGGACTTGCGACTAAATTAGTGAGGCTGCTAGGATTTGGCAATTGTGGCTGAGCTAGGAGCCGGGTATGGACCCTTGAAGGGCCCGGTCGTGAACTCGATCGGATATGGCAAGGGCCAAGAGCCAAGGTCCTAAGGCATTGGGAAAATTTAGCTTCATATAAATAAGGGGGTGGCATAAGGAAATAAGTTTTAGTAGGGATTTGATTGTGGGGATGTGAATTAATGTAGGAGGAAAGGGATAAACAAAGAATAGCATTTTTCAATGCTTGTATTCTTATTATGGAATAAATTGGTGTGCAATGATTGATGGGAAATGTAATGGATTTTTACGAAGTTGGGAAGAGGGAGTTATGTGAACATGAATGTGATCCCCATTCCCTCACCCGGACTAGGACGCTTAAGGGTGGGTGGTTTGGCCTCACAACTACTTTGGAGGCTTGAATGTGGACATTTCAAGAGTTAGATAATTAAAAAATATAACCACTTTCAAGTTATATAATAGTTTGATGCGTTTTCAACCTCCTCATGGATGGATCTATGTAGACGCCACAAATCCGCAACCCTTACATATAATATTGGTCTACATACATTAAGGAGGCAACTGACATTGATCACCACCCAGTTAATTATTCAACTCACATAACATTACTCAACGTCTCTAGAATGCTCCTTTTTTGAAAATATAATGGTCCAACATAAACGTGTGAAGGTGCTAAATCAAACTACATGGGGCAGTCGGTTGTATTTTTTTTGGCACAAATTGAAAATTCAATTGCAAGAATGGAATCAAAATACAACCACCTCGGGAGAACCAGCGCAAACCGAGGGGAAATCAAGAAATGGGGTAGCCGGTTGTAAGAGGTGTGCAATGACCAAATTTAAGTAATGGAAATTTGTTGAGGAGCTCCTAAATGTGTGATATGCCACAATAATATCCTTACATTCCATACAAGTGTTTAGTTTCCGAAGTTTTAACCTCATCATTGGTCAAAAGTGGGTGGGTAGTGGGGGGATATTCACCTCAACTGTAGGTGGTGGAAAGGATCAACCCCTATCACCTACTACGGAGTTTACATGGGATTCGCTTGTACATGGGCTAAGCGTAACCCCATATTTTTCAAATCTCCTCAATATTGGGGAATTAATGCTCTACAAAATATTGGATGCACAAAGGCCATGAAGGAGGTTGAGTAATGTTATGGTAATGTCATGTTCCTCTTCTACGTAAGACTCGGGGGGGGGGGGTAGTCATTGGTTGGAGTAGCAATATACGTGCGAACAAATGATAGGGTATTTTAAAAACATGGGGGCTAAAAAATATAATTGGACTTAAGAGTAATATAGGGTATCAAAAATGGCATTGGACATTTTTAAAGTACTATAGGGTATGGAATAATAGGTAATCTAGAATTATAAGTAATGCAAGCCATTTTTCTATTAAACCAAAGTAGAAATTTACATAATGATAGCATGTGAAAAAAAAAAGAGAATTGAAAGTAATACCCCCCTATAAAATAATGGTTGTTCGCACCTATATCCTTAAATTTTTAACACACTGCCCCCCCCCCCCCCCGAGACGTAAGAATAGCATAGGTGTGAATGCACATGACACACCAATGTTGAGAGCTTTCAAACTTTGTACATTACAAAAAGATTTACAACATGATCACAATATTGTGATCTCTATGAGCTCAAACCACCCGACCATAGGAGAGACAAAAAGATCCTCTCTCCTCCCACAAGCTCCCTTTAATGTCAAAACACTGCTTTTACTTTTTATGTCTCATACAGTAAAAGTCTTCTATTCGTAGCTTTATTTTTGGTTCTACTATGAATTTTCTATCTTTTGGCTCAATCACAATCCACCAGTTGGAATTGTCTAATTTCAGCTTGATGCATTCATCTGTTCTTCTAGTTGGAATTGTCAAATTCCAATTTGATCCATTGATCCGTTCTTCCAATTGGAATTGTTTAATTCCAACTTGATGATTCATTCATCCATTATTCTAGTTGGAAGTGGCTAATTCCAACTATGTTTATCCAACTATATTTATTCAACTCATTGAGAGTTGTCTAGCTCCAATGAATAACATCCATCCGTTGGGAGTTGTCTAACTACCATTCATATCTTTTAATTGGAATTCTCTAACTCCAACACAAAGATCTTCCAAAGGGAGGTGTCTAACTCCTAGTTGGAGAAGTCTAACTCCGACGCAAAGATCTTCAATCGGGAGATGTCCAACTCCCCTACACGACTCCTTCATGGGTTGTCTAGCCCTTATGCACCATTCTCTCTTGGGTTGTCTGACCCAATTCTTTTTTTGGAGTTGTCTGACTCCAATCACCATCTGCTCACTGCTAAGTACAACAAGATGTGGTTAGTCTTTCTTTCTTGCGTAATCCAACATTAAATCTTTCAATCCTGGTACATCACAAGTAATATGTTGCATCGAATAATAATGAAATTAGTTGACTTATTAGCATGATTGGTGAACATGATTTTTGTGCTTGGTGAGAAAAAAATTTGGTGGGAAAATTTTATTTTATTTCACATATTAATTATGAGAATGTACACCCTTCGAACATCTGATATATGTGTTGATTTCAAGCCGCCTACAAATGAAATGTTAATCCCTTATAACTTTTGCATAAACCATCCAAATGATGTGTTCTTTAGTGCGCTAGAGTCCTCTTGATTTTGTGAAATAAACAAGTATACAGTCTTGAACATAATAATGCTATAATTTATGCTCAACGCTTATTATATCGGTTTTAGGTGTGTTGTGCCCATGAAGTTGATCAAGTCTGGTAAATATGCCGTTTTATGTAGTCACGGGCCCTCAAGTATGGTGTGAAGTGAGAATGAACCATGTTGCGGGACCATTGCATATTTTGTTGGCAGAAAAAGAGGGGAGGATTTGGTTTAATATAATATATCTCAAACTCTATCAATTTAAGAGAATTACTTGGTGGTGTTTGTTTGTCTCGGAATCTGCCCTGCAATCTGTCTTAAAATTTGTCATGCTGGAAAAAATATTAAAAAATTCATAGTCTCCCGGAATTTGCATCAGGCCCACCGCCATGTAGGACTCCATGTAGACTTTCATCCATGAAGTCTTGTTTGGGCCTTTAGACCTACACCTTCGTGTGTGAAGTGAACTTGGACGGTCTCCGCCCTTTCGACCAATGAGAGCCCTTAGATTGCAATGGTCACGGGCCTTCAGTCTTGTGTGTGAAGTGGGCCTTAGTAGTACTTATTACACATAATCGGATGTGTTTGACAGTGTTTTCGAGATCCAATAATGGCTCAAAGTAGGTACTTATAAACGGAGGTCATGCATACATATTGTGGATCATCCAGCTTGCAAGAATCAAACGATTGCAAGAAGACATGGTTAGCTGATGATCAATAATTCCCGAGTGCCCAAGCCAGTAGGACTTGCTTGGCTTTTTGGGCGTGGACCATGTCGAAGATGCAAGGACAAACACAAGTGCAATAACACCACGCCGCAAAAACAAAAAGAAAAAGGGAAACATGTATCATAGTAGTAGTAAAGGGAAACTAGTTACCTCTATCTTTTAGAATCAGTGTCCGGATACATTTTTGGGCATGATCGGTCAAACTCCTAGTGTTTCCAAGTCCAACCGGTTACATGTTGTGATCCTTCGGTTGTTTCTTTATTGATTGGGGAATATTCCATAGATTTCCCTAAAATGAAGCGTAATTTTCCTGAAGTCGTGAACTTCAAACGGTTATTTCTCAAGCTTGACAGGTTCATCTGTAACTAGCGGTCAGTTCTTTCCGTTATTTATTCAGAATTGTGCCTCACCTCAAGCAGGTGAATCCAAACTTTTCCTGGGTTGGGCAATGGTCACAAACACTTTGACATGATCCTAACTGGAGGTGAAGATTTTAAAAAACTAAAAATCTAACTATGAGAGCCAAATTTCTACACAACATTTATTGTGGTAGTCAAATTTTGCTGATTTTTTTAATTTTTAATTTTACTAAATCAAGATGAGAAGCACATGTTGTTGGCCATATTCTATACACATGTTTTTAGTATTAAGTGGCATTTACCATTTGTAATTACACAATGTTGTATTTTTATTGCCAAACAAAATGCATGCAACTCATTCGGACATTTCAAAACATGAAGGGTTTTCCTTGGTAGAAATGTTTGCACCCAAAGTACAATTGCAACACCGTGTGACTACAAATAGCAAGTGACAATGAATATTATGAACAATGTATAAAAGGTAGGCATACCCAAAACCAACACTACGTATCACAAGCCATACATATGGAGAACAAAACATATATATAGAATTGGTTTTAGGTCATGTATTGGTTTTGGGTGTGGCTACCTTATTACTCCACATGTGATACTAGTTGGAAGAAAAGAAAAGAAAGGAAAGAAAAAAAATGGTTGGAAAAGACATTAGATCAAACCCCCAATTTTTTTCATTTTGACATGACATGCGTGGTTGGTTCGACCATGTGATGGGTGCAACAAAGTACTTACTCCAAGGGCACGGTCATTGTGAAAATTAAAATTAAAGTAAACATGGCCAAAAATACTTGTCCACGAATGATAATGCATATAAGAGCATTTTTTGTGTTATCCGAGGGCACCCCCATCTCACAACCTACATCTTCACTGATAACCTTGTCTCAATGTACCTCCTAAGGAACTATAAACACTCCCTCACAACCCACAAACACCACCACAACAAATTTCTTCTACATGACATCTTCATACAAATACAATCTCACCCCACCCAATGTATGTCCTCAAAGTTCCATTGCACATAAGCCTCCAAGGCAATACCCTTGCCAAGATTGGTGCCAAGGCTCCCCCTAATGCCCCCAATGGAAACACCATTCATATTTACTATGCCTACCCTCACTACCTACATAGTAATGTTTTTTTGAAAGGCCCGATTTGAAACCTTCACACACAAATTCCCTTTTCTTCAAAAATAAACACACTACCCAAGAAGTCACTTCCCGCCACCCAACCCTTCATAAATGGACCAATAACACCTCATTAGACCACAACCTCGCTAGCACTTCCTGGAACAACTCTACCATCCTAGAATCTCACATTACCCAAACACTGAAATTCCACAATGCTCAATATGTGGGCAACTGTTGCAAACACCTCTTCTAGCCCCAAAAAACCCCTCCCCATTTTGCTCCCTATGCCCCCCCGGTGGCTCCTGCATCGACACATGGCCCCGTGTTCTTGCACACTACACCCACCTATCCTTAAGGGCTTACACACGGATAGACACAATAATGTTCTCAAACACATTTGACAACTCCTCTTCCACCACCAGATCCACTGGAAATGTTTCATTGATGATAATTCTTCCCCTACCACACCCAGCCGTCCCACACTGGCTACTCCTTTGGATATGTCCACCATGCTTTTAGCCAGACATTCTTCTCATTGAAGGCTTCTAAACCCATGATCATTTTCCCATACAATCCACCTCAACATCGAATGCACCTACTACCACGATTGTTTCCCTAAAATAGCCATACAATGGAAAATTAACAAATATACCCCACTCATGGCCGCTATTGCCACTAACAACTGGCAAATTCAACCACTTATTGTGCACACTGCCAACCAAATAGGAGGAATCCACAACTCCACCTCAAGACCCTTGCCAACCGTTTCAAACTTCCCTCCATGCACATCAAAACAATGCAATTCCAACTACACACCACCGCCATCCACTCCCTATCCGCCATCATCCTTTATAAACGCAACTTGACACCCAACCCCACAATCCTCCCTAAAAATGCCCCCCCCCCCGCCAACACCCCCCTTACTCCTCTCATCCCATGTTCGGAAAGTTGTTGGTTACATTTGATCTAGCCCATTACGTAGAGTCCACCACTGGCGGTAGTAGCCCGTGAACAAATTGACTCTCCATTCACACTTGCCTCCATCAAGGCCGGCATTTCTATATATCTATCATCTCCAAGGGGACGGTCATTGTGAAAAATAAGATTTAAGTAAATATGGGCAAAAATACTTGTCCACAAACGATAATGCATATAAGAGCATTTTGTTTTGTGTTGTCAAGACATGCAGATTGCATAATGAATTATATGGGGAAAGAAACTAAAAGAATATGATGCCAACATGCTTTGAGAAACAATTTGTTCAAATGATAACCCTAGATGTGTATTTTCACAAATAACATAATGTGCATGCAACTAAAATATGTCTAAAACAATAACAAATGTGATCTACATCTTAGACTACTTTCTACATTTTATCATGGGGTCCGCCAATAGAAGTCAGTCGCTTAGTCAACGCCTAAAGTGATGGTTCTAGCACATGTTTAGCACCATATGTGCTTATCCTTAGATAGTGTTGGTTTTGGGTACGACTACGTTATTCATACATATGCAACATTGGTCAGCTACAAGGAAAAGAAGACGACAAACACAACACTAGATTATGGTAAAAATTTGGAAAACGGTGAACGACCATTATTGGTTCACTAGACTAGGAGTATAATGATTCTTGTGTGGACCCAAAATGACTAATTGTAAAAGTGGTGGCCCAAAAATGATGCAGTGATTGGCCGGATAGGTCACGTTTCACGCCACTTGGGATCACTTTTGAGTGCCATTTGAGTTAATTGTTGTGTGTGCATTCGTATGCAGAGCAGGATATTCTGATGCTCAAAATAGGGAGACTCTATCATACAAATAAGGAAAGTTTGACTTACTTGCCTCTTTGAAAAATGTAACTAATTATTTATAGTGAATAAAACTATGAAACAACTTGCATTCCTCCTCGGGCTACTCCATCTTTGAACAACATCGCACCAATTTCAAGTCATTCTTTTCTGGCCGAATCGGCTCATTTTCGCACTGTTTTTTTTCTTTCCATTTTCCTGCCTTAAATACACAAAGTAACTTGGACGGGATCTAGGTACCTGGTGTTGGCTGGCCATGTGCTGGGTGCAGCAAACACTATAAGGAATGGGGGTCCTTTCTAACACAAAAAGGACACATAAATGACAATGTTTTGGGGCCACCACATGTGTCATGAAGGTTTGCAGCCCTGTGAAAGTAGTGTCATCCTGGACCAGTCCTATTTTTGCACAAAAGAGTCCTATTTAAGGCCTTTGACCGCGACAGTAATTAATAATTTTGACGGCCGTGGTAATTAATGACCTCGATCGCCGCGGTAATTTATGATTATGGGGGAATTCCAAAGGTACATTAATTCAATCTCATATAATATGTCTCTATAAAAGAGATATCCATTAATAAGTGCACTCGTCGCCTCCCGAGGCTAGCCATCTATATAAAGCACCTACTTCCAAGTGCCTAGCCACCTACCTACCAAGGTAGGCTAAGCCAAGGGCGGGGGCCAAGGGATTTGATCCTTGAACCTCTTGGCTCCCGTGTAGAGGCCTTAGCCACTAAGCCACCACTCATCACATGATATATGAGGAGTATTTAAAAGATTTGTATATAGAGGCCCCAAGTTACTCTTCATTTACTGTTTTTATTTACTGGTTTTATTTACTGGTTTTACTTACTGTTTTTACTTACTGTTTTTATTTACTGGTTTTACTTACTGTTTTTATTTACTGTTTTTATTTACTGGTTTTACCTACTGTTTTTATTTACTATTTTATTTACTATTTTTATTTACTGTTTTTAGTTACTATTTTTAGTTACTGTTTTTATTTACTGTTTTTAGTTACTGTTTTAGTTACTGTTTTTATTTACTGTTTTTATTTACTATTTTTAGTTACTGTTTTTATTTACTGTTTTTAGTTACTGTTTTTAGTTACTGTTTTTATTTACTGTTTTTTATTTACTGTTTTTTATTTACTGTTTTTATTTACTGTTTTTTATTTACTGTTTTTTATTTACTGTTTTTATTTACTTGTTTTATTTACTGTTTTTACTTACTGTTTTTACTTACTGTTTTTATTTACTATCTTCTACCTTAGTAGTTAATTAGGTAGGTGACTTCCTTCTCGGTCTAGATCTAGCTAGAAGATCTACAAAAGTAAACAAATTTGTTTACTTTTGTAGATCTCCTAGCTAGATCTAGATCTAGAAGGAAGTCACCTACGTAATTAAAGATAGAACATTCTTTCACGGACTTCCTTGCCATTAAGTATTTGCTATTTTAGTGCATTTATGTTAGATGAATGCATGTAATGTCTCTCTTCGACCTTAATTAGTAGTTAATTAGGTAGGTGACTATCTTTTAGCTAGATCTAGACCTAGAAGGAAGTCACCTACCTAATTAAAGATAGAACATTCTTTCACGGACTTCGTGCATGACATTAAAATGACACAACTCTTACACATATGTGTAAGAGTTTTAAGCTTTCGCTCGATTTGTGTTGCGGAGCTCAAAAATCGAGCGAAAGCCTAAAATTCCCACACAAATTTTTTTTTATGACGAGCATGTGGAAATATCCCACACGGGGGGCCCTCCGTGTTAGAGCGGTATGTCATGAGGGACCCCCATTCCTTCTAGTGAAAGTACTGGAAGGGGGCAGGTGGGCGAGTGCGAGAGTCATTGTCAATGTGGTGCCTTATTATTATGAAGCAGTTGACAATATTAAAAGTGGGCACCCTGGAGGACCAGTTGAAGACTACGGGTATTATTAAGCCTGGTACTTACAGACTTCTTACTGGCTTGTCAAAGTCTCGCTCGTGGGTGTAAGTTATCGCCTGAAGTGAAGCCGACCTTATACACTTACACAGGCGGCTCCAGCTCACACTCGTGCATTATTTGCCCTTTGATTGCATGGTGACATGATGATGAAGAAGCTTTTGGTTGTCGACAATGGAACTTGCAAGTCAATGTGGACGGTAATGTTGTAGTAGCAAATGGAAGAGAGTAAGTATTGCACACGAGCGTACCTCTCAACCATAAAGGCCTTGACATAGTATGCATCCTGGATACTACTCCGATCATCCCAATTAGTGTGTGTTACTATTCGGGGTCACACAACGCAATAACATCTTACTCAGAAGTTCAATTTTTACCAACAAAAGTTCAATAGGTTGTTCGGACATTATAGAACATAGGTGACTTTGCCAAGTGGTAAAAAGTTACATTCTCGTTATATAGTTATAACATTGCGTAACTCCAAATAATAGTACACACTATTTGGGATAATCAATGTATTGATTTTAGTTGGATTGAAGAAGAAGAAGAACTCCGGTCTCCGGAGGAGGCCGGAGTGAATAGAGTGTCTGTTCGTGAAACATCCTTGGCCACACCCTAGGGCAATGGCTTTAGATGTAAAACTACTTCACCCTTTGCAATGAGTAGACACTACATTAGTGACTAATAACCTTTACCGGTAATCGGTAGTATGTGACCTTCAGTAGCGGTAGTCATCGTGGTACTACTACGGGGGAGGGGTATATCGGATTTGTAGGTGTTTAATAGTTGGATTGACACTATACTTAGCTTTTAAGGCCCTAGATTAGTATAGTCCAAGTCGTTTGAGATGAATCGGCCACAAACTTATAGGGATCAAGTTACATTGTTGGATAGATGAGAGACACACTCGTATGTGATAAATCCCTTTCTCGAAGCCTTTGTTGCAAATGAGTCACAGTGAACCCTTAACCCTAAATCCTTTGACTCCTACAAAGGAATACGATATCAAATTTGCACGGCCGTTACTACCCTACACCTCATCAATGTGGAGTGTTGGTGAACACACCACACCACCTGAAGGAAAGTACAAAACTTTTGACTATGGTAGAGCCACCTGTTTCCAACACTTTAAGCAATTGAGAGTATGTGCAAGGATTTAACCCATTTCGTGTGAAAAACACATACAGGAGAATGCCCTTTTGTGAATAACTGTAAGGAGGTCAAAGCATCGAAGGTTAAGAATTCACAAATGAACCTAAGGTAAAATTTTCGAAGTTAGGAAAGCAGCACATAGACGTAAAGCGCATAGTCACGGAAGTGTCCCCAAACCCATCACCCTCAAGAGTTCAACAGCTAACTTAATTAGCAGAAGCTTGTGCTCTCAGATAGGTCGTCCTTGAGCGTGTTTGCCGTGTAGCTTGAAGTGTGAAATTTGCACTAAAAAGGATGTGAATTCAGCTCAAAAACTTCATAGGGGAGGCGGGGACCTTGCTTATGCTTATGCTTATGCTTTTGGCAACTCGAGTGTCTACCTTACGTTTCTTGTGACTTGATGCTCATCATAGCTGCCTCGGATCGAGCTACAGCATCGACACTCTTCCATATAATGTGTAAGTTACAATGCAGAAATTCTACTTGAGTGTGGTGTGCAAAGAGTGAGATGCCGCCCACAATACATAACATATATATATATATATATATGTTATATGAGCCTACATTCTTCTGTAACAGTGCCATTGCTTGCTCATTACAGCCGACCTGCTGCTAAAGTGAAGTTGGAGTAACATATGTGGGTGTTGTTAGGTTACTTTCCTTAATCAGACACCTATGTTTGATTGGTGTGTGGTTAGGCGAGGATCAAAGAACAAACACCGTAAAAACATATGTTGAAAAGAGATTAGTCTATGTGTTGGAGTTTTATTAACTACTCCATGCTTTACAATGAACACAACCGGTCCGATTTGGAACATGGTTTTGATGATGTTTCAGTGTACATTTGCTAATCCAACACAACTTTCAAGAGGCAACTATGTTCAATAGAAAGTGGAGAATAAAGCAAACAAACTAAATTACACCCGCATAGCCATAAATTTTCATATGGTTTCTAGGTATATGGGCCATAAGGTAAGTGGTGCTCAAAGTACCACTTAAAACGTTAAGGTTGTCTACTATTATTACATTGGTAACATCTTGGATATGTTCCATTTGCAATCGAAGGGGGATTCCAATGCATCAAAGTGTGCTTGTTTGAACTATGCATGCAAAAGCTATAAGGGTTCAAAGTTTTATTGGTGGATAATCCATAACCAACACGGGAGCTTGATGTTAAGATGGTGGACATGCTCATAATCATTCTATATCTATTTTACAAGATTTAAGGGTGTTGATTTTGGGTGGGTTGTTGGTGTTAGCACCATTTACCTTATGTGGCTATTATTCTTAACTGGACACCTATATTTGAATATTGGATGGCAAGGCTTGTAGCTAAGAAAGGACACTTACATGACACATGTTATAATGAGATTGTACTTTGGGCTTTGAACATATACACCATTCTTGGGCCAATAGTCAATACACTTGGGAGGGTCTATGTGTTAGAAAGAAAGAGAATATTCATGTTAACCTCTTACCTGCTTAATAAACCCATTTTGGGTTCACATATAAGCTTGCGGCTATGATCTCATTCACGCCAACACGAATGGCTCTCTCTCGACCTCGACCTCGACCTTTTGTAATTTTTGTATCTTAACTAGAGTTGGAAGCACTCCATAACAGGGTCACATAACCATATATATGCAAAGAAAAAAAGAAAAAAAACTCATTGTTAATTTCAAAGTTCTCAACATTAATAAAGAAAAGCCTGCAATCAAAAGTACAACATTTGATTTATTTTTTAAACACAATAAAACAAAAACATATGACTAGTGCCTTGGTGAACCATTGAGCCCGACAACAAACATGGGAGGGAGGGAATTATCAAATACAAGCATACCTCTCACTCATCCAACATGGAAAAAACCTTGAAACAATATGCAACCCAACAGTTATCAATTTTAGTTTACATGACACAAAATCTAGCTTCAGAGACGGTGAATTAGGACCAGTTCACATGGCGTCTCAAGTGCTAAGTCCCAAATCACTTGAGATCAATCGATGCAATCTTAGTTGTTGAGAGCATGCAAGTTGGACTTACCTCTTCACACATGGCCCCAAGTCTAAGTCTCGAGTATAACATGGCAACACTTTCTGGTGGTGAGGCTCAAGCCCACCAACTTTGACAAAGTGACCAACCAAATAACAATAAATAAATAAACAAATAAATATGAATAGATCAAGTGAAACCCAATTACCCCGCCCACCAAAGCGGCGAAACTTTGATGTGCATGATGGCACCAAGTCGGAACGTCAAGTGAACTCCGCATATTATTTCGATCTAATGCAATCAAGTTGTTGTCCCCCCCCCCCAAAGGTATGTGATTGAGAACCTCGGGACGTTATATTGATTGAAACCAATAAACGGGAATTATTGCGTGTTGGATTAATACATGTTTTGAGGTGCATACCAGTGCCCGGGAAGTTTTTGGACACATATAGTTGGTCAAGATCTTAGTGATTCTAAATCCAGCCGGTTACATGTTGACATCCTCCGGTTTTGCTTTATTCATTTGAGGTATATTCTTCTATAGATTCCTCTAAAACGATCGGTAATTCTCCTGAAGTCTCCAACTTCAACCGGTTCATCTGCAACTAACCGCCGGTTCTCCCTGAGCCCTGCCCTGGTGCATACAAGTCCCAGGTTATTTTGTGTCCATTTGAGTGAAATGGGGACAAATCGGGCATTCCCAATCAGCTGCTAGGACTCAGCCAAGCTTGATCTTGTGGGCACTGGCAGGCAGTGGCGCTTCATGTGCTGCCTGCAAAAGCCTACTTGCCTCCAGTGTCAAGTTCCTGACAATACATGAAGTAGTTATGAGAGATAGTGTTCATTACATCAGTCAAACTCCCGAGTCAACAAAGTCACAAAAATATAAGGTGGATGTTGCTTAAACCATCACTCTGAGCAATGATCTCATATATATGATCATACAATCAATTTTTGTTTGAATAATATATGTTAGCGATTGGTAGGGGATTCCAACCCATCAATGTTGTTGATCTTACCCTAGGCTTGGAGGTTGTGGTGTGGCCTTGTAAGGTCTGCTAGAAGTGGTTGCTAACAACATTATGCCTCAAGCCATAACCTCACGCCGGGAAACTTGATACATAAACCATATAGAGTCCAATTAGTGTCAACATCAACAACTAGGCGGTTACATGGATTGAGATCACAAATAGGTGGCCATTGGCAAGTGGAAAGTGCTCCTAGTATTAACATTGAATATAGGAAATGAGAGCACACCCCTTAGCTGATACGAGAACGATTCCACCTAGATCTTGGGCCCACATAAATCTAGTGTGAGTTGAGTAATGTTATGTATGCTTCCCATGATTGCAAACAATCAATTTTGGTTTCCTCTCTAGCCTCGTTTGTATGAACTTCAACATTGTGTACCTATTGTACTTCACTACATTGGCTCCGTATTGAAACTTGTATCATTTGCAACAGTACCCCTTTCTCATGACATAAAAAGATTTTGTAAAAGGATGAAAAAAACAAAAAGAAAACATGTACATTTCATGACAAAAGAGAAGCATGTGTAAGTGTTTTTCAACCACATGGCTCAAGTCCAAAGTCATGATTGCATAGTGCAAAAGTGAGGTTGTTCTATAATAGATGTGTGTACACAACTACTTTTCAATTTTACGGTAACAAACCTAATTGAGAGTCATTTCCCTTGCTAATTACATACGACTATCTATATGTCAATTCAAATTACTTGCTAGTGGCGCTTCTTCTATGTGATTCACATGCTTAAACAAATTGACAAAACATTTATAGCTCATTTATATGGAGTCCAATTAAAATTGCATGCTAAGTTGGGTTGATATTCCTTTTCAATTACCAAGAAGGCCCAACAAAAACAAGAAAGTCATATAGTAGAAATTATGCTCAAATGCTTTTAAATGCTATTATAGGTGTTGTTATCACCATAGGTACTAAAATTAAGGTGGTCTTGACATGTTATATTTGAGGAGTTATTACATAATGGGTGGTTGTGGTTTACTCTTTTGGTTTCATTTCCATGGAAAGACAGGGGAAAGACTTACCAAATGTTAACCACAACAACATTGACAACCACCCTCTACCCCATGAACTCTATTGTTATGCATTGTTAACCCCCTGCAATGGTTGTTTGTGCTCATGAGTCATGTGGCAATACCATTGAGCTTTCATGCTTAAGTTTGGGAAGAAAATTGAGAAGGCAAACACTTTACCATTACAATTCAAGGTTAGCAAGGAGAATATTCATTTTATTTTTCTTCTCAAGTCCAAGGCCCTAGACAAATGATAGAATGGGACTTGGGAGATTGACCCCACCACACCCACCTTATTAGTGTGTGAATCTTGTGGTGCGGTTGACAGTGGGGTCGGTCTTCTAAATCGTAAGAATGTCATTGGTAAATTAAGGCCCAAACTTGAGAAGAAATTAAAGCGATTATTATTCTTGGACCTTGTCCTTGAAGCTCTCTAATGGTGCCACATGAGCATGAACAACCACCCTAAGAGTAGTTGACCCTAAGAGGAGCAAGGGGGGGGGGAGAGGTTGTGGTTAACATTTATTATATCTTTACCATGGAAAAGGATCCACCAACACCGCCACATGGTGGAGTGGGGATTCTTCATTGGAATTATAAATCACATGTGTGGATGACTACAAAATGAAGCCCCTTATACAAGGGAAAAAAAACTGCATTTATGGTATGCCAGATAGTATACTCATTATACTAAGTTGTTCAAAATATGTTTCATGCCTCAACTACATATACAAAATATAATTCATGATATAATATGTTCTATTATGTATACAATACACTTTCACTTTCCACTAAGAAAGTTATTAAATATATTTTCATCCATAAAATGTAATTCATGCTAATTTGACATTACATAACATGTCATTGAATGAAGGGCAACAACATTATATAGCAAAAATGAATGAAGGCATAAATTGGATGAAACTTGCACATCTATTGGCGAATCTTTTTTTCAAAACTCGAGGACCGCATGTTGTACATCTACCTTTATCTTGAACTTCTCAATGGCAATTTTTTTAATATGCACTAGAGAAAAGAAAACCTCCCCCTTATGTATATTATACATGCTCAACCTCAAATAATACCCGTTTTTACACTCATGTTAGTTTGTATGTGGTATGAAGAGTGATGTGCACCCTCCCTGTCCTTTGGTAAGTGTCATGTTCCAACTAGTAAAGTCCAAGTGAATTGAAGTGATGTAGCCACAAACCTACAAGGGGTCAAATCTTTAAGATTGGGTGGATGAGAGGTATGTTCATATGCTCGACTCTCCTCTCTCCAACCTACAAGGGCTTGGGGTTTGTGGCATCTATGCAAGCTCATTCATATTGGACGAAGGGGTTGTAGTAAAATAAAGCCCCCTACAAGGTTGGGGGGGAGATTCATCCCACATGGTCTTTGTTACACTAATTTGGGGCCTCTAATAGTATTTTTCGACTCTTATAATCTAAAACTAGACATACACATGCTATGAAGTAGTTCACTACATTTTCACCTTTGCAATGGATGAGTTTACATAGACACCGTGAATCCATGGCCATGGTGAATATTCACAACGCCTTCCGAGGGGGGGAGGCAAACCTGGGGAGGGGAGGGTGAAACTGTTGAACGCTATCATAGAGCCTGGATGTTGCTATTTATGGCTAAATTAGAACCTAAAATTGGTTTTGTGAGCTTAAAGTGGGATGAATCAACAACCAACCTAATGGGGGTCGACTTTTTACTATTACCCCCTCAGTAGGTGTTAGGAAACCAAACCGCCGTAGCCACCTACAAGGGGGCAAACATTTTATTATTGCCCTAGGTAGGTGCTATGCAACAAAGTCCATATAGACTCTCTATTAACTCTTCAAACACATCATGGCGAGGGCCTCTTTGAGTTGCCCCCCTACCACTATTATTCGAGGTGAAATTGTAGGCAATCCTCTTAGAACACATACATATATTGGAAGATTTGACCCCAAAATTAGTATTAGAGGCCACAAAATTAATCTAGAGGGGTCCACTTCAGATGAATTAACCAAAAATATATGGGGATCATATTTTCTAGATTTATCTATGAGTGTTGTCAAAGAAAATATCTCATGCCATGCATGCACACATGCACGGTACAATATGATTCCATATGAAATTGATTAAAAAATAATCATATATATATATATGTATGTATATAAAATGAAAAGTAAAAAGAGAAGAAGACGCGAAGGCTTCACATGTGTGGGTTTCGTGTGAGGAAGAAGTGTCCACCATTTCCTCGTTTAAAGGTAAAAATTTAGAAGAGATAGATTTGTGCTGGTCACATAACTCTAGATAAAATCTGAGCTCCCTTCCATGACCATGGAATTCTAGTTTTTACTAGACCCCCTTTACCTTGATAATAGTGATAAGGGCCCAGCTCCAAGAGGTGGGCGTCTATCTAGGCCGGCCACGCATCCTAGCGACCGCCCCAAGGCTCATTTCAAACTGCCGCTGATAAAAATTTCACCGTGGCGCGCAGGAGACGGCGAGGGGCGGGGCGGGGCCGGGCGCGGGCGGCGGTGTGGAGGAGGGGGAGAGGGCGAGAGCGGGAGGGAAAGAAGGGCGGAGGGACGGGTCGAGCCACCGCGGCCGCCGCGAGCAGGCCGCCCCACTGTCCGGGTCCCTCGCCGACACGCTGGCCCCGCCAATACCCGGGCCCATTGCAAGCGGTAGATGCTCCGATCTGCCGCAGCAACAGCAGCAGCAGCAGCTCATACGCATCTATTACACTCGGGTTCCGACATTTCCTGACACTCAAATTCATTGGCCTCCCTCCCTCCGTCCCTCCCTCCCTTTACATCAATCGGGCCACCAAGTTATTACATTCTAAACCACACTGAACACCGTCAACACAAGTTGTTTGTTGTTGGTTGGGTCGCAGCGCCTTCAGTTGCACCAACCTGATGCTGTCCGGAGTCTGGACTTAGTGTCAGATCTTCTGCCATACTCAGGGCGGTGTCCCCCGCCTTCTTCTTCTTCTAAAACTCTTCCAGTTGGGGTCATCATTCTTCAGCTTCCAAGAGCGAGCGAGCGAGCGAGAGAGTGTGGGAGAAAGGGTTGATTGTACAGAGAGCTGTAGGGGGCACAGATTGATCAATGGGCCCATCCATTTGCACCAGAAATGGTTAACATGGCAGGGTGTTCGTCACATGGATCCGAGGGAAGGTTTTAGGTGCAGGGGTGTTTTCTGGGGAGGTTTAAGAAGCTTGGCATGATTTGTGTCGCTTCCTCCCGACAGCTTCTGACACTTGAATGCATTGGGTGAAGGTTCTACTGCCTGCGTAGAAGTGAAATTTTGGTTGTTGTTGGTTGTTGCTACTAGGTAACAGGCGCCTGCTGCTGATGAGCAGAGGTTGTCTGCTCTAGTAAGTTAGTTGCAGTCTGCCCGTCTGATCCCCTTACTTACCCATTTTAAGCGCGTTTTAACCCCGGGCCTTTCCTTTATAACTCTTGCGCTAGGACATCCTTCCAATCATACTTGGTCGCTTTTCAGAGTTGTCAATCTGAAAGAGTGGGCTTAGTACCCTACAAGCTCTCTTGCCTCTTCCAGGAGACCATATAAGAAAAAAGAAAGAGAAGTTGGCAGTGCTCGAGAGCGAGGTGACAGATTGATTCATCAAAAGGAGCAATTTTCTTTGGACGCGTAGAATTTCCAGTTCCCACCATGGCAGGCCATTCCTGGATCCGGGGGAAGTTGATAGGCGCAGGGACGTTCGGGGCGGTGAACCTTGCGATCGATAGAGAAGATGGGGAGGTTTTTGCAGTGAAGTCGGTTGAGGTGAATGGGCGAGACGCAGGGGCACAGGTGTCACTCCAAGCGCTAGAGAACGAGATCCAGTTTCTCCAGACCTTGGACTCCAAGTATGTTGTGCGCTGTTTGGGAAGCGATTGGACAGAAGAAAGTGGGAAGTTGATGCGCAACTTATTCTTGGAATACATGCCCGAAGGGAGCTTGGCAGATTTTCTGAAGCAATTCGCAGGTGCGGGAGCGCTGGATGAACATTTGATTCGCACTTACACGCGTAGCATCGTGGAGGGAATCGATTACTTGCATAGAGAAGGAATCGTGCACTGTGACATCAAGGGCAAAAACCTGTTGGTTAGGAATGGGAATGTGAAGCTGACAGATTTTGGATCCGCCAAGAGGGTGGGCATGGAGAGTGAGAGCGAAGCAATGAACTGCTCTGCCAAAGTGAATGGAACTCCATTGTGGATGGCGCCGGAGGTTGTGAGGCAGGTGGAACAGGGACTTCCGTCTGACATCTGGTCCTTGGGTTGCACGGTCATAGAGATGGCCACAGGGCGAGCTCCATGGAGCAATCTGACAAACTCGATGGTCGCATTGTACCACATTGGATGCACCGATGAGCTTCCCGAAATGCCAGCTTCCCTTTCCGCAGAGGCACACGATTTCTTGGGCAAGTGTTTCCAGAGAGATCCTCGCAAGAGATGGACAAGCTCTCAACTGCTCCACCATCCATTTCTCACCACCAGATTCGTGGCCAAGGCTGTCGCTGTTGCGGATGCGCCTCTCTCTCCTTGCAGTGTGATGCAATTTCCTAATTATTTCCTTGCTTCGTCCGTCGAAAGCTCGGTCCCAATCCTGAGCATGCCGTCTTTCTTGAAGCGTGGATTGGTGTGCGAGGAGCCGAACCAGAAAAGCTGTCAGGAGCAATCGGTGGAGAATTGTTGGGGCAGCTCTCCTTTCAACGATTTTGCCGGGGAATGGATTGTTGTACGATCACCAAAAGGATCTCCTCCTTCCTCACCTTCTTTCTCGAATTTGATGGTCAAATGCTCTGTTTCTACTACGCAAGTTGCAATGGACGACGACAAGAGCTCCGTAGGAGCTACGTACACCAACACCGGCCTTCAAATGGACCATGAGACCATTGATTCTTCTTCGTCTTGCAGCTGCATCAATCCTGGAAACGAAGTTGCTCAAAATTTTCTTGGCGCTCAACTGGAAGGGTTCAAAGCCCTGGAAGTATCTGTCGACGAGCTTCTTGAGCCTTCAGCAAGGCCTTACGGACCATTTTTTTTGTCCACGGAGGAGGCGGGACATTGCAGCCACAGCAGCGATGTTTTTGAGTTTCACAACACATTTCAGGATAGTTTTCAAGATTGTGAGCTTGATAGACACGAGCACTGGATTTCATTGCAGGAAGTTAGGCAATGCTCATTCGGAGCTAGCCTGTCCATGTGTAAAAAATTGTACTTAAGTCAGCTGCATTGGAACATATCAGTAGATGTCAATTGTAGAGCAGCTCTTTCAAATCATTGTACAGTAATCTGTAATATAAATTCGCCTTGGGTGAAGTTTCCAAACAAACATGTATATATTTGTGTCGTGTGTGTGTGTGTGTGTGGGGAAACTTTTATGCTCTGGGTTCCGTTTCTTGAACGATAACCCAAAACAGATGGTTTTAGGGTTTTTCATCTTAACCCAATAGGGTGCTTGACCTCCAAATCTAAGGACCTCTGAAGATTGTTCAGCTTCAGCAAATCATCGCAACACTCAAGATAACTCATGTCCAGGGTTGACCATATTTACATCTTTCCCTAAATT
This sequence comes from Polytrichum formosum, assembly GCA_964035585.1. Taxonomy (NCBI): domain Eukaryota; kingdom Viridiplantae; phylum Streptophyta; class Polytrichopsida; order Polytrichales; family Polytrichaceae; genus Polytrichum; species Polytrichum formosum. The sequence goes on along the minus strand of OZ037938.1, from coordinate 50,087,627 downwards.
ACTTCGCCTATCCTCCAGTGAGTGATAGAGATTATGATGAACAATAGTATCAGCATTGCTTATAATTCTGCTCTGGGTTCCGTTTCTTGAACGATAAGCCAAAACACATGGTTGTAGGGGTTTCATTTATTTTTGGTCTCTTAACCCAACAGGGTGATTGACTTCCACATCTGAGGACCTTTGAAGACTATTCTCACGATGAACGATAGCATCAGCAGCATAGCTTATAATTTGGTGCAGAGAGGACGACCTCCTGTGAAATTATGACGCTGATTCTGGATGTGTCCAGGCTTTGGGAATGCTTCACAAATGTTCTCACCTCTCACTTCACCTACAGATTCCATGTCTTCCTCACATCTGGAGGTTCTGTGTTCTCAATGAGCACCACAAGCAAGCGTGTTTCCTTCTTACAACAAGTCCTCTATAGTTAGCGGTACCTTTTCAAACCATCAATATTTACATCGGTCAACCTTATTCCCTGTTTCGTGTACAAATGCAATCTTTGCCGTTGTGTGTTTAGTAAACAAGGAGTCTCCCCAATCATGCACACAATCCTTGTGAGTTGCATTCCTGCTCCAAACACTCAATTGAGATAACAAAGCTTTGAATTGGTTAAGAGCGTAACAAGTAGAAGTGGTTTGAGGTAAAGTGAAAAGGATGTGATGAGAGGCTTGGGTGATTTGGCCCCCTCACCCGTACGCACAAATGTGGTGCATGAAGTGCTTAATGTCATAGCTTCTCCTAAATAATCATCATTTTTTGGAATGATAATCGATTGCCAAGAGATGACTCCTTATACTCCATCTCTTGTACTACCATCCATGGAGGTACAACCAAGGGGACTCGCTCTCAGTGGCCAAGGATTGGCAAACTACAATACAAATACTGCTGGTATTTGTCTACTTAAGGTATGTGGACCTAATTAATGTGGTCATTTTTCTTAATTGGACTCTATATTTGCTTGGTATATAGCAAGTCTCGTAGTTGAGTATGGAACCCACAAAGATACATGCCACGATGACATTCGATTATGTGCTCAAAATATGTCAATCATTCTAAGTTCAACAATTACTTAACAACAGGCTTCCAACAACTTCACTTTAACATGCAAGAAGGCAATGCACCAGAAACGCAAAATTATCACCTTGTTGATACATCAATGCCTCGAGCAACCTGTTTAACCCATCATGACTTATGTCTTCAAAGACTGTTGAAACTGATTAGTTGAAAAGTTAAGGATTAGCAGACCCCAATGTTGTGTTGGTTGTCGCCTGCCTACCTTATCACTGCGATCTGATTTCGGGAGATTTCCATCAACTTTAAAACTTACATGCAAAGCACTAGAAACACTTGAAACATTATCACTGCAAGCGAGAAGGCGAGCGCGGTGTACGGAGCCATGAATGGAAGTGGTGCTTCAAGCCAGTCATGTGTGTATTCATGTGCTTTTATGCTTCCGCGAGTGCATGCCTACTATTGTGAGTAGTAATGGTGGAACATCAATTATTATGCACCATTGCTGTCTGATGTACTGCAGATTTGGTGCGAGCTCCAAGAATCACCCAGCAGGGTCAAAAGTACAGTAACTTCCGGTGATAATCTTCCAAATTAAATTGAAAATATTAAAAAATCGAGTCGGATGCGATCATATCTCTAGCAACTAGCCCCGAGTCCACACACACTGTGGACATGTCCCATGTTGCCACTCACCACATGAAGCTTGCCACCAATGCCCGGGGAGTATTTTTGGCATAATCGGTCAAAATCCTAGTGTTTCTAAGTCCAACTGGTTACATGTTCAGATCTTTCGGTTTTCTTTAAGATATATTCCATAGATACCTCTAAAACCATGAGTAATTTTCCTGAAGTCTGGAACATGAACTGGTTATTTCTCACACTCAACCAGCTCATCTGTAACTGGCAGTTGATTCTCCCGTTCATTGCTTGCCACTTTGACTGACTTAACTTAATAATATCTTGATGAAAGTGCAGTAGCAGCGGCCAGTTGCATGGAGTCCGTTGTCTTTACATTTATCAACCTAACCTACTTACATTGTGTGCATGGCTGGGGGCGAAACAACCCGTACACTGGTTCCTTGGAGGCAAGGGTTTAGGCATCCAACAAGGAACGAGTGTATGGTTTGGTTCGCCCACATCTTACATTGTGTGCCTCTCCTTGTGTGTACAAAAGTTGATCTTCATGTGCAAGTGATTTTGTCCGTTTCCCTCGCATTTTAGACCACAAATTTAGAGTTTCTGAATGCAGGACACAGTATCTTCAATGTGACCCTCATTCTCCATGAGGATTCGTCATGCCAACTTGTCTGGGAAATTATCACATTTTACATGCTTAATTAGGTGGCCTTCCGCAAAATAGAACGAAGAGTACTTACTTTCTTTCACAGTGGATGGCACATGACATGAGGAAAGTATGTGCGGTTGAATTACGAGTTTTTGGCATATCACAGTCAGGAATTGCATCAAAGTCCCACTAATGTAGCTAGTACTAAGGGATGCAGGTGTTTTGTGGTCACTCCTCATTAATGGGACACCTATATTTGAGTGGTATATGGCAAGGTTTCTACCATGGACACCGTGTTACGATGTGATTCCACTATGTGCTGAAAGTATATTAACCATTTTAAATTTAATAGTGAACATCACAATTAAGAGGGCCTATTTTGATCATTGTTCAAAAAGGAATATAATCTTCATTTTGACCTCTTACATCCCAATCCCTAATTCATAGACTTTAAAAAAAATTAATTTTTGTGATTTGCAATTGCTAACTAGGTAAAACAATTCCAATCTAATCCAATGACCAAAACTGTCAAAGGAGTTGAAAGTGCATGAAAGAGGACCAAATACCTTAGAATCTAGAAGTGATATCTAGTGGATGCATTTGGTGATTGGTTGTACAACTTAAGCCCTAAGTGCCTAAGAGACCATTTTAGACGTCTCCTTCACCTTCGCAAGCTAGTTGGGGGTTCAAGTGTATCTCCCGTGTGGTTGGATTTGTTTTGTAGGGAAAAGTGAAGGCTTGAGGCTTAGTTTGAGCCCATCCCCAACCATAATGAGACAAATTCTTCAATTTTAATGTCTTGTCAAAGTTAAGCACACCATGTGTTTGTAGTGTGGCCAGTAACAAAGTATATTGACACAAATGATGTAATTTAGCACACACAACACTTTTTCTCTCAGAATTTTTTTATGATGTGATCATCTTATGTATAACAAAATTATCACTAAAATGTCTACTAAACAAAGTCTAATTATGTTTGTGAAATGTTATCAGATTATAACCCTTTTAAAATGCCCATATAAATATTGTAAGCTTCACCCTAACATCAATTGTATACGAATCCTTTATGAATTTTTTTTTGTCTTAACAATTTTCTCTTTTGTAGAGAAGAACATACTTTTTGTAGTAGATTTGAAATTGCTCAAAACTTTCAGGCGTTTATGAGTTAATGTTCCCGATGACTTGATGAGATTGCCAAATGAACTAGGTATGTAAGTTTCATTTTTAGGGTTAGACCTTATTGCTCCAATGCAATCCATGTCCCCACTTCATAGACTGGCTTTGAATCGGCAAGGGATTCCAATTGTCGGTTGGGATTCAAAAGGACTGCACTAAATATCGTATTTAGTGTCACCAATTCCATTTGTCTTGCTCAACACTGAATGTAAACCTAACATATTTGTCATACCTTGTAAAAGGTTTTGGGCATTGTAGATTTATAATGTTGCAAATATGGTCACTGACTAAGTGGCTTTTCATCCAATCTCCAATCATCCATGATGACATTTCATTACAAAAATGTTACGATGCATAATATACCAAACCTTGTTTTGATAATTGGCATTTGGATGAACTAAAAGTGAGTTGCGATGATAGTGGTTATAAAAGTTATTCATAGGAAGTCTCATTGGGAAAGTTACCACAGTGACATAACATGCCATATGACACTAAATACAATATTTAGTGTAGTTTGGACTATGTTATGCCGGGAGTTTATGTGTAGTGTTATAACTTTATACTCAAGGTTTCACTTTTTTCACATACCAAATTAAGGAAAATACGTTAACCTAGTCCAACATAATATTCTTCATTTGGTAAAGTTTGTTGATTTGAATGAAGTTTATTGTACTACATAAATCTAAATACTAAGTGTTAGTTGATGGTGTGGGGTGGATCAAGCCGAGTGGCGGGTGGCCATGAGCGTGGTTCACCCAATGGCCATTATCTAACATAATTTACACTAACATAAGATTATGCACATTACCTAAGAACTTTGTGAATAATTTGTTGGAGCATATGACATAATATGAGAGGAGGATGTGTTTGATTATGCGGTTTAATTCTAGAAACTCCAAGTGGATGGTGTAATCTCTTCATGATCTTTTCACAAGGGTCAAATTGCATTAGGGTCTTGGTCCAAGAAACTTGGGGTCCAAAACACCCTTTAGTGAACCTCAAGATTCAAGATTGGACCCAAGCTAGAAGCCTAGACCTAAGCTAGAAGATTGGACCCAAGCTAGAAGATCGGCTTCTCAAACTAGGAGTTATTATCTCAAGTTAGGACCAACAAAATTTGGCGGGAAATCGTTGCCACATTAACGCCGCTCCATTTTTTTCATAGTTTGGACTCATGTCCTAGTGTAAACTACTTGAGTCCCAATTTATGCTCTCAACCAATAGGATAGCTTGGTGTAGAAGTTTCTTTGGTCTCAGACCCTAGTGTAAACCCACCCTAAATACAAACTAATAGTTTTACATGACTCAAGGGATACATATTACAATGAGTAGTGCACAATATACATTTGGTTTATTTATGGCCCAAAGTACTGACCACATCATTGACCCACACTACAACGATTATATAACTTAGTGTGTGTTACTATTCGGAGCTATGTAGTGCTATACTATTTTATTGAGAATGTATCATTTTACCAAGCAACGTCATGTATGTTTTATAATGTCCAAACAACTTATTGAACTTTTGTGAGGAAAAATTAGACTCTTGAGTAAGACATTATCGCATTGCGTAATTGGCAATAGTAATACACACTAAATGGGATAATCAGTGCAACTACTTTCTTAGTTTGGTTATTTATCTAAAACAAACACCTATATTTGAGTGGTTCGTTGTGATATAAGAATGGAGACAAGAAAGACACATGTTAAAAGGGAATTGGACTATGGGCCCAAACTTAGTTAACCATTCTAGGTTCACTACACTGATTATCCCAATTATTGTGTGTTGCTATTTGGAGTTACACAATGCTATAACTATTTAATGGGAATATAATATTTTGCCAAGCAAAGTCATCTGTGTTCTATAATGTCCAAACAACCTATTGAATTTCGTTAGTGAAAATTGAACTCCTAAGTGAGCCGTTATTGCACTGCATAACTCCGAATAGTAACACACACTAATTGGGATAATCAATGTAGTCAACATAGCTGGGAGGGACCTATATGATGCTTTAATAAGAAAAACAATCATCACTTTGAATATGGATGAGATATTCACACGAGCCTCAAAAATTACGAGGAAAATGTCTATGGATAGGATTTAGATTTACTAGTCTTCTCACACTAATTGTGCGTTTCATATCCTACAAGAAGTGGATATAGAACTAAAAGTGTCCTATTAAGGCCCACTTACCTTAATCAACACAACACACCAATTTTAACGCCACAAAACATCAGATGTTTATTGTAGTTATATTATTCCCCACAAGTGATGTGAAATTGACCAACATGAGTGGTTGATGGTCAAAGAAACGGATTTGGTTTTGTAACACATACCATGAATGGTGGAGTGAAAACATGCCCCTATGTTTTTGTTGTTGATTTGTCTCCATCAAAGCTTATTACTAGATTAATAGCCCACCCACACTTACTGGTGCAGGCCACCAGTGAACAGTTCCTACCAACACTGGTTACATCCAGTGGCTCTCACTGGCTAAACTAACTCTAAAAGTGGCTCATGCTGGTAGGAACCGTTCACTGGTGGCCTGCACCAGTAAGTCTGAGTGGACTATAACTCAGGGTCTTTGGCCATAATTTAGGTATTAACTTGACTCAAAATAAAAAATCCCAAGCTCTACATACCGATGTGTATTTTCTCCCTCCCCCGTGATAGGTGCTACAAAACATTACCCAAGCGAAAACATGGGGATGTATCTCCACATGGCCAATATCTATGCCCTGGTGAAGATATTTACACCTACTTACAGAAATGTTTCTTGTGCTGACTGGTTCCGTAGATGTGGTTGATATCTTGGAAAGTGCAGATGGAGGGCTCCGATGCAGCCACGTCGTGTGTAGCAACAGGAGATATCACAGAATCGACGGCAGAGATGGGAGCTGGGATGGGCGAATGGGAGGGAGAGGAGGGAGAGGATTGGATGGGAGCTAAGGTGTGCTGTGATTGGGCGGTTACAGAAAGGCGGATGATATCTTGTTATATGTATCTGGACTCCACTGCATCTTTTGTAGGCTAATTAATAGCGTACCCACCCTTGGAGCCACTTCACACACGAGCCAAGAGCCGTGACCGTGAAATTGTGAGAGACCAAAAGGCCGTCCCAAGGCACTTCCAAAATCATGTAGAGTGGTTACGGACCCTCAAGTGTAGCGCAAAGTCATATGCGATCGGGTCTCCATCAAATGCTATTTTGATGAATATCTATTCATGCAGGGGTAATTACACATGATAAAATAGAATAAATTAATGGTTGTGAGATTTCGGAGTGCCATGGTCTCCCTATTTTGTGTTAGGCCTATCTCCAAGAGGTGGTTTTTGAAAATAGTCCAAGTGACCGTGAAACATGAGCCATTGGATGCCATGTAGGAATCCATGTAGACTTTGCATCCATCTTGCATTCACTTACTCCGTTGGTCCCTCGAGTGTAGTGTGAAGTGAACTTGGACTGGCTCTACCTTTTCCACCAATGAGAGTGCTTGAAGTGTAATGGTATTGGGCACTCGGTCTCGTGTGTGAAGTGGCCTTTACTAATGGGGGCGACCAACGAACGGTTCCTACCAGCAAGGGCCACTTTTAGAGTTGGATTGGTTAGTGAGAGCCACCAGATGTAACCAATGCTGGTAGGAATCGTTCATTGGTGGCCCGCACCAATAAGTGTGGGTGGAGAGAGAGAGAGAGAGAGAGAGGCCTAGGAAAGTTCCTTCCTAACTTATCTCTGCAACAGTGGAACACTTGCATACGGAGGACGTCAAACAACCCCCTACAAAGTTTAGGGGGAGGGATCTTAGCTTAGATAAGGGTCGGGACGTCGGGACCTGCGAACCACAATCCCCGACAAAAATTTCAATTTTTTTTGAACCCGACTGGAAAATGTTGCATGCCCTACTTAACTACAAAAAAAGAGTTGCCCTTGCATTCTTGAAGGCCGCTTGCCCACAAAACCCATATTGAGTGCACCTCACCTTCAAGGTTCAGAATCCAATATATTCACTTTCACTTAGTAAATGAGCAATTGGTTGGGATTTCATTTAAGAAGTGATACCCTCAATAAAGCATTTAATTAACTTGGAAGTTAAGAATATTAGAAATCTTCATTACATTGAGGTTATAAGTTTTGTGATTTACCATTTGAAAGGGCTTTTGCCATTTTAAAAATGGACTGAAATACTTTGTTGATTTTAGTTGATTCATTTTATAACATTTTAATGAAAATTTTCTCCTTTCACTAGTATTCATACACATTCAAACTAATTAAACTCAATTAAAAGCATTTAAGCATAATTGAGCGTAATTAAGCGCAAGACCTAAGCCTAATTTGGTGCCTACTTCGGTATCTAGATAAATGTGGAAAGTCTAAGAATTATATTAAACTAATAGAAATAAATTAGCCTAACTAAATAAAAAACAGATTTTTCTAATAAACTAATCAAGTGTAATTAAGCCATTAACTCATTAAGTGTAATTAAATAAAACTGCTTACCTGAATTAATTATGATGGAATCAGGAAATTTGAATTAATGCCCTTAACTAACTTGTTTAGGTTTCATTACGCTTAATCAGGTTTAACGCACTTGCTTGCACTTAACTGGGCTTCATTAGTTTGCACTTAAAACTTGTAGAATGTTACGCCTTGTGCTTGATTACGCTCAATTATGCTTAAATAATTTGAATTATATATGAATACTTGTGAAAGGAGAAGACATTAATTAAAATGCTATAAAATGAATTAGCTAAAATAAGCACATTAATTTAAGTTCAAACTTAAAATGACAAAGGCCCTTTCAAATGGTAAATCACAAAACTTATAACCTTGGTCCGAGACGACCCTAAACTACCGGATGATGGTGGAGAGATACCCAAATCTCAAGGAAGAGGTTGGCGGTTCGATTCCCGGCTGTGAAATCTCCTTTCTACTTGACGGAAAACTTGCCAAGTGGTCAACTGCCTCCTGTGCTTTGATGTTGGCCTATCGGCCTTCTGTCCCAAAAAAAAAGGAAAAAAAGAGAAAAAAAACTTATAACCTCAATGCTAATGGAGGACTTTTAATATTCTTAACTTCCAAGTTAATCACATGCTTTATTGATGGTTTCATTTCAAACAAAATTCTCGTTTATTGTTCTTGTACTAAGTGGCAGTGAACGTCTATATTGGATTTTGAACCTTGAAGGTAAGGTGCACTCAATATGGGTTTTGTGGACAAGTGACCTTCAAGAATGCAAGGGCAATGCTTTTTTGAAGTCAGGTGGGGAGGGCAACATTTTTTTGGTCATGTTCAAAAAAAAAATGAAAGTTTGATTGGGGTTGCTTGAGGGGTTGTGGGTCATGACCCTTGGCCCTTATCCAAGCAAAGATCCCTCCCCCTAAAACTTTGTAGGGGGAGGTTTAACATCCGCCCTTGCATAACGTCATTGCATGCATATATATACAATCATATTTCACTATTAATATTTTCTTACTTACTTAAAAAATATCGTTCCTCCTCCAACTATAGTAAGGGTTTACACTGAGGGTTGGTTCACATGGGGTCCAAAGTCCCACTCATGTTAGCAAGTCCCGACATGGAGGCAAGGTCACAACTTTTGAGCCTCAAGACACCATTCAAATATGGTTAATTATCATTAAAGTTGGATCTTAAATTTTTTATGCACAAATATTCGCGGGACTTTTGTTGAAAGTTGGGTCTAGCTTTTTGCTCAACCAACTCTCAACACAAGTCCCAAGCCTCACTTGCCAAAAGCATTGCCATGTTCCAAGTCATGTCATACTTGGGACCCTTGTGAAGTAGTAAGTCCCAACCTCCATGCTCTCAACGGTTGAGATTGCACAAATTGACCTCAAGTGACTTGGGACACTGTGTGCACTAGCCTTGAGGCTTGGGAGTTGTGTTGAGAGTTGCATAAAGTAACCAATATCTGACTTTATTGAATATAAGCCATATTTTAATGCTCTCTGAGGCTCAAAAGTTGGGACTTTGCCTCCGTGTGGGGACTTGCTAGCACAAGGGGGACTTGGGACTTGGGACTTGGGACCCCATATGAAGCAACCCTACATATGATATTTAGTGTCACTTACTATTTGGAGTTACACATTGTTATATAATTTTATTAGTAATGTATGACTTCTTACCAAATAAAGATGTTAATGTTCTATAATGTCCAAATAACCAATTTGGCCTTTGTTGGCAAGAAATGAGATATAGTAAATAGTTACAACATTGAGTGATTCAAAATAGTAAGTGACACTAAATACAATGTTTAGTGTAGATATTTAGTAAATTGATTGAGTGGTTGGTTGGATGGGACCCACCCATGATTCAACTTGGATTTCTTGACATGTTTCCTTTCATGGTTTCTCTTGCATCACCCAATAAGGTTAGAGGGCCTTCTATGGTCATTTTTTTTTCATCAGACATGTTCACATAACTACACATCAATAGAATGTAGGTGTCTGATCAAGAAAAGTAACCAAATAACACCCCCATACATATTGGTTGTATATTAAGTGATATGTGGTTAGTTGTGGATGCAAGAAAGCATATTAGTAGTAGCACATGTGTTTAAAGAGATTGGGCTACATGCTCAAAAATGTTAACCATTTTGGGATCAATAGTCAACATAATCAAGCCGGGGGGGGAGGGTAATATGATTATTTAATAAGCTCAAGAATCTTTAGTTTTATACTAAGCAAAATATCCAAATGAATTATGAGAACATGAGCTAAAGGCTAGACACGTGATTTGCAATTGGAATCATTTCGCACTAATTGTAGGTTTCACATCTTAGAAAAAATGCATAACATTGTTCAACCATGCGGGTTGATTCCATGACCCTGGAATATGTCAATTATATCCTATTGGCCCTTGAACAAATTAGGAATATTCTTTTATTATTCATACATTCAAGTTGAACTTGGAAATTTGGGTGGGATTGTACTCCTGGCACTATGCCTAGGAATTATTGTTCATCCATGGAATATTTGTAGGAAACACTGTTCATCCTAGTATTTATTCACTATAATGACTATTAATAGCATCAATATAATTGAAAATACCAACACTGTTCAAACCGGCACTATTCATTGTCAGGGATTGCACGTCACGTCACATTTTGTGACAGCGACGTGACGGCTGACCAAAAAACGTCACGTCCGCGGGGGGGTAAATCCGGCAGTTACCCCAGGGGTAAACTGACGCCAGGGGTAAAATAGCAGTCGACCTAGCAGTCGACTGCAAAAAAAAATTAAAAAATTCCAAAAAAAATTCTGGACCGTCATATCTTCTTGCCAAGAAGATCTGACGGTCCAGAATTTTTTTTGGAATTTATTATTATTATTATTTTTGCAGTCGACTGCTAGGTCGACTGCTGTTTGCAGTCGTTTGCTAAGTCGACTTAGCAGTCGACTGCAAAAAATTACTTTTGCAGTCGACCAAGACCAGTCGACTGCTATTAGCAGTCGACTAGCTGGTCGACTGCTAAAAGCAGTCGACTTCAAGGAAAACCTATAAATAAATAAAATCTAAAAAATCTAAAAAAAATCATGGACCGTTAGATCTTCAATCCAAGAAGATCTAACGGTTCAGATTTTTAATAGATTTTTTTAATTTTTTTAATTTTGGTTTTCTGAAATCGACTGCTCGTAGCAGTCGACTAGAGCAGTCGTCCAAAAAAGTAAAAAAAAGTTACAAAAAATTGGTACAATAACTTTTTTTTACCACGTCAGTGCGCGTGACGCCCCGACGTGACGTGACGTGACGGCGTCACGTCATTTGTGACGCGACGTGACGCAAAAAGGCCGCGTCACGTCCATTTGCACATCCCTATTCATTGTTCGTACGGGCGTCCGTTTCTGCCTATTTTCTACGTTTCTTCCCATAAAAGTAAAATAGTGGAGGCCCAAGTTAGGTGCTAAATATATTATGGAGCACAATCATGCAACTGAATAATGTTATGTGGATGCAAAAACAAAAGTGTCCATTAAAGGCTTGCTTACTTTACATGGGTGCCTAATCAATGTTATGCGGGTTTCTAAGTACATCCCGGTATCAACCAGGGTACATGTATGAGTATATAATATCCGGCTCTAGTTATAACATTATTAAGAAGTGTGCATTTGTTCATGTGGGCCCTAAGAATATAACCATGGGATGTCCCAACCTAGTGTAAGGAGACTCAATTTAAGTCTTAATTTGCGTTGGGTTGGGGCATCCCATGCTTATATTCTCAGGGCCCACATGAACGAACACACACTCCTTACTAATGTTATGCTGGTGTGACATCTTTTGATAAATATTTTCTTTTCAACACGAACCGCATGGTGCGCAGTAAGAACCCACCTCCTGCAAGTTTGCTTCTTATTCTAACCTCAATAGACTAATTCAGAGCCTTTGATTTAGATTTAGGCATTATTTTGGCTTAAGATAGCTCTACATAGACATCAACATTTTCCACCCTCCCCTTGGTAGGGGCTACATAACATTATTGCAAAAAGCCAGTGTATCACCTCTATACAAATATGTGTAGTGCCACACTATGTCATAACAATGATAGAGACACATGGCCCCACCTTTTATCAACATGCAAACACCCATACCTAAAAGGCCTAAGAATTGCAAGACACAACAAAGCGGTACACCTTATCGCCCAAACACTACAATCCAACAAAAATACACGATTCTACATGCTAACCAATGCAAAGAAAAACCAACAACATATTACCTGAACAAACAGTACCGGAATGGCTCCTTAAATGCACATGCCCACAAACAACCTGCCAATGCCAAGCCAAACTAAGACCAAATATCCTATGCATACTCGGAGCCCCAAACCAAACACAAACACCCATAACACCATCCCACACTCACAAAGTCCAATTTATAGAATTCACATATTGCCATGATAGATTCCATAAGCAAGCCCTCTCACATAAACACACCAAATATGACCCACTAATCAATACCATACAAAATAATGGATGGAAAACCAACCCCCTCATCACCATCACTGCCGGAGTAAGAGGAGCCATACACGAACACTCCATAAACAAACTAATCAACCTCAAAATTCCAAAACACAACATTAAGACCCTCATGATAAATATACACCAGAATGCCATCAAACATCTCACTTACCTAGTCCTAAACAAAAGAAAACTAGACAACAAACAAACCCCTGTCCCACCCCCATAAGGCCCTAGGATTACTAATGCACTGCCAGAGCCCACCTCCCAAAAGAGGCATAACACCTCATGTTGCATCATGAATTTTTGTGATCAGCATGTGGTAAATGGGCTCGCATTCATGCTGGTATATAGCACGGGCGTTATTTTTTCTTTTCTTTTCTTTTATGTGTAGTGCCATGACATGCCGGGTATCAAAGTCTAAGTTTACTTACATTGAGCAACTTGTCCCCAACTTATGTGAGATTTTTTTATTATTTTAAAAATTGAATGGATGCAATGCACTATAAACATGATTTAGTGTGACGTAAGAAATGATGGGCCATGCTGAGTAGAGTGGCTTTCATGACTTGTCATGCTGTCATGTTGCAAGCAACCTATGCCACCTTGTATGCTTAGTTGCTACCCAAAAATTACACGATCATTTCATGTGTTGATGATGACTAGTATGGGCCACACTGACACTTGGTCTTCAAGTGCATTTTCTAACATCTTGGCATGAGTATGTTCAATAGTGTTGTGAGTTGCATGCCTATGTTACACAATGGCCTACAAGTTGACTAAATGTATAAGAAAATGACACTTGCATTAGTATCCTCAAGAATATCTTCCTCTTGGATACTAAAAATGTAAACACATAACACTTGCCATTAGCATGATCAATACTATCTTCCCCCCTTGCATACTACAATGCAATACTATCATCTTGAGTATCCCAATGCGTTATGGTAAATATCATGATGTAAATATTTTCTTACAAATAGTATCATATTGGCAATTAGTGGAAGTGACACTTTGAAACATGTAGGCATCTAGTTTAGGCCCTTCGCAAATAGTGTACGTGACACTAAATACCATAAACAATGAAGTGCAATCACAAGTTTACACTTGCACCATGGGACTTGGAGAATCTACACCAAATGTGATATTTAGTGTCACTTACAACTTGGATTTACACAATGCTATACTATTTTATTATTGATGTAATTTTTTTGCCAAGTAAAGCTATTAATGTTCTATAATGTCCAAACAACCAATTTAACATTTGTTGGTAAAATATGATATATACAATAAATATAAATAGCATTGCGTAATTCCATAGAGTAAGTACACTAAATATCATATGTAGTGTACTTCTTTTTTGCCATCTCATGATGTGAACCTTTTTCTATTTCATTTTGATTTCCTTTTTCTCAATTCCTTTGGCATGGGATGTGGGTCCCAGTACCATTAACAAAGTTTCAATAGGGACCCAACAAGAAACACATGTGGTGGAACTTGGAAGTCAAATCAAGATCACTATCATGTGTAATTAAAAAATAGATCCCATTTAGGGCCACTTCACACACAAGACTGAGAGCTCGAGCCCATTACACTTCAAGCACTCTCATTGGTAGAAAATGCGGAGCCAGTCCAAGTTTGCTTCACAGTACGCCTGAGGGGCCAACGGAGTATGTGAATGCAAGATGGATGTAAAGTCCACATGGATTCCTACATGGCATCGAATGGATCATGTTTCATGGTCACTTGGACTATTCTCAAAAACCATCTCTTGGAGGTAGGCCTAACACAAAACCGGGAGACCATGGCACTCCAAACGCTCACAACCGTTGATTTACACTATTTTATCGTGCATGAGGGCTCGCATGAATAGAAATGCATTGAAATAGCATTTGGTTGAGGGCCTGGTCACATACGAACTTTACACTACACTTGAGGGTCCATGACCACAGTACATGATTTTGGAGGTGTGTTGGGACGGCCTTCAGACACTTTCATTTGGGCTCTCACAATTTCATGGTCACGGCTCTTGGGTCGTGTGTGCAGTGGCCCTTAATATAGTTGAAGCGAAAAGCCAAAGTGAGCAGATTCTCTCTTTGGAAGTTGGATAAACTAACCGTGGGGGTAACAAAGTGTCATACTTGTAGATTTGACCGTAATCACTGTAACTTTAGTTGGCCTTTTCAGAGAGCATGCCAGTACTTTGGAATTAGTATAAGCAACTTTAGCTTAGATACTAATGGGGCTTGGGCCACTTTCACGCATGGAAGCTGTAAGGCCCATCTTCTGTCTGTGCAAGCATCCAGCACCACGACAACTACCTCAGGAGCTGGGACTCTGGAAGCTGAAGTTGCAAATCTCAATAATCCTCAGTCGAATGCAGTACTTGGATCAGACAGTGGCTGCCTCTTCAGCCTTGTCCCTATACTACACTGATTATCGCAATTAGTGAGGGAGGGAGGGCTAATAGTGCGTTTGGGAAATTAGTGAAGGTGATACTATATTTCTTTACACTATGAAAGCAGTGTCGTCAAAAGATTCAGGAATCACTGTTCATCTTGGCACTGGGTGCAAGCATAGTAAAGTGGACCAAAAAAGTGCTCCGGTATATGAAAGCCATGATTTTCTTGGTCAAACGCCTATAAGTAGTAGCAAAATGTTGTTTAAAATAGATTATTTTTCATGATGACCTCTATTGTTAAGTTAGGTACTCAAATATAGAATATCAATATGAGATCTTCAAAACTTATCATCAAAAGTGACGCGTAAAAGCAACTGACTAAATATAGTTTTGAATGTAAATTTCATGACTTTAAATATTTTGAACTTGGAATTTCTTTTCATATTCCTTGAATTCATTATAAAGTTGAGGTCATCGTCATTTTTTTTTCAAAAATTAATCAATTTAATGTAATGTAATTGTATTTTAAACAAGTTTTTGACAATTATCTTTTCAATGACACCCACTTGCACCACCACTTGCACCGTCTTCTAAAATACATATACGTTGTTTGAAATTGTTTTTTGTGAACATAAATTGCTTGGCTTTGTAGATTCATATGTTTTCTAAATGTTTATGAATTTCTATTTCATAAAATTCAAAGTTAGTATATAGTTTTGGATCACTTTCACTTAAACCTGAGCAAGGATCAAGAGCTGTCCACTTTACCGTGCTTGCACCCCACTATTCACTAAAAATACTATTCATAGCGACATTATTCACTGAAAGTAATGCTACTATTCATTTTGGCACTATTCACTACACTAAATATACCAATTAGTGAGTGTGGGAAATTCGTGAAGGTGATACTAAATTCCTTTATGCTATGAATTAGTGCCACCAAAAGATCTAAGTCTTAGATCTAAGACTAGGAAGCATTGTTCATCTTGGCACTTGGCACTATTCACTTAAAGTACTTGCACTTGGCATGAAAGTACTGGCTCTTGGCACTAATCACTACATGTATCCACACTTGACACTATTCACTGACAAGCATGTGGTGCACACTAATCACAAGCACACACTAATTTTACTTGAAACCTATGGTAAATGAGCATAGAATTCACCATAGTCACGAATTTAGTGTCACTTAGTAGCAACTTTAGCCCTTGGTAGCTTTGAGATTTGGCTAGATTGTGCGTGTGACTTGAATTAGTACCACCCTCACTAATTGGCATATTTAGTGTAACAAGCACGTGTCTTTGCATGTAATTATTATTTTATCACTCTACAAGCACTTTTAAAACATGCACTAATTTTCTTAAAACATATGATAAATGAGCACATATTCATGAACTTAGTATCACTCAATATAAATTGTGGCCCACACTAACTTTGAGACTTGGCACTAAATAGTGGGTATTTCGGGAATGAGCAACACACACACTAATTGGGATAATCTGTGTACCGAAGCTGTCGGAAAGTTGCACAAAACAAAAAACACATGAACCACTATAATTATGCAAGAAAATTAATACATAGGAAAGTAGGTGTGTGAAACCCAAGGGTGAGAATGAATGTGATTCCTACTGGTGCTACCAATATCGTTTTGCACTTCCAGGCTTTAGGTTAATAGGTACAATATGAAGGTTGCCTGTCAAATAACTTAGGGCCACTTCACACACGAGCCAAGAGCCGTGACCATAAAATTGTGAGAGTTCAAAAGAAAGTGTCCAAAGGCCGTCCCAAGACACCTCCAAAATCATTAGTGTGGTTATGGATCCTCAAGTGTAGTGTGAAGCCATATGTGAGCGGGCCCTCAACCAAATGCTATTTCAATGAACTTCTATTCATGAAGGTTCTCACATATGATAAAATAGAATAAACCAACTGTTCTGAGCGTTCGGAGTGCCATGGTCTCCCAGTTTTGTGTTAGGCCTACCTCCAAGAGGCGGTTTTTGAAATAGTCCAAGTGGCCATGAAACATGATCCATTGGATGCCATGTAGGAATCCATGTAGACTTCACAACCATCTTGCATTCACATACTCCGTTGGTCCCTCAAGCGTAGTGTGAAGCGAATTTGGACCAGCTCCGCCTTTTCCACCAATGAGAGTGCTTGAAGTGTAATGGGCACGGGCTCTCAGTCTCGTGTGTGAAGTGGTCCTTATGGGTACTTGAGGATGGGCGAATCCTTGTGATTTGGTGAAAGCACATCAACCCTCAGTGGGTCTTGTTTCTATGCTGTTGTGTAAATAACGATCGTGTGTCACTGCAGCTCGAGTACCAACCACCACTAACAAATAACACTAAAACATAGCAAAGCCATACATACACAACACGCCTTTACACGACTCAGAGAAGGAAGAGAGTCAAAGACTACTATGAGCTCTAGTTCTCTCTTCAAATATGCACACAAGTCAAGTTATCTCTCACTCCACCACGGGAGAATCCAAGAGTGTAAGTAAGGGGAGAAGAACTCAAGATTCCATTGCAAAATCATGCAACATTCACCTCACACAAGCTCTCTCCACACACTCACTCACAAGGCTTGACTTGGCAAGAATGCCAAGCCAAGGAGGAGACTCCTCACCTAGGAGTATCTCCACCATTCCAAGGGTTTCATCCATCCATATCTAAATGGATGAAATCCCTCCGGATGCGGTGTGGCCACCGACGCCGCATACCGTGACAGCTGTCGTGTAAATAACGATCGTGTGTCACTGCAGCTCGAGTACCAACCACCACTAACAAATAACACTAAAACATAGCAAAGCCATACATACACAACACGCCTTTACATGCCCCCCCTCAGCTGACTATGGCGCCCCGCCAAGCAGCGAGGACCGATGCCAATCCAAAGGGTATGGATAATGAAGGATGGTTCCGCTACTAACTAAAGTGGTGAACCTCGTCCTAAGGAACTGTAGGCTGGGTGCAATGTGAGCCCCATCCTTAATCGCCTCTGATGTTTGGCCATCAGATTCCAAAGAATTAATTCCACCGCCTCGCGTTCGATAGCGTCCTTAAGCCACAACTCCTCATATTCCACTAGGGCAAGCAAAACACAATGAAAGCCACACATGATCATGGAGTACGACCGGTAGAAGCACCAGGTACCGAAGATCCTCGACAGCGAGGACAACTCCACTGTCCAGATGGTAGAGAAGTCAAGGGTGGCCTCAAGCATGCCATGTGCCAACCACGTTGACACTGATCACACAAGAGCATAGTGGCCGCTCATTTCTTCTCCCCGCACACGAAACATGGAAGGCCCTCTGGCACGACGGCCAGTTCAGGATGAATTGTACCCTCAATAGGTAGGTGACATGGGGCACAGTTTTTGGAATGCTCGCGACATTCCCTGCCATCCTTGCCTTCCAACAATAACAAACCACTCGGCAACAACTCCTTCACCCGAAGGATAGTACGCCCCGCCTTGACATCCAATGTCGTAGGCGCCTCACGTTGGAGATAAACATAATCCCCCTGCCGGAATCTCCGCAACTGAGGTCGGTAAGCACCACTGCGAATGCGTGCATAACGCAATGTATCACGGTGCTGAGCAATGGACAAATTCTCCATGGCCATAGGCATGGCCCTTTGGAAGAATTGAGCCCGCTCCTGCAAACACTCTGCCCAAATGTTTGGGTCATCCAAGTCCACAACAGGAGCTAGCTTTTCTCGAATAGAACTCGGGAGCATGGGCTCACGTCCATACAACAACTGATATGGACTGTAGGATGCCAAGGAGGTCTGCCTACTAAATCGGTAGCCCATAGCAATCCAAGGCAACATAAGGTCCCAATCCCGATGGCTCCCCCGAAGTAATCCATACTTCCTCAAGCCACGCTTGGTTGTCTGAACGACCCGTTCAGCCAAGCCATCCGCCTCCAGATGATCCCGCGAGGTGGTGCGGTGATCTATAAGGGCCTTAGTGCATAACTCCTCAAAAGCACCGAGGAACTCCCTCCCTTGGTCCGTCAATACCTCAGCCGGTGCTCCAAAACGTGCCAACACACGATCCAAAAAGGCTGCCGCGGCCAACTCAGCAGAATTTTGGGGTAGAGCGACAAGTTCAATCCACTTGCTAAAATGCTCCACCATCACCAACACGTACTTTGCTCCACGTGGTGTGACAACCAACGGTCCTGCAAAGTCGAGTGACCAACGGTAGCCTAGTCCTATGATAGGTAAAGGTTGTAATTTGGGTGACAAGGTGTTGAAGCTAGACCTGACCCGGTCGCAAACTTCACACCTCCCGACATAAGCAGCAACATGCTGATACATGCCGGTCCACCAATATTGGCTACGCAACATCGAATGTGTCCTGCGTACGCCAAAATGGCCAAGTTCCTCATGCACTTGTCGCACTAAGGAGGCCCTCTGATCCGGTCTAGGAACAATCCGTCTTGTCCCATCCGACCACAATCGAAATAACAAACCGTTCTCCCAACGGAACCTTGTTATTCGATGTCCAATCCTATCCCTTTCCATCGCTGAGATGGACAAAGGAAAGGTTCCCTGCTGAAGCTTATGCAATACGGGAAGATCCTCCCAGATATCCGCAATAGCTTGAGGTCAATCAGTCTCATCATCTGAGCCATGTATCGGAACCTCAGCAGCAGAGCTAGAAAATAAAGTGAGGTAGGCAGCTACATGCTAACCTGGAACCGCCTCTCGATCACAATCCCCATGCCACCTGGCTCCGATCAAGTCCTCGTCTGAAGGACTTGGATTGCGTGAGAGTCCATCCGCATCCAGGTTGGTAACACCGGCACGGTGCACCACCTCAAAGTCGTATTCCTGGAGCAATAAAGCCCACCTGGCGAGCTTGCCAGTAAGTTTATCCGACTCCATGAGCCACCGTAAAGGCTGATGATCAGTCACCAAAGTGAAGCGCTGACCATAGAGATATGGTCGGAAATGAGCAATAGCCCATACCGCCGCCAAAGCTTCTCCCTCATAGGACGAATAATTGGCCTCCGCACTGTTATTGCTTCGCGAAGCATAAGCAACAACATACTCCCGACCAAAATCATCTTTCTGAGTGATAACTGTTCCCAAACCCAATGAACTCCAGTCCGTATGCAATTGGAAAGATTTGGAAACATCAGGACGTCGAAGCACTGGAGTTGTACCCAGTCTCTGCTTCAATGTCTCAAATGCCTGCTGTTGCTCACGACCCCAAGTCCAAGGTTGGTCCTTGCTCGTGAGAATGGTCAGCGGCTTGGCAATCAAGCTAAAGTTCTTGACGAATCGCCGGTAGTAATTCGCCAAACCCAAGAACGCACGAAGTCTCGGCACATCGACCGGTGCCGGAATCTTCTGCAAGGCGTCCACCTTAACTTGCTGCACCCCAAGACCTCATGGAACAATCATATGACCTAGATATGTCAGTTGGTCATGAAAAACTTGCACTTGCCATGGTGCAAGCGCAATCCCCACCGCTGTAACCGTTCAAAAACGGCTTGCAGATGCCTCACATGCTCTTGTGGTGTCCTGCTGAAGATGATCACATCGTCTATGTAACACCGAGCAAAGGGCAAGCCAGAGAGGACCTGGTCCATCACTCTCTGAAACTCAGCAGGTGCATTTTTTAGGCCAAATAGAAGAAACTTCCAATGGTAAAGTTGATCCTTCCCATCTTGATCAACTCCCTAGAATGCAGTTTTCACCCGATCTCCCACAAGTAATGGGAGTTGGTGATAGCCGGATCTCAAGTCCAAGGTGCTGAAGACTCGAGAAAATCCGATGGCATCGAACAATTCCTCCGGGATTGGCATGGGATACCGATCCGACTTGGTCTTCCGGTTAACTGGACGGTAATCCCCGCACATCCGCTTCTCCGTCCAATTGCCAAAGATATCCTTCTTCGATGGCATAACCGTAGCACAAGCATACTCCCCGTTGGAAAGTTCGATTAGACTTGCCGCCAAGAGCTCTCGGCAACGAGCTTGGACACCAATCCTCTCGGGAGCACTGAGCCTATAAGGTCTCCGAAAAATAGGATGGCCGTCCTCCAACTGAATGTGGATGGGTTTTCCTTTGTAGCCTTCAAGATCTTGAAGGCTAAAAGCAAAACACCTACGATACGAGCGAATGAATGCTCGTACCTTCCGTGTCTCAGCACCAGTGAGATTGTGAGCCCAAATTGATGTCCACATGTGTTGTTAACACTTGTAAAACATTACAAGTAGTGTTTTGTTGATTTATGATTATTCACAAAAATATAAAAAGAGTGAAGCTTGAAGAAAGCTAAGTTTGAAGCATTAGGCTTGTGTGGAGTGGATTTAAGTAGTATGAGGACATACCTTGGTAAAGTGTGGTAGGTAGAAAGCCAAGGTTAGTTAAATGTTTGAATTAGGATCTTTGTTGATCATTTGAGGAAGGAAGGCTTAGGAGATTAGATGAGAGCCTACAAAATAGGAGGAGATTTCGAAGGCTTATCGAGAGCCTTGTGGATGGGATGAGTCCTTACTTAGAAGGAGAAGGTTAAGGGGTTGTGATTGGAGGCTCTAATCCTCTCACCCTATCCTTATCTCATGCCCTCTCTCCCTCTCAACTCACTATATAATCCCTCATTCTTCCCTCACTCATCCTCTCTTTCCTTCGTGCTCCTTAAGCACCCCACGGGTTATAAGTGTGGGTGTGTGGGAAGCAAGATAGGAGCACATGTGTGTGCTTAGTTCTTAGGAGAAGAGCCAAGGCTATTTAGCCTTGAAGAGGGATTGGCCTCTTGTTAGAAGTAGATTGGGTTTAAGGAATTTGGAGTTTGATTGTAAACTTCAACTTGTTGCATTGAGATTCATATTGAAGTGAGAGAGTTCAAACTTGTTTAAACTTGTGGCATTTAGAGTGACTAGATTGTACTAGGTGCATTACTTGTAGTGTTTTATTAGTTATGAACTTGAGCAGAACTTTATAGTGAGAGATTTGTCAATTATGGATGATCAGAGTGTTCAATGGGTATGAAAATTTGAGAGATTGTTTATTATAAAGTATGGGAGTTGTGGTAAAAATTTGAGAGCTTCAGTCATTGGGATGAAAGAGTTATTAAAAGTTGAAGGGGAGGGTGTCTAGGAACAAAGCAGCAAAGTTTGAAAATATGTATCTCTTAGAGGGTTATAGATATGGATACCAAAATTTGACACTACTTTTTGAACTTATATATCTATCTTGTGTCAAAATTTTAGATTGATTGGACGTAGGATTTGGAAGTTATTAGAGTTTCAATGACCGGATGCTTTATCACAGCATTCATACTAAGTAGTTAGAGTTAGAATTTCATGCATAACTTTTGCATATGAACTTTGTTTGTGCCAAAATTTGGTGTGGAGATTTTTGATAAGGTACTTAACAAGTGTACCAAATTTCACTTGAAGAACATAAGTTGGATGGGAGTTATACTATTCTGAAGTTTAGTAGGAAGACATTGATAGAGATTTACATCAAGAAGAACTTAGAGAAGGAAGGGCAAGGATAGGTATATAAGTATTTTTTAATACTTGTATTTAAAGCCTATGTGCTCATGGAATCCACAAGCGAAGTGTCATGTACCAATACGGAATCAACCACGATGACATGTGATAGCACGGAATCAATAAGCGAGAACTCATGTAGTAGTGTGGAGTCGACGGCAAGGACTCGATTCACAAGAGGGATATCTTTGAAGGCATGCGTGGCCAAAGCGGCCGGGTGGACATTAGAAAAGGCTAAGGATATAACCTTGCCCGACATTAAGGAATGTAAAACTACATAGTGTGGTGTTAATCAAGTTGTGTATATTCCAAGGGTAGATTGGAATTATATATTGGGTTACAAAGAGAGAAGTCTCTACATGTCATTATAAACTTTTCCACTCGGGCTAGGACGAAATCGAAGGGTGGAGGATTTTTGGTGACATAGATGAGGGCCTAACTCCATTGGCCAGTCATCAAACTCTGTGGTCTTCCTCTCCACCAAAGGAGAACCACCTGGTGCTGGCACGGACTCTAACTACTACTCAGAGGAGGGGGCATTAACCATGCCCCCAACCTCGATGCCAACAGTCGAATCTGGCCTCCCTTCATCACTACCAATATGTGATGATGAAGCCACCACCGGAGGCGAAGAAGCCAAAGCGGTATAAGCCCGTTGAGCTCGAAGCTCCTCCATCACCTGCTGCTCGAATCGAGATATTCGTTCGGTTTCTCCAACCATGGCCTCAATTTCCTCCTCCATGGATGTGGACCGTTGTGCCCCCTGACCAGAGTCCTCTGCCCCCAGAGACAATAACTGGTCACCAAGATGCCGTTGCAATGCAAGGCATAAACCAACAGTCCACACCATGGTGTTAAGATCCATAGCCTGGCCCAACACAAACCGCTGTTGGCCCTCAGAAAGGCCAGGAGCTGCTGTGGTTCCTGTCCGGAATCCCATAGCACGCTCCCGTTCGTCGACAAAGGGTTCGCAATGGATTTTGGAGTGAGCATCCCACACCATACCGGGTCCCTGATCGCGGAATGCGAATGACTGTGTGAAAGTCATAAAGGTGGGAAAGGCCCTCCGTGGTGCCCCCACTTTGTTGACCAATGCCAACGGGGGCAAATCATCTCGAACAACCGGCAAAGAGGTCCGGTTTGGATCCAAGATGTCATCCACCTTTTGATCCAAAGGTGGAGGCACTGCAGAAAATGCTGCATCTAAGGTGGATAGCGGTGCGAGGTTGGTCCAAATCCATCGAGGCCGGTGGGAATAAGAACCGAGGCTCGCGACATCCACAAAAATGGGATCTCCAAGCTGTTGGCAAATATAATGTCGGCCTTCCAACACCTTGTCCCGAGAGTCCCCCAACAAAGGTACATTCTCGAATATGTACCCTGGAGTGAAAGGTTGGTGGGCAAACCACCACTGCATGAGCCGGATGAGGTCCCAGAAAAGGCTAGATTTGGGATCCTCTAAACCTCGGCCTGCTCCCGCACGTGAATGGCCCTGGCATGGCCATCCCGCAATGACCAAATTCACGGGACCCAACCTTCGTAAGTCTTCCTCACTGATAAGTGTAACATCACGAGGAAGACGTCCGAAGCACCCACGGATGGCAGTCGGGTGGAGCTGCTGTGGGTACAACACCATCAACTGATGTAAATGGTGACGCGCCAAACGAATAGATACATGACTGTTGTCGACATAGACGTATTGTCGAACGGTAAGGCCGGCCTCCAACACGGCCGTTAATCATGTCCCGATGCCCCCAAACAGTTCCACCAAAGTGATCCCCTCGTCTGGCGGACGCCATAAAATGGGATGTGCCAACGCCGATGGGGCATCCGGTATGACCGGTGTTGTAGAACCGAGAGAGAGGACAATGTCCTCACACCTCCGGAATAGCTCGGCGGAATCGCGCCAGGGAGGAAGAGGATCCTTGGGATGGCGCATCAATGCACCCTTAGGTGCTATATCCCGTGAATCGTTCGTACTCCCCATGAATGCCAATGATTCCTCCAACAATGCGGAACCATAAAGCAATGTATCCACAATAGCACCACATCCAAAAACCATGGATAATGGTGCTATGGTCGCAGCCACCGCGAATGCCACAGGAATAAGTTCTCTGCGGCCGTCCCCAGCCGACCAACCTGGTCGGATCCAAGCCTCCTCAGTCCAGTTGTCCAAACCAAAACCAAGGGGGTATAATGTTTGTTGACCAACTAAGATGTCGTAGTTGGTCGCATCTGTCACCGCACACCTGAGAAGAAGAGGTGCGGGTGGATCTCCAGGCTTCACTCGGAAGCTAAGCTGTAATGACTCCTGAGTATAATCCGTGGCCCGCTCCACGTAGCCGATGGATGTGACAATGGTAAATGGACATGGAGCCAAGTCCTCAATCGCCAACCCCAACTTTTGGGCAAGTCTCTTGCCGATCATAACTGGTTGTGCCCCTGAATCCATCATCACACAACGGGGAGCAACCCGAGTGGCATTGCCTCCAGTCCGACTGACCACCAAAATACCGGTGTCATTCACCATACGTACGACACCGGGTCGAATTCCGCGGCGCTCACGAGCAGGTCGAGCGGCGACATCGGATAGATAAGCTGCTCCCGCGGATTCCGGTAAGTCATAGGAGATGGCCGGTCCTCTATCATCCGAGGTGTGTGCGTCAAAAGACGCAATGGTCTCCGCGGCAAGCCTCGCTCGCCGTTTGGCCACTTCCTCGGGATCTTCAGAGATAGGAATGTCCGTGGTGGCCTGGGCCACGGTCAAAGATGGTGCGGATGCCTTCCCTTCCAAAATTCTACCTGCTAAGTGGAAAACCTTAGCAGGCTGGAATTCTGGCGACGACAACTCCATCGCTGTGAACAAAGGTGTGTGCAACACCTTCGATGCCAACGTGTGCACCATGTCGGTCGCCGGATTCGGAGCCTCAATGCTCGAATTGCGACCACTAACAGATTGGACAGCATCAGCCAATCCAAAAGACAAAGGTAGCCGTGCCTATCCAATCTGATCTGCGGGACCATTGTCCCAAGCTCGTAAGCTTGCTACAGACTCCCATGTGGCCGGAGGTGTGGTTCGTGGCACGGTTTGAGCACGTGTCACGGCCACCGAACTCATCACCTCCCCTGAAGCTCCGAACATATAGTAATCCGGAGTGGAAGAGCTAGCCTAAGCTCCGGATGGAGCCGGTGGTTCCAAGATTTGGCCAGATGACGCCAAATTCTTGAACCTCTCCTCCAAGGCGCCAATCTTCGCCTCCAACGCCTTTTCCCGATCGGAAGAATGACGTTTCTCTGGATGGAGAGTGAAACAATTGTCCACTGCATGGTTGTTCCGCCCGCAGTGAGAACACCTCAACTGTTTCGGTAAATGTTTACCAACCTCCTTCGTGGAATCCTTAGCGGAAACAACTGGCTTCCGTTTTGGATTATTCACGGTATGGTTCTGCTTTGGCTTCGAAGGGCAATCCTTCTTAGCGTGGCCCGCATGCCCACAAGACCAACAATACAAGGTCTTGTCCACCTCCGCCTCTGCCAATCCTGCAGTCGCGACCGAAGCCTTCCGGGATTTGCTAGAATCCACTAGCAAGGACACCAAGTCAGTGGCATCGTGCTGACACAATGCACGATCACACTGCTCCACAATGGCGAATGCCTCTGCGAGTGTTGCCCGACCGCCATAATCCATGATGATCTTGGGCAGCGCTAAGTCAAGAAGGCGTTTGTCAATCTTAGACAAAAATACCTTTACCAATTGATTCTCCGCGAAAACACCTCCAGATTCCTTGGCAAACCTCGCCAACCTCGTGCACATGGTACGAGGTGTGTCGTCCTTCTCCCGCCTGAAGTCCTGAATCCGCTGCATCTGATCCCGACGGAAACCTCCATATTCCTCTTCCAAATGGAGTTGGAATTCGTGCAGAGGATCAAAAATGGACGGAGCCCCTAAAGAGGCTAATGCCGCCTGGGTAGCCTGGGCATACCGGGAGAACGGCAAGATCGGGCTCGACGTACTCGCAGATGCGGGCGCATGAGCCTTATCTCTAGGCTCACTAGGAAAACTCCCCTCCACATCCACCACAACGACGCCCTCGGCTTGCTCCGGCTTCACCATAGGAGCGGCCAATGAACTGGAAGCTGCGCCTTCCTTCAACGCGGATACCAACTCCATCCGAGTCTCCCAGTACCGCTCCACCTAACGCAACTCCATCCTATGAATATCCCTCCATTGCTCATAAGTCTGGAGCGCCTCATGCTCCAAATGCTGGGGCAGAAGCTCGAACGCATACCAGTCATTGAAACTGGTGTTGCGTTGACGCTTCTCCCTCATCCACGTCCTGAATCGAATTTTCCAATCTTGCAGGGAAATGGTCCCCGCTCGACCGGAAAATCGATCTCGGATGCCGCCTCGCGTCTCCTCCTCCATCTCGTCAAAAGATCCCACCCACAGAACGTGAGACCGAGTGGCAGTCCCCCACGCCGAAGTAGGCTGAAAAGGCTCGTCGGGTGCTGCCACTGGTTCAACGTCTGAGAGGTCCGATAATCGGCCTTCTGATACTGCCGGAGACGGAGAACAATAATGTCGACTCCGAGTTGTAACCATAAACCCGTAATGGGTCTGGTTACAAGTACCAACGATCCAAACTGACGTAGTATCAAGGTAAAGGGTCAAAGAAAGGTGAAAGACAACCTGCACCTGCAAAACCACCAAACTTATGGTCTGCTGGTGATCAATCCAGCCTCACCATAAGGGAAAACAAGCACCGCCCACTTGGTGCACACACAGGTCCCGTCGGTCATTACTCCGACCTCACCCCCACAAAACCCTATCACAAACTAGTACACACACAAAATGGAGCAATGCTGAAAACTCTCAGCACCACAGCTCGCCACGGGGGGAAGGTACCACGACAAAATATAGAAAACAATGCAAATACTGCACTGGATCCTCTTCCCCAAACAACACTGAAGCAGAAATGGAAATTAACCGCGGCCAACCGGCACCCGCCTGCGGTTGGTGGTAAAAAACAAGGGCTTCCTGTTGCTTTGAAAAGAAAACGACATATGCACATCACTTATCTATCCCCTACACCCTAAAAATCCCTCCGTATAACAACTCCAGGAATATGTGTTAATAAACACAATTTGACCTTAATAAGAATTTATTTGAGGTCGAACGGAAATTCCACATGCCACACCATCTCCAAATCTACCCTCTCGGAAACTTAATGCACATATCCTAACCCCAATGCCTGTCAATTCGCTCCCCAAAAATCCAAATACATGGTTGTTTAAGTGCCTCCCTCTTATTTTCTTTTAAGCAAAAGAAAATTACAACTCCATCTTATGCCAAGTACCTCATCCAAGTCGGTGTGGAGGAAGAATAACGCAACCGCAAATTTGCCGCAATCCCACGCTCTCCGCGTGTTCCCGGATGCTCCCGCGAACTCTTCCCGCGATGCGCCACGTCCTCCGATACCCCAAACACCTTAATGTCTCATAAGGTGAGTGTCTTCGAGTCTCCCACTTCCGTGCTTGATTAATGAAAATCCCCTTGGCTTATGCTTCGCGAAAATGTTGGATTAATAAACCCAAGAATGTCACCTCCAACCAATACTATGCGGGAATACCCCCTCCGATATATCTCATTGAATGCCCCCTCCAATTTACTTCATTTATTTATTTCTTCTTTGCATCTGCCGTAGATTTTTTTTTAAATAAAAAATAAAATAAAAATAAAAGCCCGCCCCAGCTGCTGGCCTCGCAGCTGCAGCTGCTGCTGGGCCGGGGCAGGGGGGTGTGGTGACAGTGGCCGCCGGGGGGGAGGGGCCAGGTGGCGTCGGGGGGGGGTGGCTGCCGGGGTGGGTTGACCCCCGGGTATGGGGGCTGGGTGAGGGCCTAGGGAACAGCCCTAGGGAGGGGAAGGAGGTAGGGCCCGGGGGGAAGGCCGGGGAAGGAGCCAGGAAGGAGGGGAGGGCCCCGGGGGGGAAGGGCCGCCGGCCTGCCGCCGCGTGCCTCAGACCAGGGGCTTTGGCCCCTCTTCTCCCCTCTCCCCCCTTTTTTTTTTAAACACAAAATTTGTTTTTGGAACGATCTCTTCTCAAGTTGGAGTCAAGAATCCGTTCTCAAAACTCAATGGCACAAGTTCATGCTTGCAAGCAATCAAATGATGGGAAATTCCGTGGAAAATTCAATGAATTCTAACCACAATTCACCTTGATGTGACATTCAAAAGAAAACATGCTCCTTCTTCTTCTTGCTCCACAAATCCGCGATGTTCTTCGCTCCAACACTCCGGAACTCCGTCGCTCCTTGCCACCACGCGCTCCCTTGCGTGTTATGTCTCAAGAAGAAAGAAGAAAATAAAAAAATAGAATAATAAAGCATTCTTGCCAAGTGAGAAGGAAGAGAGTCAAAGACTACTATGAGCTCTAGTTCTCTCTTCAAATATGCACACAAGTCAAGTTATCTCTCACTCCACCACGGGAGAATCCAAGAGTGTAAGTAAGGGGAGAAGAACTCAAGATTCTATTGCAAAATCATGCAACATTCACCTCACACAAGCTCTCTCCACACAGTCACTCACAAGGCTTGACTTGGCAAGAATGCCAAGCCAAGGAGGAGACTCCTCACCTAGGAGCATCTCCACCACTCCAAGGGTTTCATCCATCCATATCTAAATGGATGAAATCCCTCCGGATGCGGTGTGGCCACCGACGCCGCATACCGTGACAATGCCCTAAGGCAGATGGCGCCAAATCCGCCAATTTAAACACTAAGTGTGTATGTTATGGTTAGATTGATAAAATTCAATTGAAGGGGTTACAATGCACCAACATATGACTTATTTGGAATTCTGTAAGAAGACAACATTAATTAGAATTTAGGATGTGATTTCAACATTCGATTTCTCTACGTAATAATTTACCCTCTATAGAAGGTTGTGATGGAGAGATCCGCTCGTCTGCAACAACTCCCTCTTCACCGACTGTGGGGGGGGCAAATGATAATGGTGGCAGTGGTGAGCATGTTAGCAATGGATATGAGCCAGGTCAGCCCACCTGGTGCCACATCAGCAATGGAGGGGAGCCAAGGAATGTCTGCACATCCTGCCTGTCACTTGACAATTGCTGGCCTAGTATATAACAAGTCAAGAACTGTAGCCGAGGTGGACCCTGCAACCAGCCTTATATGTCTAATGAACTCGAGAACATGATGCAGCTACCTTGCATTGCCTTGCCAATGAGATATAAGAAGCATGACTGTATGCACTTTCGGCCCATTGGAAATGGAGACCTGGAGCCTTGGTCGGGGATCTGGCAATGATAAGCTATGATGCAGGCCAGCCCCTACATACTACTACTGCTGCTGCTGCAGTACTAGACGACTTGCTGCTGCTTTCCAACTTCTTGTGTTGCTTCTTCTTCTTCTTGTACGTGAGTCATAAACTTAAGGGCCACTTCACACACGAGCCAAGAGCCATGACCATGAAATTGTGAGAGCCCAAAAGAAAGTGTCCAAAGGCTGTCCCAAGACACCTTCAAAATCATACAGTGTGCTAATGGATCCTCAAGTGTAGTGTGAAGTCATATCTGACCGGACCCTCAACCAAATGCTATTCAATGAATTTCTATTCATGCGAGTTCTCACACATGATAAAATAGAATAAACCAAGGGTGTGAGTGTTCAGAGTGCCATGGTCTCCCGGTTTTGTGTTAGGCCTTCCTCAAAGAGGTGGTTTTGAAAATAGTCCAAGTGACCATGAAACATGATCCATTTAATGCCATGTAGGAAGCCATGTAGACTTTACATCCATCTTGCATCCACATACTCCATTGGTCACTCAAGCGTAGTGTGAAGCGAACTTGGACCGGCTCCGCCTTTCCACCAATGAGAGTGCTTGAAGTGTAATGGTCACGGGCTCTCAGTCTCCTGTGTGAAGTGGCCCTTAGGGCATCATCACACGGGCGGTAGTGATTCGCACCTCAGTGCCGTGTTTGGTTTAGGGTTTGTAACGACCACGACATAACTGGAAATTGAAGTCGTTGTTGAATGAGTTGTCATCTAAAGTGGCACCCGCGACTCTTGCATTCGTTTCAAGGGGAAGTGCCTAGAAAAGGAGGTTGCAATTCAAAAAACGCAACCACATAGGCAAAAAGCCTTCAGGTCGTGTGGTGTTGGGTGTCTGAAAAGACAAGGTCTCCACAAATTCATAGGCGAGTTCCTAGTCAAGAACTACTAACTCGGCATTTGTCATGTGGTTAGGCCCTTATCATACTAATAAGATATGATTTTCTCCAATCAGCTTCAAGGCATATACACTCTAAACTTTGTAATATCACCATTGTGGCAACTAAAGTGCACGTGATATTAACCCTTTCTTGCCCCGGGGTCCATTACATGTGATCCTTAAATTTCAAACCACCTCCGTTGTTACACAAAGTTCAAGCCTTTTAAATAAACATTTTTTCCGATCGGGCTTTTGCTTGTGTTACATAAGTTCAGCACACATTCTATGGTCCAAGAAAATCTAAAATCCATGAAAATCTCATAAAATCCAACGGTGTGAAAGTTTAGTGTCCCGTGTAGGGGCAGCTCTGAAAATACTAGTTTTTTCTATAATT
The DNA here is from genome assembly GCA_964035585.1 of Polytrichum formosum. Classification (NCBI taxonomy): domain Eukaryota; kingdom Viridiplantae; phylum Streptophyta; class Polytrichopsida; order Polytrichales; family Polytrichaceae; genus Polytrichum; species Polytrichum formosum. The sequence continues at coordinate 50,056,631 of OZ037938.1, read as the reverse complement.
GGATGACGGGTTGACTATGGATCCTCAAAAAAAGTATATAAGCATATTCCCCATGAAAAATAGAGTACTTTCCCATTTTAAAAATATTCGTTTGGATTGTTTATGGCAAAGTTATGGTTGGTCAAAGTCCATTGACCGTTTCCTAGTCATCCTCATGTGGAAAACTCCCATCCCCTTGGTCGGTGTGAAAAAAATTTCGGGTCCGCCCGTTTAGCTGCCCGGATTCTTTCGGGCGGAGCCAAAACTTTCCTACCCGCCCCGCCAATACTTCATCTTCCTACCTACGATACCTACCAAATATCATCTCATGTGCAATTATCTCCGAATTGCTTTACATATTACATACCGTGTATATGGTATTGTGCATAATTTCATTTATTTCATGTACAAATACATATATATATCAAAAAATTGCTATTGAGAGGAATTGACCCTCTTCAACCCCCCTACAAGCACTAGTTCTTGCCTACCCCCAACCCTTATGTGACTATCAAGTAAATATAATTTGTGACTATTTTGCATGCCATGTCACAAAACATTGACCTAGGCAAAGTGCTTGGTCGTCGCATGTAGGGCAATAATATTGTTGTTTTTTGCCGCATGTTCCACACTTTCTTCTTTTCCTTTCTTTGTGCCCGCTCCACATCATGCTATAATGAAGCATGTGTGCATTTCTAACTCCACTGTCCTTCGTGCATGTAGCTGCAGGCCGTTTAGCAAACAATGTTAGTTTCTTTGCTATTGCATAATTGAATTCCCTATGGGATAAATATTTTTTTTCACCCTTCTCTTGCATATTACTTCTATACATGACCCATGAGTTTACCAATGACGTGTCAAGAGTGTGCATAAATAAACGATGCCACCACTTGTGATCTTTGTTTTGAACCGTGTGGTAGCCTCGAAGTTGATCCGCCACATCCACACCTCTCATGTGAGCTTGGTAATGAACTAGAATTGGGGAAGATGGAATGGACTTCTCCGCAGTCTTATGCCACCTTTTCACAAACACATCATCATTCATGTCAATAGGTGAGAACGCCGTGCTCAACAAACTTACTGGCTTATTGTCATACCAAGTTACTGCTGCTAGTAAATTAGATGCGTGCATTCTCCAATGTATGTCCCCCCTCTCCGGACCCTCTTTAGCCAAAGTCAACGCTTGTGGCCATCCCTTTCTATTGGTCTTGGTAGTACCCGTTGCACCTATCCCTTTCAACATCAAATCCCAAAACAATTTGGGTGAGGTAAAAAAATTGTCACATGTGACAATATGGCCTTTATCTTCCAACCCTTCTAGAAGACGCATTACGACTTTGTAGCCAACCAACGCTTCATCCTTTGCATTCAATGACTCTTCTTTTCCACAATAAACCTCTAACTTTTGTACAAACTTAGATTTGGCATTGGCCAATGCCCAACACTTGAGCCCATACCGGCAAGGTTTATTTTTCAAGTATTGTCTTATCGGAGACCTCTTCCCCATATACCTAACCATCATCTCATCGACGGTTAGGTTTTGCTCCGGATGCCAATATTTTGCGTATAAAGAGTTGTGCTCATTCACTAACCATTCTATCTTGGCTATCGGACTATACCCAAGTTGGGTTTTGTCAGTCACAACCAAGTCATTATCAACCAAATGCAAGCACCTAACTATTGCTTCATATCGTTTTCGTGTCATTGCCCTTGTAATTTCATGTGTTCTCCATAGTAATTTTTTGGACCAATGCAAGCGGTATGAGGATAGTTTCTTCAATCCCATCATGATACAAACTCCCAAAAAAACTCTCATCTCGTCCACACATATAGGTGTCCATTTCCTAATTACTGGACACGTGGATGCATATATGTTAGTGTACTTACACAACCGAACCAATATGTCATGGGTCCAAAAGTTTTGGAAATAACGATATGGTTCGATAAACCTCTTCATGTTGTCCACTAAACCTGTTGCACCCCCTTTCCATTCAAATCCGGCTAGTTGGCTCAAAGGAGAGTTCCACATGCCACCCGCAAACCTGTCATCCTCTTTCATAGCACACAACATGTCAAGGTTATCATATCCTAGCCCAATCTCATTTCTTGGTGACCCTTTTTCAATGAACCATTTCCGAGATGTAGGGGTAAGTTTCTCCCTTTCCAAATGATCCTCTTCAGATACAATTGTACTTGGCACATATGACATATCCGCAGAACTACAATACTCTGAAGATGAGGATGTACTAACATTTACATGCTCATTCAATTCGTACATTTGTTCATTTATGTGGTCAAAAATGCTAGGGTCTCCATCATTTACCCATTCAACCTCAACATCTGCAACAGAATGCCTACCCCCCCTACCAAATAATTGAATGATCAACATGTGCACTTCATCCTCTGCATTCCAAAACTTAGACACCACAACACCATACACATGGACCAACTTGTGCATAGATGAATTCACATACTCTAATTCAGGGAGATCTCTAGTGAAAATTTTGACAATCTTCCCTAGGATGCCCATGTCATAATTGTCATGGTATTGAACATCTATCCCTACACCATTTAGTCTATTGCTCCTTCTCCTAACCATTGCCGGTGATGCCGTCGGCACATACATTTGATGAGGATTGTCATGATCAGGGCTTGTAGATACATTTGACATGTGAATTTCATGAGGGGTGTCATGAACATTATGTGCATTCTCATTAGGCATTACAACAAGGTCATGGACTACATGAGACTCGACACCCAGGTTACTAGCATAACCAACATCAGAACGACCTCGCATTCTTGACTGCCTCAACAAAGACCGAACAATATGCACAGGGTTTGGAGCAACACGCGATGAATCAACATTGGACACAACAAATGATGAATGCACATTAGAGGAGGGTTGTGGCACTTGAGATACTTGAGGCAATGCAGTCAAGCCAGAAGGACAAGAAACATTAGCGCATGCAGAGCTATTGCTCACAGGCAAAGTTGGAAAATCAATACGCTCATTTCCTACGTGGCCATTCACATCAGATTCGGTGAGAGTTCCAAATTGGAGCCTAGTTGCAGCTCTTGTAACCCTGGCCAATGAACTTTGAATGGGCAGATTATTGGAATTTTTCTTTTTCTTAGTTTTTGTGCCAACACCTACAACTGATGAATCTCCTATGACTCCTTCTTGGACACTACATTGCCCAAGCAAAGGAGAAGTAACATGCTGAAAGGTGTGAGTTGCAGGGAGTTGAGTAGCGGGAGCTTCAACTACAGGAGGGTGCAGAACACTACTGGAACCTTGTCCGAAGCTCACAAAATTTGAGGATCCTAAAAAATTCAAAGTAATTTGCGGCATTGGAGGCAACATTGCAGCAGCAGCTTGAAGCGAGCTTGGTTGAGAAGGAGGAATGCAGCAATTAGGCAAACAAGAGCTTGGACAGGGGGGGGGGAAGTCCCAAATTCAAGTGCACGCAAACCTTCACATGGTGTTGCCGAAGCCTCTGGGACGTTGGGGTCGAGGGTGGCCGATGGTAGCTGCACGCTGCATCCACGCAGGTAAGCGCCTCGGCGATCGCGAACGGGGACGGCTGGCTGCAGAGGTGAGTGCGGGTCGGGTGCAGGTGCAGGTGGTGGAGTTCGGCGATCGGGAGCGGGGACGGTTGGCTGCAAAGGTGAGTGCGGGTCGGGTGCAGGTGCAGGTGGTGGAGTCCGGCGATCGGGAGCGGGGATGGCTAGCTGGCCAGGTGAGCGCGGCGACCTGGCAGCTGGTGCAGGTGGTGGAGTGAGGCAGGGGCGAGGATGAGCGGGGCGACGTCGATGTCGGCGAGCAGGTACGTCGTCTGCACCCGACCCCATCTCCGCTAACATCGCTCCTGGTGGTGCTTGCAGGTGAGCGCGGCGACGACGAGGAGCGGGGGTGGAGTGGACCTGCTGTGGCGAGGATGGCGATGTCGCTGCTGCGACGCCGACCAGCATCCTCCCCCGTTTCGGCATCGCGGAAGAACGAATTTCGTAGGTGAAAATTCACCTCCGGCGAAAATCCTCGCAGGCTGCCCTCCTCTCTGCGATTTGTCCAGCCTAGAGACCGAGCAACGTAGATCCTCCAAGCAGCGCGAAAGGTTGCGGCAGTGGGCACTTCGGGAATCGAAAATCCTCGCAGGCTGGACGCCGCAAGAAGTAGTTGTGCAGGTTGCAGGTGTTGTATCAGGTCTCGAACCTGAATGCTATTGCCCCCTTGACCATCCCTAATCCAAGCTGCAATCTCCGAAGCAGCCTGCCACAGGTGTGCAGGCAATTCCTCTGCTCCAGGCGGAGGCTGGTTCGAGGTGGCCGTTGAAGTTTGGGTCGCCATTCAGGCTAATGTGGGCTTCAGACTGAGAGGAACTAAAGCGGGCAGCAACGGGAACTAACCCTCGGCTAACGGGTAGTCTACATAGGTAAAGACGGGCAGAAGACTTCGAGAGCTCTAACAAAGAGCTTGGAGGGTCCTTAGACTTGAAAAAATTCCATCTTTCTCATCTAGGTGTGGATCTTCAATCAGACACCACGGTTGGATGGCAATGGGCATCCCCAAGGTCCATGCAATTTTTTTTGGCAAATAACCGTTGCCCCAAGAAGAAACGTGGGACCTCATTTTCACAAAGAGCCCCTGGGGTCCTTGGGGGCAATAAAGGGTTAAAGAGTTATGTAGTGTTAATACGGATGCGTGATCAAAGAGAATTAGTGTGGCATGTAACACTATGGAATAACACAAAGTCAACATTACAATAATAACAATAATTAAATGATGACAATGTGATGCATGCAAGCATCATGTTGTCATCATTGCTCATATATTGCCACTAATATGTTATCAATCATTGTTCACTGCTTATGTCCTAGCTTCTCTCATACCGTAGTTCTCTAGCAGCTTGGGCAGAAAATAATTAATTTTCAAGGTGCCTAAATTTCTAGGAAATTAATTTCATTGAGTGTCCAAAATAAAAGAAATAGCATTCAAAGAGTGCCTAAAATCACAATAATGCAAGTGACATTCACTAGAATCCAACAAAGTAGCATCAAATCAAAGCAAAATTTGTTGCCAAGCCAAACCCTGACATACAAGTAAAAGACAAACTTTAGGATAAGGAATGTTGGTTAAGGGAAGCGTTTAGGTTAATCGTAGCCACCATAGATGAAATTAGGAAAACCATCCATGAATTATAGACATGACTTGGATGAATGTTTAACGTATTTTAAATTTCTTTTTGAATCTACCCAATTTTAGAATATTGTTTTATGGGCTGCCTAACTTACTTTTGCACTTTAATTAATTATTAGGCAAAAAAGTGCCCAAGCTGCTAGAGAGCTACGGTATATGAAGCATTTGTTGGAACAAAATAGTTGTCAACTAACACACCTCCCAAGCGCACAATGGTTTGCTCCTATCTTTTCAAAGATAACTCTAATGTGCTCATGTAAGTTTGGGTTTGTTATCAAATCTCTATATATGTTAAATTCCCAAGAGTGTCCCATTATAGATGCACTCACGTTAGTCCATCTTAGCAGCATTCCAAAAGCCATTTGTCAGTTAGGTACTCCATCTGTTCCTTGGCGTCCAAGGATTTGATAGCAGCATGGGAGTCAGGCACGGTTGCAGGAAAACAAGGTTGTAACTTGTAAGTTGCAGAGAGTATCTGATTACTACACGTTCACAAGTTGTGGCTGCCACTCTAGTCCAGGCCGCACTGATTCAACTTGATTCTTTTGTGCAGATACAGATATTTTCCTCTTCCAGACTTCGCTAATAACTTATTAGAAAAACACCCATCCCTGCATTATCCGATCTGTGAGTGTCATAGCATTATTCAACTGCTATCAGCCGTTCCATTCTAATCATATCAATAAACTGCTTCACCCAAGTTTTTCAGCTTGAATATGCCAGTGCAATGCTTTGCTGTGAGAATACAGAGAGTACAATTCTAGTCTACCAAGCCTTCCGAATAGAATATGGCTTATTCCTGGACTCACCTAGCCGCATACCAACTCGGCTAAATAATGTTATGGTATGTGCTTCCTAAATGTATTTGTTTAAGCATTAAGATACTCTCGTGGGGAGAGACTGAACTTGAAGATGAGACTTCAATCCCAACTTGATTTCTTTTGCAAATATTATTTCTCTATCCGACGCAACGTTGCTAATAGTAGAAAAAAACCTATCTCTGCCACCATCCAGTCCATTGTAGCCATGCCCACACTTATTGGTGGGCATAGCTAGCGGACAACTCCCACCAATTTGGGGCACTTTTATGTTTGCTTTTAGCCAATGACTACATGTGAACCTTATGGCGGGACCCCAGGGTCCTGCATAGCCTCCGTCTCAAAACGTCATTAATTATTTATTTTGCTGGAGTGCTTATGTTGCAACATAAACCTAAACTTGTAGATGTTGGCTAGAAGTCATTACTGCATCTCGCAACATACAGTTGGATCTCTCTTGCTCTCAGCTACGTTTCCCTTTTAATAACTTCACTCAAAAATTTGTTCTTGCTTATTTCTCCAAAAATCCATCTAAAAAATGAGCATGATACCCCTAAAATGACTAATTGCGTCACCATTAAAAAAAATTGATCTGAATGTCCCCGTGTAGCTCATGATGTGAGCAGTCGATTGCCACCTTCATAGAAAGAATCGGAGTTATATTGATGATGCTACAGAGCTTATGTGAGAGCCAGGGGCCGATGGGACCCCGGGGTCCCGCCATATGGTTCATGTGTCGCAAACAAGTTTCAAATGTTTGTTGGCTAAAATCGAACATAAAAAATGCTCCATATTGATGGGAGTTGCCTATTGGTTATGCCCACCATTAAGTGTGGGCAAAACATGTATATACCAATGTTGGATTGGAATATAGATAAATGCATGGTATCTATAATCAATATTAGTAATGATATCAAAGAACTTACTCATGGTATCAAAATTATAATACTAGTCAAATATATTTATATTTTCATGGGTATCTCAAGGTGAAAAAATATTTCTACAACTGGCTTATTGTTTGCATCAATACATTCTAAACTATATTGATACTAAAGCAATTTTACCTAGGTATGAAGATGCTCATTCACACCCAGGGATGTGCAAATGGACGTGATGGGGCCTTTCCGTCACGTCGCGTCATGTCGGGGCGTGACGCACACTGACGTGGTAGAAAAAGTTACTGTACCAATTTTTTGTAATTTTTTTTAAAACTTTTTTGGACGACTGCTCTAGTCGACTGCTACAAGCAGTCGACTTCAGAAATAAAAATTAAGAATATTAAAAAAAAAATTAAAAATCTGAACCATTAGATCTTCTTGGATTGAAGATCTAACGGTCCATGATTTTTTTTAGAATTTCTTGATTTTTTTAAAGGTTTTCCTTGAAGTCGACTGCTTTTAGCAGTCGACCAGCTAGCCAACTGCTAATTACAGTCGACTGGTCTTGGTCGGTTGCAAAAGTAATTTTTTGCAGTCGACTTAGCAAATGACTGCAAATAGCAGCCGACTCCAAAAAAAAATTTAATTCCAAAAAATTCAGGACCGTCAGATCTTCTTGGCAAGAAGATCTGACGGTCCAGAATTTTTGGAATTTTTTTTGCAGTCGACTGCTAAGTCAACTGCAAAAAAAAAATTCCAAAAAAAATTCTGGACCGTCAGATCTTGCCAAGAAGATCTGACGGTCCTAAATTTTTTTTTGGAATTTTTTTTTGCAGTTGACTGCTAGGTCGACTGCTATTTGCAGTCGTTTGCTAAGCCAACTGCTATTTGCAGTCGACTTAGCAGTCGACCAGGGGGTCGACCAGGGGGTTGACCGCGTCAGTTTACCCCTGGGGTAACTGCCGGATTTACCCCCCCTCGGACGTGATGTTTTTTGGTCAACTGTCACTTCGCTGTCACAAAATGTGACGTGACGTGCAATCCCTATTCACACCTCACGATTTTGGAGGTGAGGTTTGGAACTTGTGTTGAGAGTTGGGTTGAGCAAAATGCTAGACCCAACTCCCAACATAAGTCCCGCACTTTTTTTTTTGCATAGAATAATCAAGACCTAACGTTAATGAATATAGACCATATTTTAATGGTTTCTTGAGGCTTAAAAGTTAGGACTTTGCCTCGGGACTTGCTAACATAAGTGGGACTTTAGACTTGGGACCCCATGTGAACCGGCCCCTACATTTGAATTATGTATCGCGGAGAAGTGGATCAAATTGTAGTCTCCAGACCCAATAAGAAGCAATTTCTCACACTTTAGAGGTTGTGGCTAGCTATGGAGGGTACACTATATAGTCCTAATATTGTGATTTTCTAGGGCCCACGCTAATTCTCATAATGAGAATTACTGTGGGCAACATTAATTTCCAACCTACACTAAATGTTTAGTAGAAAACTAGCATTAAGTGTTTTTTTCTAGAAAATTAATGTGGATGGTTATTTAATTTTGTGTTACTTTTGTCCTAAAACTAATATTCAATATGTTGGTTGGAAGTCTTCAAGAAAACTTGGGGGAAGACCCAGGTCTTGCACCCACATTAATTATTTCCACAATAGTGCAGTAATAAAAACAATAATACTAAGAATAGTGCAGCATATGTGGCAGTGGGGGCATGGAAACTTGGGAGTGGTGTAAGCAGTGTTCAAGGTTGAAGCCCTCATACGAGTTTCATTTTGAAGGGCTCTCAAATTTCTGCCCTTTAGTTGAATGGCTGGTTCAAATCCAAGACGTCAATTCAAGAATATAGAAATGAAATACAAAACTCATATTAAACTTGTGCATGAATTAAATGGTACATGTTTCCAATACAATGTGAAGAATTAAGAATCAACCATCTAACTCCACTTCTTGTATTGACAATGGTGTCGCGCACATGAGCAACCATCAGCCACTCCGCCTAGCGGAGGCAATGATTCTCATGCAGCTCCACGTGCGAGGGTGGCGAAGCGGACCATCCGCCCAAGCCCGGAAGCCACGGGTTCACCGCTCTTCGCCGGATAATTCCCTGGCAAGTTTCTTACTGCGAAACAACTTCAACACTCTCAAACTTCCTCTCTCCTGTCTCTCTCACAGGTAAAAAAAATCAGGAAAGATGAATGCCGGAAGTGGGCGGAGGCGGAGGCTGGGCATCAAGGCGCTCGTTGCCCGCATGGCGTGTGAGCCTACTGCAAGCACCCCGGGCTAGCCAACCGCAGGGGGCCACATGGACCTCCGCCAGACGGCTGGCGGGGCAGACCGGCGCCCTGGAGTTGCGTTTTGAAGGGTTGTTCTGAGAGAGGTATATTTTGAAGGGCCAAATCACGTTTGAAGGGCATTGAAGACTTCAATCTTGAACACTGGGTGTAAGTAGGGGGTTTCTCTAACTGCCTCCCCATTGGCTCCTCCCACCCCTCTCCTAGCCGAACTTTTGAGTCAGAAATTGGTGGCTGGTAGAACACCTATAATTTGGGCGCTCATGAGTCTCACAAAGTAACAATTTGGCCTGTTGCATTGGCCCGGCAGACGCCATGTGCTGCTTGTGTGGCAATTTCACCAACTTTGATGAGGTTGAACGTTATTAGGCATTGCCACTAACAAGAAGTTCCAAAACCCGCCTTTGCAATGCCCATCATTTGTCTCCACCAATCTCACTTGGACCATAATCGCAGCTCATGCCTCAACCCAAGTCATGGCCTCCCGATCGAGAGCATTATGAACGTCCCCACACTGTCACCAAAAATAGTTGGAAAAGGACCTATAATCGAGCCCAAACCTCATGTGAGTGTTTCTAGTTTAGTCTCTCATTCACGTGTTTGGTATGGGCGATCATGCCCATCAATTCTCTTAAAGTTTCTAGTAAGATGGTATATGTGGTATGGATCACGATTTCAATCCATCCATCTACATTCATTGCCCACACTATAATAAAGCCGCATTTGAATATGGATCGAGAAATCTACAACTTGAACATTTCTAGTGTCTATATATATATATATATTGTAAACTATTGTCACTATAACCCCACCCGATTGATCTACATTCAAAGGCCTTCTTCTTCTTCTTCTTCCTTTTTTTTGAATTTATTTATTTTTAGTTGTTGTTGTTGTTGGAGATAGAAGGCCAACAAAGCCAATGCCAGAATCATCGAGAACCAAGAAAGAAAACGTGCCCACTTCAAGGGGAGGCGGAACCCCTCAGACACATAACACCACCACGTAGAAATAACAACGCCCGACCCTACCATGGACAACCCACCAAGCCAAGGACCACCCCCACCCCCATCCCACCTACTAAGGACTACCCCCAATCCACCTAGTCAGCCCTCACAAAAAGCCCAGACAACCTACCTATGTTGTTGTTTCCAATTCCACTCAATATGTAAATTGATCCTCTTACAGAGGACATTTCTAGCACCCCACGTCTTGTCAAAACCTTGGAGCAAGGCCATAGCGGAGAAGCTATTAATATTGATTTGCTTCATCGCCCATTTCCACGCCGTCTTGGCATACATGATGAGTTCACCCCAAATGCGGTGTTTGACCTTAGACTCGTGCCATTGTTCGTGGTTGAAGACTTTGTCATTGCCTTCGATCCAAACAGTCCACAAAATGTTGCCACGAAGGAGGTGCCAAATTTTAATTTGTTTGCAAAATTTCTTCCGGATCCTCTCCCCAAACATAGCGTCATCAACAAAGGCTTTATTATCATAGCGTCGTCAAGAGCTGAATCATCGTTGGTAGCACAAAGAGTGTGGTGATCCAAGTTTTGAGCGGCGATGCACAAGGATTGGGTCCTCGTGAGTCAATTGCAAACACCCCAAATAGGCGGAGGAAATGATCAACGGCCGTGTGCATTTTAAATGCTCCCGGTTAGCATCATTCTCCACAACAAATTTAGGACTGCAAGAGGAGAGGAGAGCAGCAGCTTGGTCCAAGGTGAGTCGATGGATTAGGTCACCACACTAAATATGGCATTCAGTGTCACTCACTAAATCGATTTACACAGTGCTACATCATTTCACAATGTGTGTAAGTCCTTGGTCGGTTGTTAGTTCTTTTTACGTGGCGGTGTATCGCGCCCGAGGGGCCCCGTCTCCCCTCGGTGTGGGCGTGTTTTCGTTGGTTTTTAATTCTCTAGCGTTGGCTTTGTTGGCCTTCTGTCTCAAAAAAAAAAAAAACAATGTGTGTAATTTTCACCAAGTAAAACTGTTGATGTTCTATACTGTCCAAACAACCAATTTCACATACGTTGGTAAAACATATGAGGTATGCAATAAATAGATGTAGCATTGCATCATTCCAAATAGTAAGTGACACTAAATATGACATTTAGGGCCACTTCACACAGGAGACTGAGAGCATGTGACCATTACACTTCAAGCACTCTCATTGGTGGAAAAGGCGGAGCCAGTCCAAGTTCGCTTCACACTACGCTTGAGTGACCAATGCAATATGTGGATGCAAGATGGATGTAAAGTCTACATGGCTTCCTACATGGCATTAAATGGATCATGTTTCATGGTCACTTGGACTATTTTCAAAACCACCTCTTGGAGGAAGGCCTAACACAAAACCGGGGACCATGGCACTCTGAACACTCACACCCTTGGTTTATTCTATTTTATCATGTGTGAGGACTCGCATGAATAGAAATTCATTGAAATAGCATTTGGTTGAGGGTCCGGTCACATATGACCTCACACTACACTTGAGGGTCCATGACTACACTACATGATTTTGGAGGTGTGTTGGGACGGCCTTTGGACACTTTCATTTGGGCTCTCACAATTTCATGGTCACAGCTCTTGGCTTGTGTGTGAAGTGGCCCTTATGCCCCCTCCCCACCCGACTTTAGCTAAGCCTAAAAGTTGGTTTTAAAAACACGGCCTTCACACCATCGACATTATCCAGTGCCGAGCCTAATTGGCAAATGATGTGGCCTGGTTTAAAAAGCGGAGGTTCTAACTTCTAAGCCTCGAGCATCGAGCCTCCCATCGGTACCTAGACATGAGGCAAGAATGTAGGACCTTTAAAAGTGTTGCCTCCCGCCCCTGTGATTGGTTGCTAGCTATGAGGGCATGAGGAGCTACATTAACAAAAACCGATGGTAAGATAGATGAGTAGTAAGGCATTTGGGGATGGGACAAAAACTATCCAACATTCATTGCCTGGTAGATAAAACAATGAACATGTGCGAAGGCTACTTAACTCAAACCTCCTTGAAAATCTCCGGAGCAAGTTCTTGTAGGTGCATTGGATAGCCGGGTGCGTCCGCTATAACCGAGGGAGCTTTACCCGATTTTTAGGAAAGGCTCTGGTTATTAGGTAAAGTAGGGTGGGAAGGGGGCATTTATTATAGTGTAGTAGTAGCCACAACTACACAAAGGTTCAAATAGGCCAATCCCAAGAAACGGGCCTTTCACACACTCGGGCCGTGGCCCATGGATCCACCCAATCCCAAAGCGGGCCAGTTTGTGGGTGTGGTGAGTGATAAAGACAGAAGCAAGAGGCTCCCGATAGGCTCCCCATAGTCCCCCAGTAGACTAGCCCCCCAAAAGAAGAGCTAGAAGACCATAATAACCCACCATGTGGACATTGTGGCATTTGGGCTCCTGCCATGTCAGCTTGCCCTTTTGGCGAGATAATTTCACCTGGGCAACAATCAATCTATCCCCCTAATTAAACTGAAGGGGTGTCATTAACTCATCACCAATCTCCAAGTGACTGGACTCTATGATGAGCCTCCAGCTGCTAATTAAGCAATCAAGTGAAGATGGAAGCCAGCCTACAAACTAGGTGTCCCTGCAATGACAATTATTGTGATCCACTTACCGTTTATTGCTGCCCATCAATGCGGCGCTACTCCGACCTTTCTAGGGACAGCCAATGGGAGCTTTGGCCGCATACCCAGTGTGGGCTCTAACAAGGCCACCAGAGAGAGTAGAGTAGCTAGCTAGCAAAAGGCAGGGAGCGGCCATGTATATATATATATATATTAGGTCAACCCATTATCAGAGTGCTTTCTTCCAAAAGCACAGCGAATGACATGATGCTCGCCACCGCTTCTACTGCTGCTCACTTGAACGCCACTAGTCTGTGGGGCTGATCACACCGGCCAGTTCCGACACCATCCGTCAGCATCTCCAACTGTAATAGTGTGAAAAGTGGTGGGCCAACATCTATTTCTCAACATAATCCCTAGCAATTTCACGGCTCGAACTGGACGGAAAGTTTGGTGTGATCGGGGCATGTGGGCCTTAGGTAGGTCTGGTAGATAGATGGGTGTTTGGCTCCTGACCAGTGTTCAAGATTGAAGCCCTCATGATTTTCATTTTGAAGGGCTCCCAAATTTCAGCCCTTCAGTTGAAGGGCTCGTTCGAATCCAAGACGTCGATCCAAAAATACAGAAATGAAATACAAAACTCATATTACACTTGTGCGTGAATTATATGGTACATGTTTCCAGTACAATGTGAAGGATTAAGAATCTACCACATAACTTCACTTCTTGTAGTGACAATGCCCTGCGCTTGGTGGTTCTTGTGACAGGTGGATTATGTTGAGGACTTCAAGTGACGTCTTCATTTTCAATTTGGGGTTGGGTTTTGAAGGGTTGTTTTGAGAGAGGTATGTTTTGAAGGGCCAAGTTGCGTTTGAAGGGCATTGACGACTTCAATCTTGAACATTGCTCCTAACCCAAGCCCCATAGATACTACACAACTTGCCCCAATTAGTGAGGAAGGGAGGGCTAACAGTGAGTGTGGGAAATTAATGAAGGTGGTATTAAATTTCTTTACGTTTATGAAATTAGTGCCACCTAGGAAGCATTATTCATCCCGGCATTATTCATTGGAAGTATTGTTCGCTAAATGCACTGGCATTTTTCATCCCAGCATTATTCACTGACAAGCATGTGTTTTCATATGATATTTGTTTAGGGTTTAGAGGCACCTTAGAGCACGCACTGATTTTCTCGAAGTGTATGGTAGATAAGGATGTAATTGTGAATTTAGTGTCACTTGGTGAACATTTCAACATTTTTAGTGCAAACAAAACCTGCATGGGTGGATGAGGGTTTATAGTCCACCCACACTTAGTGGTGCATGCCACTAGTAAACGGTGAGTACCAACACTAGTTACATCCAGTGGCTCTCACTGGCCAAACCAACTATAAAAGTGACCCGTGTTGGTTGGAACCGTTCACTGGTGGCCTGCACCAGTAAGTGTGGATGGGCTATTGGTCTACTAACCGAAGGAAGGGAGGATTAAAACAATGATTACTATTATAGAGAATGGGGATTTTTCATTTAAAACTAAATTACCCCCTACATTGAGGTCAAAAACCCCGAATTAATCTACACACATTAGAGCTACCCCTGAACTCCCAACTGGCTTGCAAAGGAAAGAATAAAAAAAAAATCTCCTAAGTGCTTGGGGGTTAAATAAGACTGAAGTAACAACCAGCTTATAGGGGATTTGCTTTTACTATTGCCCCTTCGGTGGCTGTGGAGAACCGGAATCCAGTAGGTATATAGTCTGGGGCGCAAGGTAGGATGGAGTAATTCTAGTGGATGAACGGAAAGTGCAAAAAAAAAAGGGATTCCCACAATTCCCATATCCACCCCACCTGCAGCCATTGGGCCATAGCAAGTCAAGTTGCCCAATGCAACGCAAGTGGGTTCCAGAGTCGGTTGGGTCGGCCTTTGGGCCCTGCATGGTGTGGCCCACTATGGGCCCTCGGATTCTTGATCTCAACGGTTGTGCACGCTCCAAGACCTCCAGTAGCATTCGAGCCAGGTTGTGAGTCGAGTGCAGTGAAAGAAAGGAAAACGGAATACGGAGGCAGCCGACTTGGGACAACCAATAACCATAGCCTTTCATGCCGCTGCTGCCTGATTGGTGGGAATGGGTATGATCCTAACATTGGTTCGTTGGCCCATCTATCCCCCCCCCCCCCTTTACTGCCCTACATGTAGGTCAATGTGGACCACAAATGGGACATTGAAGTCTACGATCCTTATTAGTTAATGGCGTGATGAAATAGGGGTTCTACCGAGTTCCATAGAGAAAGGGAATTATCACACACAAGCATACCTTTCATTCATCCAACATAAAAGCCCTAAAATAGTCTCTAAATAACATCAATATTATCCCATAATTGATAATTGTATGTTTGAAGAAGAAGCATGGAACAATGGGCCTCGTGTGTACTACTAGGATTGTGGGTACCAGAGCACACTTCCATTTTACATAATGATCCTTTGTGTCAACACGTGGATGCAAGATCTAATAGTCCAAAAAACTTTGGAAATTTTTAAAAGTTGGTTTAGAAGTCGATTCCTAGTTACCACAATTTTTTGGGTTTTCCTAAAAGTTGACTACTAGTAGCAGTTGGCCAACTAGCCGACTGCTCCTCATCGATTGCAACAATCAGTTTGGTGTAGTTGACCATTTTTGGTCAACTGCAGCAGCCGACCTAAAACGGTCGAGCAACTAGTCAACTATTAAAAAAAATGATGTGAGGCAATGTGAAATCCATGGATAGACACAGGTCATAATCACCTTCACTAGCTACCATCTATAAGGCAGTCGAGCCCTAAAGCGATGCTTTCAAGCATGTTAAATAGTGAATTCTTTCTGAAAAAACTATAAAGAGTCTTCCCAAAAAAAAGTCAAAAAATAATAAATTCATGCGCAACCTACACACATTTGCAAAGTTGTTTAAGAAATGAGCCTTGCATTATCCACTGATATCAACTAGCCAATAAATATCATGGAGTTTTTGTAGTAGATCATAAAATTACTATAGCAAATCCTAGAAAAATCCATTACCCAATAAGTTCATTACCTACTAGTCATGTGCACAATGCAACATGAGCAAAGTTGATGATTGGGGACATAGTTTGGGATCCATGAGGTGTTGGATTCAAATCCACTTGGCCTCCATTTATCCTAGGCTTAGCACTTTAGGGAAATCTTAGTCGGGTCTAACGGAAAATTTTACATAGTAAGTAGTATGATTGCTTACTATGTAAGCATTTTGAGAATATTGAACAATTATATCATAATTCATCATAATAAAATTAAAACTGAAAATAAAAAGGAAGCAAGTCCTGCAGTACACGGTGTCAAGCTAATCTACAATATAATATACTCACCACATGAAGAGTGTGAAAACAACTATGGTCATTGCAACATGACCCGAACGACAACTTTGTAATTGGAGGTGTTGGGTCTTATCACTTCATTGATAAGCAATGAGACTACCCAGTTCCTGTAAAAACGTAGTCAAAATTACTGTCGCCGAGGACCAGCATACCTAACTAAGCTCAATTATGGTCTTTCATGTGAACTTAGACTTTTCTTCATGTGCAAACTACTTAGAATGCTTAAACATTAAAAAAACGCACAAACATACTTAGGACAGACGGCCGCCTCAATCTTATCAGCTGCACAGCCCACCCCCAACTTCTGCTTGAAAAGCATGACCTAATTATCCTCATAAATATGGGCATATATCTCACTCATCAGAGCGTTGAAAATTCAGCAAGTGACTCCATTTGGCAAGGTCTCTTGTTAAGTTAGAGGCAATAATAAGAAAGATTGCTGCACCGGCTCCACATACATCTGCACCCACCATATTATGTATGCTATATCACGATCTGATTGCGAGATCCCATGCTTGACCATGCCCAAACCCTGGTGAACCCTAAAACCCTAAACCCATCCATTAGCACCTCAAAGGAGACGGTTATGTAGCCGCCATAGATTGTAGGGTTAGGAGTGAATCTCCCCTGAAACGGCGAATGAAACGACATGGGAAGAATCATCTGCATAATGGTCTTTTTGATGAGTAGGGTTAGTCATGCCTAGTAGATTGGCCTATGTATTGTGACTCCCAACTGAAATGAAAAAGCAAGAATATCCAAGGAACACCCTTTTGGGCTTTCTAGGGTATGGATAGGGCTATTCGTCCTAGGTGGACGACACGTGGACACATGACATAACCTAATGTGAGGTTGAGGTGGCTGATTCTCATCTTACCATTGCCTAGACTTAAGATAGTGATAGGTGAAAGTAAAAGCGGCCCAATTGCCTTCTTGAGCATCCGATGAAAACATACATAAGGGCAATGTAAAATTACTACTCACAAGGTCTTTAAACATTCATATAAACAAAAAGTTAACTTGCAACATAGTAAAAGAAAAATTGAATGTTCCAAACCAAAGCATACACTAAGTCTACATTCAAATAATAAATAGTCTTATTAGTGTGCGTTATCGTTTGGAGTTACATGTTACTATAACATTTTACTGAGATTATCATATTTTTATTCCCTTCATGATAAATAACTATACCTTTCACGTCTAATATTCTAGGCTGAAAGTTAGCATGGGTAGGAAATGTAGGTGGCTTACAAATTAATAAATTATAAATATTCAATTATAATATGATCAAAGAATATTGACATTCTTGGTATCATATTTGTATCCCATTTCCAACCCACAATAATTTATGTTTAGTTATAAAAAAATTTGATTCCATAGTCCTAGTTTCAACAACTGATATTGGTGCTCAAAAATTGGAGTGGTTAAAAAAATATACGTTGGCCATTATTGTGGTACATCGAAATTAAAGTGGACCATGGTAATAGGTGTGAAAGGTGTAGTATGGACATCAAATAGCATGAAACAACCTGGTAGTAGATGATGGTCTCAATAAAATGTTATAATAACATATAACTATAAATTTTTATTCAAACTTAAAGGAGTATTTAGTGCAGTTACAGAGATCATTTGTTTGTGAGCTGCAACGAGACATTGTCAAGCACTTGTTATTATTCTATCAAGGAGGACATGCAAATCAACATTCCTCTCAATTTGTATCTGGTTAATTCATTTCATGTATGTCCCATTAGATTGATTCGAGGTCTTATAAGTTGATTATGTTATCAAACTTTTAAACATGTAACTTCCAACCTAAACACATTTTAATACAATTGTGTTGGATGAATAAGAGATATGCTCGTATGCAATAATTCCCTCTCGTTGTTATATTGAGGTATTCCAAATCGTGGGGGGTTGTGAGGGTTGCATTTATGAGGCTGAGTTTTCTATTTAGTTTGACCTATAACAATAAAATGTTGAATGCATTTGCCATGTATTATTATCTCATTAGTTGTGACCTGTAGATGCCCACATTGAAATCAACTAACAATAACATGTGTTGGGCTTCAAAATCCAAAATGAAATTGGACTTGAATGCAGAAGTGCTGACATGTTAGTTTGCAATGCATCTTGGCTATAGATTCGTGGCATCTACATAAACTCATCCATTGTGGATGAAGGGGCTCCAAGCAATAATTTTTTTTTAAAAAAACCTCCCCTACAAGATTGAGGGCCGTTTCATTTCAATTTAACACCACTAGATTAATTGGGTCCGTGGCTTTAATTTTGGAGTCAAAATGACTTTAAATATACATTTGCATGTTATAATATGATTCATTGTGTTTTCACTTTGCAATGGATGAGTTTACGCAGACACCACAAATTCCTAATTGTGTATCTCAACCCATATTATGGACTCAATAAATATGCTATTGGTTATGTATACAAATGAAAACCTCCAATAAAGTAAAATTGACTTTAATGTTTGGGAAGTCAAAAGGTTGATGAGAATAAAAATACATCAAGATTTTTCTTAAAAGGCTAATTTCTCATAGTGTAGTGGTCTCCATGAGATAGAGACTATTATCAACTTGATGGTGCAATTGGAAGAAAGACTTGAGAATGCCTAGTACTGCATTTTGAAACAGAGACAAGTACCTATCTTATTGGAGTTACAGGGTGACACTCAAAAATACAAAGTGTGCCTCGTTTCAACTAACTCGCGCTATGAGAGCATGGCAATGCTCATGCTAATTCCATTCAACTCTGGTGTCATTAACTAAGTCATCAGAAGCAGAGGAAAATGTTGACATGAAGCAAGTTTTTTTTTCCTTTCTTTTTTCTAACCTTTATGAAGTACTACACTTTCAGTATTTTATTTTATGTCATTGTGATAACTTTTCTGATGACACTTCTTATGAATAAGGTTACAAGTAGTGTCATCCCAACTTGGTACATTCTACATCTTAACAATTATGTAATGAAATTGTCATGGAAAATTGAAATTTGGATGAAAATCACTTGTAAGTGATAGTGATTGCAACATTGTAAATCTCTAATGCCCATTTTTTTTTCAAAAGGAACGTTATGTTCACATTTAGTGTTGGTGACACTACACAGGCAGTAAACATTTAGTTAGTATTGAGCAAGACAATAGAATTGGTGACGCTAAATACACTATTTAGTGTAGTGCGGCAGCAGAACCCTTGAAGACCTACAGCCAACATCTCATAAAGAATATGACTATGAGAATTAGTGTGGTATTCCATTAATCACTTAAACATTCAATGGAAATACTTGAGCCCTATCAGGACTTGACAGAAAAAGGAGATCTCAGGATCCTTTGTCTCCAGTACGAAGTAGTCTAAGTCTGGGTCAAAACTTGGAGACTCATTCAATGAAGACATCCATTAACTTACAAACTTGGAAACTTAGAGGTTCCAGAAAGATGTCATTAGTTGACCTTGAGTAAAAGAACCCAGATCGATAGTTTTTTCTTGAAAAAACTGTTACATTTTATTTCATCAAATATGTTTTCGTATTTAGAACAGGTATACTAAATATGCTATTCAGTGTCATATGGTAGTTTATGTCACTATGGTAACTTTTCGGATGACACTTCTTATGAATAAGTGAGCAATAGTGTCATGGATGATGGATGAGTTCATCCATTGGCCAAAATCCTACCTTCTCTTGTCAGCAACTTGTGATGAAATATTGTCATGGATTATTGAAATTTGGATGAAAAATCACTTGGTAAGTGACAGTAATTGCAACACTGTAAATCTAAATTACCCCCCCCCCAAACAAAAAAAAACAAAGGAATGACAAATAAAGTTGGGTTAGCATTTAGCGTTGGTGACACTACACCACAGTTTACAATTAGTATTGAGCAAGACAATTAGAATTTGTGACACTAAATATCATATTTAGTGTAGTTTCGTACTTAAAATAGAAAATGAGATTTTTGGCTCCCTAGTGGCTTAGCAAGAATCATCCAGTAAGGGCCACCCGCACCACCCGACTAGGAAAATTAGTTGACTCATGAGTTAGCGAAGATTAGCTAACCAAATTGCTAGTTAACTAAATTCTTGGTCAAACCAAATGTACCACCTTTAGTAGTTAGGAGAAGTAGACTTTGATAAGAGTTAGTGAGAAATAGCTAACCAACATGCTAGCTTACCAATCTCACACCCACACCAATGGGTTAGGACTAACCAAAGGTTGACCAAATTAAGAGACAAGTTAAGGTTGACTTGTCGAAGTTTTCCTCGTTAAGATCTTTAACCGGTTTGAAACTAGACCTTAATAATGAGTTAAATCTAGATAGGTTCACTTTTCATACAATTGGCTTAAATTAAAAATATGTAGTTCAATTACACGTTTTTGTGTATAAAGAGGCCCAGATTGGATAATCCAAGAGTAACATTTGTAACAATGAACATCTAAACTTTGAGGCCTCATTGTGCTCAAATGGTGTTGTTGGTGGAGGAGGAGGGGGTAATGAATTCAATTTAATTGCTCAAAGACGATGAAACCACATGAGTGTACTTGTGATGGTTGTAGTTACTTTGTTTGGTTTGCGACACCAGGAGAAAAGATCATGGCCAAAATGCCGATTTTATTTTCTTTGCAAGAAACAATTACTCTTACACAAATTTTATAGGAAATATTTTGACAACAATCAAGGTCAAACCATTTAATCCAAAAACTCAGTTTAGGGTTGGTTCATTACACCTATTGAGGGGGGGAGGGGAAACTCTGGGAGAGGAAAGATGAAAACATTGATTATTATTGTAAAAGATGGGGATTTCTATTTAAAATCAAATTAACCTCTAGATGAGGGTCAAAAGCCTAGAAACAATTGAATGAGCTTAAATTGGACTAAATCAACAACCAACCCATAGACGGTAGATTCTCACTAGCACCCCCTTGGTAGATGTTATGAAACCAACCCACACACCCACCATCCCCACACTCACAACCCCACTCGCCCCACCCCTCCCAACCTTCCCCCACGACCCCACCCTTAAGCTCCCACCCCAACAAAGCACATATAAAGATGGATCCGTTTTCGAAGAAGACAACCAGAGCTGAGCAAGATACGGGGTTACGCCCCAAGCACCAATACTCTGCTTGCCCTCCACCTACCGTGACGCAAAAATATCCTTTGTGCGGAACTTATGGCCTTACACAAAGCCACCACATCACTCCACCCCCACCTGACAACCTACATCTTCAAGGACATCCTTGTATCAATATACCTCCTAATGAACTATAAACACTTCCCCACAGCCCATAGACACCACCCTGACAAATTTCTTATACATGACGTTCTTATACAAATATAACTTCACCCCACCTGGTACATATCCTCAAAGTCCCATCACACACGGGCATCCATGACAACGACATGGCTGACAACCTCGCCAAGTTCGGTGTAGAGGCTCCCCCCGACGCCCCTAATGGCAACCCCATCCACATTTACCACCCTTACCCCCACTACCTACACAATAAACACTTCTAGGAAGGCCCCATACATAACCTTGACACACAAATTCCCCTCTCCTACAAACAACACCTCATCCAAGAAGCCACTCCCCACCACCCCCTTCATAAATGGGCCAATAACATCTCAATGGACCACAACCTCTCCAACATTTTATGGAACAACTCTACAATTCTTGACCCTCACATCACCCAAACGCTCAAATTTTGCAATGCTCAGTACATGGGCAACTCTCGCAAACACCTCTTCTGGCCCAAAAATTCCCCTCCTCATTTTGCTCCCTATGGCACCCTGGAAGCTCCCCATCAACACATGGCCCTACATCCTTGCACATTGCACCCACCCTATCCTTAAAGACTTGCACACATATAGACATAATAAGGGTCTCGAACGCATTCGACAACTCTTACTCTCCCACCACAAGACCCGATAGAAATGCCTCATTAATGGTAAATCTTCCCCTACTACCCCCAACGGCAACAACATTCTGCATTGGTTATTCCCCTGCATTTGCCTCTCTACCCCGTGCATTTGCATATCCCACTTTCAGCCAGACATCTTTCTCATTAAATCCTTCAAACCCACAATCCTTTCCCACAAAACCCACTACCAACATCAAACTACTACATCGAATTCACATATTGCCACGACCATTTCTGAGCAATAACCACATAACAAAAAATTGACAAATTCTACCCACTCATTTCAGCATTGCCGCTAGCAGTTGGAAAATTCAACCACTTATTGTCCTAACCACCAGTCAACAAGAAGGAATTCACACTTCCACCCTCAAAACCCTTACCGATCGCTTCAAACTTCCTCCCAAACACATCAAAAAACCGCAAACCCAACTACACACTATTACCATTCGCTCCCTCTCTGCCATCATCCTCAATAAACGCAAATTTGAAACCAAGCCCTCCAACCCTCCCTAGTAGTGGTCCTCGCACTATATCCCCCTACCCCGGCTGGGGCGAACCAACCCGTATATCGGTACCTTACCGGGGAGGGCGAATGGCTGGGGATTCGTGGCACTCACTTAAAATCAACCATCCTACATATCATGGATGAAGTGGCTCCAATACAAAAAGATCCCCTATGGGGTTGAGGGCCGATTCATTCGAATGTGACATCACTAGACATCCGGTAAGGTACCAATGTATGGGTCGGTTCGCCCTAGCCCCCCTACCCCTCCCATCCACAACTAGGGAAGTTACTGGTGACGTTTGACTTGGTTCGTTACGTAAAGTCCATCACCTGAAAGGTGGTAGTAGCCCGCGGGGCAAAGTGACTCCATTCACGCTTGCCCTCAATAGAGGCTAGTGTTTTTATCTATCTTATGAAACTAAAGCTCTCATAGGAACGATTGCCTACATATTACCCAAAACACTTTTCATCATGCTATTAAACAAAGCCGCTTTTGTATTTGAATTTTGTAATGTGCTTTTGGGCCCGGAATGCAAGGCAGTTAGGGAGTCACATTGGATATCTATGCAAAATACAAATGTATGTATTGATTGGTGTTTGTCTTCTGCTCCTTGAAGGTGACACCTTTGAAATGGAGTAAGAACAGTCAACACAAATGATACATGAGAGGCAAAATCAAAATTGAAAATTTGAATACTGGCTCTTGTACTATCATAGTCTATAGGCCTTATCTTGCATTGATGATCCTCCAACCTTTTGCGTTGACTTCCAGAAACTGTATGATAAATCTGAAAACGTTGGAACACCTTCTGCACATAATTTGTATGTGAAAACGGTGCATCAAAGCAATAGAGTTGGTGGGTTGTAAAGTCCCATGTGCCTCAGAGAACAGCCAGAGCACATGCATACATACAACCTAGAAGACATTAAACAAGCTTCTGTTTGGATCATACATAACCACATTGTCATGGTCAATGCAATGATACAAGTGGGAGACATTTTGCATTAACAAGCACTCAGGGTAGATGGAAGCAACTTCTCGGAGTATTGATGATGCAATATGGGAATGAACAATCTTTGATATCTAGGGGGGGAAGAAATGATACTAATAACCAAACTTGGGGCATACTAGCATATCTTGCTTGTTCAAATCCACACTGACCAAGAAATGACAACAAGAGCGTTTTGAACATGACTGCTTTCTGTTGTGATCAAAGAAGGTTTCAATCTCCAAGTGAATCATGGGTTTGTTCATCATTTCCTTGAAATGGACGATTTCAATGAGACCAGCGAAGGAAGAGGCAAGTAAAACATAAAAAATCAAGAACAATAAGCAATGGAAGAAATAACAGACGATAACAGACACGAAAGTTGAATGGAAGTAGTTTCACCCATGATGGTGAATATGAATTATAAAGATGTGCTAAGAGTGTACAACAGCAGTAGTGATTGAAATATGAAGCTTTCCAATCGATATATGCTATAGTAACCCAATGTAACTGTTTTCTTCTAAGCTCTTCACGTTTCAAGTGTTGATGAGCTCCAACCGAGCTAAAATGCCGAACACACAAGAAACTAATTCTGTCAACCGAGCTACTACTTAAGCAATCATGCTCAATTCCATATTGGAAGTCTGTGCGCGCTGTTGTTGTTGCCTCCTCCGCGGATGGAATTTTCTTTGAGCAATCCTCACAATGCATTGGCACTCTGCATTCTCCCAGGACCTCCTCAAACCCTACAAACTGTTGAGATTCAGTTGAGGTCACATGGGGGATGCCAGGAAGCTTTTGAGAAAGTGGCGTTGGAGTTCCAGTTGAAGTGTTAGAAGGAGCAATGTCGGAGCTTGAAAGCGACTCCTTCACTTCACAAATTGCAACTGCTTCAGGGGGAGAAACAGAGCATGTGAAAGCAGGCGCCATCAAATTCGAGAAAGGAGAAGGAGAGGGAGGAGGAGAGCCTTTTGGCGATCGCACAACAATCCATTCCCCCGCGCAATCATTGAAAGGAGAGCTGCCCCAACTCTGGGAGCTTTTCTGGCCCGACACTAAGCCACGGTTCAAGAAAGAAGGCGTGGTCAGAAGGGGGATTGAATCCTCAAAGCTCCTCGAGGAAAGGTCGCTATTGGGGAAGTGCATCACACTGCAAGGAGAGAGAGGAGCCTCCACGACGGCGGGGGCAGGGGCAGCCTTGGCCACGAATCTGGTGGTGAGAAATGGATGGTGGAGCAATTGAGAGCTTGTCCATCTCTTGCGAGGGTCCCTCTGGAAACACTTGCCCAAGAAATCATGTGCCTCGGCCGAAAGGGAAGCTGGCACTTCAGGAAGCTCATCGGTGCATCCAATGTGGTAGAGAGCTACGAAAGGGTTGGTTAGGTTGCTCCATGGAGCTCGCCCTGTGGCCATTTCTATGACCGTGCAACCCAAGGACCAAATGTCAGACGGAAGTCCCTGTTCCACCTGCCTCACAACCTCCGGCGCCATCCACAACGGTGTTCCATTCACTTTGGCAGAGCAGTTCATTGCTTCGTTCTCACTCTCCATGCCCACCCTCTTGGCGGATCCAAAATCCGTCAGCTTCACGTTCCCATTCCTAACCAGCAGGTTTTTGCCCTTAATGTCACAGTGCACGATGCCTTCTCTATGCAAGTAATCAATTCCCTCCACAATGCTACGCGTGTAAGTGCGGATCAAATGCTCATCCAGCGCCCCCGCACCTGCGAATTGCTTCAGAAAATCTGCCAAGCTGCCTTCGGGCATGTACTCCAGGAACACGTTGCGCATCAACTTCCCACTCTCCTCTGTCCAATCGCTTCCCAAACAGCGCACAACATACTTGGAGTCCAAGCTCTGGAGGAGCTGGATCTCGTTCTCTATCGCCAGCATGGAGCAACTCGCATTTGCATCATTCCCATCCACCTCCACCGATTTCACTGCGAACACTTCCCCATCCTCTCTGTTCATCGCCAGGCTCACCTTGCTGAACGCCCCTGTGCCTATCAACTTCCCCCGGATCCATGAACACCCTGCCATCTCTAACTTCTCCCTCCCTCCCTCCCTGCAATCCATCAATCAAACAATCTCTTACCTCCTCATCTCAGACCTCATTGTTTCTCTCCTTGCTACCCTACAATCTCCCCTCTACTTGACTTACGCAAGGAGAACGCAAGGAGAACGCAAGTGTTGCCCAGTCTCTTCTTCTTCTCAAACTCCTCCCAAACTGACAGTTTTACTCTTGCGGATTTGGGATGGAGTTGAACGAGTGAGGCAGGCTGCGTCTTATAAGAGTGCGGATGCTATCTCCGGAGGTCCACTGGCTCGCAGGGCTCGGGAGGTGAGGGACTTTCAAGTGGGGGGGTGGAAGAAAGCGTGGGATGCGGCTGGGATCTAGTACAGTAAGATTTTAACTTACCAAGGAGGAGCCATGAACTCCCTCCAAGTTCAATCCAATCTCCACACGGGGTCTTAAGTGGACATTATTCCCAACTACAAGCAAGCCCACTTCTCCTCGGATATGAAATACACACGTGATTAGGCAGGCTTCACATGAGCGTCCTCACAAATCGTGAACAATGACACCCCATCCAGGCTTTCGTCCACATCATCAGGCCGTTGGGTGTGTCATCTTGTTCATTACATGCTGGCAACCCTAACTCAACAAGAAGGAGGGTTCCTTCACCAGAGAAGTTTGGAGCCCCCCTGGGCATTCTCCAAACCTCTCCGTTTTGTTTGCTAAGTTGGTTACATTGGTTGGTGGCATGGCGGGTTGATGAAGTGGACAGACCCTAGGGTTGATGAAGTTGTTATTTCAGTCAATGACCTTTGACCATCTTTTGTCCAGGTGCTCATTTGAACCAGCCCTTAGTACAAGATGGTTACCAATTCCAAATCAAGGGTGCGATATAGCCATTTTCTTCTTGTTTTTTGGAGCTCGTATGAATATCTTGTTCATTATCAAAGTGGCGATTCTCTTGCTCATTAAATGGTCATATAGGTCCTCTCATATTTGTTTGTTATTGAGTCAAGAATGGTTTTCAAATTTTTTAGCACATAGTCCAATCCCTTTTAAAACAAATGCCTTTTTGGTATCCGTTCTTGGAGCCACACCAAAACACATACCACTCAAATGTAGACATGTTCAATTAAGATAAGTAACCAAATTAAGCATCTCTATCTTACAACTCAATTATATGTTATGTTATGTTATGCTTCCTCATTTTATTTTATTTTTCCTTCAAGAATGATAGCTACGTGAGGGCTTATAAGGTATTAGACAACCCTCATTTGGTTATTTTTCTCATTAGGATACCTATATTTGAGTGGTTTGTGCTTTGATGTGGCTCCGAGGATGGATACCAAAAAACAGACATGTTTATGAGAGATTGGAATGCTTGCTCAAAAACATGATAACGACTCTAGGTTCAATAATCAATATTATTAGGGGAGGGGGGTATTTGACCAATTAGTGAGTGCAACAATTTTTCAATAGTAAGATATTCATATGAGCTCCAAACATTTATGAGAAAAGTGGTTATGACCTCCATTTGGACTTGCTAACCATCTTGTACTAATTGCACGTTACATATTTCAAGAGAAGTGGGCTAGTTGGGGATTTAGCATGCGATTACCATGAGATGGTTAGTGAATCTAATTGAGGTCATAACCACTTCCCTTGTAATTTTTGGGACTCACATGAATATCATATTACAAAGTGAAGATTTTTGTGCTCATCAAGTGGTCTTATAGATCCTTGCAATTATGTCGATTATTGAACCTAAAATAATCATCATATTTTGAACACATAATCCATTTTTTTGTTAAACGCATGTCTTTCCAATTATCCGCTTTCAAAGCCCCGCCTAACCACATACCACTCAAACATGGGTGTCCGATTAAGAGACGTAACCGAAGTAGGCACGTCTACCTAAGATGGCAAATTCAAAGGAGGCCATGAACTCCAAGTTCAATCATTCAGAGCTATAACTCCTCGAGTCCCGCTATGCCCTTCCTGAGTTTAGTATAATGCTCCGAAACCGACTAAATTTACTCGTACTCGCGTTTGAACTTGCGATTTCATTCAATAGAAATATCAAATGAGACGTGCTCTTTGCAACAGTGATACTGTATGTTAACTTATGTTACACTGTTGACTTATTATAAGTTAAACCCCCCACTCCGTAATACTTTTCATGCTCCCAAGTACACTCTTGGTCCACTCCAACATGACTCACATGACTTTCCTCGTTTTGGGTCTCTTGAAATTCTACGTACAATTTTGTGTTAGTCAAACACCTTTGTGTTGCATGGATTGTGTCACTAATCCTAGTCAAAATGAGTTGCAAAATCCGAATAGGTGCCATGTTGGTACAAGGTCCAAGTGTTTCTTATGACCTATTTTTTGTTTTTTTAATATATTGGAATATAATACATGTCACAAGATAAACGGGCTCAATGAGGTCCTCTCTCAAGTTCGTTTGTTTTATTTGTCGAGGCTCATATAAATCGTGTGTATATATAGATCTTACATTGAGCTCCCTTGGTCTTTTAAGTATTAAGACATGTGAACATGTTGTTAAACATTTCCAACTTCACAACACATTTATGGTTATTGGACTAGCTCGAAAATTGTCTCACATGGATAGCAAATCCAAATCATGGTTTTGTCATTCCAAATTTCAAAATATGTGTCGAGATGCAAAAGTTATAAGAAGTCAAATTCAAATTCTGTTTTTTTTCAAACAATCACATAGACCCTCCCAATATTGTTAACTATTGAGCCCATAATGGTGGCACATAGTCCAACCTCATCTAACCACGTGATTCTTTTAATTGTCCTACTTGTTCTAAGTGTCATGAGGTGATATTCTACAAAACTCTATCTATCTATCTACTTGTTCTACAAGTTTGGGGTCAACGATCAATTGGGGACACCACCGTAAACAAATCAATAACTAAATCAATATTGCACTAACTCTTTGTTTGCATTAGCATACATTTTGTTCTTTATGAAGGGTGATGGCAAGTTGGTGCACTAACGTCTATGTCTTGCAGAGGTAAGCTACCATGAAATCTTTGGTGGCTTTGGTGCAAGCATGAGCACCCAATTCTTTCTCCTTGAAGAGCTTTTGGTCAAGGTGAGTGATCTTCATTTCTTGCACGTGTCCTATGTCCCTATTTTGACAAGGTTATTGCGGTTGTGGCACTTGGTACATGAAGGTCACCGAGATCAACCACGGCAATTGGTGTGCTCATATGGCTTCTTCATCTTGGCCATACCTCCCTTAGATGCTCGCACACCTCACATTACTCTTTAAAAGAAGCAATTGCCCATGAAAGGGTTGCCTACCTTTTGCTTGTACAAATCCAATGCTTTCACCATAACATCATCCTCATACATGCCACTCTCATCCAACTTAAGCACACTATGATTGGATTCGACTAAACTTTGCAACATTGCGCCACACGTCCCCCCCCCCCACTTCATCTCTATAGAGTCATGGAGGAGTCAGTCCAGAGTACCATAGGCGTAGGGTTTCAAGGGAACTCGTGGGCACCCTCTTACATGTTATGGGCCTATGGCTAATTGGTGTTCCCACACTAAGCCAAAGCCTTTGGACTCAATTCGAGTGTCAAATCAAGTGTCAAATAAAGGAATCTATATATGTATATATATATATATGTATGTATTTATGTATGTAATGGGGATCTTATATTCAACTAGCAATAATTGTTAACTTCTATGTAAGATCATTATCCACTACACCAACTATCACCATTACTTGCCATGATTTCTTTAAGTGATAGAGATTTTGTCCATAATCATTAAGCTACATTAAGTCTTTAGATAAAGACAATTCTCCTTGGTCAAGGAATTTCAATATCTAACCATATATGATAGAATAATCCTACCAAATAAGGAGGTTCCAATGGTTGAAGAAGATGTAAATAGGTTCAACCAATGCTAATGAGATAGTCTTTTGTTACTCTAACGATGCATAGAACAATTACTGAAACATTGGCTAATTTTATACTGCGGATCATTTACGGTCAGATAGATAGTTTATGGGATTTAAGAAATGCATCTAAGAAGATAGAAAATTAAACTACGAGCACAATGGCTTTTGGGACTCATAATCCATCATGGTGTAAAAGTGTGACATGCTCATGTAAGTAATTTCAAAGCTTATCTTACACTAGTAACTTCATGATGCACACGTAGATGAAGATCCTTAAATTTTAGTGTCACTTACTGTATATTAAAGCCTCTATGTAGGTTTCATTAAATGCCAAAATGTTCTCAATTAAACAACAAAAAATAAGACTAAAATTGGACAAAAATGACTTTAGAATCCTCTCAGACTTAGTTGAATTTGTGAAAGGAATGTTAAAAATGAATATCTTGGTTACAATAATAAGTTAAAAATTCAAGTATAAAATTCACCTTGAAGATAACATTATTTAGATCCATAACAATGTTTTGTGGGACTAACAATATTATGTGGAATATTCCTCACATTCAGCCGGAATGATGGAATATTCTACAGATGACTGTCAATCCCACATAACATTGTTATGAATCTGAATAATGTTATGAA
Organism: Polytrichum formosum; assembly: GCA_964035585.1. NCBI lineage: Eukaryota > Viridiplantae > Streptophyta > Polytrichopsida > Polytrichales > Polytrichaceae > Polytrichum > Polytrichum formosum. The sequence goes on along the minus strand of OZ037938.1, from coordinate 50,026,472 downwards.
ATTCTTAATTTTTAATTTATTACTGATCTGAAGTTTCTCCACTTGTGAGTACTCTCCTACATTTGGTGAGTCACCTCTAAATTTTCACCTCACTTTATACACCACTCCTCATCATCCTTAATGCTACCATACTATCATTAAATTTAAAATATTGACAAATGGTGTAATTTTGACAATTAGTGGATGTGACATTTAAATAGTTGTAGACAATGTAGCAGAACCCTTCACAACAATGAACACACCGTAAACGATTCCATAGTTCAAGAGAAGTTGACACGACCACTGAACAAACCGGTCGCCCGGGCCTTGCCCTATAACCAACAGAATCAGCATGTCAATCACAACATCCCAAATTTGAAACCATGATTTCTATAGTAGAGGCGCCTATTCTCGATCAAGATCCCGTCACCAATCTATAAGGTGCCATGATTTCAATCAAGCTAGGACTCAATTTTGATCAAGCCATAACTAATAGTGCCATGACACAAGTCCTGGTTTTGAGTGCTAAGGTGAGAAACATTGAATGGTGGTAATGGTAGATATGGTAGACTCTAGACATTGGTAATGTGTTCATGCCAACACTTGACTTCTACAACTCACAGTAATTTCAATTTAAGGAATAAAATCACTCAAAAAATTGCAGTCCTCCTAACTCCTATCTTCTTGCATGGGAAAAATTTGCACCGCCTCATGCTTCTCCAAACCTAGCGTAGAATCTCTTAAGTGATCGGTTGCGGGCGCCTCTATTCTAAATTAGAACGACGGGAGGGCGATTTGGAGGGAGCTCCAAAGGGAACAGGCCGGGTCGCTTATAATATACTATTTAGTCGGGGAATATGCAAACAACATGCTTCCCGTGATTCTACATAAAGTATATAATGAGCGCCTGCATTGGAATGTCGAGAAGAGGAGCTTATAAGGCAGGTGAGGGAGGCTAAATGCAGGCTAGGAAGCGCGGGAATATACACGGAATAAACAATAAATTTGACGTCAAGTGCTCTTATCCAATTGGGCTTTTGGATCTCGAGAGTGGCCATATTGCATCACTCGAGCAGTCAAATGGTACCAAAGCACAATTTTTGTTATTAGGCTTTCATTTTGATGCGAGTCGGAGATAGAGGGATAAGCCGGTGTTGGTCTAATATGTAGGTGAGTGTATGGTATTAATATTCAACATCAAGAATGGTATCAAAGAACCTATCCATGGGCATCAAAATTGTAACCTCTATCAAATATTGATATACCATGAAACGTTAAGGGATGCAATGATAAGCCAGTGCTACGCCCTTTTTCCGGCTTTGTTGAGAAGGAGGGCCGAGGATGTGAAAGCCAGAGAATCTTTGTTACATGAGTTGTTTTTTTAGTCAATTTCATTCTACACCATGTTGATATTAGAATAATTTTGCCTAAGTTTGAAAGTTCGTGCATGGTGTACATATCTAAATGATATCAAAAATAAATAAAGATCGTTAAATATCCATACCAAACTGGCATTAACAAATGTGAAGCCCTCGTTATAGATGCCTTGATGGTATCAAAGGGAGACGATACAAGTCCAATGTTGTCATAAACATATGCATAAGGAGTTATGTCATCGTAGAGGCCACAGGTAGAAGGAGCGATTATAAGAGCGTGTTCACGTGTTCTCGATACATATACATGTAAACCCTTACCATCCATTTACAAGGCCATTGTAAGAACAAAGGCTCCCACGTGTTTTCAATATCACCAATTTTGAGGGGTTGTCTCCCTTCTCAAGACTCCTGCCCTTTCAAATATTCAACTTTTAGAGGAGTGAGCTCCAACTTCTTTATAAGGGAATCAACTATCAATGCCTCGCAATCCTTTGACCACATAGAATCTTAGCTTCAGGTATTTCTATGGAAAGCCTTGTGCATTGAAAGATATCAATTTAAACCATGGGATCCACATCATATGGAACTCAAATAGAGTGACTTGTGGGACATATAATGACATTACTCCCCTCTAAAATAATGTAACCTGGTTCAACACCCCCTTTGTGTTTGCGTTTGTGTGTGGTGTACAACATGTAAACATGGTATGAGCTATAGCATGCACTTCAACAAGCTCTAAATGGTTCAACGATATTTTGGAAATCCAAGCATATAGGTATTTAAGGAGGTCAAGGCACTTGACATCATGAAATTTGAACATCGGGTGGATTTTAAGCATGATTCTTGAAAGTCAAGGTTTCTTTGCAATGTAAAATGAATACATATACCCCTTCTCCCCCCGAAGCAGATAGTGTTGGCCGCTGATTTACAATAGTGGTCACGGGCCCTCAGTCTCGTGTGTGAAGTGGCCCTCAATGTGAAACCTGAATACTGTTCTCCCTCTTTAGTATGACACGTTTGGGAAACACACAAAAAGTCGTATTATCGAGGTGTCGTCTTCTCATTAATATAACAAATGGCGTAAGTAATATGAAAACATAAGTAATATGAGCTTTATATATATATATATATATATACACACACAACAAGTTTAAGCAATATAGATGGCATGAAATAATAACTTATAACTCCAAACAAATACAAATATTCTCAAGAACTCTTGAAATAGGAGTCAAGATTTTCGGTGTTGCCTACCCAAGTTAGCAACTGTCAACTTATCTAAATCCCCTACTAATTTTTGAAAACTAATAACTTCATTAACACCAAAATATAAAGAGTTATCTAATAAGGAACTAGACAACAATGATGCATGATGTTTAGCATCAAGATACCGGTGATACTATATCACCCATGTACAAGGCAACATACTAGGCAGGAGGCCACTCTAACCCTAACCATGTCCATTCCACACTAGTAACCCTAATTCTCATTAAGGCCCCAATGATAAGTGAAGTTCCCAAGTAGTTCCCAAGTGAAAATGGATGTATTTTAGATGCACAAAACATAGATGAAAGGAATTTTAACATTAACTACCTCTTTAATATGACAAAACGGGGATCCTAAATGCCGCATTATCGAGCGTCGTAGTCGTATAAAAGAGGGAGTTTTGAACTAAAAAGTTTGGTCTCGCAAAAATGCGTCGTAATATCGAGGGTGTTGTATGAACGAGGTTAGACTGTAGATTGTTGGAGTCACACCAGTTGGGCGGGCGGGCTGGCTGTCAGTCAGTCAGTGTGAGTGAAGGCAACTTGTGAATTGTGGGCGACCGCAAGCTAGCACTGGCCACCATCCGTATCTCTCGACAGTGAATTATTCATTAAATAGAACAGAATATCATTCTAAAACGTGGGGAACTGCAATCAGTGAGTTTGGAGCTTATGCTTAAACTGTAGTAAGCAGTATGGCACTCTAATCTTAGCGCGACATATGTGTTGCAAAACGTGTGAAAAAGGCCGCACTACAGGCAGGAGTCTCGAAAGGCAGTTGGCATGGGAAGATGATCATGTCAGCGCTGTATACGAGTGAGTTGCCGGTTTTTTTTTATGTGTTGTATACTCTGTTATCTTTTGAGAAGAAATGGTGAACCCGGCGTTTGAATCGAGGTAAAAATGAAAGCAGCAATTAAAGCGACTTACTTCAACAGAAATTCATAGTTGAGGAGTGAGTGAATCTGTCACCTTGAGAGAATCGAAGTCTGAGATAGTGTGGGTTCGATCATGGTGTTACTTATTATACCGTAAAGACTTTCAAAGTAATAGGATACGATTTTGGCGTTGACGTTCGAGTTGGTGGTTGTTGTACAAACCCGCCTTTTTAATACGATGCTCGATGATGCGATAGCCTCGATATAATGACACAGATTTTGTAAATCAAACTTTCTAGTTAACTTTTACCTCTATGATACGACTATGACCTTGTTAGTACGACACTTCTCAACCCCCAAAATGTTCATATTATAGAGGTAATAAATGCATATGTGGGCGGATCCCATAAATGTATAAGTATATAGTTAATATTAAATTTATGTAACTTCTACATATGAAATGTGGATAAATTTAGTTTTAATGTAAAATGATGTTAAAACTTGTGAACAAAGGGAACGAGGTTCTTTATCTCAAAACCTAATCAAGACACTCGTTAGCTTCTATCTTTTTCGCGACAAATTTTCACCTAAACCCTAAACCAAAGTGCACAATCTATTTTTGAGCATTTTGAACTCAATATTTATCAGGTTGCTTTGATCTGCATATAATTGGAAAGCTCTTGAAATTTCACTTCTTTTGGTGGTAGCTTTGTCCGATTCCGAGCTATATTGACATAGTTATGAACATTTGAAGGCATGTTTAAGTTTATGCAATTGATTTGTACACAATGATTTGCTTGTGCAAATTTTGAGGTTGGTTTTGACCCAATCGTTCTCATATGCATATTTTTGGAAAACTATTGAAACAACACATCATTTGGTGGTAGTTCTACTCAAGTTTGAGTTATTTTGACAGAGGTATGATAGTAGTGGGTGATGTACAAATTGTGTTTTGGCGATTTTATCGTGGTTGGGGTTGCAAATGTCATGATGGAACTAGATGGAAATAGAAAGAGGATAACTTTGACTATAGATGTGTGTGTGTGTGAGAGAGAGTTGGTGGAATTTCATCAATCAAATTCTAGTTGGACTCAACATACGATAACAATTGACTGTAACAAGAAGCATAACCAGACCATTAATTCTTTGTTCAAGTCCGCATAAATTTCATGAAATAAAGTTGCATATTTGTAAAGACATTTGAAAGAATATTTATTTGTAAACGTGGCAAAATATGTAATATGTTTTTCATGAAGCATTGCGTTATTATGACAAAGAGATCCAGTTTGCCATGTTATTGAATATGTGACACCTCGATAATACGATGGTTTTCTAATTTCCCAAACGTGTCATATGAAAGAGGCAAGACTATAACCATTTATTCATTTGATTTTCTACTAATTTTTTTTAATGTGCCCCTAGCGTGCTAGACCCATGTAGTTGTCAACCTGCAGGTCAGCATTGTCACGCATTGTCTACTCCAAAATTCTCCCTCCCTGTTGCCCACTGCCGCCGAGTTCAAGCACCTATAAAACCCAATAATTGAAAACATGGTTGACACATGATACTTTCAAGTGCTCGACATCGTGGCATCTCAATATTTAAAATTAAATAAGAATAAGAGCTTAATTGGTTAAAAAAGACAAGAATATAAAGCTAACTAACACATGCTTGTAGTAGTCGTCTCACACGTTCATGGTGTGCCTAAAAATGGGGCTTAATTGTGTGCTACTCTTCATGTCATAAGACATAGATGTAAATCTTCATCTCTTGCATATAAGTTGTTAAGGAACATGGTTCTCACAAATAATGCTCTATAAATTACTACTGCTTACACCTAAGTTCACCCTTATGCATCCAAGGAGAGGCCATGTATGGGCCTTTTATGCACAAAAATGTGTGTTTGAGCTACACGCTTTCATTGTAGTTAAACTATGTCGTCTAAATTTAAGACATGAGACAAATGCACTTTTGAAGTTGGTGGATTACCTCAATGTTACTGAAGCTTTGGATTCAATTGAAGATGCAAGGTCTAACCTTAGATGCACATACATACTTAGCACATTGATCATGTCATTACGACCATATTTTTATCATCTTGTTAGCATAAGAAATGTGTTGATTGAAGTCCCAAGTCCATCAATTAAAAAGCTTTGTGAAAACTCTAAAATTTGTGAATACACGTTGTACATTGATCCCCCTCAAACCTTTGACTTTCAAGGATCAAGTTATGTAAACTTGTTCACTGGGTCAAAACAACCGCCTTAAAGCAAAGTCCAACAAAACATGATTGAAATTTTGATTTGTACCCGCACGATGACTACAATTGCCCTTGGGAACTAGTTCATTTATTACAACAAAGTTCATCACCACGATCACTACACTAAATATTGCATTTAGTGTCACTTGCTATATGGAGTTACACAATGCTATATCTTTTTACTATCGATGTAATATTTTATCAAGTAAAGATGTGAATGCTCTATTATGTCCAAATAACCAAATCAACCTTAGTTGGCAAAAAAAGGAGGAGATATACAAAGAGTAAATGACACTATGTACGATGTTTAGTGTAGTTGAAAATCTCCCAAGTTGTCCTAGTCTTAACTATTTTGATATAATAATAAGGTACGTTCACCTAATCAATGTCCAACTTGTGGGAGCCCCGCCTCACTAATTCACAATGTCCAAGTGACAAGTCTTTGGGCTAAGTCACCGCCTAGCTAGTTACATTATATAATCCCCATCACCCTTTCGCAATTAATACATGAAGGCAGTCAAATTAAGCATCGATTGACCTCCCGTAGCCTCCCTCAAAAAAACGGATTCGATCTCGTTGAAGAAGTCCATGCAGAAACCGTATTATAAACGAGACTCGAAGTCCCGCCATGAAACCCAGCAAATTCCGCGAGATCTTCGAAGGGGCACATTTAACGAGTTGTTTATAGTTGGTTAACAGATTCTTAATGGGAACAAAAACACACTAAGTTCCCAAATTAAGCAGGCCCTCGTAATTTCAGAGTCTTTTCGTGAGTCAAGTGGAACCGGAATCTGAGTATAATCCCCACCAGGGGGTTTCTTGGGTAATGTTCGTGCTGCGTACATTTGAGGAGGGTCGGGCCTAAATAAGTATGTGAGAGGCATCTTATTTTGGGCGCCTTGAACCTCCTCCACGCATGACGTAAGATGTACTAGGAGTGAGGTTTGAGGAATTTTGAAGGTGCCTAAAACATGGAGAACTTGAAAGAATGGACATTAATAGTAGCAAAAGTTGTTAATGTTAGGGCTTTAAATTTGGGTGCTAGGGAGTGTTAGGCCCTCAATCATTGAGGAAAACTCATTCTCAATATGCACACTAAAGGGCCACTTCACACACGAGCCAAGGGCCATGACCATTGAATGGTGAGGGCCCTTGACTATCATCCAAAGGTTGTATCATGGGAGTTGGTAAAGCCATTTTGTGTGGTGACGGGCCCTCAAACATAGCGTGAAGTGAGAATGGACCATGTTGAGGGACCATTGCATATTTTATTAGTGGGAAAGAGGGGCAACCCTTCCCCCCCCCAAAAAAAATGAAATGTCTCGTATCTTCATTTTTTTTCACTCTTTTTTTGAGTTTTACATTGGTGAGGAGGGAAAGGAGAGCATGATGGATCATCTTGAAAGAAGAGGGAGGATTCTTGTTGCATTGGCTTTGTATTGGTGTTTGCACATGATTGTGCAACATGTGCTTGATATGCAAGTATCAGCATTCAATGGACAATGGGAAAATGCCTTGATTTTGAGCATTTGCTTTGAGAGTATAAAGATGAGCGATCGTAGTGTGTGGGCATTTCAAAGAAATGTAGGGTTCACTAATAGGTTATTATTGGGTTCTTTCACGGAATAAATATTCAAGCAAAGAACTCGTGTATGTCATAATGCAATCAAGTTTCTTTGTGAGAAGTTAGGTCCATATTTGCAAAGGAAGAATACACATATGAAAGAGAGACAATTTCAATTGAGAGTAGAGTTGCAATATCATTATAGATAAAATGAGTAGGAGATAGAACATTCTATAAATAAAAATTATGTGAAAGCAGTGTGGCTCCGAGATCCATCACAGATACTCCGTCTACGCTACCTTAACCCTTGGTTGCCTCTAAAGACCACCTTTCCCAAATTCAGTTGAATTTCCTTTTGATCAAATTTGGGGCTTTGAATTCTTCTCCACAATTTTCCAAGAATTTGGAAGGCTCCGCATTAACTCAAGTTAGCACATGTGAGGCCACAGGGGAGCATGTCTTAAGAATAGACATGAATTGAAATAAAATTCATTCTAGAGTCCGGTCAAAAAGCTTATGTGACTAGAAATACACCATGTTGGTGTCAAATTGGCTAATTTTTGGAGTGACGAAGTGCAGTAAGTTCCTTGCTAAAGTTATTGATGTTGACTTTTAATATCATACATCCAGTTATATGCATGTCAAACATTGGTAAAACCATGTCACTCCGGAGTTTGTTGTTTATTCCTTCAAATGGAGACTCGGTTCCATTAAACTAAACCGGGGTCTCTAATCTTGATTCAAGGGTCATTATAAAATAGCTTAAAGAAAACCCAAGTTACACAATGGTCCTCCCCCCCCCCACATGGTAACATAGGTGGCATAAAACTTTACTAGCTTTCACCCTCACCGCACTTTAGTGTTGCAACAACTATTGTATTGGCAGATTTAGAACTTGGTGGCACCATCCACATCTTCACGTTATCAAGGGCCTAGATCACATATTGAGTCTTTGTGTCTTGAGTACATTGCTAGTGTGAATGAGTCCACTCTTTTGCTTGGTGCCAATAGGCCATGTTGAGCAGTAGACATGATTCGTCCATCTCCCCACCAATGGATATCCAAAAGCCCTACCTTAAGTTCGACCCATGGAAATCAATGGATTCATCAGTCGTGCCCTTACTCGCCCAAGATGTAAAGCCAAAGCAAAATTATTAATGATGATCTAACAAGGCATGACTCCTTTTACAAGAGTAGCCTAGAGAGGTGGAGACTTTGTAAGAAGGAGCCTCTTACACATGCATTGTAATTCACTCGATCAATTCATGATGTCTCACTTTACACTTGAGCTTTCAACTTGGGGAGCTAGAGATTTTTTACCAAGATTACAAAGCTTGGATGGTGGCTTGATGGATCCCATGTGGAACAACTAATTTACAACAAGCTCTTGGAGCTACCTCATTGCTTGAGAATGGTGAGAGTTTCATTTTTTACGTCCCCAAGTCAATGGTGTTTCAAGCATTTCTTTGACTTGTCATGAATTCTCCTTTGTTTAGTACACCCCTTCCGTCCCCCCTTTTGATATCTTGCTTGTGGTATGATCACTTTACACTTGCTCAAACTAATGGAGACCTTAAGCATTGGCCAAGTTGACAATGGTTCAAGGAGTTTTGTCAAATGAATGCTTGTTAACTTCAAGTATAAAACTCATTGAGATTTGCATGTTTTAGCTCTCTACTTGAGCTCTAGAGTAAAGGACCGCAACTTAGACCTCCATGAGACATCTTGAGATTTTGAGCGAGAGCTTGTCAAGGATGACCTCGAAATTATTGTAGTCGTTCCACATGGGATCCATCAAGTTGACGTCAACTTAAGCATAGTGAACCTAGTAAAACATTCAAGCTCTTGAGTTCAAAGTTCAAAGCACAAGCGTAAAGGGGACTCGAGTGAATGAGCATACGTAAGAAGCCAATTGTCAATGAGAAGGCTCTTTTCTTCTTGAAACCCTCAACCTCTCTACTAGTGTAAAGGGGACCTTCCTTAATCTACTAAAAGATCAAAATCCAAAAGGACATAATAATAATACTCCTTTGATAAGATGAATTCACAGAATTGCAAACTCAATTTCATGATTTTACTAACCTATCTAGCAATATATTATACCAATTTCATTAGAATTATAAACCAAGTTCACTATATAGAAAACCATTGTAACTTGAACTTGCAACCAATTTCATGATTTAGTACCCATATTCACAACTTCACAATATCAATTTCATGAACTATATAACTTTATTTCACAAAGAAGAGCACATCATGTATAAGATTCTCCTAATCACTCCCCATTACTAAGTTTAGTTCATGTTTGGAGGCTCTCACCAACAAACCAGATGTTGCAACAACCAAACACTGCACAACTGGACACCACACTCCAAACACGTTCTGCACTCTACTCACATGGCCAAGACTCTTCCCACAATCAAATCCACAAGATTGAGGACTCCAGTGACATTGGGTTTGTGTTGCTTGCTTCAATGTATAGTAATCAAAGACCACATAAAAACGGACACTACTTGCTTCTAGCTTTAAGGCACTATAATGAAAGGCCAAAGAAAAATCGACGTCAAGGCTAGAGGTTTCTAGGTAAACACATAACTAAGAGGAACCAATGAAGAAAGAAAAGGCAAAGAGAATGCGAAACGAGGAGGTGAGAAGTTGAGAATACAAAAACCACATAGTGCGAAAAGTTTTATGAAATCAATTTGGAAGATTCATGAAGTTGCTAGAGGTAAAGGTTCCACTATCATGAAATTGAGGGGTGCCACATGTCAAGTCAATTTAGAAGAATCATGAACTAATTCGGAAGGTTTTTTAAATCGGTAGAACACTCTATTAACATTGGTTGAAAGGTTCATGAACTACATTGTTTCGTCTAATTGGCGTGGGTTACCATTCAGAGTTACATGTTGCTATAATTTTTTTTACCGAGATTATCAAATTTTTACCAACTAAGTTATATCATATTCTTTAGTGCACATACTAACTACTTGAATTGTTTGGGTAAACAATGATGCTCTTAGTAAAATGATATAGCTATGTGTAACTCCAATGTTAACCCACACTAATTAGACAAAGCAATCTAGCTTGGAACCTTCATGAAATCGAGTTTGCACTTTTGTGAAGTCATCTTGCCAAAGTAAGTTGGCGACGTAGTGAGAACGTGTAGTAGTAACATGAACGTATTTATGAAGAAATGAAATGAATGTGAGGCCATGGCATGGCATTGGTGGAGAGTGGAAAGTGTATGTATGTGGGTGGCACGAGTCATGGAGTTGTGGGCATGACCCATGAGATTGGCCCAAGCCTATTACATCCAGTCAGGGTTGAGGTTCGGATCACCCCATTGGGTGCCCATAACCTTCCACTAACCAATAGCCTTCCGGCTTCAAGTGTGGCAACTCCAAGGTGGACCACCAAAGGAGGAGGTGGTGGGGTGAAGACGAAAACACGTACGCTCTCATGCTCCGATCACACCAAACTTTATGTCCAGTTCTAGCCGCGAAATTGTTGGGGATTATGTTGAAAAATAGATGTTGGCCCACCACTTTTCACACTATTACAGTCGGAGATGCCGACGGATGGTGCTAGAAGCGGCCGGTGTGATTAGCCCCTCACTCTCATTTGCATCGAGTAACTTATAGCCCACCCACACTTATTGATGCAGGCAACTACACTAAATATGATATTTAGTGTGACTTACTATTTGGAATTACGCAATGCTATATCTATTTACTGTACATCTCATATTTTACCAACAAATGTTAAATTGGTAGTTTAGACATATATTAAACATTGACAACTTTACTTGGTAAAAATTTATTTCAATAGTAAAAAGATACAACACCGTGTAAATCCAAATAGTAAGTCACACCAAATATCATATTTGGTGTAGTGAACGTTTTCTATCAACATTGGTTACCTCAAGTGGCTCTCACTTGCCAAATTGGAGCTAAAAATGTCTTTGTTAGCAAGAGTCATTCATTGGTGGTCCACACCAGCAAGTGTGGGTGGGTTATTAATTTCCTCATTCATTTGGAACCACAAACTAAATTGATCAAAAACTTCTTTCACACCTACTTGATAGAACTACATAAATTGTGGTTACATACCTCTCTTCCACTAGATAGGCTCCAAATCTATACATGAAATTAATTCATTTTAGTTTTAGTTTTAGGTTTTAGGAGATCAAAAAACCATCCAGTAAAAGAGAAATAATGGTAAGGAAGTGTGATTCCCGTAGTGGAAATTAGGAAAAAAAATGATCATTTGTGGGTGCTCGTTAACCTTTGAAGGACCACGGTTGTTTTGTTTTGCACTACTAGAACATGATTCTTTTCATTGAGGAAATTCTTGTGGGATTAATGAATAGTCAAAATTTGGTTGACTTTAGAATACATGGGAAATATGCAAGACTGGTATGTACACTTGAGGTTGATGATTTCGATAATTTTGACAATTCGAGATAGTAAATCCATCAAACCAAGAGAGGGCAACAATCGACCATGTTCATTTTGAAAATAATTTTCGTGACATATACAAGGTGGGGTAAATCGGGCAATTTGAATAAGTGTCATACTTCATGCATTTTGTTAAAAATATGATTATGTAGGTGAGCCATCTAAAAGTGTATCACAAAAATCCATAATGGACCTCTTGGACATTTTAAGAGTTAACTAATTCTTTTTTACTTATAGTAGTATTTCAAAACACTTGAGCATGTTTGTTATTATTGTAACACCTTGAATTCTCTATGTGTGGGTGGGGTGGGGGTGTTCTTGTTGATAATTGAAAGAGGATTTCAACACATCTTAACATTCAATGACATCGTACAATAAAATTTTGAGTTTTCAAAATGTAAACTAGTCCAAAGTAACCCTAGGGTCTCAAGTTCATTTTAGGCAAGAATTTACATGGATCAATTTTGGGTGAGGTTCACTATTAGCCACCCCTCCACCCCAACCCACCAAACGCACTCTACCTAATAAGATGACATTCATGAAATCCACAAAGTTAACCCCATTGGTTGCTACAAATACCCCTCTCTGAATGTTACAACTCAAGTGGTGAAAATTTAACACGTATGGCATTTCAACATGTAGCATGTATCAATTTATTTATTTTTAACACACAGAAAAATAAGAACTAGAAGGGTATACAACAATCAACTCAACATTTACAAGGCTTGGTCAATAGTGACATGTATGGAACCTCTTTTATTGAATCATAGGAAAAAAAACATGTGCACATTTTCAACCACTTCGGAAATAAGAATGAGAGTGTAGTTTGTTGGAGACTACGCATGCGGATCTTTTCAAGCTCTTTTCTCTAAGAAATGTAATGCTCTTGATGAGGCTAGTTGTATCAAATGGCCTTCATTCCAATATAATTATGAGAGACACGGATACAAATCTTTTGAGTATCTTCTTAAGTAGGAGGCTCATTTTCAACAGTCTCAACTATCACATTGTCATCATCATCATCATTAGCAACAGCATGGCTTGACATTTTGAAAATCTCTTCTCAATAGGTTTGTGTATCTCATTCAAATCAAACTTTACTTTGTAATGTGGATACTCGTGTGCATCCATAGTACATGTCATTACAATCATAAGAAATGAGAGTTCCATGAGAAGCAATCATAAAGTTCATGATTGAATTTGAATTTGCCTACCTAGCTTAACAAAAAATGTTTTAGAGAATTAGTAACATCTAACATCGAAGGTAGATGAGGCTAATTGGGTTAGCTTCCTTAATCATACACCTATTTTTGGATCTTAATCGGCGGTACAATCACTCTAATTCGGTGGGTGTGTAATGCATGGTGATTTAACCGCCATCTTGATGATATCTAGGTTAGGCTGAATTTCCATGTAGGCTGCTCGCCGGGTGAGCGGCCTACATGGAAACTCAGTCTTAGTCACCTTTGCAAAAATCAAATATGTACCCACTATTCTCCAAAATTAGGAGTACTATCCGCTGAGCTATGACACATTTGATTTTTGTGGATGAGATGGGTAAATTAGGAGGCGACAACTTGGTCATTTTTCTTTGAGGATCCAAAAGGGGCGTGAAGTTTTATAACGCATATAACATATGAAAACTTATCGAGGTAACATCTATGGAGGGTTATTTGTAACTTTCAAGATACGTTAGCTTAAAGAAAGGTTTGGTAACTTAAAGATGGTTTCGTAATGAAAGAAACAATAACCAAATGGCATAAGTGGTATAGAGGCAGTTTTCATCCGGTTGTAAGTCTGCAGGTTTGGGTAGCTTTGTTCCAAGGGTTGATTTTTGAGGGGTGATGACATTATTGTGGCATTCTACTAATTGCTGCAAATTGAAGAGAGCAAGAGAGGGAGTGTTTCGGAGGTATAAAGGCACACAATAAAATCTTCCAGTGTAATAGTACTAGCTAGTTCACATTGACAGCTCGATCCCTACACCGACTCTCTGACTCCACACTAAGTTGGCCCAAGATGCACTACAAGGAATGGGGGTCCTTTCCCACATCAAAATGACACATAAATGACAGTTTTTTGCAAACACTGTCATTTATGTGTCATTTTGATGTGGGAAAGGACCCCCATTCCTTGTAGTGATGTTTAAAGAAATATACCGAAAGTCAGACGTCATGAAACCCAAGAACTCTTCATATATATTTTAGGTTTGGCTTTTGCTCTCCAAGCTTCAAAAGAATCCACATTCACGTAGACACCCACCAAAATCAATCTATGCCCACCTCCTACAAGGTTAAATTTTCCCCCACGTGAAAATATGCACCCATAACATGCCTCCTCCCCGTAGACCAACCGCCATATTATCCTACCAAATGAATACCACAATATCCACCCCCTCAAATTCAGCCCCCAACAATGCATGTACATAGATGGTTCCTTCATCCTTCCACCCCCCCCCCCAAACCAAAAATGATGAAGGAAATATAGAAGGCAACCTAATTGGCTCAGGAATTTACAACCCCGATAACAACATCTAAATATTAGGAAGACTACCCAGATACCAAAATATTCTTTGAGCCAAACTCAATGCTATTCTAATTGCCATAAAAACCACTCGCCTTGACACTTATATACTCACGGACAACCTCAATAGTATATTCCTAATCAATACAAAGCTCCTCATAGCTGTAATTGTACACCAATTATATTGGACCAAACCCAAAATATCCATCCACAAAGTCCACTCACACACAACCATTACTGGAAATGAAAGAGTAGATGCCCTATCAAACAAGGGGGTACACAAAGACCAAAAAATCCCCACCCCTCATATACACATAGCCCTTACTACCCCATATTGGCTAGCAAGCTGCCCGATTGCTACTCATGACAGATCCATATGGAATCCACACTCATTAATTAACAAAGAACATTGGGGACAAGAAACCACCACCGCCAAGAATAAATTCGCATATGTAGAGAAATGGCTCTCCACCAACCAAATAAACCACAAACTATCCAATCATTTTTGGAAAACCCCAAGAATATTAGATGCCCAAATCACCCAAACCTTAAAATTCCAATACGTCCAATACATGGGAAACCACATAAAAACATCTTTTGGCCCCTTACCCAACCCAACCCCAATTGTATAACATGCTCCAAAATGATAGAGATACATGGCCCCACCTCCTATCCACGTGTGAAAACCAACACCTTAAAGGCCTAAGAATTGCCATACACAATAAAGTCGTACACCTTATCGCCCAAACATTACGAACCAAAAAATCCACCCGGTTTTTTTTACCTCAATCAATGCAGGTTCCCACACCAACACACCCCCCAAACTCCACATTCCCATAATGGATCCTCCGATGTGCATGCATCTATATGACATGCCCCTGCCTAGCAAAATTGAGGCCAAATATCCTATGCATACTTGGAGCCCCCACAATAGCCAAACCCCAATACTTCCCTCTCCCGCCATCAAACACAAACACACCAAATACGACCTATTAATAAACACCCTATGAAACAACAACTAGAAAGTTCCCCCCCCTCATAATCATCACAACCAGGGTAAGAGGAGCCATACATGAGCACTCCATAAACAAACCACAAACAAACTTAACAAACTCAACATCCTCAAATCCATCACCAAAAGCCTCATGAAAAAACATACACCAAAATGCCATCAAATACCTAATCCTCAACAAAAGAAAATCAAATAATAGACATGCCTCTACACCCCCCCCCACCTCCTTTCTTTCCCTAACCTAAGAAACATGGTAACTACTCTTCAAACATAGTATGATACCTACACTATATAAACGCAGAGCCCACCTCCCGAAAGGAAGACAAAACACTATATACTACATCATGGATACATGTGATTAATACAAGGCTAACATGCTCGCATTCACGCCAATCAACAATTTGACCGGTGTTTCTTTTTCTTTCTTTTCTTTCTTTCCAAGCTTGAAATAATTAATTGACTCAAAATGATCTTATCAAAGGGGCAACGCAAGTAATCGCCCGGGGTACACATTGAGAGGGCAGCCTCCCAGGATGCTTAGCAAATTACACCCCATGCCCGAACTCCAATCATGCACAAAGGCATGTATAGTTGTAAGTTGAGCCTCCTTCATGAGCATGGTGTGAAGGGTCATAAAGAATGCATTGTCTGACTATTGAGTCGGGGTTGAAGCAGTGTGCAGACTTGTATTAAGAAGTTGATGCATGTCAACTCCCAATACAATCAGATATAGTCAGGTGATTATAATTAAGCATTTCAGCATATTATGCTCATTGCTCACCATGAAGCCACTTGTGGTGACATTTCTCTGTTCCCGAAGGTGACATTAGCCTAACAAAGACACCCTAGCCTTCATAATGTCACTCCATCTCTTAAGGTAGAAATACCATAACCTGTGAAAATAAGGTGATTCGCATCGAAGATATGGTCTTACAATCATGAGATAATTTTCCAAGATAGACGAGAAGGATTCATGAAGAATGCAAGTTGTTTCATATTTTTCTGCCTTGTACAAAAAATTCTACAATTTTTCAAAGTGGAAAGTTGTCAAATTCGCTACTTGTTCAGTAGATTCTCCCTACACCGAGCACGGTCATCCGCATTTCCATACAAAACATCACCTAAACCGGTTAACTCATGAGTACATTAAACTTGACTCCCATTGGCTACACTAAGTGTACATGCATTGAAGTTGTTGCCTCGCCATGATCGGTTTCAGAAATGGCACTTCACTATTATGACGGCGGTCTAGTGCACGGGTAGAGGGTGGTTAACCGGTTTGGGTATTTCTACCTTATATCCTGAAACTCTAGGGAACGGATGTTCTCATATCACAATGTGCGAGTGTATTGTTATAGCCAGGAGCCACACACATTCAACATTTGTGTGGTCTCCTTGAAGCTCAAATCCACATGAACACTTGCCCAAATGACATGCTTGGCCAAAGAGAACAATATTTGAGGAGTGTGCTTCTGCTTTGCAAGTGACCTACATAGCTAAGGTAGAGATACCATAAACCGTGAACTACCCTCTACCCGTGCAGTAGACTTCTATCAGAATAGTGAAGTGCCATTTATGAAACCGATCATTGCGAGGTTGGCAGCTTGATATGCGTGTACAGTCAGTTTAGCCAAATTTAGTCATGTTTGACTACCATCAATCACAGTTCAATGTACTCATGAGTTAACTGGTTTAGGTAATGTTCTATGTGGAAATGAGCATTACCGTGTTCGGTGTAAGGAGAATCTAGTGAACGAGTAGGGGTTTGATAAACTTTCCGCTTTGAAAAATTGTAGAATTTTTTTACAAGGAATAAAAATTTGAAACAACTTGCATTCTTCATGAATCATTCTCTTCTATCTTGGAAATTTATCTCATGATTTTAAGACCATATCTTCAATCCGCTTCACCTTATTTTCACGGTTTATGGTATCTCTACCTTAAGGGGGATGCAGTTATTGTCTGGGATTCACAATTTACATATTTAAAGTGCAAGGAAAAGGATCAGGCAAAGGCAGAGTCCGGGGAGTTCTGTAGAGAAAACGGATAATTTCCTAGCTTCTAGGAGGTGGCTCGGATTTTTCAATTTTT
The DNA here is from genome assembly GCA_964035585.1 of Polytrichum formosum. Lineage (NCBI taxonomy): Eukaryota > Viridiplantae > Streptophyta > Polytrichopsida > Polytrichales > Polytrichaceae > Polytrichum > Polytrichum formosum. The sequence continues at coordinate 50,009,067 of OZ037938.1, read as the reverse complement.
ACCCGGAAGTGGGCCTAGAGAGTGCAAATTTGATCGGTTGATATCCCCCATTTCCTAGTGTATTTAGGCAATTAGTCGACATTTCTTTTTTCATTTATCCAGTTTCTTAAATGTCTAAAATGGGGCCGGTTTTGTATTTTGGTGGCGGATGTTTATCCCCTCTCCATTTTTTCCCTTTAAGTTTCATTGTCATTCATTCCCTCCCTTTTTTTTCAAGTGTTCAGGGTTAAAGAATGTTGGCATTCACTCTTTATTTTTTTTGTCTAAATAGTATCCTTAGCAGGAGTTGGACTTGGCAAAGCCCCTACCATCTTAGGGCCAAGGATGTAGCCTTCAGAAATACAAGATCCACAAAGGGTCCAAGTATTTTCCGGAGGCTGGTTGGTATTGAAAGTCACAAAATTTGCGTACCATTTCCGTAAACTCGGAATGCAAGCTGCAACGGCAAGCACCTAGCCCTAAACCACAAGCCAACAAGGCAACGGTAACTCCAAGTCTCCAACTATGCATAGTATTAAGAAAAATTCCTAAAAAATATATGTCTAGTCGGTTGCCCGTTGTGAAAAATGCCTTTCAATCGGTAATTTGCCATGGATACTCCTAGGGCAGCTTGCCTAAATGCCGGCATTTTTTTTCTTCTGATCGGCCCATTTCCGAAAACCTTGATTTTTCTTCCGGAACCCCTTCCTAAATATTTCTATTTCATTCGGAAATTCTCAAAATCAACCGGCTAACTGCCAGCACTCCCCGTTCATTGGGCGAAGGTGCCTATCGACGGGCAAGTTTGTCGAAACCAGTGCTTGCCAACGGCCATGACACATTCTCACTTTGAAAGATTCCACAAGGTAGATGTTTCATCCAAACCCAACGCAATTTGGGGCATTGGATGAAAAATTCAATTCATTGATGCTCCTTGTCATTTCACGTCCATCCAACATAGGCAAAGCTCTCATTCAAGGGGAAAAAAAGCCACCTAAAATTGGTCACTTTGGGTCTCTTAGGGATTTAGGGGTTAATTGGACACCTCCATTTGATCTTATTTTGTTATTTGCTACCTTGTACTACTCGGATTCACATGGTGTTCAAATTTTTGTGCATCCACAAATATATTTGAAGAAGTAAAAATCAGTTCCATAAAGTTTTGGAGGTAATCTTAAATTGGCAAGGGGGACCTATGTGACCTATGTCAATGGATATCAATTCATTGAGCAACAAGGTCACATAGGTCCCCCTCCCCCCAAACAATTATGTTGGTCGCCGAGCTTAGAATGGTTAACAAATTTTGATCACATGGTCCCAACTCTTTTAAACACATGTCTTTTCAACGTCACGTTAAATCATGGCATTGACCTTTTAATGACATAAAATGGCTTCATTAAACTCGAATGCATGTGTCTAAATAATTGTAGAAATCGACTTACGCCTGTCTACCTTATATGGAAAGGATTGTAGTCAATAATGAACCCTCAAAAGACACGTGTAACGATGAATTTGTACTAGTATGTGCCCAAATATTGAGCATGCTTTTAAGTTCAATAATTAAAAACCACATTTGGGAGGGCCTATGCAAGTAAATAGAAGTGGACATGAATTTTCACTTTGACCTCTTTTAACTTATGCAAACTTCTACTATGCTTTATGAAACTTGAAACGACAATTTGTTAACCAAAATGAAACAACAATTCATGATCCAATCCAACAGCTAATGTAATTTGTGGAGTCGGAAGTGCCAACAATGGGGCCGCATTCCTTAGACGCTTTCAGCTTTTTGAGTGTGATTAAAGGTTGCAAGTGGAGACATGTAGCCGGCCTTGCACAAACTGCAAGTTGGTGGTTAGCCAACAACAAAAATGCACATCCCATGTTGATGACCAGTTGCAAAATCTTCCTCTTCATTCATTTGAAGGCTAATGTTGGGGGATGTGCACAAGGACAAGCCCATGTTCTCCCAAAGTGCCACCTTTATCTAAGGTGTGTGGTGTTATTCCGGTAGTTTTTCATGTTCTTCCATTTACACCCAAGAAAAAATTATATAAAAAAAACTTAAACTTTGTGTTGCACTACCAAATCTATGATGTAAGCATGTGGATAAACTGGATTGAAGATTGGATCTCCCTTGATTTAGTTATAATTATTGATAATGTATGTTTGTTGATACTTAACCCCGAACTTCCCTAGTAACCCGTTTTGGCTGATGGATGATTTCTTCCTTAACTTTAAGCCCACCTAACTCAATCATCTATAATCGACAAAAACTATAAACATCAAGCCAATATGGATATCTACCCATAGGCACATGGAGATGATTAGAATGTGGGAAAAAAAGGTCAAAGTGGGAAGTGTCATGTTTTTGTTGTGTTGGGAGCTCATGTGAGGGTGTTGACTTCAATCAATAATTGCCACCCCAATGCAAGTGTTCCATGAACATCGATGATGTATGTTTTGGTAAAAAGTGATTTTTTATTGTTTGTGTAAAATTGTCTTTTGTGCTTACATCGACTGTTCAATTTACCATTTGGACCCTTTTTGGTTTTGAGATTTTTTTTGCATATACGTGGCTAAAAATATGGGACAACGTACGTACTTCAAATGCACAGTGGCTAGCCTATTTTGACATGAGAATTTGTGGAGGTGCTCAACTATTGAGTTGTTCCCATCTAGTGGATCATACAAGCATTCTGCTCATTTTCTGGGTTAATTTGATTGGTCAAAGGTCTACTTGGGGGGATAAAACATGGCATTTTCATGTGCACCCCTTCCTTCAATTGTTATAATCTAAAATCCAAAGGGTCATTCATGCCCAATTCCCCCCTCAAAATAGCTTATCTCCCCATGTTTCAAGATCATGTGGATAATTCTCATTTGATCCTCAAAACTTGTTTATGAAAACTCCACAACCAACATTGAATGAAATGCACCCACAACAACCCTTTCATATGCTTGGGAAGCTTGGGGTTAAATGAATATCTAGGTTCCCCTCCTCCCCCCCCAAAATAAATAAATAAATGCGTTGAAGAAATTGGAATATAAATGCTCAATATATACATTAACCATTTTTCAATGCTCCATTGTTCACATAGTGTAGAAAAGTTATATCATCACTTAAAGAAGACAAGCATAACAATATTCAAATCCATAATAGTGTTCTATGGGACTGACAATATTCCACGATTGAATGTGGGAAATATCTAGGAATATTTTGTAGAATATTGTCAGTCCCACGGAACACTGTTATGGATCTGAATAATGTTATGAGAATCGTCACTTAGATGTCTTATACTTTATCCATCTCCATTCCAACTCTGAAACTTGAAACTCACCCGAAACAACACTATTATAATTGACTTGCAATTGCCAACCATATGAGACAATTCCTGATATGATCCAGCTGTCAAAATTATATGTTTGGAAGTGCCCACAATAGAGCCACACACCAACCTTATTAGTTGGACATGGATTTGGCAATATATTTGAGGTCAAGCAACAATGGTGTCCAATTACCATTCAGTAAGAAGGAAGTTATATGTGACAATTTACAGACAATAAGAATATGGACAGATCATTCAAGTTATAAGCACTTCGGAACTTGTCTGGCCCTGTTCCCCTTTTGGCAATGTCAAAGGTCTTCTTTTTCTCTTTTAATATTGAAATAATAAAACAAAATGTTTTAAAATTATTTTTAAATAAATAAATTAGAAATTAAACATTGTACATTTGGGGCAATGGGGCATCATCTTCGAACAACACGTTATGGCTTTTGCAAGTTACCAGTGATTGTCGCACAAGCTTTCCTACGATGCTTCATAGTAGGCCATTAAAAATTGGGTTGCCTGCCTATTCTCAAAGGACGTTGTTTCGGACCTTAGTAGTAAGGCGCCGTATAAACTAATAAAGGAAAAAATAAAAATTCCTTACATGTGGGCCCACGTAGACGAACGCGCATTGCTTAATAAGGTTATGGTGCAATTTGTAGTTTTATCATATCCAACAAAATGTTGGCCACAAGGGACAAAAGTTGAAGAAGAAGAAACATGGTTTTAGGCGGGTAAGACACTTATGTGTGAAGCAGGCAACGGGATCCCCAACGAAAGCTCTAGACCATCACCAATTGCAATGAGAAACATTTGATGTTGCAATGAGATTTTAAATGATGACTTAAGTACACTGATTATCCGAATTAGTGTGTGATACTATTCGGAGTTACGTAGTGCTATAACTATTTAATGAGAATGTAAAAATGTTACCAAGCAAAGTCTTTTATGTTTTGTAAAGTCCGAACAACCTATTGAACTTTCATTAGTAAAAATTGAACTCTAGAGGAAGAGGTTCTTCCATTGCATAACTCCGCATAGTAACACACACTAAGTGGGATAATCATAGTAGTGAAAATCAAGACCTAAGTTAGGGCATGTCACACACATGCCAAGAGCCGTGACCATGAAATTGTGAGAGCCCAAAAGAAAATGTCCAAAGGCCGTCCCAACACACCTCCAAAATCATGTAGTGTGGTCACAGATCCTCAAGTGTAGCATGAAGTCATATGTGACCGGACCCCCAACCAAATGTTATTTCAATGAATTTCTATTCATGCGGGCCTTCACACATGATAAAATAGAATAAACCAACGGTTTTTTAGCGTTTGGAGTGCCATGGTCTCCCAGTTTTGTATTACGCCTACCCCCAAGAGGCAGTTTTTGAAAATAGTCGAAGTGACCATGAAACATGATCCATTGGATGCCATGTAGGAATCCATGTAGACTTTACGTTCATTTTACATTCACATACTCCATTGGTCCCTCAAGTGTGGTGTGAAGCGAACTTGGACCAGCTCCGCCTTTTCCACCAATGAGAGTGCTTGAAGTGAAATTGTCACGGGCTCTCAGTCTCGTGTGTGAAGTGGCCCTTAGGTTACAGTGATGGACTCCAAGGGGGTCCGCATACAACGTTAGTCAAATGAGCCATGGGCAGGAAGAATGCTTGCAGACTGAATCTTACCTGCTGCTGCTGCTGGTGTTGTTGGTCAGCTCCGCCTGTCCACAAGGTGGTGGAGGTGGCCTCACATCGCCCCAGTTGGCCCATGTGCCTCTCTCTACGTAATAAGCCTATTGCTCTTAGCGGGAATCACGGTGGTTTTTTTTTATCATTGGTTCTCTTCCACTACATGGTTTAGGGTTTACTATGATGATAGATTTGTAGTCCACGTTCGTGGTTTTAAATATGTCTAGTGGAAGAGAACTACACTAAATATGATATTTAGTGCCACCGATTCTAGTTGTGTTGCTCAATACTAATTGTAAACTGTGGTATAGTGTCACCAACACTAAATGTTAACCCACCATTATTTGTCACTCCTTGTAGATTTTGGGGGGATTACAGATTTACAGGGTTGCAATTACTGTCACTTACCAAATGGCTTTCAATCCAAATTTCAATCATCCATGACCAATATTTCATCACAAGAGTAGGTGGGGTTTTGGCCAGTGGATGAACTCATCCATCATCCATGACAATATTTGTTCACTTATTCATAAGAAGTGTCATCCAAAAAGTTACCATAGTGACATTAAATACACATGACACTAAATATCGTATTTAGTGTAGTGGTAAGGAACCGTGATTCCCATAGTGATCGCTATCATCACATTTGTGATTTGTCTCTATTACTTTAGAAGGAGCGAAGTGTATGATGATCACCATTGTAACCCACCACATGGTTCTCCAACACTATTTTAGAGAAGCAAAGGCGTAGTGATCACAACCCTAGTCCACCACATCTCCCCTCTATATTGGTCAGATTTTATTTAGGGAGGCCAAAACAAAGTGAACGTTAAATCTTTAGTCATTGGCAAGGATGTTTCAAAATCATGTATGTTAGTATTGTTATTCAACTTTGCATGTCCATAGTGGATATCGCTTCAAAGGTACACATGCCAATTGAGATGATGTAAGTGATACAAACATTTGCTTAGAGCATCTCCATCGCTCCCACCACTCCCACCACGTTGCCCTCCAACCCTACTTTAGAACGAGCGGAGGTATAATGATCACCAATGCATCCCATCACATCGCCTTCCATGCTTCTCAATTTTTTTTGAAAGAAATTATGATAATATGTATAGCATGACATTAACATTTGATATTGTAGTGGTGGTGCCTGAACCACTGCAGATTTTAAGCTCCTCCACCTAATTATAAGTACTCCACAAGCTCCTCCACCACCATTTTGGAGTAGAATGGTGAAGGAAATGCAAATGCCTTTAGCTCACTAGTTCCTTGTGGAATGATCTTTGATCAATTGTTTTTTAATAGTAACCACACCTAATCACGACCCTTACCCAAAAACGACCTTTAAAAATCATAACCCAAAATGAACATGGTTTGAACTTGAGAGTTTAGGAGCAGTTTTGGACACACCTCTAATCAACTCTTTGTCCAACAAAACCCAACAAAATACTACATTGAAAGTTGAGTTGAAATCTCCTTTCAATTAACAACAAGACCCAACAAAAATCAAGGCAAGTCAATGATATTTATTATGATCAAATGCTTAAAAAAAGAATTATAGGTGTAGTTATGAACAAATCACTTGCTCTAGTGACACGTGGTGGCAACATCCAATTACAAGTTGAACATCTCAGCCTTATGCTAGGCTTGTTGGGCGAGAGGGAATTATTGCATACGAGCATACCACTCAACCATCACATATTAACTTGACCCCTCTATAAGTTTGTGGTTGGTGTATCTCAAACGACTTGGGGTAGACTAATTTAGGACTTTTGAAACTAATATCAATGTCAATTCAACATCAGAAAACCTCCGGAATGCATGCTATTCCATGGTTTTAAAAAATATATATAAATAAAAGGATGAATGAGAGGTGCACTTGTATGCGATAATTCCCTCTCACTAGCTTTGGGATGCCAATTTATCTAGATATTACAATTGTAAGTTTATTTTTAATATTATTATAATCATAATAGAAGTAATCACATTAGATTACTTCATGTTATTTTATAAAACATGCACGGTTGTCTTCGATTCATTGATACGGAAAGAGGTGAAGATTCAACAAGGCTGATAGGCTGTTGTAGATATAAATCAATGACTCGGGGGAATAGACCGCTAGTTACAGATGAACTGGTTGAAGTTCAGGACTTCAGGAAAATTATTGATCATTTCAGAGGAATCTGTAGAATATACTTCGAATATTTGGTTAATAAAAAAAAATCAAAAGATCACCACATGTAACCGGTTCATCTTGGAAAGACTAGGATTCGACTGATTATGCCTAAAAATCTCCTTGGACACTGATATAAATGTTACTACTTAGGGGTTGTTTGCATCATGGACCATGAAGTCATCCCTTGCTCCTCTAAAATATGTGATTGGTCGTTGAACTCGTCCCAGGACCACTTCGGTTTACATCAAGGGAAAAAAAAACCATGGAACATGAGGTCCCCAAAACGCCTATTTTGAGGCCTACATTATCCATTGTCATGGTCCAACGGGTTTTGCAATGGGAGAGGCAAAAGAGGTTCTCTCGCTGCAAATGTCAAAGGACCATGGCAAAGAAATACCGCTCTAATAAATTTGTAATATTTTTTCTTTTTTCTCTTTTCTTTTTTTCTAGATGTTGTTCATAGTCACAAGGAAAAAAGGGGAGAAGGTCAAACATGAAGAAGATTCCCAAAACCACTCTTTTTAGACATATATTAAAAAAATATCAGCACATCCACTTTTTGGTGCATGGTCACTTCTCTTGGTCCACGTTCGGTTTACGCTTAGTCAGGGGCCCAAAGGCTTTAGGCATGCGTTCTTTAGGTATCGGACCATGGAAGTGTGACCATGGGAAAATGCTGTCTGGCATGGCACAACTTCATGGTGCATGATGTAAACAGCCCGTTAGATATTCAACTAAGTAAGCCTCACAACATGGCTGTACTACTTGATTGCAGCCATGAATGTTTCATGTCAACCTAATTTGTGTACCGGAGTTGTTGAATGAAGTGAATAAAGCGGGCATCATACATACATACATAATGCCAACCGGGACCTTCCTAGCATAGAGCATCATGTGGCATTTGCATGGTATGATGTCATGTGATGCGAAGTCAACCAGTTGCTTATGAGGTAGTACAATAATAATAATAATAATGTGATGCACCAGTCACCCAGTTCACCAGTTGGACTGCCGTTGCCAATATGACGACTGCTGAACCACACATGATGCATGCTACCATACGCACTGGCGTGTGTGTGTGTGTGTACATACAAAGTCTTCGGCCGAGGATTTGAAGAGAGAGAGAGAGAGAGAGAGAGGGAGTTATCGCATACGAGAGTACAGTAATCTCCCGCTTAAGTATGCACTTTGAATTGGAGCCGTTGGTGCGCACTTAGTTGGTAGGTGCGTATTTTACTCATATCGCTTTCTAGACCCTCTGATTCGATGAATTGCAACAGCAAACGGATGAAACCTAAGGCAACCCACTTGACCAATGCCCAACGATGTGAAATCGTTGTTGAATCTGAAAGTGCTACCGACTTCAAAGCATTGAAGCTCTACAGAGAATTGTCCTCGACATCGATGACCAATTGCTTTGCTCCAATGTTCAAACGGAAGTTGAACCAGATGTACGATGAACTGCGACGATCGTTTGAGACATTTCAACAAAACGTTAACAAACTGGCATTGAATGTCAAGCGTAAAAAATTCATGCATTCGCGGCAACTGACTCCACATGACATGTTCAAACGATAAAGTATGAACCCTGATTTTTGTCCAAAAAATTGCGCACTTAACCGGGATGTGTACTTAAATGGGTGCATACTTAAGCAAAAGATTATTGTACATTGTTTTGTCAATTAGTGTGGGCCACACCAATTTTTGAAATACCCACACTATTTTATTAGATTTTTGATTTGAAGTGGCCCATTGTAATTTCCAAGGTGAAAATTTGGTGTGGGTTTTTTTCGTCTGCATGTTCGGATGAAAATTGAAGGCAAGTTGAGCACTATAGAATTACTAATGTTAACCAAGGCAAGTACTATAAGATCAATGTGGGCCATGCTAAATCCCAACCCACATGACTTTCCCACCCACGGTAATTAGATAAACTAGTGTAGCTCTCATCCATCCAACATAAAAACTCATCCCGGTGACTGGAGATATTTTTTGCCCACAATCGGTCAAAATCTTAATGTTTCCAAGTCCAACCGGTTACATGTTGTGATCTTCCTAGTTTTCTTTATTGATTTGAGGGATGTTCTGTAGATTCTTCTAAAGTGACCAATAATTTTCTTGAAGTCTTGAACTTCAACCGGTTATTCCTCAAACTCAACCGGTTGATTTGTAACGTGAGGTCAGTTCTCCCCATTCATTGACTCAACCTCCTAGACTGATTCATCTAGGCTTGTGGCTGATCATCAAAAATAGCTTGGTGTAGACTAATTCGGGGTCTTTAATGCTAATTCCAATGCCAAACCAGTCAAAAATAATAGCTCCATGTTGTGTACTATTTTAGATTTTTTATGTTGGATAAATGAGGAGTACACTCACATGTGATAATTCCCTCTACAATTTGTAGTAGCCAAGTAAAGTGAAAGTAAAAAACACCGGGAGTTTGTCATGGCTTAGAGAGAGAGAGAGTGAGAGAGAGAGAGATAGAGATCACTCTTGCTCGTAGCTGCAAACTCGAATGTGAACGTGAAACGGGTTTACAAAACATGGTGGGAGCATGGTTGTGGGACAAATGTTATTGTTGTGTGTCGGGAGGTGGTTTCTTTGGATTTGATTTTTTCTCTCTCCCAAACTTAGCAACAAAGAGTTATGATTCATCTCGTGAGATTACATAGAAATATATCAACCATACATTTATAGGAGTTAGTTTTTTACCAGTTCCCCTAACATGGTTGCCACGACTCCTAAAAAAATTATTTTGGAGAGTAACATAAGCACTAGACTTCTTGTGAAAAAAATCATAAAGTAGTGAAGCCAAATGACACAATTGTTGATTTCAAGAAGTGGGTGAAGTGGACTTAGGATTAGTTTTTTTTTTGATTTTTTTGAGACAAAAGGCCAACACGGCCAACGCCAAACTGAATTAAACCCAAGAAAACGCGCCCACACTGAGGGGAGGCGGGACCCCTCGGACGCGAAACACCGCCACATAAAGAGGAACAAAAACCGACCCCCACCAAGGACAACCCCCCGGACCCACCAAGCCAAGGACCACCCCCACCCCACCCCACCCCACCGGCCAAGGACAACCCCCAAGCCACCATGACCGCCCTCAAGCAAGGGCTTGACCACCTAATTGCATTGCCTTTTGCAATTCCACTTGATATGCAAATTGTGCCTCCTACAAAGAGCATTCCTATCACCCCACGTTTTGTCCAAACCTTGGAGCATGGCCGCCACATAGAAGCTGCTAATCTTGATTTGTTCAATCACCCGATTCCAAGCCACTTTGGCGTAAATGATGAGCTCGTCCCAAATCCGATGCTTGACCTTAGATTCGTGCCATTGTTCATGGTTAAACACTTTGTCATTACGTTCGATCCAAATGGTCCAAAGAGTAATGCCCCTGAGGAGGTGCCAAATTTTAATCTTCTTGCCGTATTTTTTGGGAATCCTTTCCCCAAACAATGCTTGCTTCTAGTTGAAGCTATCATAATTGCTAGTTCTAACCCCACAGAGTTCATGCATAATAAACGTGGCCCATCTCCATGCCCTCCTAGCTTGAATGCAATCCTAGAATTTATGTTTGACCGACTCGATCGTGTTAGGGAGGCAAAAAACACATCGCTTGTAAATTGAGGCCGGCGCAATGCGGGCCCTCCATTCATTAATTGCAACAACTTTGTGCCAAATTGACCACATGAATGCGGCTTCTTTCCCAGACTAAAGCAGATCCCAAACTTACGACCATTAGAACCTATAGTTACCCGGTAGGTAGCCCTGCCATTTATCCGCCGCACGAGTGGTGCCTGGGTTCCTATTGATGATAGACTCACGACCATCCTTTATGGTGTAATTGAGAAAGCGACCTCTGTCAATCCATCGCCAATGGTCTGGATCCCAACCAAGGGTGGCCACTTTGCCGTAGAAGAAGATTATTCCTTCTTTTTCTCCATCCTTTTTAGGTCCTCTATTAGTGTGAATAGTTTTAACCTTATGGAAGAAACTTAGGATTAGTTTCCATGTAGGCCGCTCGCCCACCAGATTCCGGTGGCAATCTAGATTTCATTATGTTGAATCTACATTTCCACTAGAATCCGGTGGGCAAACGGCCTACATGGATACTAACCCTTAAGGTACTTACGATTTGCCTTCCCCACCGCAGATGTCGTCGGTTCATGAACTACTATAGGGTGCATAGGATTTAGTGTGTGTGGCAGTAAATGAATTGGATGAAAGTGTGCCTTAATTCATAACACAGTCAAGTCAACTGCTACAATTAACCCATAATAAATGGCGAAGTGGACTTGCTCTTGAACTGCCTCCTCCTCCTCCGTGGATTCCAGTTCATGGCAACTAACAGTAAATAGTCCAATTAGTGTGGGTGGAAAATTAGCATGGGCCACACTATTTTTCTAGTGAAGGTGGAATTAATTTGGGTCCAAGATCCCAGGTTCTCTCTTAAGTCTTCATCATGAAGACTTCTAACCAACACATTGAATATTAATTATAGGACAAAGGTAGCACAAAATAGAATAACCACCTACATTAATTTTCTAGCAAATCAACTATTGTGTCCCATGCCAATTATCTACTATGAAATTTTGCATGAGCATAAAATATATGTGGTCTAAATTAATCCTCAATGTGAGAATTAGCATGGGCTCTAGCAAATTATTGTGGGCCACAATATTGGGACTATTTAGTGTAGGATGAAGGATTTATGGTTCAGGGTTCAATGTTGAGGGCAATTGATAATTTGGGTCAAGCTACACAGTTGTTGCAGTAGAAAATGATGAATTGAAGTGGCAACATGGGGTGCCTCCCAGTAGTACAAAACATGGCTCTTTTGAACACTTGTTTTGACACAAAAAGAGGCAAAAGGGGTCCATTTCACGCATGTTCAAATTTTGGTCCATGGCTCCTAAGGTGGTCCAAAGAGTATTTTTTGGGCCGTGTGCTTAAGGGTCATGTCCCTTTTGATACAAAGCAATTTTTATTTATGCACTAACAAATTCTTTGTTTTGACATGGTGTTTTCCTTGTCCATGGTAAATTTTGTGTAGTAAATTTTGTTAGACATATGGCCTAGAATAAAAAACTTGCCCATTGTAGATTTTTTTGGTAGATTCATCTCAAATGACTTGGACTAGACTAATTTGGGGTCTTTAAATCTCGATCTAGTATCTAAATAACTAAAAATAGAAAACACATATAACTTACTATTGCAATGCTTTGATGTTGGATAAATGAAAGACACACTTGTATGTGGTAATTCCCTCTCTCTCGCATTAGTAATTATTTAGGAAGGTGACACACATCTAGATCTAGATCTATAAGATCTCTAAAACTAAACAAATATAGAACATTCCTTCACAAACATTCAACAATAAACATGAAATCTAGTGTGTAAGCTTCTACAAGTGGCCAAAAATATAACAATTTGAAGGAGGGGAAATATATCATTGTAAGATCTCTAAGTTAAGCAAAAAGAGAACATAAGTTCCTTCATATTGTACATTCAATAATTGACATGGGATCTAGATATTATGAGTAAGCTTGAATGGAATCTATATCTAATAAGTAGCCAAAATATAACAAAAACTTCATGGACCTTTCGCACGGCCAACAAAATAGCAAAATAGCACAATGGCCCACAATAATGTGATATTAATCTAGAAGATTAATAACCCAAAATTAGTGGTGGCCAAAATGACAAAATGGCTCCAATGATGGTCCAAAAGAATGTGGATTTGGATACGAATACATCCGTGTCAAAGCCAAGTGTTCAAAAGAGCCATGTTATGTACTAGTGTCCTCCGGGGATTGAAGTTCATAACAACTACAATGGGTGGGTTAGGGCCGCTTCACACACGAGACTAAGAGCCTGTGACCACTACACTTCAAGCGCTCTCATTGGTGGAAAACACGGAGCCGGTCCAAGTTCGCTTTACACTATGCTTGAGGGACCAACGGAGTATGTGAATGCAAGATGGCTGTGAAGTTCACATGGATTCCTACATGGCATCCAATGGATCATGTTTCATGGTCACTTGGACTATTTTCAAAAACCATCTCTTGGAAGTAGGCCTAACACAAAATTGGGAGACCATGGCACTCCGAACGCTCACAACCATTGATTTATTCTATTTTATCATGCGTGAGGACCCGCATGAATAAAATTTCATTGAAACAACATTTGGTTAAGGGCCCGGTCACATATGACTTCACACTACACTTGAGGGCCTGTGACCACACTACATGATTTTGGAGGTGTGTGGGGACAGCCTTTGGACACTTTCTTTTGGGCTCTCACAATTTTGTGGTCACGGCTCTTGGCTCGTGTGTGAAGTGGCCCTTAGGGTTTAAGCTTCAGTGTTGAGGGCATTAAATAAGTTGGGTCATAGTTGTTGTGATACAAAAGGTTGAAATTAGTGGCAGCATGGGCTTTCTCACGATTTGCGTCCTCCACAAATTTCGGCTGATGACAATTGCCACGGGGAGATTAGGATTTAGGGTTTAAGCTTTAGTGTAAACTTACTAATAAGAAGTATCATTAGAAAGTTACTACACCGACAAAAAGTACTGTATGACACAAATAACAGAAATTAGTGTAGTGTTCTTATCGCTAAACCATGATTAAGCTTAACATAGTTTTCTGGCGTCAGCCTTAGTCGCCTTCTGTCTCAAAAATTATCAAAATAAGCTTAACATAGTTCAGAGTTGAGATTGAACTGACTCGAACTGGTTATGAATCTGGGAATCTAAATCATGGGGCGAGCCTAAGCCCTCAAACTTTAATTAGCCCGATTAAGCAGGCTGATTAATGTAAGTGGCAAGTGGGGCCAAAGTTAGGGTTGGATTGGACTTGGCCTCACTAATCATGCAGTTCTCTCCCCTGAGGAGTAGTACACTGATTATCCCAATTAGTGCGCGCTACTCTTTCGGAGTTACGCAATGCCATAAAGTCTTACTCGGGAGCTTAATTTTTATTAATGAAAAATTTCAACATGTTGTTTGGACATTATAGAACACAAATGACTTTGTTTGGTAAAATATTACATTCTCAAGAAATAGTTATATCGCTGTGTAACTCTAAATGGTAACACACATTAATTGGGATAATTAGTGTAGTAGTGATTCACTAAATAACCCTATTAGTGTGGACTAGTATTTTGAATTACATGTCGCTATAAGTTTTTTATTGACACTATCATGTTTTATCCACTATGTTATATCATGTTTTTGATACGCATATTTATATTCTTCGATTTGAAATATGATACTCTCAATAAAATACTATAAAAATTCCTAAACTCCAAATGGTAACCCATGCTAATAGAACTTTTTCATGGTCGTGATCTACTATGCCAAAACTTAGTTTGAGGGCGAGTTTGAACTAGACTGATGAAGATATGAAGGATTTTTTTTTTGTTCATTGATTATGTAATCACCTAGTAAAGTTTTTAATATTATAGAAGGAAGGCCAAAAAACCAACATCAAAATACATTCAAGTTTGAAGAGCATGGCAATGCACCATCTCCATTGTGCATGAACTTTGTAGAATTAGAACGAGCCCTCTTTGAGGGCAAGTTATGAAGAAGTTGAGACTTAAAACCTAGCAATGGGCAACCCAATGTCCAAGAGATTTTTGGACATAATTGGTCAAGGTCCTAGTGTTTCCAAGTCCATCCAGTTTATAACATCACTCAACACCCACTGTTTGTTTAGCGGGCCTTCGAAATGTAACAATCTCATGCTTGGTTTGCTCGAGCATTTGACTATTATATTCCGAGAGACCACTGAACAAACAGTGGGTGTCGAGTAATGTTATGTTACAAAATGTGATCTTTCGGTTCTTCTTTAATCATTTGAGGTATATTCTAGACATTCCTCAAGGTTGATTGGTAATTTTTCTAAAGTCTTGAACTTCAACCAATCTTTCTCAAACTCAATCGGTTCATTTGTAACTACACTAAATAGTCCTATCAGTGTGGGTGAAAGCTTTGTCATGGAAATAATTAGTGTGGGTCACACTAATTTTCTAGTCAAGGTGAAATTATCGTGGGTCCAAGACCCTAGGTCTTCCCCTAAGTCTTCATGAACACTTTTGACCAACACCTTACATAAAATAAAATAGCCACCTCATATCAAAAGTAGTAAACAAACAAAAAGTCACCAACATTAATTTTCTATAGAATCGATTATTGTAACCACGCGAATTCTCATTACGAGAATTAGTGTGGACGCTAGAAAATTACTGTGGCCCATAGAAATAGGACTATCTAGTTGCAGTGGTCGGCTCTCCCTGTGCATTAGGGCAGCCAATTGTGACTTGTAGAATCTAAATCATGGGGCAGGCGTAAAGCCCCTAAGTGCTGAGGCTAAATAGCCCATTTAAAGTGTGTTGATAGAATGTTAGGGGTGAGTAAAGCCCAAATTAGGGTTGGGATTTGACTTGGCCTCATGAATCGTGCAGGTTTCCCGTGAGCGGGAGGAACCGATCTGATGCAAAATTCGGACCTGCAAATTGAGCTAATACATCTTCGATCAATTAGTCCCCGCTGATCCTGCAGGAGGACTTGAATCTTCGTTTTCCAGCAGCTATTCTGGATGCGGCATGTTTTACCAAGTGCATGAACCATGGTGCCGCGCACATGAGCAACCATTAGCCGCTCCGCCTGGCGGAGGCGATGAATCTCATCCAGCTCCGTTGGTGAGGGTGGCGAAGCAGACCAACCGTTCCAGCCCGGAAGCTACGGCTTTGCCGTGCTCCGCCTGATAATTTCCTTGCAAGTTTCTTATTGCATAACAGTTACAAACTTCCTCTCCTTTCTCTCTCACACTCACAGACACGTATTGAGGTTAAAAAGGTTGGGAAAGATGAATGCGGGAAGCGGGTGGAGGCGGAGGTTGGGGCAGCAAGGCGCTCTCCGCCCGCTTGGCTTGTGAGCTTGTTGCAGAGGTCTGCACCCCTGGCTAGCCAACCGCGGGGGGCCACGTGGACCTCCGCTAGGCGGCTGGCAGGATGGACCGGCGCCCATGTGCGCAGCTCTTGTGTGATGATGAAACTGGTTGAGAAATCTGAAGTTGTGGATAAGGTAAAGTAGACAGTGCTAAAACCGATAATTTAAAGGCTGAGCGAATATAGTAGTATTAGGTTGAAAGAAACCAAAGTTTCTCTTGTTAGCAATCGAAAGGCGATTCCAACGCACCAAAGTACGTCTTCTTTGACTTTCGTTTCCAAAAGTTATAAGGGTTCAAAATTTCATTGGTAGATTATCCAAAACCGTTAGGGGGGCAGACGTTCACATGGTGGACAATCTCATACTCAATATGTGTTTCTTGTGCAAGATTTTAGGGTGTTGGTTTTAGCACCCTCCACGTTACATAGTTGTGGTAGTTAGGGCTTGACCATGACCAATGATCCAGGCAAGAGTATGATACTCTAAAAAAATAGATTAGAGATTGGAATTAGCTTTGAAGAACCCAAATTGGTTTACCTAGTTGGAGTCATTTGAGATGAATTAGTCACCAACCTTTAGGGGTTCAAGTTTTTAATGTTGGATGGATGAGAGGTATGTTTGTATGCCACACTTTTCTTTCACCAAGGATTTGTGGTGTCTATGTAAACTCATCCATTAGGAAGGTGAAAACACAACAAACTATTTTATATTCATTGATTGGTACTACTAGGAAAAGGGGGGCCTATCAACAACAATGGACCTCTCAAGCACTTAAACCAACACAACCCATTGATACAACAAAATGCGTTTAGGGTTTAGGCTTCTTTCTAAAGCCAAATTTTGAACTCTTAGTGGTTGTTCAACCCATTCCGACCTCTAATCAACATTTGATTTTGGATTTTAGTGGCTTTCTAATTTAGTAACTGATTCCATAGGCTCTCAAAGAACTTTTTTAGTTTGTTTGCTCCGAAGGGCAAAGTTGTACACCTATTTTTCATTTATTATGTCACTTAAATTACCTTGTATATGGAAAAAACCTCTCTATGTGTGCCTTTGACCTTTGTGGAATTATCCATATGTTATTTGTGTGTTCAAGTTCTAAGTTTATCCCATGACCCTCACAAAGTAATTTTTTTCTTTTCATACGAAAAGGAAGCCTTTCATGTAATCTCTAACTTTTGTGTAAGTCATGTATGCGTTAAGTTACATTTGATTTAACACCCTCATGGGGTAAATTTTATTCCTATGTGACAAAAGACTCTTTTATTAACTCCAACTTTTGTGTAAGTTACTCATGAATGAAATTACCATCGATCTCATAATCTCCACAGGATAAATGGTTATGTTACCTCAAACTTTCATGAAAGTTACTCATGAATTTACAATCTATCCCAAAACCCTCATAGAGTAAATTTTCTTTCTATGTGAAACCATACCCTTTATGTTACATCCAACTATTGAGTACTAAGTTACTCATGCACAAAGTCGCAGTTTATCTATAACCCTCATAGCATATTTGGTTTTTGCATGGAACAAAACAATCTTTATGTTACCTCTAGTTTTTGTGAAAATTTCTTGTGCATGAAATTTCAAAGTGAAATTATCCTCATAAAGTAAAGTTTCTTTACAAGTGAAAAACTACATGTTAGGCTTTTATGTTACCTCCAACTTTTGTGCAAGTTCCTCTTGCAAGAATTACCAATTCATCCAATAACTCTCATAGAGTAAACTTTTCTTTATAGATGTGAAAGATAAGCCTTTCGTTTCTAACTTCAACATCAACAAGTTGCCCATGAATGATTCACAATTTATCTTTGAACCACATTGTTAGACTTTCAATTTTCTTGGCACGTGGCAATTATTGCATGCCCTTCATGGTTTGTGCAAGTCATTACATTCAATAATCCATTTTTCAACATTCATGTTCACAGTGCAATGGTTCTTGATACACTCAATAGAAGTCATTTCTTATGGTTAGTTGGGCATAGTCCAAAATTAATTTCAAATGTGGAAAATCTACAAATTACATGTGGACTTTTTGTGCTCGCTCTTTTTAATTGGACACGTGTAATTGAGAGGTTTATGGCAATGCTTGTGGCTATGGAGCATTCATAAAAAATAATAGACATGTGATACAATGGGATTGATCTTTGGACTATGTGCTCAAAATATATTCAACATCCTAAGTTCAATTTCTACAACAAGTGGCGTATATGATCACTTGAAGAGAAAGAGAATCCTTAGTTTGACCTCTTACAACCTTTGCATCTACACTTCTCTTATGACTTTAAATGACTATCTTCATAATTTGCAATCATCAACTGCCGATTATTGGAGACATTTCCTAGTTGGATCCAATAGTCCAAAATGTTTGTGGAGTTCAATTTAGCACCCACAACAGGGCCACACACCTCTGTTAATAGATAATGCAAGTGAACTTGGCCCTCTATAATGATCAAGTCATGACATGTGGTATACTCTTTCAACTTGTTTTTGTCATAGAGACTAAAATATGTTGAGTATGTTTTTTCTAAACCCATCTTATTTATCAATCATTAGCTAGGTTACAAACCACCCAACCTTGCTTGATATTTATGTTTGAGGAATAGCTTAGTTAAGGTAGACGTGCCTGTTTTGGTTACTTATGTTAATCGGGCACCTATATTTGACTCGTATGTAGTTTGTTGTGGCTCCAAGAACAAATAGCCAAAAGACATGGTGTTTAAAGAGATTGCATGCTCAAATTATGATAACCATTTCATGCTCAATAGTCAACATAACTGGCGGGGACCCGTATGACCAATTAATGGGCATGAGAATCTTCGCTTTGAAAAATGATTAAGATATACATACGAGCTCTGAAACCTATGAGGAAAGTGGCTACGACCTTGATTTGGATTTGCTAACCATTTTGTACTAATCGTATGTTTCATATCATAAGAAAAGTGGGCTAGTTAGAAAGGTAACAATTTAAAACCCATCTACCTTACTTACGCCTAGAGTATATAATATTTAAGATGTGAATTGTGTAGTGTGTATATGTGCATGTGTGTATGTAAGAAAGTAGAGTCGAATAACTTAGGGAAGAATAGGTCCCCGATTCAAATCCCATTGATAGTTAGGATAGTGGAGTGTTATGCGCATGGCATAATTGGAGACTCCAAATAGATACTCGTATGGCATCATCTTTTTACCAACTTCTATAAGTTTACACCAAGCCTATCGCCACCAATATCTCATGATATTTTTCTCAAAAGTTACACACTCAGCCTATTTACTCATAAATGTTTTCTATTTTTTATGCTAAAAAACTACTGTATAATTTACCGGACTTGTTTTCACAAAGTGAAAATGGGGAAAAGGGGACTGAACATCTTTTCAAAAGTGTCAGACTGTTTTTTGTCATAACATTATTCAAATCTATATCAATATTATGTGGGACTGACAATATTCTACATAATATTTCATCATTCAGGCTGAATGTGAGGAGTATTCCTTGGAATATTGTTAGTCCCACAAAACACTGTTATGGATATGAATAATGTTATGGTAGGATCAAGAGCTGGGTTGTTATAAATATACCTTAAATCAGTGCCCCAAATTAGCTAAATTCAACATGAATGTGTATGAACGACCTGTTAGAAATTCTTGATGCAATGCTTTGTTATTCTTTTTCTAGGATGATCCTATAACGCGCTTAACGGTGTTATGTACTCTATAACTAAGCATTAAGTAACTCCATCTCATGTATGAGGTTTAGACATAATCGAATTGCATGCATACAATTCTACCGGCACACCCTATGATCAAAAGTGAAAAGTGACTGAAACTTGTCTTGGACATGCACTGCATCTCTTATTACAAACACATTCTAGCTGAAAGCACACTACCTGTCATTTGTGAAAAAGGCATGTCTACATTACTGCGCAAAGCATACATTATTAGGATTTCCATCATATTCTTCTAGCGTCTCCTCCCGCACAATCTGTTAGAAATGCACATGTCTCGACGGCGCAAAACATACTCGCTCTCAAGTGCATCATTATTATCGGACAAGTGATTTTCGTCCACGTTTACATAAATTTGTGTATTACATGTGCTCCACATAAGGTACACTAAAAGCTTGGCTATGAATAGAGCCTCTTGAGGTAGCCATAGCTTGACATCATTTCTTATTCATCTACTTATCCAAACAACATACAATCCCCGCATTCAATCCCCTTGGATGGATACATATATAGGTGCAATGTGGCCACAAGTTCACATGCGGAGCTATTCTCACACGTCATTTTGCATGGGCTAAGGAAGGGAGGGAGGGAGGGAGTGGTGAGAAGGAGCTCGAGAGCGTCACATGCGCTTGGTGAGCTTTTGTAAAGGTTACTTCATCAAAGCCTTGACTAGGAAGGGAGGCATTATTATTGTGGATTCATATTATTGATGCCGAAAGCAATCCGGCCTCACACAAAAGGACAGGCTCAAGATATTAGCCCCCGAAAGTGGGTTGCATTAAGTTGGTTTATGGACACCATTAAAAGTTGTATAGATAACTTCAACACCCTCCGATGATTTATGGACATGGATATATATATATGGTTAAGCAACCGGTGGGCTCGAAAGGTGAGGCGGAGCTTTGTCTAAGTAGTGCCATCATTGGGCACTTTTTTCGGTTGCTTCAATATGGCTTTGGGGTTCATGGTGTCTACGTGATTCATTGATCGTGGATGGAGGGACTCGATTTAGAACAAGTCCCCTACACATCATTCCAACTCGACCCCGCTAAATCAATTTTAGGGTTTTGTTGTCAATTCTAGTGTTAAATAAAATTTTCGGGTTATAGAATGGTTGTTGCATTTTCAACTTCTTTGTGGATGAGTTTATGTAGACACCACGAATGAGTTTACATGGCCCTTAAATATCATATTGGTCTACGTACATTAAGTAGGTAGTGGACATTGATAACTAACCATCCAATCGATTATTCAACTTGAGATATGGTGTTGCACTGTAGAGCATTGAGTTATGAGTTAACCCCTAAGCGTCTAAGAGGTCCAGACTAGGCCTCTTCAAACAAAAAATAATAATGTATTTGATCTACATACTTTGATTTTCAGTTAATCATGCCAAATGTGACCTTATGTAATATTTCAAGTGCATTATTTGAAGAAGTTAAACACTTTGATGTTATTGAAGACTTAAGTTCAAATACACAACTTGGGTGGTTTTGGATGCAAATACATATGTTGCATTTTTTTTTTATCATCATTGTCTAGTATGAGTATATGTTTAATTTCTCCTTGACATAAGAAAACATATATAATAATATTTCAAAGACACAATATATGTAAAATATGATTTATGAACTTGGTGAAGCCCGTATAAATTTTGTATATGGTCGTATATTGAAACCATGTGGTCTTTAACCCCTACTGTCCTATGCGACCATAATATGGTCGTAAACACTTTGCTCTGACCCCTTTGATGCTATTTCGGATGGTTTTTTTTATTGTTTCAACTACTCCTCTTGATCATGTCCAAGTCTGCTATGTTTTGCTACGTGGATGCTTTTGATGCAACAAAGTTAGCTATTTTTGGATTAATTCAAATATGGGAGTGTGCTCTCAACTAGTTTATAGTGGAACTAGTCCACGAACCAAAACTTGACATTTATCACCTCCGCAGTTTAGGGGCAACATATACTAAACATTTTTTTTGTTGATCCCTTTGTGCAAAGGATTCCTAATTGATCTCAAAATTTTCATGACACTCAAACGCAACATATCTTAAACATCTATTGTAAAAAAGTTTAGTTGGACATGTGTTGGTGGGGTGTGAATCTATGTGGAAGGTGCGCAGTTGTGGCACCGTTGCCTCAAATTGCAAAGCTTCCCCAAAAAATCACAAAATAATGGTTTCAAGATTTGTGAGCGGATTTGAGTAGGTATATTGCCCTTCTTTTGAATGAGGCCAACATTTTGTCATTTGGAGATGATTTGAGTGGAGGTTTGATAAAAAAAACCAACCCCAATTTATTTTCTAAATTGTTGCCCCTCAAGACCACTATTGACATTCCTATTACTATCTCCTATATAACATAACTTCAACGTTTAAAATTTACATTGTAAATAGTCACCTCTAACATGCAAATATCTATACGTTGGATTTGTCAAAAAAGATTTAGATCTCTAGCTATGGTCCCTGAAATTGAGGTCACATTATCTGAGCAGATTTGAGGGAAATTGGACGTGGGAAGTTAGGGTCAACGTCATTGTTGAATTGGTTTTTCCTACTTGCTTATCGAGAGAGGAAGTTGTGGGCCAGGGCGAACCGACCCATACATTGGTACCTTACCGGATGTCTAGTGATGTCACATTCGAATGAATCGGCCCTCAACCCCATAGGGGTCTTTTTGTATTGGAGCCACTTCATCCACGATATGTAGGATGGTTGATTTTAAGTGAGTGCCACGAATCCCCAGCCGTTCGCCCTCCCCGGTAAGGTACCAATATATGGGTTGGTTCGCCCCAACCGAAGTTGTGTTGGTGGAGGAGCAATTCTGCATGTGTTGGGCACACTTCAATGGCTGGGCTGGGGCGAAACAACCCGTACATTGGTTCCTTGGAGGCAAGGGTTTAGGCATCCAACAAGGAACGAGTGTATGGGTTGGTTCGCCCAAATCTCAATGGCTGTGTGCTGAAAGTCAGCTTATATTGGGCTGCTGTTATTACCCCAATAGCCTATCCACAGTTACTTGAATGGACCACGTTGATTTGTCAGACATGTAATCCCTATAATGCTCTGAGTGGCTCAGACGATGCCCGATTCCAAAAAAAACATTCCGTCAAACAAAAACAAGACTCACTTTGCAAGCTGATAATTCTATTTTGCAGTCACTACAATAAATATGATATTTAGTGTCGTCTGGTATTTCATATCACTTTACGGGGGTAACTTTTCAGGCGACATTTCTCATGAATGAGTGAACAAATACTGTCATGGATGATGGATGATAACTTTGTGTTCATCCATTGTCCAAAACCCTTCTTGCTCTTGTTTGCCCGCTCTTCTCTAGGTTGCGCCGTCTCTACCCTAATGACTCCTCGTTTCATAGCTTGCTTGAGAGTTTGCTTGTAGGTTCCACTTTTATTGTTGGATTGACTTAATCAAATGGTTCTATAGTTTCATTTTTGTGGTGGAAGCATGTGGCGAGTACGATGAGTGCATACGAGAGGAAGGTTGTCGTTGAAGAATGAAGTTTGCAGCATCATCAGGTTGATTGTAGTAATTCTAATATTTTTAACACTTCTATAATTGTGGCTGGCACATTCGATGGTCATTCACAATAGACTTGGTGCTCTGGTTTTTGTTTTTTGGGGGGATTTGGGTTTGATTTTTGTGTTAGGTTAATCCAACTATTTCATGCTTGAGAAACTTGGGCCATTCAGTGGTTATGAGTGCGCACAAGAGGATGTTGTTGTTCAATGATTAAGCTTGTAGACTCATTGGTCTAGGTTTGGGTTTAGTTTTGATTTGTGGTGTTGGGTTGATCCAAATTTTTCATGCTTGTGGTTGGGGCGATTAAGCTTCCAGACTCATCAGTCTAGTGTTGGGTTTGGTTTTGGGTTTAGATTTGTTAGCTTAACCACGTAGTTTCATGCTTGTGGTTGGGGCATTCGACGATCATTTGTGGATTCAATGCTCTGATTCTGGCTTTGGGTTTAGGTCCGATTTCAATGTTGGCATAATCCAGTGGTTTCGTGCTTGTGGAACTTGGGGCGATTGCGCTTGCAGACTCATTACATTTGTTGATATTCAGAAACAAAGGGGGCAACGGATGCTTCAAACCTTGAAATCTATGCCAATCATTGAAACATAGTTGGTATACTGTGCACCCTAACGTTTATGTAATGAAATATTGTCATGGATGATTGAAATTTGGATGAAATTTCACTTAGTAAGTTACAATAATTGCAACAATGTAAATTATAATCCCTCCCAAAAAACTACAAGGAATGACAAATAATGTTGGATTAATATTTAGTGTTGGTGACACTACACCAAGGTTCACAATTAGTATTGAGCAAGACAGTTAGAATTGATGACACTAAATATCAGTATGTAATGTACTAGGATTGCAGAGCCAAGGTGATATCAAATTTGGCTCCACTTTTATTGAAACTGGCCAATATGATTACAGTCAATACAATGACCATATTTGACACCTCTAATCAAATAGTTGACGTTCGGGTCATGCCACAATGATCATGGTCATTTTCACACTTTTTATGTGGTAAGTATATTAGATCGAGTAAAGAGTAAAACGTCTCCATTTTTTTCAAAAAAGAAAAAAAATCATATGTGACCTACAAAAATCGCAAAGTATTTCAGGAAATGAGCCTTTTAGGCAAGGTAAATAGCTTGAATAAACTCCAAAAAATTCCATAGATACGAAAGCCTATAAAGAGTCTACAAAATTATTTTCAAAGAATAATATATTCATATGCAACCTACACAAACTTTCCAAGCTATTTAACATGCTTGAAAGTCTGTCTTAAGCTTTTAGTTTTCATTACTATCTTAGACTTGTGGATTTGTCATGGTTGTGGGGCCAAATGGCAAGGAGCTTACAAAGTGACCAAATATGTGTGTGAATGGACAGATTTTTCTATAACTAGGATGATGGGTTCAAATAGACACTTGCAATTGACACAATGGTCCTTTGGTGTAAATATGACCCATAATCTTAGAGTGAGTCTAGGTGCATTGGGAAACGTTGGCCCTCCACGTATGTTGTAAATTTACACTAGAAGACTTAGTAGGAAGAACAATTTTTTAGAAATAAAAAACCTTATAATTTATATTTGAGTTCAAGTGGATCATCTTAAGTTAAAGACATATACATGTTTGGAGTGTGGCAAGTCCATATATTAGCATGACCAAATTAATGGAATTTTTGTGGAACCTTTGCTATTTTTTTTTGAGATAGAAGGCCAACAAGCCAATGCTAAAGCCCACTTTGAGGGGAGGCAGAGCCCCTCCGACGCGCCACACCGCCACGTAAAGAGTAACGAAGAACCAAGAAACAAGGACCACCAAGCCACCTAACCAAGGACCACCTCCACCCCATCAGCCAAGGACAACCCCCAAGCCACCAAGTAAAAATCAAAATGCCAAACTACATTGTTTTGTCTAATTAGTGTGGGTTACCATTTTGAGTTACACATTGCTGTAACATTTTACTGAGAGTATCATTTATTACCAACAAAGTACTCTACGGTGTGGATACTAACTACCTGTGTTATTTGAGTGAAATATCATAGTCTCAGTAAAATGTTTTAGCAATGCGTAACTCCAAGTGGTAACCCACACTAATTAGACAAAATAGTGCACCTACATACGTTGACATTTCTAATTCCAAGTGATTCTCATCCTATCACGTCTACAAAGAATGTTCCTAGCCCCCCAAGTTTGGTTGAAACCTTTGAGGAGGGCCTTGGCCAAGTAGGCACTAATCTTAACTCAAACCTTTACTTAAATTGCAAGATGATCAACATGTGATTCATAGCCAGGACTATTAAACAGAAGAAGAGAAAGTACAACGTATGTCAAGGACAGTGGGAGACACTTTTCATACAAATCCAAATTAACACAATTCACTCTCTCTTTGTGTTTACATAACATTATTCAGATTCATAACAGTGTTTTGTGGGACTGACAATATTCTACGGAATATTCCACCATTCATGCTGAATGTGAGGAATATTCCGTAGAATATTGTCAGTCCCACAAAACACTGTTATGGATCTGAATAATGTTATGTAGTCCAAATCATGCTTTATTATTCATAATTGAGTTGACATCCCACATGGCATTCAGATTTTTTAACTGACTGTGGCAGGTTCACCAATTAGTGTGACCAGATTAATGGGATTTCATCAAACCTTGGGTTAGACTTCCACAATCATCAACATGTCTTCACAGCCAGAAATGTTGATATTTTTTTTAATTATTAAAAAAACTAAAAAAACTGCAATGTATGTCAGGGACAGTGGAATACGTTCTTCATACAAATCTAAATTAACCCTTAATTTCCCAAGCCCATGAAAGGGTTGTTATGAGTGCATTTCACTCAATGTTGGTTGTGCAAATTTCACAGACAAGTTTTGAAGTTAAAATGGGATTTGTCCATAGGATCTTGAAACATGGGAGATGAGCTATAACAAGGGGAAAACATGGGCACAACTTTTGGGATGATGGAAGCGATGCACGAGAAAATGCCATGTTTTATCTCCCCCAAAAAGGTCTTTGACCGATCAAATTCGCTTGGAAATTGAGCAGAAGGCTTTTGTAGTCCACTAGATGGGAACGACTCAATAGTTGAGCATCTCCACAAATTCTCATGCCAAAATGTGCAAATCACAATAGGCTAGCCACCTTGCATTTGGAGTATGTAAATTGTCCCATTATTTCTAACCAATTTGAGAGCATCCAAACGCCAAATTGAAAGGTGGATGTAAGCACAAAGGCCATTACTACATGAACATCAAAAAACATTTCACTTTTACCACAATAAACGTCATTGATGTTCATGCAAAGTTTGCATTGAAGTGACAACTATCAATTGAAGTCAACATCCTCACATGAGCTCCCAACATAAAAAGAACATGACCGCTTCCGACTTTGACGTATTTTCACACATTCAAATCATCTACAAAATTGCACGGCTCATGTGTCTATGCATAGACATCCATGTTGGCTTGATGGTTTATAGTTATTTTGATTGTGGATGAATGAGTTAGGTGGGGTTAATGTAGGGAAGAAATCGTCCAGCAACCAGAAAGTGGGTGCTTGGGAAGTTAGGGGTTAACATGATCCAGTGTTTGTGTTAAGTCCAAATCAAGTCTCCCCAAGTAATACCTCATAATTCATATTTGAGTTCAGCTGGTGACCAAAAGACATCCCACATGAGCATTAGAATTTTATTGTTGAGTGTGGCAGTTCCACCAATTAGCTAGACCTGATTAGTGGGATTCTTTCAAACCTTGGGGGCTAGACTTGCAAGATCATCAGTACGTGTTCGCAGCCAAGAATTGTCGTTTTTTTGAATTATACAAAAAAAACCCAAGAAAACAAAACTATAACGTATATACGTCAGCAGGGACAGTGAAAGACATTCTTCGTACAATACAAAACTGATCCAAACGTAATAGCCTGTGAAAACAAATTTGAGACAATATGCCTCCCCGAGCCGGCCTGGCAATGTCATAGGGAAGATTTGGCAGGATGTGAGGAGGCATGTGCCCGCTACAACCAGTAATCAAGATAGATGCCTGACAAACATCACGGGCTTTGAATCAGTGCCGACACACTTCTTCTGAACCCTTGGCTGGCCACTGCTGTTGTATAACTTATGCTCCTGTGGCCAAATCCAGTCCTGTCGGGGGAAAGTCTCAAGGTCAACAATCGAATTATATCTCACTGTCCCGTGCACATGATGCATGTTCTGTTCAATTCTACATGCACACAAACATTCCATGTACCTAGCTACATTGTCGACGATTGTCTGCTGTTTGAAACTTTCCGCTTTGACTAAGGTATGTGGGGTGTTATTTGGTGTGTTTTTCACATTCTCCGACTTCTACTGACTAGATTTTTATGCAATGAAATTTGTGTTGCATTAGCAAGTCTACAATGAAGCACCAGCAAAAATCGGATTGACAATTGGACCTCCCCTGATTTAGTTATCCTTATCGGAAGTGCATGATTGTTGATTCCTTAATTAGATGCATAGGTCCTCCCAGTTGTGCTCACTGCTGAGTCTGGGGCATTTGAAAATGTAGTCCAATCTCTTTACAGCATGTGTCTTAATGGTGTTTGTTCATTGATCCTCACCGAACCAAGCACCAATCAAATATAGGTGTCCGATTGAGAAAAGTAACCGAATAACACCCACATACACATGAGTTTGAGCTTGGCTGCATTCAAACGTAGCCATGTGAGTAGATTCGCGAGCGATATTGTTCAGTAAATTGTAGAACACATCCGCTTTATCTGTAATATTCATAGTGAATCATGTAAACTTTTGAAACTCTTTCTGTGGATGGATAAGGAAATAAATCAGCCTATATATCAGACTGCTACCTAAGGTACAAAAAGCAAAATAATCCGTCCACCTCACTGTTGTTTGGAAGTTTCGGCTCCTGCAAGTTTGGTCTTGGCTGCAATTAAACCTAGTGATGTGAATAAATGTGGCAGCGAGATCGTTCATTAAATTATTGAACACGTCGACATTGTTTGTAATATTCATAGTCAATCACACAATGCATTCCTCATTTAAATTTTTGGAACTCTGTCTGTGGGTAGATAAGCAAATAGTCCGGCCTACACATCATTCAGACTGGCTACCTCAGGTATATACAAAAAGAAAAGACATCGTTTTAGAATATTTATCTATGCTTCACACTGGATAAAATGAGCTGCCAGGAGCCTGTCTCTCATGTCCTTGACTAGATTCTCATGTGTTTCCCCAGTGTCAAACATTCTGTAGATCAATACGAACAACATCATCATCAAGCATCATGATTTTGGCAAGGGTTTGAGGTCTCAATTCAGCATACTACCGAAATGGTGGCATTTTTCATAAGGACATGGCGCAGCATTCATGATATATTTATGGGTTATGAATAAGCAGAGCCTGCACAAAAGGCTCAGCATATACAGAACAATGGAGACAATGATGAGAAAATTGTCATGTCATGAGGAGCAGGGTTATGGAGCAATTTGGACCGTGCAAATCACATCTCATCTGATGAGCTCCACATGAAGGTCCAGCCCCCAGATGGAATTCTGGATAAGGTCAGGTACCTTTGTGGCCGAGCAACTAGACAGCTTGTTGTTCTGCACTTGAAAGGCCGGGCCTTATTCAGAGGGAAGGGAAGTTAAGGTTGTGGTATATAATAATAATGTAAGCAGCTACATGGGCCGTTTCTGAGCACTGTGGTTCTGGGGCTGGGGGACCGGAGGAATCAGATGTCATATATGGTGTGTACTGCTACAGGCCAGCAGAGGCTGACACTATAAAGGTGGAGGGGCTCAGGGGAAGCTTATTGATAGGCAGTGATATATTGTCCGGCAGGAATCATATATGTGTTGTATGTAAGATCATAGAAAGAGCTCAGGCAGCAGCAGGCAAATGATTCCTCCATGTGACCGCCCTATATAAAAATCTAAAGAACCTACATTGCATGCCACAGTAGCTGGTAGTAGTCGATTGAGCCCCTGAGTCCTGACACCAGGTAAAATTCATGCGTCAGTGCTCCTCAGTCTGGGCTCAGTCTCCTCATCTTTGCATATATACTTACTCACGCACACAGTACATCCAACAGTAGTGCCCAGCAATCTCAGAAAAGGGCTCAGAAAAGGCTCCCAGGCCATGCCCATTTGAAGATGGGCACAAACCTGGGAAGAAGTGAAAGTTTGGTAAAAACAAGTGGATTTGGGCTGCAATCCTCCATGATTGCGTATATACACCCACCAGTCAGTGCCCAACAACCTCAGAAAAAGGCTCAGAAAAGGCTCCCAGGTAATACCCATTTGAAGGTGGGTATAGACCTCGCAAGAAGTGAAAGTTTGGTAAAAACAAGTGGATTTGGGCTGCAATCCTCCATGATTGCGTATATACACCCACCAGTCAGTGCCCAACAACCTAAGAAAAAGGCTCAGAAAAGGCTCCCAGGTAATGCCCATTTGAAGGTGGGTATAGACCTCGCAAGAAGTGAAAGTGCAGTAACTTAACAAGCTGTGGATTTGGGCTTCAATCCCTCATCGTTGCAGATTGATATACACCCAACAGTGCGCAGCAATCTCAGGAAAAAAAAAAAAAAAAAAAAAACCCTCAGAAAAGGCTCAGGCAACGCCCAATTTTGAAGGTGGGTATAAACCTACCAAGATGGTGGAAGTGGAGTAACTTTACAAGTGGATTTGGGCTGAAATCCCTCATGGTTACATGTACACACCCAACAGTGTCCAGCAATCTTCATGTTTAGTTTTTGTCTTTTCAACTGGTGCAGCGCCAGAGAATTAGTGCAGGCCATGCCCATTTGAAGGTGGGCATAAACCTGCCAAGAAGTCAAAGTTCAGTCAAAGCAAGTGGATTTGGGCCGCAGTCCTCCGTGGTAGGATTTGTATACCCAACAGTGCCCAGCAATCTCAGAAAAAGTTTGGAGGAGGCTCAGGCAATGTCCGTTTGAAGATGGGTGTAGACCTGGCCAGAAGTGAACCTGCAGTGAAAACAAGCGGATTTAGGCTGCAATCCCTCCTGGTTGCATGCATACTTACACCCAATAACTTAGCGTCCAGCAATCTCCAGGTTTAGTTTTTGTCTTTCACCTGGTGCAGCGCCAGAGAATTAGTGCAGGCCATGCCCATTTGCAGGTGGGAATCATCCTGCCAAGAAGTGAACCTGCAGTAAAAACAAGTGGATTGGGGCTGCAAACCCTCATGGTTGCGTATATGCACCGGATAGTGCCCAACAATGACCCTGTTTACTTTTTGTTTTTCCAGCTGGTGCAGCGCCAGAGAAGCTCAGGCTGCAACGCCCATTTGAAGATGGGCACAAACTTGCCAAATAATTCAAAGTTTGGTCAAATGAAGGGATTTGGCCTGCAACCCCCCATGGTTGCAGATACATACGTGCATACATACATACCACAACAGCGCTCAGAAACCTCCATGTTTACTTCTTGTCTTTCAAGTGTTGCAGCGCCAGACAAGCTCAGGCAACGCCCATTGAAGGTGGGTATGGCAGAACTGCCAAGAAGCCTTGAAAGTGCAGCAAAAACAAGCTGCTTTGGCCCGCAATGTGTCAGAGCTAACTTATAGGAGAGTTTCAATTGGGTTCTGGGTTTGTCTTGCAACATTTTCTATGGTTGCATACATACATACATACATACATCCACCAACAGTGCCCAACCATCTCAGAAAACCTCAGCAGACCTCATTTGGATACACACCAGCGTTGGTCTGGTATATAGGTGAATTCCAGGATTTCAATATTCAACATCAATAATGGTAGTCTGCACACGGGTATCAAAATTTTAATACTAGTCAAATATTGATATTTGGCAGGTATGTCTAGGTGAGAACATCTTTGTAAACCTTACTTATTATTCGGGTCAATACCATTCTAAACCATATCGATGCTAGGGTGATACCAAGACCAACGCTGACATAGACCTCCCAAGATGTGAAAGTGAAGTAAAAACAAGTGGATTTGGCCTACAATCCCCTATGGTTGCATATATGCAACCAACAGAGCCCAACAAACTCCATGTTTTTGTTTTTTTTAATTGGCAGGAGGGGGGGTGGAGGAGGGGTGTCTTTCAAGCAATGCAACACCAAAAAAGCTCATGCAACATCCTTTGGAGGTTGGGTACAAAACTACCAAGAAGTGAAAGTGCAATAAAAGCAAGTGAACTTAGCCTTGTAATGTGTTAGGCCAGTCGTAGACGACTACACTAAACATTGTCTTTAGTATCACTTACTATTTGAAATTACACAACGCTATATCTATTTATTGTATATCTCATATTTTACCAACAAATGTCAAATTGGTTGTTTTGACATTATAAAACATTAACAGCTTTACTTGGTAAACAATTACTTCAATAGTAAGAAGATACAACACTGTGTGACTCCAAATTGGAGGTAAAATGTCAATGGGGGCTTTTTATATGGAGGCAAACATGTGATTCTCATTCTGGGGGGAAGGGTTGGTTAAATAATGAGGTTGGGCAACAATGAAAGCAATGATGACAGTCTTGTGTCCACCGGCATCCTCTGTTCCAAGCTTCATGATTGTCCTCTTCACTAATAGATAACATCCACAGAAGCTTTTTTCCACACCACCAGATTGAGCAGAACTCTCAAGTGATTGTTCTTTCTACTCACACACTGACATGATCATCCATCAAGCAAGGATATATATACATAATAGTCCATCATATACGCAAAGGCTCTCATTTTTTCAGATGCCAAATGAATCATAGCGACTATATATTCATTCATGTCCGACAATGTCATTGACAGGGCAAGGACTTTAGACAATGGACTGACTGGCTGGCTGCTTGGCTACTCATCAATGGCGAGAAGGGGAAATGTACAGTTTGTGAATTTCTTCTGCCATTGAGAGGATCAAAGGAATAAAGCTATATTTTCTATTAAAATGGAATATGACTTTGAAAGCTTAACCTTCAAGTCGATTTTGTTGGAAAATGGGTCAACTGAATAGGGTGTCTAGTAGGTACGCCATATTTTATGGGACCATCTTGAGAGAATTTCTCTATAGAAGACGTATACCGATTCATCCTTTCAAACCTTAAGCAAAGGCAAGTTTTTTTTGAAAAGAAAGAAAGAAAGAAAGAAAGAAAGAACGAAAAAAACTTCCACCTCAAAACCCTATACAAATTCCATCATTTATGATCCCCCACTATGTAAAGGATGTGAGGAGTTTTGTCACCGGGTTGTAACATGAGCCCATCCTATCAAGCCACAGTAGTTACTAGGTGCCTACTACAACCGATGGCGGGGCGACACATGTCTTTTACCAGACGTAGTGATCAGGCTATGGCAAGGTTACCAATTACGGGTGATGATGGGTCATTAATTATAGATCATCAATCTATTTGTTCTATAGGGTTCATAGAGGAACCTCAAGAAACTAGTTCATAGAGGAACCCCAAGAAACTAAGGACACAGGGAGATGAAGTCCCCTCGGCAATAAGCTATACCTGCAAATCGCTTCAACTCTGACGCCGAGAAATAATTGTCGTATGTGAACATGCTTCTCATCCTCCCAACATAAAAACTTGGCCCTTATAAGTATACGGTCGATTCATCTCAACTGACTAGATTTCGGTGGTCAAAATCAACCTCTAGACTGCATACTACTACTTCAGGGGCTCTTATTTTGGATGATTGAGAGGTACACTCGTATGTGATGATTTCCCTCTCGCCAAGTCCGATGGGAATCAAGCAGTGGAATGATGGAAAAAGGCTTGAGCAAATTAGACACTGAAACTTTGGTTGAGCAACCCAGCAGGGGGCTCCCATTGGGAGACAGCGGACAGTCCCATGATTTCTCTTGAATGGAGGAGGATGCTCGACATGTTTCTGGTGCAAATAATAATAAGAATAAGAATAAGTCGACAGGTAGGGAAGCGAAGGGGAAATCGTAGTAAGAGGAAATGTTATACACAATGAGTAGGTGGTAGGATCTGGAGGTGGGGAAATGGCGATGTGTGGCAGGCCATCACAACACTCGAAATCATTTGGTACAGGAAAGGTGGGACTCTCACAGACAGGCCTGTGTGGCCTTGGAATACTTCAATCCACTCAGCTATACAAACTCAATCAAGTCGATCAGCTTCTTCTTGTTTTTAGAGTTAATTAGCGAGGGGATTCTCGGAGACTCAAATGTCAGTCTCAAGAGCGAGCATAATGGACAAGTCACGTGAAGGGACCCTATTTTTTATCAGTACAATCTCTGATGAGAAAGATGGAGAATGGATATGTATGTAGCGAGCATGGCTGGCTATCTGGAGCTCCATGGCACAATAACGGTTTTTTTTACTGATTAATGGCATTGCTTAACCAACATAGCGCACATAGATGGTTTGCACACACGACTATGAGCCCAAGGCAATTGGCTTGTTTTGGTGAAAGAACCATGCAAATTTATCACAATGGTAGATTCACATATTTTTCAGTGACATAAGATAAGTTTTCAATGATGCATGTCAGTGGTCTAGGACTCAAATGTTTCTAGGGACATTATATAGAAGGAATTTCACCAATGAGAATTTAATCTAGAGAGGAAGTCGCGCTCTATGTGACCAACAATGTACGTTTTAAGATAATCGGGGCTTAAACTAACACTTTTATTTTTGCATCCGCTTCTTGTATGAGAAACCTGCAATTAGTGCAAGAGGATTAGCAAGTCCAAATCGTTTACGCAACCATTTTCTTCATAATTTCGAAACTCGTATGAATATCTTACTCATTGTCAAAGTGAAGATTCACTTTCTTAGTAGATGATCATACATGTTTCCCCCATTTATGTTGACTGTTGAATCTACAATGGTTACCAAGTTTTGAGCACATAGGGTGCGTTTCTATGTAGCCCGCTCGCCCACTAGATTCTAGATAATAATGAGTTGGAAGTTTGCACGTACAGAAAGCACAAGCCACCAACCAACCACATTATTGTAGCCTACTAGAATGTGGAGGGCCATGGAATGACAAATAATGTTGGGGTTAACATTTAGTGTTGATGACACTACAACATGGTTTACAATTAGTTTTGAGCAAGACAATTAGAATTTGTTACACAAAATATCATATTTAGTGTAGTTGGCACATATGAACCCTACCCCACCACATTCCATTTACATTTGGGTGGGTTTGTGCTTATTCCTAGTAGAATTTAGTGGGCGAATGGCCTACATGAAAACTCACCCTTAGCATTAGGTACCTTAAAAGGCACACCAACTACTTTCATGAGTAAAGCCAATGTGACATTAAAATTATTGTTAGTGGACCGTCCTAAGGGTGAATTTCCATGTAGACTGCTTGCCCACCAGATTCTAGTGTGAATAAGGACAAACCCGCCCAAATTTAGAGGACATTTGGTGGGATAGGGTTTGTATGTGCCAACTAGCTACTCCCATCTTCTCAAATCGGGGCCCACCTACTGACCTCCTCCTTCATGTTAAAACCTCCTCCTCCTCCTAAAAGTGGTCTACAAACCTTCGGTGATCGGCACTTGTAGGTTTAAGATTCTTTAGTGAGCGTATGGAAGTTTAGCGGCATGTGTCCACAGCCCTCCACATTCTAGCTGACCGCCAAATTGTGGTTGGATGGCAGCTTATGCTTAACTACATGCGAACACCTCCAACCCACTATTATCTAGAATCTAGTGGGCGAGTGGCCTACATAGAAACTCACCCTAAGCTTACTAGAAGAAGAAAAAAAATATCTCTAAGGAATCTCTGAAGGATTGCCCACATGAAAAATTATCCAATTAACACAATTGGAAACTTCTCTATTTATGAAGATAGATCCAAGGGATTGTCAACTTAGGGTTAGTTTCCATGTAGACCGCTTGCCCACTAGATTCTAGTGTGAATAAGGACAAACCTGCCTAAATGTAGAGGGAATTTGGTGGGGTAGGCTTCGTATGTGCTGACTAGCGACTCCCATCTTCTCAAATCTGGACCCACCTACTAACCTCTTCCTCCCAGTTACCCAGGATGGAGTTCTAGACCAACGTTAGTTCTCTTGAGTTTTCAACTGGTCTTAATCCTTCGGTGACCAACATTTGTAAGTTAAAGATTCTTTAGTGGGCACATGGAAGTCTAGCGGCCCGTGTCCACGGCCCTCCACATTCTAACAGACCACCACAATGTTGTTGGATAACAACTTGTGCTTAACTACATGCGAACACCTCCGACCCACTATTATCTAGAATTTAGTGGGCGTGTGGCCTACATGGAAACTCACCCTTACACACTTGTAAATTTGTTAGCAACAACCAACTATGATTTTTTTTTGACCCAAGATAATGAAATAAAGAACTGACAATTGCAACATAAACTGATAAATGAGTCGGTTGTGCAATTAAACTTGTATTTGATGTTCTGTGGGACCTATATAAGTAATTAATTCAAATATCCTTAAAGGAGCATAACATCATTCAAATCCATAACAGTGTTTTGTGGGACTGACAATATTCCACAAAATATTCCCCACATTCAGATTGAATGGGGAATATTTTGTGGAATATTGTCAGTCCCACAAAACACTATTATGGATCTGAATAATGTTATGAGAATGGGTTAGTGGTTGAAGTTTTGCTACATATTAACAAAGTGAGGATATTGGATACCATTAATGGAACTGCATGGTAACCGCGCAAATAGAAACATTGGTCTCCAACATAGTAGAGGCGCCTATTCCCAATCAACACCTCATCAGCAATCTATAGGGTACCGGAACTTCAATTTAACAAAATAAAAGTACCAAAAAATTTGCAGTCTTCATGTTTTCTACCTTCCTACACATGAAAAATTTGCACTACCTTGTACTTTTCCAGATCTGGCGCAAAATCTCTTAAGTGATCAGTTATGGGCACCTCTACTCTAATTGATATGTGTACGAGGATATGAGGATTGACTTGGTTGAAATCTTATTCATGTGGTCGCCATCATCTAAGATGGAGGCATCTATAACCAATAAAATAAGAGAGTTTGCATATGTTTAGGAAGAGTAATAGTGGGGAATTGTTTTTCTTGTGAAGAGAAACAAATTCTAAGGAGAATGCAGAAAAATTCCAATTTGTTCATGAATATGGAAATTGCTACAAATTTTGAAGCAGTAAAGTTAGGGTGACACATAGTCAATCTATAGGTTAACCCATAACCACTCATCTAAACTCCAATGCTTGGCTATGACAATCGCCAAAACTCTTATGAGGGTAATCAATCACAAGCCGCCACCACATAAACCTCACCTCCGTTAGCCTAAAAAATATAGATCTCACTCATGTCAACATTACATGACCCTAGTGAACAGTGAAATGGACACGGTTGACTATGGATGTCTCGACCTTACATACATACCTCCTCCCCCAAGTGCCTAGAATTAATTTTCACCGTTCAAGTTCAAATGATAAGCACTACACTAAATATTGTCACCAATTCTATTTTTCTTGCTCAATAGTACTTGTAAACTGCCCGTGTAGTATCGCCAACACTAAAGTGTAAACTTAACATTATTCCTTGTACATTTTTTTGGGCCTTATAGTTTACAATGTTGCAATTACTATCACTTACTAAATAATTTTTCACCCAAATGCCCAAGGGGTGCGCCTTTCATAACACATACGAGTATACGTGAGTGCACAAAAGGGGTATTAATTTGAACTTGTTGTAATATGTATACATATGCTACACAAATTGCAGCTTGTAGTTATGTACATGTATGAAGGACCTTTAGAAAATATACAACATTTGTACTTGTATGGTAGTGTCACTAGACTTTATGGAATAAGTATTTAATATTAGATGAAACTTGGATGAATCATTTTCTTATTTCCTTATCTCATTCATGCATGTATGGGAGAGGTAGTATTCAGGTTTTGAAAGGGGTCATTGAGCCAAGAACAAGTCCACTTCTTACTTAGGGTTGCAAGAGGAACGGGCCACGCTTCTTTGTGGAGGTTAATTAAAGGGAATAAGGATGGTTGATGCAGGTAGTGATTGCAAGCATTAGGTGACTTAGAAGTTAGGGTTTGTCACAGAGGCTAGCATGAACATTTGTTGAAATTGGGAAGGTGCTCAAAACTCCTCCTTTCTTCATACTTTTTGTGTGTTTCACATTACCCATACCTCCTTTTGGGTGCTCGTCACATTAGTGGTTTTGTGTACTTGATTGTGGAAGCAATAGTAGGTTTTTATAG
Organism: Polytrichum formosum; assembly: GCA_964035585.1. Lineage (NCBI taxonomy): Eukaryota > Viridiplantae > Streptophyta > Polytrichopsida > Polytrichales > Polytrichaceae > Polytrichum > Polytrichum formosum. The sequence continues at coordinate 49,971,413 of OZ037938.1, read as the reverse complement.
ATCATTTTCTCATCAATTAAATTCTTGGTTTTGAATAGACAGCATAATGCTTGTCTCGTCTTTGAATTAAGTTGTGTCATTAAAGCATGCATGGTAGACACTAATTAACAAGTGAATAAAATGGGTCAAGTAGCTTCTTTTGTTCAAGATACTTCAAGTTTTAATTGTTGTCAAAACTAGAGTAGAGGCGTCCATAACCGATCACTTAAGAGATTATGCGCCAGCTCTAGAAAATTATAAGGCGGTGCAAAATTTTCCCATGTAGGAAGTTAGAAATCAAGAGGACTTCAAATATTCAGTAATTTTATTCCTTAAATTGAAATTACAATACATTTTTGAAGCCAAAAGTTGGCCCGAACATATTACCAATGTCTAAAGTCTACCATAACCGCTCATTTAAACCGCTCATTCCTCCTCACCTTTTAGCACTCAAAACTAGGGTCATGTGTCATGGCACTATTGGTTCTGGCATGATTGAAATTGAGTCCCAACATGATCAAATTAAGGTACCCTATAGATTGCCAATGGATCCTAATTAAGAATAGGCACCTCTATCATTTAGGATGCATGCAAGGAAAATCAAGACAAGAACACACTTGAAGCTAGAATTATTTAAAAAAATGGTAGAAATAAAGGTTTGGTTTCTTGGGAGGGTTTATAAGATGCATACAAATTCGAAAATCATTGGGTGGAGTATAGGCATCCAATTGACTTCATGGACCATCCATCAAACATGGAGATTGGCTTATGTTGGTAACAAAAAGAAACCAACAACAAGTGGGCTTACAATCAATTTGATCATTTGATGAAAAGCTTAGACACTATAATTGCAATAGCTTCTGTGACATATATTGTAGGTGTTGTAGACTTAGATGCTTATGAGTTATATCTCAGGGATGAAAATTTCTTCAAAAACCTTTATTGATGAATGCTAGGGTTTTGCATTACACATATGGTAGGGATTGATTGGTATTCATAAATATATTTGTGTACTTATGTTAATGACTATATATGAAAGTAATTTTTTTATGTATACATATTCTCACTTGTACTTTTATCATTGAAATTGTACATATATTGGTTGATTTCACAAACAAAAAACTTGTATGTAGGGGTTTTAAGAGTATGTTACGAATGCACATGATTCTTGGTTTTTAATGAAAGGTGCCCCCCCCCCATGTCCAAATGTCAATCATCCATGACACTATTTCATCAGAAAAATGTTAGGATGTAAAATATACCAAACTTCATAAGTATTTCACAGAATTCAGAAAATTGTATGTTGGTATGATAGTAGTTGTAAACTTGTTCATACAAATCATTAAAAAAGTTCCCATAGTGACATAAAACATCATGACATTAGAGACAATATTTAAAGTAGTTTCCAACGTGAACAAAACTTGGGTAGCAGATTTGATTTAAAATATTAAAATATTAAAATATTATTTATATTTATATTTATATTAAAAATAATTAAAAAGAAAAGGAAAAAAAACTACCGTTCTAAGCCCAATAGTTAACATGATTGGCAACATACAATTAGACTTCATTACTCGAGTCCATGGGGATATTGTTGTATTTATTAGGACATCTATTTACACATGGATCTCACATCTCTCCTCTTCTCACATGGACACACATATATGGATTAGGATCCACAAGGATATAGGTCTCTCCACATATATATATATATAGTTATAGTTATAGTTATTCTTAATGGGGTAGATAAGCAATGTCAAAATTTCACTTGCTTCGCTAGTATGGGTGGGGCTAGTGTAGTTGACTACCTCATAGGTGATTCCAACTCCCTTCACAATTCTATCTCCGGTTTCTCCATAGGTAATAAACAACCCGATTTAGACCATTGTCCTCTTCTACTTCAAAATAGATCATAGTGTAGAATTAAGGCTTCCAGCTTCATCTAGTCAAGGTCAAGTTCCCCATCCCAATCCTAAGAAGGCAAACCAATATGTTCTTAATGTCAAACATGAACTCACCTATGTACAAAGTGAGACCTACACTTCATTAGACGACCATGCTCAAGCATGGTTACACTTGATACTATACACAGCTCAACCCATCTTCTCTAGAAAACTAGGTGGCAAACAACAAGGTAGACTATCCAACACATGGTTTGATAGTGATAGTCGAGAGGCCCGGTGAAACTTCCATATGGTGTTAAACTCTAGTCACTCAGTCAATACTTCTAGAATGGCTTTCAAAAAGTGCCGCATGATGATCCGGTATAAGAAACACTCTTGCCCAAACCTTCTACTCAAAAGTGACCCAAAACTATTTAGAAGAGCTTTAAAGAAAAAGATGATTCGACCCTCCACTTACCACAAAAAGCAATAGATTATTGTACAAAAATATACAAAGTATCAATGATCATTTAGTTCCGAACATTTAGCTTCTTGATGTTTTTACATAAGGGGAAATATGGGCCCCTATGAAAGATATAGCAAATCACAAGACTGGTGATATGCATGGGTTAAACCCTGAGTTTCTAAAATGGGTTGCAAATGATCTATGTGAACCAATTACAAAAATATTTAAATCGGTGGCTAAAGAGGGTTTCCTAGCTTCATGGAACACCATCATCATTCAAATGATCTTCAAATCTGGTGAAAGACACTCCCCGGGGAACTCTAGGTCCATAGTGCTAGGAACAATCTTTGGCAATCTTTATGGCTCTAATTTACTTTAAAAAAAATTAAATTAGTCAATGGCGGAATTGAAAGAGATCAAAGCGAGAGGACAAGCATGTTTCGGGAGGGTAGATCGACTTTGGACCACATCCTCACATTACATACTTTAATCAAACAAGAAGTATTTACATGTCTCTATCTTTGTTTTGTTGATTTCAAAAAGGTTTTTGACACAGTTTTGCATGACAAGCTTTGGGCACATCTCCAGTGATTAGGTATACCACCTCATTTACAACAAGTTGTGAAAGCCATGTACACCACAATCTACGCAAAAGTTTGAATTAATGGCGATGCACATGGTGAAGTAATGTCCAACATTGGTGTTAAACAAGGATGTCCCCTCTCCCACACACTATTTGGCTTGTCCATTGATGAACTTGAAACACATTTGGATGAGATTGACAAGGATTCTCTGTGTTTATTTAACACAGTGGTTGTCATTCTTCTTTATGATGACGATGTTGTTCTACTCACTAAATTTGGAGCATACCTACAAAGACTTTTGAACAAGCTATATGAGTTTTGCACTTCTTCTAGCCTTGAAGTCAATTTATCTAGAACTAAAATCATGATATTCGGCCGCAACAAGAGGGAATTAAACCAAAAGGCATTTTACCTAGACAAGGACCCAATTGAGATAACCCATGAATACAAATACCTTGGGATTGATTTTTATTCATATGTTTAGTTTGAGCCATCTAGTAAAAGGCAAAGAATCGCAGGTATGAAAGCCTTGATGGGCACTTTAAGGAAAGAAGCAATAGTCGGAGCCACATGTCAAGAACTCAAATCTCATCTATTCAAGGCTTTGGTGCTTCCAACTTCACATATAGCATTGAAATATGGGGAAGCAACTTGAAAAACTCTCATTGGAAGGTTTTCGAGAAAGGCATGAAGATGCATATGATGTCTCCCATCAAAGTGCATTCTTTGACTACCTATCATATTTTGTTGGCCGAATTTGGAGAACCTCCCATAGAATTATACACTCTTTTTGAAACCATCATGATGTACTTTCAATCCCATTAGCCTTTTTGGCTTCCCGGACTTTAAAATCAATTTCATTTCATTTAGAGGGACACTACATTCATGTATGACCACATGTTGAGCACAAGAATCTTCACTTTGATAATGAACGTGATATTCATATGAGCTCAGAGATTTATAAGACAAATGGCTACGGGCATGATTTGGATTTGCTAATCATCTCATACTAATTGCATGTTTCATATCCTACAATAAGTGGGTGTAGAGATAAAAGTATCCACATAACACACTTCTACCTTACGACAAGAACAAACTTTCTAACTTTTGTGAGTTGTCTTTTCACACTTTTGATTGCACGTTCATCATCCTGGACATTATGTGTATGAGGTTTCCCCACAAAGAGATATTCACAAAGGGAGGGATGCAACACAAGCTCTTCTATGCTTTGCTTACTCTATTTATGTGACTTATCCTAAATTTATGTATATTTTGTGACTTAGCTTTTTGATCAGCAGTGGAGATACCAGTTCGACTGTGGAAGCTATTACAATATTATGAAGTGGAAATACTAACATCATGGTTATATGTGTGTATAGTCCATATACTTAAATTGCTCTAGGACACCTACACAAAAGAAGAACAAGTACCAAATATGTAAGGGACACTTCACAGAGTACACAATATTTAGTGCTTTGGAAGAACCAAAACTGTGCTGAAAGCAGAGTACAATGCATGCCAAATGACAGGACTTCTGATTCAATGGGTACCTATACATTCATTGAATGCAGGTCGCCACTGCTTCTAAATTCTAAGAAACAAATAATTCACACACCTGGATATGTTGGATAATCATAAGTTAAATTTGGCAAACACGATAATAATTTCCAATCATATCTAGGCATTATGGCACTACTGCGGTTGATATTTCCTTGTTAGCCCCTCCCCTTGCATCTTCTTGTGGATAATGTAAGGCTCATAATTTAATTATCCTCTCACTCAACATCACTTTTGGGCAGAGTTGTTTTGCATACAACACTTCCCATGTTCGGTAAGTTTCCCGTGCATGCTTGGAGTGTGAAGGACTGAACAAAGAACATTCTAAATCTGTCCATTGAAAGTCAAACTCAATTTTGGCATGCCAAGAGGTGCAAACATGACTTTGGCCCCCAAAACCCTCAAATAGGTTGCTCTAATTCAAATTCAAACATTGCCTCCGAGAATGCAGAAGTACAAACAAATGATTGATATTGGATGCAAAACAACCAATGAAAAACACAGGGGACCGACTCTGAATGAAAAGTCCCATTGAGTTAAAAGATAACTCTATTAAATTGGCATGATTTCCAGAACCCATTTCCTTGAAGGACTGCTCCAGGACTGTGGATTGGCTTGATATTCCAAAAGAAACATTTTACTGCTACAACCTATCAGACCAATAAGTTAGAAAACAAACACTAGCCAAACCATATTCACCAAGGAGATGGGTGACCACTCACCAAAAAGCTATGCATTGATGAGACATCTGCTCGAGTATCATCTGCAATGTAATTGGTTGGAGGAAAAAGTTCTAAAGCCTCAAAAAGATGACTGTCAATAGATCAGTGCGGGTCACATATCATTGTTCAGACAGATGAATTGAAAACTCGTCTTTGATCCCCACATCTACCCTACATACAAATCAATACAGGTACACGAGCTGCTGAGACCTAATTGAGACCCAATACCAGAAAAAAGGTTGTAAAGAGGTAAGAAAGGCCATCAGGTGCTTGATGCTTCTGTGTACTCCCAGAAACTCTTTCGACAAAACAGAAGGCCCTCTGTGTCAGCTGCACCAACCTCGGTATCATGGGCAGTGCACGTCCAACGCATGGCCTCTCCAATCACCTTTGCATTATCCCTGAAGTTTAAGGCATCACGCAAGATAACGATCCCCTTTGGTCTTAAGATGCGATCCATTTCCAGCATTACATCTTTCATTTCACACCTGCATCCCATGTCAACCAAAACCAATATTCAGGTACATTGACATATGTTGATCTTCTCAAGAGACAATAATAACAATCACATTCCCAAATGAAAGGGTAAACGAAATCCACCATCTTGTTCCAGACATTATAAAATTAACAGATTCAAGTTTATGAATTCAATGTTGTAAACATCGTCACTCTTAAAAAGGTCCAAGAGGCCCATTTTGGGCCTTAAGACGTTGTACAGAAGTGATTAGGGTGACTTGTTTCTATTAATAGCTGAAATAATCGAAACTGACGCTTTCTTTAATATATATTTATTCTCAATAGCACACCCCAATCAGAACATACAAATATCTAATACGAAATATTTGGAGATTTGGGCTAACCTAGATAGAAACACATAGCACAAATACCTTATCGCTCTTGTCACATATGACCATGTTTTCACTTCTTTATAGGAGGTTGTGTTACATAAGGTTTAAATCTCATACATCAAGTAGGCTTTGTATCAATTACTTGTAAAAATTATCACGTAGACAGTAGCAAGTATACTGGTATCTTTGAGAGTTAGGTAGTTTGGGACATGAAAAAGGGAGAACTAAAATCTTCCAAAGAAAACAGAGGTACCTGTGACTCTCTGCAGTGAATAGCCCAGAAACATGGAGTAGATCATATGTCCTTGGGTAAGTTGAGAATGCCTCACACCTGCACCACCAGTATCCGTCAATATGCACCATATATTTCCTAAAAGTAGCCAGTTTGGGATCTTTTTGCTAAATTCACAACCTATATAAAAATGTAAATTTTTTTTTTTAAATCTTTACTGTCTGACAATTAAGAAATGTAATAACTGTTATCAGAAGAGTCCTCAAAATATGTTCAATTCTTAATAAATTACAAACCACTACGAAACTTTTGAACGGATTCATTTTGAATTCGATAAGACAGATGGATCCCAATGTGCAACACACAACTCCAGCATTCAACTCCGGATATTCAACCATCTCAACTACCTGATCAGCTTCCAGTTCTGCATATCAAAATCATATATATGGATGTACAACATGGTAATGAGGATCATGAAAATTACCAGTCATGCACAGTTCCAATCAGGCCCCGATCGTAAACAACGCCAAGAGTATTTGCAGCATATGATGACACAACATTCATTACCCATACAGGGTCCTTTATAAGTGCAGCTCCATAGCCTCCAAAGGTTGTGTACATGTCCATCACATTGCGAATCTGCTCTGACTTCAACTCCTGTGTCCACAAGTTCTTGTAATGTCTAACTCTATCTACCCACAATTTTGTATCCTCCTTGAAGTCGCGCTCTTTCTTTCCAACAAGCTTCAATCTATCTGATACTGCGTGCAGCCTTTCCGGCCATTTTGCAATTTTGCCAACAGCAATTCCCTCCGTGCCTTTTGACTGAGGTACAATACACGGACGCATGGGCACATACCTGGTGGTAGTTCCATCATTAACAGAAGTTACAATTTGTATACTATAATTGAAACTATTATAGACAGTAGAGTTATCCTCTAACTGGAATAACTTTTTGTCGAGAGTTGGTTGATTTGCATACAAGTTCCATGTTCAGTAAGTTTCCGGTGCATGCTTGGAGGTTTGAACAAAGGATATTATATATCAGTTAATTGAGGGTCAAACTCATTTTGGCATGCCGAGAGGTGCTAAAATGAGTTTGGCCCTTCATTCAAATTTAAACTACCTCCGAGCATGCATCACAAGTGGAAAGATGCATTGATTTCTATGAAAAACAACCAATGAAAAATTATAGGAGACCAACTCCCAAAGAAAAGTTCCATTGAGTTGAGGGATAACTCTCCTTATGTCAATTTTGTTCGTAAAATGTCATGAGAAGAAAAGATCAGAACGTTACCATGCAGCATCTGGTTCGATGGCGTCATCACAAGTTGGTGGATACGTCTCTACAGCACGCGCTTCATAGCAGGTATTGTCGAAAGGCTTCTGCCACACAGCCAGGTCACCTTTCATCGCATACTGCTTGTAGCACATCCTTGTCAGCAAGTCCTGAATCTTGTCCAAAAGTGTCTTCTGAATCTCTTCAGTAGACTCCCAACCCTTCCACCAAGTCTGATAATTAATAGGTGGCCCTGACAGAATCCAGAAGCCTCCTGGACGCAACACTCGGTCCACTTCCAATAAGAGCACACCACCTGACAACCAAATATTTCTATGTGAATACTCCCATACCTTTGTCCGACCCAATCAAAACCCACCTGGAAATTGATTGATACAGCTCTCATATCAATTGTCCTCATAAGAAAACTCCGTTATGAGGATTCAATCACAATCAACATGGAAAAGATGAACACAGAAAGTGCATATAAAAGCAATCATGTCTTACTATACTCCCAGGGAGAGAAATAAAGGCCAGCGTGTGATAGAACAAGAGTGCTGTACATAAACCACTGAAATAACTGGCTGCCTGATCCCACTATCAGAATTGGGAGCAACAGTAGAGTTATCCTTTAACTCAACAAGTCTTTTGGTCGAGAGTTAATTGTTTTGCATACAACACCTTCCATGTTTGACAAGTATTTGGTGCATGCTTGGCGGTAGTGTGGAGGTTTAAGCAAAGGACATTCTATATCAGGTCAAACTCGTTTTGGCATGCCAAGAGGTGCTAAAAATGATTTTGACCCTAAATGAACCCAGATAGGTTGCTCTTCATTCAAATTCAAACACTCCAAGCATGCAATATAAGTAAAAATAAATTATTGGTTCTATATTCAAACATCATGGGGACCAACTCATGACGAAAATGCACATTCAATTGAAGGATAACTCTAATATGACAGAAACAAGGAACATGGTTCAGGTTGCTGGCACCAACTCCCAGAAACTCCACAAGCTATACATATACTACCATAATGGAGCCCAGTGCTCAATACATCTCCTATAACAACATGCCCAAAAACCTTGGTGCTTACCAAACTCAGTCCACGGAATCAGGCATCTGGAGCAGTGGGCAATGTCAAATGAGTTGGCAGGATATGGCAATCGTTGCGTGGAGATTACTCCAAGCATTGCAGGGATCCCACGCTCCAATGCAAATTGCACTTGAGCTTCATGGTTGTCTCTAGGAGCCAGAGACATAGCTATGATGCCTCTATTCAATAGTTCCCCTCCCCAGCTGGCCACCTATAAACCCACATCACAAAGCTCAAGTCAAATCCTCATCAAGTGAAAGAATGGAATAGTAAGAAGCCCTGAAGGTAATAATAAGCAGTATGGCAGAATCTGTGCCAGCAATAGATCCCTAGGTAAGGTAAGCAGGCCTTGAATGGACACTTTGAGCTCAGCACCCACTGCTCCTAGGATATAAACATGCAATTAGAGCAAGATAATTGCCAATTCTAAGTAGCGTGCACAGCCATTTGCCTCATAATTTTCAGAGCTCGTATAAATATCTCATTCATTATCAAAGTGAAAATTTTGAGCTCATAAAATGGTCATATAGGTCCCCCAATTTTGTTGACTATTGAACCTAGAACGGTTAGCAACTATTGAGCAAGTAATCCAATCTCTTTTAAACACATTTCTTTTTGAGGCCTAATCTTAGATCCATACCTAGCCACACACAACTCAAATCTAGCTGTCTGATTAAAAAAGGCCTGAAAGGCATGCATATCTTAAGCATTTCTTGGCATCCAATTGTCAGCAACATTAGAGGTGTAACTAATAATTGTGGAACCATCTGTTGACATCTACAAGGTAATCTACCAGAACAATGGGATGATTTGATTCTTACCCCACAGCCAGTGTCAAGAGCTGTTCGGATGGTACCATCCTTCATCCCTGGAATGAGCTCCTCCATGTGATCAATATACTCCCCCACGCCATTCGGGAACATGGTGCCTCCACCAGGAAACAAAAACTTCTCCCCCTTTTTCTTCAACCAGTTTTGATTGGCCTTCATGCTGTTGATCCATTCATAAGGAACATTTCTGCACAAAATAGTAACAGATGTCTTCTCATTTCAAGGACAGATCGACATTCCACTTCCAAGAGAATCATGTCCAAAGGAGCAAAGATAACATGTCCAAAGCACTTCAAAGGTAGTTCATAGGTAATAGTAACAACTGTAACGTAGCATTCCCAACCAGAAACAATTTCATCTTGCTCTCTATCTAGCTCAAAACACCCTGACCTTAATGAAGTGTTTAAGGCTAGAGAGGAAGCCATTTCTAAGTGTCAAGACCTCACATTCTAAAACCATGAGTAAACACCCAGTATCACCATAAATGAATGTATAGGCAATACAGAAATGGAAACATGCAAGTTTAAGCATCCCTTAGCATACCAACCTTACTTCCTATTTGTAAAGAGTTGTATAAGACCCTATTTGTCATGGAAAGTGATAATCCCTGGTAGAAATCACCCAAGATGCAGATGGTAAAACAAGACAATTCCAACTAAAGCACCCATCAAACTCAAAAATAACCTATTATTCTCATATTTCTGTTACCTGTACCAGCACTCGTCACGACTCTTGGGCCATGGAATAGGGATTTTGTAGCCACTTGGAGGAGGGATGAGGCACTGCAGACGCTCAGAGCGAGGAGGACAATGTCTTTCCCGAAAAGCCATGCGGTGCTTGTCAAACTTCACCCACCTCTGTTCCAAAACTTATAGTAGCATTAAGTCATGCTATAGTAATAACACCAGCATTTCCACCAACACAAACCATAAATGTACATACCCCAATATACTTTCGACAACCTTAGTTAGCATCACTAGTGAACCCAACGAACAAACACTCTAAGGTTTTCTAGCAGCAGAGATACTGTCTAATTACAGATTATGACAAAGGGAATCTATACATCCAGGATTGGATTAACATGGGCTAAATAGCAAACCCTAACAAGCTCACACAAATAGACTTCCAATAAAAATTTGCATGTGTCACCCGCCAGGAAACTCCAAATTGGTTGATTACCTTAGGATCAGTGCAAGGGGTCATGTCTTGCAAAGTGATGTTGCACTCCGGAAATGGATCTTGCTTCATTGTCTGAAGGCAATTTCCAGACTTCTCTTTAACTTGCTCTCCTACTTTTATTTCCTCAGATATATTTGACTTTGCTGAATCGTATAGATTTCCCATGTAAAAGGAAAGTATACATAGTGATGCAACCACAAGAACGAGCGGCACCAGACGAAACGACCTCTCAGTGGCAAAAGCCCCCCCTCTGGAGTGACTCATCATTGTGTTTGACAATCCTTATCTGCACACATGAAAACCAGATAAAACACTTGGATTATTGTTTCCTAATTATTTGGCAAAATAGATTGATTGAATGAGTTTTATATTTTGCAAATCAATAAGATGTACACCTACTATTTCATGATGGCAAATTTCCACTGAGGTGATCGATCCAGAAACATATGCAGAGGCCTGTAATTGACATCCTTCTCCAGCTGACAGAGCAGCTGCCATCTCCAAGAAGGCATACATTGCACCAAGTGCTTGTGTGATAGGAACTAACCAAATCTTAAATACAACCATCAGTGCACAGAAATGCAAATAAGGTCTATCCCTAGTCAACCTTCTGAAAAGAGTAAGGAAATCACTCACAAGGTGGATGCTCTAATCACAGTTTTTAAACGTATGGAATTCTCTTCAACTCCCCTTGCATTCAGCTCCTGTAGTACAAGGCCATCTCAAGCTTTTTTAGTCAATAACCTTACTATATTGAACCAATCTGGCTGTCACCAAAGATGTTTCTACACAAGATACCTTCCAAGTACTCAAATTAATTGCAGTGAGGATACATTCTGAAGCTTACGACACCCCCGACAATTTTAGGACAGGAGACATTTTCCCCAAAACTCAGTACAGAAGTACAATGTGACATTGAACAAAATAATCACAAATTGGGGTTTAGGGTTTTCACCTCTGTCACAGGCCAATCAGTGAAAGGCCTACAGATGTAAGTAAGAAGATCGATGAATTATCAACAAAATATCGGCTACCACAAGTTAACCCTAATGAATCAATTACATACTTGGCAGTTTTTCTTAATCTCCGAATTGACCATAAGTGACAAGTATTTTATTGTAGCTAATAAGACCACTAATTCTGCAAGTGTAGACAGATCTGAATACCAGTCTACAGAGATCGACAAGACTCCTGGCATACCTCTGCCACTGATGAACCTGCAAGCTGCACATGAAACCCACGGCCCATGTTAAATAACACTCGTATAAGCACTTTACTGAATTGAGAAACAAAATCACATACCATCATCACTATTGTGGTACGTTGCAGAAAATGCCAGTAGATAGCTTAAAATAAAGGAGACGCTCTTTCACATCCAGAACCAGAACTAAACTATCACTCAGATCCCTACCCCTGAACCAAAGTCCCTGTGCACTAGGTTAGCACTCAAGCTGAATTTGAAGTTTCTGAACACAAGCTCCCCACCTTCTCCTGTCATCATGTAAACCTCTGTCAAAGAGGTTTACATGATTCCAGTGGGTGCCAAAAACATGCTTGCCATCATAAGTTATGCTAACTAATGGCAAACTTCAACTGGGATGATTTTCAGTCCTGAAACTAGTTCAAATAAGTTGGTCGGTGGATGTACACACATCAAACACTGCGTTCCAATGCTCTCCACATACAAAATCAACTTAAAAGCTCCCCCACCCCATTACAAGAGAAAGATCTTCCTGCCTCTAGATGCTCCAGTGAGACGCAGAGACCGGACTGTTATCTCCATAACCACCCACACCTAAGTTAACCTCAGCTCTCCTAACCTCCCAACACAAGCTACCTGCATTTGACACCACCACTACCCTCTCCGAACATTTCATTTTCGTCTGTCGAGTAGACTACACATCCTAACCAGTTGAGCTGGTCGTTGGATGTACACACATCAGACACATGGCTGGGAAAGCACTGTAATGCTCTCCATATACAAAATCGACTCAAAAGCTCCCTATACCATTACAAGAGAAAGATCTCCCTGTCTCTAGATGCTTCCGTATACGCAGAGATCCAACTATTATCGCCATAACCAACATAACCTGAGTTAACCTCAGCTCTCCTGACCTGCCAACAAGCTACCTGCATTTGACCCCACCACTACCGTCTCCGAACATTTCATTTCATCCTAAGCATTTGAGCTAATCAAGTTAGCTTGTCGGTGTGGTTACATACGTACATCAGAAGCATGGTCCGGGGGGGCTGGGGGGAACGCACCGTAACCCTCTCCATTCAAATCAACTCATCAACATTTCCAACCCCCAGTTCACATAAGAAGATCTCCATGCCCTGCCTCTCTAGATGATGCTTCCGTGAGAAGCCTCATGCCATCAGACTACACACATCTCCCTGAAATCTTCAAAAACGCCATAACCCAGTGCTCAAATGTTGGTTCTAAGTACTAACCTCCCAATCAGCTTCCTGCATTCACCATGTCAACAACAAAGCACCTCCGAAGATCCCACCATATCATGAAAGTGTACTTGCTTCCACTTCCTGTTGATTGCTAGCTTTGAATGATGATGCCCCAAAACCATTTGCAAAACTTAGATCCCCGTTTGGGGAACCCTAACTCCTCCTCGCCATGAGTGGGGTTGTAAGGAGGATTAATGAAGCTTTCCCTTAGCCCCCCCTCTCAGATTTATAGCCCTAGCCCCCCAGCCGAAGATCAGATCTTTCTCTTCACCTCTCATAGCTGCTGATTCCAGGAAAATTATTTGGCAAGTTTTTAGGAGGGGGCCAAATTATTTTCCTACTGACTGTGTAGATGACAACACGGTCACATTTACAGCCTTTTCCGGCCCCGGGAAGGCTGCCGACTCGACTGACTAGTCACCGCGTGCGGAATGATGCTTTTTTCAACGGGAAATGAATAATTGTTGCGCTCATGATTCCCATTCAATCTCCTAGATGTTGGAAGGAAACATGGGCCTTCGGTGTTCGTGTTTGCATGTCTAACAAGTGGTAATATCATCCCATCCTTGAAACTTGCGGGACTTAGGTTCGTTGATGGGTTTTGGATAGAATGGAATATAGTGTTTCTTTGTTTAGATGTTTTTCCTTCCCTCCCCAAGTCGGGAAGTGCTTGTGGAGATTGCCTTTGAGTGGTAATAGGGCCCGGGTAATGCATGTCAAAACTTAATGAATTAAGGTTTGGTGAAGCTCAGTGGAAGCTCCATGAAATTTCCGATTTAATATGAAAAGAGCTACACCGTTTATGCTATTTAGTGTCACGTACATTATTTGTAAAGGGCCTAAACTAGATGCCTAGAGGTCTCAAAGTGTCATGTCCACTAATTGTCAATATAATTCCATTCGTCAACATAAGTAACTTCTTTACGTGGGAAAAATATCTACATTGTGACATTTAGAGTAGCAAATTGGGATACTTTAGATGATAGTTTTGCATTTTAGTATGCAAGGGGGGGGGGGAATTAGTGTATTAATGGCAAGTGTCATTTGTGTAACATAGGCATGCACCTCATAACACTATTGAACATACTCATGCCAAAATATTAGTAAACGCACTTGAACATCAAATGTCATGACGTGACACTTATGATGAAGTTGTTAACCATTGATGTAACCTAGCATATGCCTCAAAGTAGGGTAAGTGACAATATTATGCATGTGACACTAAAAACCGTGAGCGATGTAGTAATTACAATTAAAATTTACTTTTAAAATGGCATTTTAGGATAGAGCCCCTTGTGGACAAAGCCATGTTCCCTTGTATAAAAAAAAATACAAGCTTCGCATTCACGTCAAGACAAGTGAGTGGGTGATCGAAGACGTGTGTTAGAAATATTGACCTTCATTTGTGTTTTGATGTTTAGCATCACCCTCTTTCATTTCCTTGCAGAAATTGAATGAGGGCCATCAGGTCAAATACTATGATGTTATTCTATTTTATTCTTTCTTATGTCTAGCATTATCCCACCTCGCATGGTCTTAGGTACATTCAAGTTGGTGATTTTTGGATAATATGGACTAGATTGTTATATATATATATATATATATATATATAATTTATATGTATTGGGGGGAGGCTACAAACCGTAGAGCAAGCAGCAACAAAGATTGTCACTACCACAATATATTACTCCAACAATACCCATAACATATGTTTTCTTAAGAAGAATTACAAAAATAACATTATTCATATCCATAACAGTGTTTTGTGGGATTGACAACATTCCATGGAATATTTGAGGCAATAGGCCAACACAAATGTTCAAATCATTGACCTTGTGAGTCCATCAAACAACCAAATTATTCGCCTCTCGTTTGGATAGATTAAAGACATCTTGGTCCTTGAATAGAGTTATTTTGATGAGATTGAGTAAAAATTAGAATGTGTGATAAGTAAATTGAATTCATTAAATTTTTAGGTTAAGATCATGGCTCAGTTATTGTTGGTAGTTCTTAATTTCATCGATTTATTGGCTATGCCCTTGAGTAAAGCTCTAGTTGCCTTTGATGTTCTAGGCCGATAGTTTTGCCCTCAAATGAATGTGTGCATATATGAGTCTATGAGATACTAATCATTGGATGAACTTGTGTGCACAAGTGGCTTCATAAATTAGAATGTTGTGAGTTTGAGTTTAATTTTACTTTTTTTGTCTATGTAAGAGCCTGGTGCTTTATCGAGGTCACACTTGAGATAATACAATAAAATAAAGGCAATTCCATAAAACACTTGTGGAAGTACAATTGGAAAGTACTTAAGCTTAGTAGCGTCATCTTGGCTAGGGTGAACCAACTACTACATTCGTACCCACGGTTGACGAAGGCCTCACGGATGACTCTCAAACTTTCATCCTACTTTATGGGAAAGGGTCCCCCCTAAAAAGCCTATCTTTATGGCATGGGAAATATAGGACCTACACGAGTCGGCATCCAAAGCCCATATTAGATTATCTATCTACAAACAATCAGAGTTCAAGAAGTTTTTGAAGCCTTAGTGGCTAATTGCCGGTAGTTGATACAAAGGGTCGGATTTTTTCCAATTTACATCGGCAAGAGCCGGTCTTTTGTAAAATCAATCGGCCAATTGCCTACATTTTCATTTTTTCATTGGCCAATATCCGATTAAATGGAATTCATATCGGCACTAATTGTTTAAAAAATGTATGAAAAGTTATTAGAAATCATTTCTTAGTACAAAATCTTGAATAAGTGAAAAGAAATGCATGTTCAAAACTTTAAATTTCAAGAGTTAATATCCTTGGCAGGAATTGAACCTAGCAATGCCTTCACCGGTTGAAGGCCAAGGATCCCCCAATTCTTCATAGAAGCAATTGGATTTGGTCGTGAAAAGGTTGCATAATTCAAAAAGTTTAAGGTTTAGGGTACTTCCTCAAGTGCATCATTTGATGCCCCAGACAAATAGCGCTTTGGATTGCTATACAAATAGCGAAACTTAGCAGCATCCTTCCAAAGATCTAGAGCACTTGTTAGAATGTCATCAAAATCATTGTCTAGGCCTTCTATAAACACGCATCATACTTTCTAAGTTAGATGTAGACATTCGATTACGAAGTTTTTGTTTAATAGTATTTTGAATAGCAAAACGCCCCTTCACATGTTGCAGTACTCACACATTGGCACTTAGCAATCTCAGCAAGAATCAGAAGATTAGAATACTTCACTTTCAAAGATGGAGACCAAGAAATTGATGTCCATACATCTGCAAAAGTAAGATCCATCCACTCTGTACTTCCTTGTACCTTGAAAGCAAAAAACTCTTGCTTACACAATGTTGCATTCACCAACGGCAGAAGGACTTGAACTCCTTGCATTTTTTGTCCACCGTATTGCTGCAACAACCTATCCAACTCCACAACACCCCAAGAAGCCAAACCTACTTGTCTACAAGGCATGTGTAAAGGATTAAGAATTTTGAAACAATCTATAATGTCATTATCAACAAATCTTGCCTCTAAAGCACTACAAACCGCTTCAGAATAAGTTTTTTGAAAGTCCAAAGCACTCTCTAAGTCACGACCCAAAGGATCCCGAATCAAGTCTGAAATCCGGTAACTCACAAGAAGAATCGGCTACATTTCCGGGAAATTTTCTAGTCCATTGGCTAATTGCCGGAGGATTGAATTTACTATCGGATTGGCATCCGATGGTTGGAAATTTGGACCGGCCATGAGGCGAAATCCATCGGCTAATAATGAACTAGCCGTCGGTTTTCCCCGACCATTGCAAACAATGCATGAATCAATAATTAAGTTTTAGGGTTCTTCTTCTGCACTAACTTCACACTTGCAAGCCTACTTGCATCAACTTTGTGAGTACAATTGTGATTATGGGTTGTCAATCTTTGGAGAATTCGCATTGAATTGTGAAGGTAAGTTGTGAAGGTGAGTTGTGAAGGTGAAACTGGCAAAGGTGAGTTGTGAAGAAAGTGAAAAAACTCATAAGTTTCTACAAAGTCACTATTTGCCCTTTCCAAGGAGAAGAATCCCATCTTCTCTAACCGAAATTACAAACTACAGCTGCGTGGGCACCTCAAATGCAGAGTTGTTGGCAACCTTCTGCATCAAGAATTACTCTAGAGCGAGGCCAAAATGCGAAGAAGGCCAAGTGTTTTCAAATATATGTAAACCCTAAGAATGTCGGGTGAAGGTATGTCAAGTCAAATTCTTTCTGTGTAGGTAGAGGTTGATGCAATGTTTCAAACCTTGGACAACTGCCAAAATAACTATAGTTAACTATATTTCTTTCAACACATACACAACAAATACAAAGACAAATACGAAATCACAAAAATATATACATCTTACCTATGCCAATGGACACTCCCAAATGATATACTTTACAACAAATGGCTACCCCAAAGAGATTTTTTTCTTTGGAATAACCAAAGCATCATAAACCATAACATCCTACTCCTCACACAATACTACACCCGGAACAACACCAACACTTTACTAACATACTAAACTTAAACTTCCACCAAGAACAAATGAAAGATACTAGATACATTCCTCTACCACAAACCATACCCCTATGCCACATTCATATCAACAAATGTAACCCAGAAGATGACATTGCCTACACACAAAGTACCATCCAAACCCAACACGATACAACACACATCTACGACAACACTGGCCGACATCTTATCACTATCCCTAAACTAAATCTAAAATGGCTATGGGAACAATACCACTGAGCATTAAATAATCCACATAAACTTGAGCCCCCTACCCCACCATTCGAAATAGAGGTAGCATGGCTATACCAAAGATATAAATATAAAACTCCCAAAAATGACCCCCTAAAATTCTCACAATACACACTCCCAAACGCCGCCCTTGAACTTGAACACCTTATACGTTCATTCCAAATAACGCACTCATATTTTTCATCACCAATAACATGCTCCACCACACTCCGACAATTCCACTCCCCATTCCCTAGAGATGTAGTATTTGGATCAATAGGACAAGTATGTGGGGCTCTTAGAGATTTCCTCTCCAAACAGGGCTTGGTGATGAGAATATCAGTTGTTGAGGTTTGATATGACCTTCACACTTATAGATTTTTTTGTGCATGTAGAATCTCCATTGTGGGGTTGTGGCTCATAAATTAGGAGTTTGTGCAACATTGGGGATCAAGGGCTAGTGCAAAACAAAATGGCGTTCCAACACAAATGGTGAGGCAAAGGCTACGCGCACCCACATACAAAAACCGAAGCTCAACAAACCCTTCATTGGGCATGCCTTGCTGCCAAAAACGACCCATGCTTTGTCACGATACTGGTAGCACTAGATGAAAAATGGTATTACAACCCCAACCCCCACACTGGACCCTTCCCAGACTCACATATCATAACACACTTCAAAGCATACACCATCATTTACGAATAACCAAAAATCCCCCTAGAGCTACAAACTGAACCTATAATAGAAAGTTATGTCATTCATATACTATGCGTACACCATAAGAACATACCCATTGGAACAGAAGAATATACCCAACAACTGAATGACATTGCCAACACTCTACAAATCCCCGCAATGTTTAACCAAGTCACACCACCCACACCTATGGCCACCCCAGTAAACTGCAATAAAAAATGGTCTAAACTCACATACCCCCCCAACCACTCAACCCCTAGATACCCCAATGATTATCAACCCATAATGATGCCTACCCCTTAAATATCCGCCACAATTTTGCTACTATACAGATGGGTCATTCAAACCACCTAAAGAAATGAGTAGCGGATATTGGAAACGTGAAAAAACGGGATATGGTATTTATAATCCATCAAAGACCTAAGAATCGCAAAAAAACTACCGGGACTACAAAATATACTACAAGCAGAAATGATGGCCATATACCACACACTACACCTACTCACCACAACATATTGTGATGAACCAACCCATATATTCACATGTTGCCTCAATGTCTTATACCTCCTAAAAACCTAAATCAAACACCCCACTCTACATAATGGCCACATAGACAAAAACATCCTAGAAGCTATGATTAAAATGTTAATATCCCGCACCCAAATCACCACACTCCACAAAATAAAAGCCCATACAAACACCAATGGCAATGAGCAAGCAGACGCATTAGCCAAACATGGACGTGAATTGGACCACATAGACGCCACAACACCACATGAACACGCACATCCCACACCATATTATTTCCCAAAAGACTGGTGGCATTCCATGCAAGAGGCACCAGACAAAGGTCCCATTAGGTACCTCGGAAAACACGTCGTTAAATATGACACAAGACACAACCTAGCAATTATAGCAAATCAAACACACCAACTACACAAATGGCTTGAGAACGATGACATTGACAAAGTACTATTAAACGATTTCTGGACAAACCCCACTGTCACGGATAAACAAAAAACGTGTCTAATAAAATTCTGAATTGGAAAGTATATGGGTCATGCCATAAAACAACTCTTCTTTGGCATAGAAGCCTACCCATTGAAAACATGCCCTATTTGCAACTCATCAGATGTAGATACATGGTTACACGTACTACTTAAATGCAAACAACAACACATCCACGCACTTATAACAAAAAGACACAATAAAGTTGTATGGAAAATACGTAAACTCATTTTATCAACTAAAATATCAAGACACTATACACTTATGAACGTAGGAACGCATGATGAACTACCTTAGGAAAACACAGTGCCAACATGGCTATTGCCATGCACATGTGGTGCCCAAAGATGCCATTGCAACACCATGCTCAAACCTGACATACTGTGCATTATCGGCCACCCATACAACCACCCCCACCAGAAACCTTTGCACCAGAATTTACCATACAATTTATAGAATTTACATATTGTAATGACCGATTTGTTGTAGAAGCCCTCAATAGGAAAACCACAAAATAACCGCTCATTAACGACATCAGAACCAAAGGATGGAACGTAGCCCCGCTCATAGTCTTAGTCGCAGGCACAAGGGCCACAACACACATCCCATCAATGAAAAGCTTAGAATCAATGCTTAAACTCCCTATCATGAAATTCAGGAGTACATTTAAACAAATTAACATAATCGCCACACAATATGCACACTCAATAATAGTTCATAAACGAAGACTAGAGAACCGACAATCTATCACAAATCTCCAAAACTTAACATAAATAAACAAATAAACCTAATGCTCTAATCTCGTCTTTTCACAAATTATTCAATTCTACGTACTAAGGCCTGGGGACTCTTCGGCGACCTCTTCCCTTTAGTATTCTTTCTTTTCCAACTCGAATTTTTTCCGGGCAGCCCGTGAAAGAATCATCAGATCCCATATTTCAAGATTGCAAGATAATGACAGAGAGAGAGAGAGAGAGAGAGAGAGAGAGAGAGCTGGGCATTTTTTGACTAGATCTATGCTTACATTCAAGCATAGTCTCTTCTTAAAACATCCTCTTGTGTAGAGGCCAAACCATTCTTTTACATATCTATGTACCTATCAAAACCCGGGAGGGTGGGTGGGACCATCCCTCTTGGCCAGACTTTTGCATACCTATCTCTAAACCTTTGCTACTATCTCCTCTTGATATGTATCATTAATAGTTAAACCTTTGATTGTCCAAACTACCAAGGTTGTAACCCTTGTGTCCTTAACCAAAGTATGGCATTCCATATCCAATATTTACAAGTCAAAACTCAAATGTACATGTACTGCATATTCGCATTATACTTCGAGGTTCAATCACAAATAAACAATGCTTAGTATCTCACATTATACCTAAGCATTATACACATGACATTTTTGCACAAAGATGAAATACAAAACCTAAGAGTGCCGTCCAAGTTGTGAAGGGTCTGCCTCACCTGTGCCCATGCCACCAACCAAATCCAAAGAGAGGGTTAGTAACGTACACGAGGTGAATAACAGCAGAACCCAATTGTTATCTATGTCACACAATCAAATACAACATAATCATACGTTTTGTATCATTGCATACTCAACCTATCATTGAGTATTATACCTGTTCCTTAGCCATTTGAACTTTGTGTGATCGAAGGCTGAGGCAATTAGCCTACACCTCCCACAAGTCCGCACATTTTACACTACTCCCAGAAGTTACTTAGGGTAAACTGCCAAAGCGGCTTAACCTTTGAAAGGGAGTTCTCATGTCTCCCTCCATCTATTATAAGAGTAGGTAACTATCCTTGTCCGTAGATACATATCCTCAGATCTACGGTGGACAATTGTTAGGTAACACTCACCTAACCCTAAAGTAATTAGTCCTTTGGGGTCATATTTTATTATCTGTGCGTTTTATTTATGGCAAAGTAAGAACAAAGTATATAGAGAGAGAGAGAGAGAGAGTTCGAAGAGATTAGTCTTGTGAGAGGCAACAAACCTAAGAGAGGGAGTGGAAAGGCCAAGTGTCAGCTTGTGAGTGAAACAATATCCTATTGTTGAGCCTATGAGAGGCAATGAGAAAGGAATGAGTGAATTGTTCAGCCGAGCATGATTATAGTTGAAGTAGACACTTTAGGCTGGTAGAAGTAAAATCTGTCGAGTATGTTTGACGAAATAAACCCAATTAACTGAAGTGATGAGAAAATATTTTTGAACAGTTGATTAGTGGTGGATTTGAGATGTTAAGATTGCTTAAGTAACTTTGAGTTAGGATAAACTTTCGATTAACAAGGAGATTAAGGCATAAGGTGTCCTAAACTTAATTAGGAGCTTTTATATGATTACATAGTCTAGATAATTTGATCTTTGAGTACGAAACGCAAGCTAACTAGATCAACTATTGTTTTGTGTGTTACCCTAGTTGCTCGGGTACGCAACTCCCATATTATATGCAGGGGGCATCGTATTAAAAACGGCTTAGAGGACGGCTTTTGTAAAAAATATATCAAATTATAAAAAATTAAAAGGACCTAAAAGTTGGGTGAAGACCAAATTAAATAAAATGATATGTAGAAAAGTTGGGTTTCATATTAATTGATTTATTAAAAACTCCACAACATATATAAAGAATCAAAAAACCTATTTTTAACCTATGCCTATGCATAATTTTAAAGGATCCTCACGAGTAGTTGCCTCCAATTAGAATTAAAAGTCATTGGCAATCTTTTATTTATAATAATAAAATTATTTTTATTATTAAAATGCCCAAAAAGTTGGGTAGTTTGACCTATGATACATGTATTAAAAAAACTCATATAATTAGGTTTTTAATGCAATTTTATCTTCAAGGAATATTCATTTCCTATATATAATTGCATTTTTGGATTTCTTGTTAGAAAGGCTACAAGAGTTTCCTACATGAAAACAAATTATATCACTTGAGATTGGACTAAAATGCATTATAAGTGATTATAATCAGGGCCACAAAATACATGAGTTGCATACCCGGGCCTTGTTGTTGTTGTTGCAGGTTGTGTAGGGCAACCAAGACTATAGCTTGACCCTTATAATCGTTATTAGTTGCATAAGTTGTGAGTAATGATTAGATCTTGGAATTAATAAATAAACGATTTGTCTTGTATTGAAATTAACATTGACCACATAATGAAGGAATTGTTGTGATTTGAAGATGCATTGGCCAATAGTTACCAAAGACAATTGTGATACTCAAAAGACTATTGTTCTACAATCTCATGACGAGATAGAAACTTACAGTGATTGACACACATACCCTACTGGATGAGAAACAATGAGAGGAAACCTTGAGAGAAATGAGAGTAAAAGATGGATAAATGATGTTTTGGAGTAAAGATAACAACCCTATTGTTTGATTAATGAACTATAATGTGACAAATGCTTGTAATAGACACTAGTAAAGCCTTCCTTGAGAGTTTGTACCCTGGGTTTTGGTTATTTCAGTAGTAGCAAAAACATGACTACAATATCCTTTAGCAAATCAATAGTCATATTGTAACTATGGTATAGACATTTATAATACATAAAGTATGGACTATTTAGGTGTAAAATTTGTCTTTACCACTTAATAATATAACAAACACTACGACTTGCTTTTGTCATGAATACATGTATATTGTCTCAATATGTTGTTGGTTCTTTCCTAGATTTTCACATGGTATTGAAGTATGTAGTGAATTTTTCTTCCGGACCTCTCATTAGATCCTTTACATTATGTGCACAATTTTGGAAGAGGAGATCAAGAAATCTCATGTTCCATGCTATGATTCAAGTATCCTTCAAAAAATTGTTCAACTTACCGAAATTCTCATTTCCATGGATGGTCGTCATCCATTATGGAGTTCATAACACACTTGGTGCTATGCTTGAATTGCTTGGACAAACACATGCACAATAAGTTGATACTATTGAAGATTGATTCTCTAGGAATTTTATAGATGTTTTTTCACATAACGAGCTTTTGTAGTGGGAAAAACAGACATGAGTCTTGTTGCTTGTAAAACCACTTTTTGGGCCATAGCCTAGCCGAATTAGGCAATTGTCAAGTTTTGACATCTGGGTGGATGCATGGTTGAGTGGACCAATACCGGACCATATCCATTTTTTGAAGTCCATGCCCATTTTTTGTATATGCAAT
Organism: Polytrichum formosum; assembly: GCA_964035585.1. Classification (NCBI taxonomy): domain Eukaryota; kingdom Viridiplantae; phylum Streptophyta; class Polytrichopsida; order Polytrichales; family Polytrichaceae; genus Polytrichum; species Polytrichum formosum. The sequence continues at coordinate 49,947,656 of OZ037938.1, read as the reverse complement.
TGATTATTTTTAAATTTATTTTACACACATTCTTTGAAGCATATAAAACTCAAATCAAAAGAAAAAAATGTAATACCTTCATTTTATATTTAGTTATAATATTTTGAAAAATTGATCAAAATTTGCTTTAAATATATAAATAATTCTAAAGACAATTAAGTATTTCTAAATAGAAGCCCACCTAAAGCTTATAGATCTTAACACTCATAAAAAAACTTGCCTCCGCAAACCTCTATTATGGACCTATTATGGACTTCCGAAAATTTGGCCCATTTTAGTGTACTTAAAAGTCCATAAGTAGTATATTAATATACATAATGAAAAAAAAGAAAAAAGTATGATGGACCTTACAGTCCAACACATCACATACAAAATCACTCCTACAAGAAGGAATTGTTTTTCTTTATGCAAAACACCTAAATCCTATACGAATACCTGCTTGTGATAGTCCATACTTTTACTTTAAAAGTCCCATATTCTTTATTTATAGAACAAAATTTAAAGACAAAATTTTATTTGTAAAGACACTTAAGTTAACAAGCTATGCCCAAAGTTTCAAAAAGATTTATCAGGTAGATTTTTTTTAATTCAACTTACAATACAAAGAGGTATCCTGAAAAATGGTTGTGACATGAAAAGTGGTCCACTCAACCATGCATTCACCCATCTTTCATCCGGTTGGAAGTTATCCAGAGTGGAAGACATAGGCAATTGCCATTAGGAATTGGTTACAGACTCTAACCGACTCTCCCCCTCCTTCGACTCAATAAGGAGGAGGCAAGCGGAGTCTTAGCCGTACTGTTTTCAATCATAGAAATCATGCATAGTCTCAAAATAAAAGCAATAGGTTGGTAGAAACATCAACACTCGTGATTGAGGTTGAGTGGCAAATAGGCATTCTCCAAGTGAGATACTGGAAAGAGATAGCGATAGAATGATGAGAACCGAGTGATTCGGATTCTTGTGACTTTAAACTTTGATATGAGGAATACAAGACTTTGATGTGGGGGAGTGCTCTCTTGTGAGCGGTGAGCGGTGAGCGGTAACACATGAGCGGTGAGGAAGGAAAAATATTTGGTAATAGGCCCTCTGGTATCCTATAACCGTGGTATTTTGGCACAATTGTAGGGTTAAAAAATAAGAATGGTGGGGAGAATAAACAACAAAATTCTAGATTATGAGTAATGAGAAATGAACATTGAGAAGTGAAAACGACAATGGGCATATATATGTATCATATAGAAATTTTAATAGTTGTATTGCATCCCTTATGACATGATAATAATCAATATCATTGACATTTATAATAAGACCAACTTAAAAAATGAAACACGACATATTACAAGAAATACTTAATTTTGCAATAAGTCAATAATACAATACAAACATAGAAATTGCAAGTAAGATAAAAGTGGATAGAAAACATGTGTAACTCTGATATATAAAAGACGACAAAAAGAAAAGCCTTAGTTATGGTACTTGAACAAGTGCTACCAAAGAACTAACTATCATTAGAACTTGTTGTGATGGATCCTGAACATGAATCGGCCTCTAAATCTATGAAATCCAAAACCCACCGATCATAATGTTTAGTGTTTCTATGCATTGAAGGGGAAGGTTGAGCAGCAAGAAAGGAAGCCATGTTCTCAGCATAGATAGGGAGGCCTCGAGGGGGAGATGGACTTGAAAAAAATCTTGGATCTTCATAAAACGGTCGCCAACGTCGGCGACATTGTGGTATCACGTTGCTAGAACATGACCACATAAATATATTAGTAATTATTGTTTACTTCATGTGAGTTTAGGGAAATATGTGTGCAATATGATTCAAGAAATAAAAACAAAAAAAACCAACCATATAAAGCATTTAAAGAAGAAAAGAAACAAACTTACTCACAAAATAGATTGACGGCCTCGCGATTAACAATTGGAGAATCATCCGAGTCTTCACAATTGATTTCTTTGCCAATAGATAAAGGGGAATGCATAATCAAAGGCTTCAAGATGGAATTAAAAACATCTTTGTTGCCTTCTAATGCCAAGAGGTGACGCTTCAAAATGCAGCAAGCATGTATGGAGGGTCCTATCAAAGACATAATAGAACACAATTATGAAGAGAACAATCAATGACACATAGTAGTTGATATTGCGAGCATATGAAGAAATTAATATCAAAGAAAAAATAAATAGATTTATATTTGTCGATGTAGTGAGGTCTGCAACAATGCCCTCGGATTTTGAAAAAACATCAATCAAAACTTGAAAGAACAATGGATGTTTTTCTCGTGGACCCCTCCAAGGTGTAACACCATCATCTCTCATAAGTTGAGAAGTAACATCCGTGAAGTTGTATAAAATATCATCATCCAAATCCATACCATTGTTTGAAAAATCTTTGTCAATATTAATTTGAAAAGGCAAAGGTAGACGTTTCCATCCAGAAGTATTATGAAAAGAACGAACAAACAAGAGTGCTGTGAATTTGACTGTCTGCAAATACAATGAAAGTAAAATAAAATGAGAAACCAACGATAATATAATGTAACAAATGGAAATAACTCATGAAAATGAAAGAAAACATGATAGAAAGAATTGGGAGACGAACCGTTTTGTTGGAATTGCGGGGATTGGCCAAACGCAGTGGATTGACACAAGTCCAAGGCTCATGGCCAACCTTAAAATTGTAATTGAAGAAATAAGAGGACAATTCTTTTGTCCATTTCGCATCATCAGGATAAAACACCAATAAAGCACCATCGTCATGAAGATATTGCATGCATAATGAAAATAGAACAAGAAAAATTTATCGGATTTTTCATTCCAAGGGGGTATAGAAGGAGGTATGGAAAGTCCAGGCACAGGAAGTCCCTCTGGGATATCAACAATAACCAAATCAACAGATGGTGTTGTTTTTCAACTCCCTGAAAGTAGAAAGTGCGATTTGTACCAACCTAAGCAACAAAAATACAAGCCATGTTAGGTTAATGGATTGTTGAACGACTAAAGAAAAAAAATTCAATATATGCTTTGAAAAAATTCAAGAATTCAATATATGGCTTGAAAGAATGGGCATGAAGAATACCTTTGTGAGAAATGTATTGATGTCGCGAAAAGATTGAGGCCAAGTCTTGGTTTATTTTTTGATGTTCAAAATATTCAAGAATGAGTCATTCAAAATGAGCTCGAATGAGTTCTGATTAGAACTACATGGCGTAAGTGTAGGAGCTTTAGTCTTGATTCGCAAAGAGGAGAAAAACTCCAACACAGAAGGAAGGACATGATTGGTATAAGATGAAGTAGCAGGTTGAAGGACCCTACGCTTCTTGGCAGAAGGTTCACCACTAATGTGTCATTTTTCTTAGTATGTAGAGACTTGAGTAATTTTTTTCCTCTTTCCTCTCGTGGGCTCTGTATATGGAAGATATTGGTCCAAGATGGAGGGAACAAATGTGGGTTCAAGACAATCACGCAATTCCAATTCGGAATGTGGAGTTTTATTAGGTGGACAGTCCAGATACCATCCAGATTCATACCAATGAATCTCATCCCATTGCTTGCATATTTCAGGAGTGAACATGGAATTCTTTGACTGAACATCCTTGAAACTATCAAAGAAGGGTGGTAGCTTGTCCAAAGCATTAAGAGAAAGCAAGACGCGCTTAAAGTATCTGTGAAAAAAAAATTAAAATTAAAATGGTTGAAAGAAAACAAAAAACCATAAAAATGAATAAAAAAAATACAGTATATATGAGGGCATCTATAAACAACCCGTCTCATGGCTTGAAAACCATTAGGTTATTTTTCAAAGGTCTTGTTTTTTATAACGCCATCAATCGATTTGAACATGTGAAAAAATGTTGTTTCCCAGCATGTCACCCTCCAAGACTCAATATAATCAGCAAAAATTGGCAAAGGTTCAGTTGCATTTGGATCCACATTGATGACGATGTTCAATTCAAAAATTGTGGAATCGTAAAGTGCAAGAGCTTCTTTAACCAACTATTGGAAAAAAAACAAAATTAAAAAATACAAACACAATAACAAATAACAAATAAAAAAATAAAATAAATAAAAATTTCATATGTATACCTGGCTCTAAAATGTGGCTTTGTGTAACCAAACATCAAAAGCCTTATCGGAGAGAGGCATCTTTGGGAACTTCAAAGCCATCCGAAAAGCGGGAGTGGAATTCTAGAGCTCTAACCATTTCACCTTTTGTTGGGGATCCACTTTGGATGTTACAAAATGTTGAAATTTTTCTTGATTCATTTGAGGTTCATCAGAACACAAGTCATAATGTTTTTTCACTTGAGCCAAGAATTCAAGACCTAAAGAAGGATCTGCAATGGGTAAATGCTTTGCAAGATTAAAATCCAATTTGACACGTTTAGCGTCCATTGCTGCATTCATGACCTCAGATATGGGTGCAAGCACGGTAAAGTGGACAGCTCTTGATCCTTGCTCAGGTTTAAGTGAAAGTGATCCAAAACTATATACTAACTTTGAATTTTATGAAATAGAAATTCATAAACATTTAGAAAACATATGAATCTACAAAGCCAAGCAATTTATGTTCACAAAAAACAATTTCAAACAACGTACATGTATTTTAGAAGACGGTGCAAGTGGTGGTGCAAGTGGGTGTCATTGAAAAGATAATTGTCAAAAACTTGTTTAAAATACAATTACATTACATTAAATTGATTAATTTTTGAAAAAATAATTACGATGACCTCAAGTTTATAATGAATTCAAGGAATATGAAAAGAAATTCCAAGTTCAAAATATTTAAGGTCATAAAATTTACGTTCAAAACTATATTTAGTCAGTTGCTTTTACGCGTCACTTTTGATGATAGGTTTTGAAGATCTCATATTGATATTCTATATTTGAGTACCTAACTTAACAATAGAGGTCATCATGAAAAATAATATGTTTTAAACAACATTTTGCTACTACTTATAGGCGTTTGACCAAGAAAATCATGGCTTTCATATACCGGAGCACTTTTTTGGTCCACTTTACTATGCTTGCACCCATATGCCTTCAGAGGACTGGTCTAGCTCTGGTGTGAGCTGAAAATATATATTTTTGGCTAGATATCCAGCCTTGGCAATTTCGTGCTGAAAAACAAAAAAACCATTAAAAACCATAATGATATGATATAAATATTAAAATATAAAAATTTGATAAATAAAAAAACAAAAATATGGTAAGAACTTACATTGTACAAATAATCCAAGAAAAAATTCCTTGTAAGTAAATACCACGTTGTAATAGTCTTAGTGACACATTTTTTATACTGATCAGATGTCAATAAATTTTTGAAACTCTCGATTGGCAAGCTTCCAATGGCTTGTACCCAATACAATTGATGAACGAGATTGGTTTTGACATGTGAATGTTTAACATGACTGAAATATATAAATATGAACAATATACAATAAGTAAAAAATTGAATAAGTATTAGAAAAACAATTCAAAACCAAAACAAAAATTAAAACAAAAATCGAAATTCAAAATCGAAATCAAAAGACATAAATGAAAATGATAGAAGTTACCTATTGAGATCATGCATAGCAGTGAGGAGCACAACAATATCAGGAGATGGAGTCAACAAGATCGAATCCACAGAAATATGCCAACCAGGCTCATTAGAGTGGACTTTATCAATGACCGATTTTCAGGCTTGCAAACGGTGATTTCCATCCCAAACCCATAACATCTTGCCAACGAAGCATTTTAGATGTTCATTATGCTTCAAGACCTCATCAAATTGTTCACTAGATTTCTTCCAATGAATGCTCCAAAAATCAAACAGCTCAGAAGTGATATCTTGGGTCTCCATATAATTATTTGTCAATGAAACATAGAAAATTGCATTTCCAGCTTTGTATCCATAAAAAAACTTTGCTCTAATTTCAGGACATCCGAAATCAAAGTAGGCCGAACTAAAGGCATAGATAATAAACGACATAAAAAAATCGAAAGCCTCAATTTTCACAAAGGTTGAAAGTAAAGCTTGTCAATGACCGCTTTAGAATCAAACACATGGTCTGTCAAAATGGTATTTGCTCTCAAATGAGAAGAAGACTCATTAATATGACATTCCGTGGCAATATCCAGCTGCTTAGAATTAGAAGGAAAATGATCAAAAGAATCAGTAGTATCCATGTACAAAAAAAATAACAAGAAATTTTAGAAACCCAAAAAAACATAACTATGAATGATAAAAAACAAACAAAGTAGAAGACTTCAACAATTATTTAGTCATAAAAGATGAAATCATATGAAAAAAATTTATATGAAGGAGATGTAGAAAAAGACATAATGAAGACATGGCAAAAAATTCAAATAAAACATCTCAAATTTGAAATTATTGTAAATAATGAAAGATGCCTAATTACAAGAAGTACTACAAAATACAACATTGAAAATGTACCAAGGGGGTACATTCAATTAGAAATCTTAGGCAATACAAAAACAACTAACTTTGAGAATTTTTCAAAAATCTACAGAGCATCCTTAAATCCTCAAAAAATCACCTAAACTTATAAACTTTAATTCTATGTTCATAAAAATTTTCACTCTAAACAAAGTTCATGCAATAATATATTCAAATTGTTGAAAAAAAACAAATCTACCAATTTCGGACTTAAAATTTAAAAAAAAACCATCAACACCACTAGACCAAGTCTCAAAGTCCTCAATTTGACTTTGTAACACATTACACTTTGGATATTAGCGGTGCCGCCAATACCTTCTTGCCCACTTCTAGCACTTATCTTGTGTTCTCATTTTTTTTCTTACATTCATTACTTCTCTTTCACACAAAAATATCATAAGTTTAAGACAGTTCACGAGTATTGGCAATGCCGCCAATACCACACAAAGAAAATACCAAAATCGTATTAGAAGGGTCGAGGGGCATTGGCGGCACCGCCAATACCTCTTAAGGGGAATGTCTCAAGTCTTGGGATGTCCGAGTGCTACTATTCATTCTACAAATCAAATGATTTTTTGTTCTTCACTTTATCTCCACTACCTTCATTTACAAACTCCTTACAAACAAAAGCATCAAAACTTCAACACAAATGTTTACCTTTTCTATTTAAGTGTCCGACCTTACATGATATCTCCACTATCACCACCTCTACTATAAGTTCTCTTTCTCCTACTGCTTTCATTTCTTTCCACATCCGCTCTTCACCTTGCCTCCACCCATCGCTCTAAGGAAAAAAAAACTTACAAACTAGGGTTTCGTACATTTTATAATAACATTATGAATAATGAATGAATGAACCTAGTCGGATGAAAAACCCATCATAGACGATTTACTTTTTCGCATATCCATTTTTCCCCCTAGGAGTAGTGCCGCCAATACCTCCAGGGCCTCTAAAACTAATTCTCATTTTTTTCCCCGGGGTTTTGGCGGTGCCGCCAATACCTTCAGGGCCTGTAAAACATACTTTCATTTTTATCCCCTCGGGTATTGGCGGCACCGCCAATACCCCCAGGGCCTCTAAAACTAATTCTCATTTTTACGCCCTCGGGTATTGGCGGCACCGCCAATATCCCCAGGGCCTGTAAAACTAATTTTTGTTTTTACGCTCTCAGGTATTGGCGGCACCGCCAATATTCCAGGGTCTATAAAACTAATTATCATTTTTTCCAATACGTGTTGCTGTTGGTTGTAGCAGCCCAATTACAAACAATTATAAACTTCAAGACATGAATATAAGTGTGGCAAGAAGGGTTCAAGACATCCGCCTGTGGATGCGAGTAGTCTTAAGAAACTGATGTTTCGGTCTGTACCAATCCGGGTTCGAATCCAGTTGGTTGCATTGACTGGTGTTATTCTCTAATGAGCTAGTGGTTAAGCATGAAATATAACATGACGGATACATAGAATTTTTTTTTACGTTTGTGTATGTAGAATCTTCTAAAATATTTTTTAATAATAATTATGCCTATCATGCATTGTTATGTGTGAGTTGTGTACTTACGTTATCCAACTCGTAGTCCCCATCACCTTCTTTGTTTTTGTTATCGGTGTTGGTTTCTCCTTTTTCCAAGCTTGTATTGTTGTTGCTTTGATTTTGGAATTGTTCTGCTATGCATTGAATTACGTCCGCTTCCACGTCTAGTTCGTGTTCCTCATTGTTTCCCTCTATTTCAAAAATCTCTATATTCTTGTATGTTTCCGCTAAATCAACAATATCTTTGTATACTACCTTTTGGGATTTTTTCTTCATTCTGCTCGGTTGCTCTCGAGCTCTCTTTGTTGTGAAATACAATCCTCTCCGTCTTCTTCTTCTTTTGCCACTCAACTGAGTACTACTCTCATATTGATCCTTCTTTTGCATTTGTGATGCTGATGTCCAAACGCTACACACATACCCTTTGTCACACTCACATAATGTTTGGTGTAAAATTCTAAATACATGTATTGGTTTTTATTCTGCATATCCTTCTATTGTTGTATTTAAAATACTTATTTCAAATTATTTTGATAGCATACAATGTGCATATTATTTTATGATCTACAACGCATCCTATATTTCTGAACTCAAAGATCCTAGTACGACGGACTACAACATGGCCCACTACTTTTGGATTTCTGTACACCACACAATTAATTTAGGGACATCTATTATAGTGGTTTCTATTTTTCTTTCACGCGGTAATTATTTATTTATTGTTTGTTTATATGTTCATAGCATTTATGTATTGTCATGCTCATCCTTGTAATATTCTTTATACTAATAATAATATTGATTAACTCATTGGATTTTTACTGTTTTATTTTAATTGTTTTCTCATCTTATATCCACATTTAACAATTTATGTGATTTGATTTTATAATGATGTAATTAAATTAATCTCATATTTCCAATACAAATAGTGGTTTTATTTCGTTATCCAATGTCTTTCTATCTACCTTTTACTTCATCATGGCTACCATTAGAGCTTCTGGATCTTTTGTGCCCTTTACTTTGTCGCTCGTGGATCAAGGTCATGTGAATGTCTCCGAGGAGCTGTTTAGCTTGAGGTTCAATCTCTGGATAGGAACTGTCGCAACCCTTGCTAGCTCCCCATTGCTAACTCGGTCCATTTTTGCATTCTAGCAAAAGTTACGAGCGCTAACCCTTCGCATACCGCCATGCGAAAGGTTAGCTCCCAATACCGCGGACCCAAGACTTCATAAGAGGGGGACCAAACCTCCTACTTGGTTTTCGGGACTCACCGCATAATCGGTAACCAATCCTTAGATGTGGACTTCCCATCCATGGAAGTCCAATCTTGTGTTGCACATCGTGTTGCCGAAGCAACACTACAACAACCCGAGCCATACTAGGCAACTATGCCCTCACAATGGGCCAATACCCATGGAGGCCTTGATGTTCGGCCTCGGGTGGGTGAGGCCACACCACCTCACCCATATAAGCCTCTAGGACTCTAGGCATGACCCCTACCCCACCGTCAAGTATCATTTTGTCTCTCCCCCAACTCTTGGGGCCAAGTAGACATTTTCCCTTAGCCGCTGGGTCTAGAAGGCCCCAGCAGATTCAGAACCCCATAACTTCCTCATATGGTCTTCGATTCTAACAATCGACCAATCCATCGTCATCTACCGTAACACCATAGCAGGTTCGCCACCTGGCGAACGAATATTTAATTTTTTTGAAAAAATAAGGTTCGCCTCTCAAAAACTGAATTTCTCAATTTTCGTTTTTTAGCAAAAAATAAGTAAAAATGACCCTAAATAGCTTAGAAATAGCAAAATATTTCAAAAACTAATTTATTCTATTTTCGTTTTTTTGTCTTCAGAATTTTCTAATTTTTGCGTTTTTTATTTTTAGAATTATTTTAGGACGAACCTGCTATGGTACTACGGTACGTTTCACGTAGATGCCGATGGACTACTCACTTGCCCCATTTGGGCAAGTACAGAGGAAGTTATGCCACTTTAAAAGTTCGCAGTCTCGGGAGCCACTCCCAGGCCACTGCTGTTCCAGGGCGCTGTCCCGGGACAGCGCCCCACTCAAAATGCCATATCTTCTAGCTCACACCTCCAAATGAGGTGATCTAAAGCATTCTAGAATTGGCACGCCATAAGCTACGCATAGCTTATGGCCTCACCCTCATGCCTCCTACTCTCCGTGGGTGGGAGGCGTTTCCAACGCCCGGGGCCCTCACCCACACTAGGATCATTTGGGCCCTCTCACCAACGGCGCCACAAGTCCCGGGTGTCACTCCGGGGTCCCCCTTGTGTCCATGGTATTTTGGGCAATCCTCATGGAGAGGAATGCGACAGGAACCATGTATGTCGAGCAAGAAATGTATTCTGTGGATGGTGATATCTTAGAAACTATCTTGATGCAAAAGACGATGAATGAAGATGGTCATCCTTGGATTTTAGGTCCTAGGTCATTTAGAGTTATAGGTATTTCTGATTCACAGTTTCAATCATATACTGTTGTGCTCACAAACAATTCTTGCACATCTACTGTCAAACTGCCTATACTCTCTTATGTCAAGATTGAACCATATGATAATACCGCTTTTCTGCTCCCGGATTCGGATGATGATATTTGTCATGCTGTTGATCTTTTTTATACATCGCCTTTTCCTTTTAGAAAAGCTGAAACTCCCACTCCACCAAGTTTGCTTCCTCCAGATGTCGATAACACCCCTCGCAGTTTGTCATGCATGAAGTTGCCTCTTCATGGGTCTCCTTCTCCCGTCCGCCTCTTCACCCTTCTTCATCTTCTTTACGCTTGAGTATCGTTGATGCCTTAAAATTAACAAAGTTTAGAAGAAGGTCTAAATCCGATCTTACCACAATTGATTTTGATAGCATAGATGTACGTGATGTCAAGTATTTGCCACCCTCTTTTGATGTTGATGTTTTGTTTGTATTGCCCCCATTGTCTATAGGTATTCCTAATACGTATGGCCGTTCTGTGGATGACATGGATAAGATGTGTGACGGCCATCCTTGGTGCACAACTAAAATCACGAATATCCAAAATGATTTTGGACTCTCTTTCAAATGTTCTTCTTGTGCTGGTCATCTTCAGTGTATAAACAAATATTGTGATTATATGTATTGTAATGGAGGTGTTCCTAAGAGCACCGAATGGATTGGATCGACTCTTATTCCATTTTCTATGGGAGATGTCGCCCCAAAAAAATTAAGATTGGAATGTAAGGTATGTTGTTCCACGCCAGTGTGTATTACGTTGTGTCATGCTCGGATAATATATGTTCACTCTACATCTCCTGAGATATCGAGGGCTTGTATATATCTTGGTGTTCATGAACACCCTGTATCAAATGGTACATGCCGTGAGTCGTTGGACATGGCTTACCAATGTGTTGCTAATGAGGTCATGAAGACACCCACTGCGAAAAACTCTGCTATAGTGATAGCAGCGAGCAAACAATTCCTTGCAGATTATCTCCTCAAATCTCCATCAAACGGTGAAGAACATCATCTAGCAGGTTCATCATTGGAGGTTGTTATGGATAAATTTAGTATTCTTGCTTCTCCAAATTGTCGTAACTTTGTATCAGGTTCCAAACGTTTTGTTTGTAGTAAAATGGGTACGATGGATAGTATAATGGCGCTTAAAGACCATTCGGGCTTCAAATACGTCCATGACAGCAGATTCTTTGGCCAGTCTAAAGACAAAGTATTTGTCTTCAAAATGTCTGTAGATCTTCAAGGGAGTGGTGTGGATCTTGTTAAGCGTATGCAGGTTGGAGGAGATATGGAGAACTTGTGGATAATGTTTGACCACGTCAAACGTCTCAAGGACTGGACCACCCTTGTGTGTCATGTGTACGATAGCAAGTATTGTAAGGTGTTGACCATTGCGTGTTGTGACATGCAATCTGAAGATGGCGCAGCTCAAACTCTCTTCTGGGAAAATTTGAACTCTGTCATGGCGGAGAATGGTGCGTCGAACGTGAATTTCAAAGGTTTTATGGCGGACAGTGCCCATGCCAATTGAATTGCGATCAGAACGATATATGGTGAAGGTGATCCAACTCTGCCAATGGTGGGTCGCGAGCGCACTTGTCTTTTCCATTGGTCACAAAGTTTGGATAAGGTTACACAGAAATACATCAAGGCATCTTTACAATTTCAGCACAAGCATCTATGCAAGTACTACAAAGACGCAAAAAAAATGGATGAAGCCGAAACTAAATATCATGTCATTCGTTCATGGTGATTGTCATCTGGAGCTGCCACAGAGAAAGGCGTTCTCGGGCTTTCTGAGTGGTTGGGTTTTTGGCACTTCCGTTATAGGCAATGGGGTGGTCATATGATTCTTGTGAGTACATCACCACTTTGTTTTTTGCAACATGTTTTGATTATGAATATCCATAAAATATGAAATTTACTACAATTTGTGTGATGTTTGCAGGATATGATTATAAATGAACGTGTAGAAATGCCAACGTGTAACCTTGCAGAGACGGTGCACAACAAGTGGCTCCAACAATCCGGAAACAAAATGACTTGTTTGTACGAGGCGACAGTGGATGATTTGATCCGTGCATTCATGCAGATTGCAAATTACAGGTCGTGGTTGAAAGGTGGTTCTACTGGCAAAGGCCCTGATTCCGCGTCCTTGAAATTGAAGGCTGTTGCTAAGTGTGGAGATCCGAAACTACTGGCAGAGGCCATGAAATCCTATCCAAGGGCGGAAGATCTCAACACTAGGGATTGTGCTCTGGAGGGTTCTGAGCTTTTTGGATCTACTAAACGGAAGCTTAATATGCCACTAGGTGCAGATTGCAATTCACATCGATTTGACAAAGTGAACTACTCAATTCATCGCCCGGATACAAGAGCTAAAAGGGCATGCATAGAGGAGTCCTTGAATTCTACAGAGCATGGTGTGGCACATACCACATCCGTGTTAGTGACTGATTGTCCCTCTTCCCATTGGCACATTGCAAGATTGCCACCCAACTCTACCAAAAGATGTTGGGCCATGCAAGCCAATACCGGGGCTCTTTGCAACGCCAAAGTCGGGACTGGAAAACATGGCACCCCTGCTCCTACATACAAGGGATTGAAGAAGGAGTATCGCTCCACCAACAATGTGGAGTATGAGTTTTGGTTTTGCCCTGACGACATCAAACGTTGTGTAAATGGTAGCAAAAAAAATAAGTGTTGGATTGGCCTGTAGTACCCAACACATGGCCGGTGAAGATAGGTACTAGTCTCTCAAAGCATGAGGTATTGGCACTTGAAGATGTTGGGTTCCAATTGCAGCAAAGGGAGGTTCTCTCCCCTCACCGCAGGCTTTCCACGATCACCACACTTCCAATCCTTCGAATGGGTTTCCGTGCTCCACTAAACCCGGATGTCCACTCAACTTCCAGGTTTGGAAAGACAGTGCGCCTTAATCTAGCAGCACCGATGGTTGAACAAAAAAAAAAGGAGAGCGTTGGGCTTATGGACGGTTATTATGTGGTTGGAGTAACTGCCATTCCATATCCCAGATTTGGAGTGTTAATCAACATTGTCTCCAAGGAGGATATTGCATATCGTGTCACAATTGGTGATATACCGCAATGCACATGCCCTGACTTCACAAAAATGTCAGCTCAATCTTTGGGAAGAAAAGAAAAATGGGTGTATTGCAAACATCTTTATTATGTGTTTAGATTTTTGTGCAAGGTGGATTACAATAGTGACAAGTTCATTCATGCTCCAACGTACTCCTATAATGAGGTCATGCGGCTACTTGAACTTGCAGGCATGATAGCATGTGAGTAATATTGCAAGGGTTGTATTCAACCGCATGTTTGATAATTTCAGTAAGTGACATGTATTAGTGTGGATTGTTATAATAAAAATCAACAATGGATTGATAGTTTTTTAGTTATCCATGGTAATAGGCTCCCTTCATTTTTTTTCCTCCCAAAATGCACATACTTTATAATATTGTTTTTGACAAATAAACATACCAAATTTAGAATGTGTATTCTAAAACCGTTTTTATTTGCTAAATTTGGTATTTTTTTACTGCTCACTGCTCATGTGTTACCGCTCACTGCTCATTGCTCACTGCTCATCACTCATGTCTTAGCTTCCCTCCTTTGATGTGCAATGGTCTTGATATATGTGTAGTGAAACTTTGATGGTCGTTGTGGTTGTATGATTCAAAGTAAAATATCTTGAGTATATTTAGGTCTTGAGTAAGTCCGGAAGAGTTAACTTGAGCAAGTCTTTGTCAAGAGTGTGAGCATGGTTACTGAGAGGTCAAGTCGAGTACAAGAAAGTACATTCCGGCAATAGGCCATGTAAGAGGAGGTTTGAGTGTGAAACTTGGAGAGTAATGTTTGTAGAGACAAATGTCGTTTGAAGTTGGGACATAGTCAAATGTCTTGAGAGCAATAAGATGTGAAGTTGTCAAGTGAGTATGTTAAGCAAGTGAGTTGTCACATATTGTGAGAGCTTAAGTCTTTTGGCGAGAGTCTGAAAAGATAAAGAAAAAGAGAAGAAATTTGGCAATGTTTGATAAGAAAGAAAGTTATACGCTGAAGTTGTGAGTCGTTGAAATGCAATAGTCTTATTATGTCTCAAAGAGAGAGATTGAGTAAAGTCTGGAAAAGCCACAAACAAGTGTAAATGAGCGAGTATTTGGCTATATCCATTGAGCGCCAAGAGAGGATGAGATCTTGGTCCTAAGTATGAGTGTTCCTCTCGGAGTTTGTGAGATAGAAAGGGAAGGCGAGTCGCCGCAAGAAGGGCGATAGCATGTGCGCAAGTTTAAGAACATAAGTTGAGTAGCCGAAGCTTAAGAAATGTCAAAAAGAAAAGAAAAAGGCAAGTAGCCATAGTGTAAGTGGAAAAGACTGAGTGACCTAGGATGGGCAAAGTCGTCGTTGAGAGAGTATGATAGGCCATAGCCATGACCAAAGGCTTGAGCCGTAATCAGGAAAAGACATCACTTTGTGGTAACTACCATAAGAGGGATATAGCCTATATGAGTCAACCGCATATTGCTAGTAAACGTCATGAAGTATGCATGCGGGAATGATGAGGCATAGGGTATTTTGTGTAGGTTATAGGTTGCAAAGACAAGATTGTAAGAGGAAGAAGACTT
The DNA here is from genome assembly GCA_964035585.1 of Polytrichum formosum. Taxonomy (NCBI): domain Eukaryota; kingdom Viridiplantae; phylum Streptophyta; class Polytrichopsida; order Polytrichales; family Polytrichaceae; genus Polytrichum; species Polytrichum formosum. Next base: position 49,932,522 of record OZ037938.1, on the reverse strand, counting down.
TACCTGCGAGAGTAAGGTTGTACTCAATGCAAGGCATTTAGAGAGTAAACTGCTTAATGTATAAATTAAAGGATATAGCATATTTATTATACATTGTTGACATATTAACTATGTGGATGATCTTTGAGATGAGTGGCCAGATCTACCGGAAGACGAAGGTGGTGGCTACAATTTCCGAAGACTCGCATGGTGGTTGTAAGTTAATTAAAAGAATTTAATTTGAGATTACTGCAAGCATAATTCACCACAATTAAAGATGATGCGGATACTCAAAAGACGATACCCTAGATGTGTTGTCCTGACTATGAGCTACTGATTATTTGCCAAGCTTTTGAGCTTCACAACTGAGTTAGTCAAGACATTATAGTAATAGAGAATTCCCAAAGATAGGACGGAATCACTCACGACAAAGTAAGCACAAAATAACCATTAAGAGTGAATGAACCTAATGAGAAAGGGAGTAGGGAGTAAGGAAGGACATAAAATGTTATTAGATACCTTAATCCAATGTGACATTAACCCTTATAGATACTAGCTTAGTCTTCCATGTGACCTAGTTCCATGGGTTGTTTTTCTTTGGAATATTTAAGTGATAGCAAAAAACCTAACTTGATGATGCGGGTGATGGAAATCCTAAGCATTGCAATTTTTATTCAGGTGAGAAGATTACCATCACAAACATTAAGTATCGGCCAAAAAGCAAAGTACCAACACCAAACTACTAAAAGGCATACAATTTGTAGATGCCAACAAAACAAGGCAAAAATGTGTGTTCATAAACATAAAGTTAAAAGAAACATAGGAAAGGGTTTTCAAAGTTGAAATGTTGTCTTTATTAAAGTGCATCACTTTCTTTTAACCTTGGATAGACGCATGAGTCTCTTGCCCAGTAGCAACAATTCACATTCTCAAAGTAGATCAACAGCTACTAAAGACAATGATAATGATGGAGTTAACTCGTACACAAAGGATCACGTAGCATTTGTTGTTGATGGACACAAAACATAAAGCAAAGAAGCAACATTTATGGACGTTTTTTCTATATATTATATTTTGAGACCTAAGCTTAAGAAGGACGTCAAGGACAAAAACTTAAACGTGGATTTATATGCCACTTTGGAAGAGGACTTTGGTTCAACTACATAAACTAAGAAGGAAATTGGTGAGGCTTCAATCAAGAATTGGAGGTTGCATCACAAGAGCCTAAGAACCGCAACCAAGAGCTCGTGGAATCACAAGAAGATAGAGAAACTTAAAAGACAAAGAAACATGAAATTAAGGAAAACCCACCTTGAAATTGGGAGAGTTTACAATGATCTTGTTGGTAGGTTTGGACACATGGAATGTCAAGGATCATAAACCAATCTCACCATTCAAAATGCAATGCCATGACCTAAACCAAATTTCTTCCACTTTGCTTGTGTAAACCCGTCATCCGACGTTCTTCAACCACTTTTGTTATCCATTGACAAATTTTCATCCACTATGGGTGGGGCAAGGAAATGTATACACTTTAACCCTTTTGTATTTTTTTTATATCATGGTATCTTAGAAATGATATAAATATAATTTCGTGAAATTTATAACACCCTACATTACTTTGAACTCAAAGTCACATATTGTGTGGGGCCTATTTTATTTTGAAACCACTTCAATTTTCTTGACAACATCATTTAAAAGACCCTATCTTTGGCCGCACATATTGTATCTAATTTTCTAGGAGTGTCGGCCCCAGGCATAGAGGAAGCATCAAGAACCAAGGCTTTCATCAACATTTTCATGTGTTATGTTTTTATCACATTTACCCAGTTTGTTAGCCTTTCAAGGACAATATTGTTACATAACGCCTCACCAATTCTTGCCCACACCTATGCCATTTGCTTTGAGCCTTGTCATGCTTTCTACAAGTCCATCCTCTTTACTATTAATTACAAAAGTTGTTTGTTGGCATGAAAGCATGTCCACCACTTCTTTTGGTGAGCCACTAGTAATGTTTGATTGGTAGGTAGAACATATTGTATTCCATTGTGACTCCAACAATTTTTGAATGGTCTCAGGAGTAACCCCATGTCGCCAAGAGTGGACAATCATGACTTTTGCTTGATACACATCAAACTCCATAATTGAGTAGACATCAAACAATTGATCTTATGCTCAGTCATTTGCTTGCGATATTGTGCTTTGAATGATGATATTATTCTTGCATCCATGGGTTGAAACCTACTAGTGGTGTTGGGTGGTAGAAACTCTAATTGAGTAATGCACAACCTTGATCCTATGGTAGGAATTTGATGTCCCGAGAAGTTATCAACAAGAAGCCAAACCTTATGTTTACCCAATGCAACCATTCTTGCCTCAAAATCTAGCATAAAACCTTTCAAATAATCGTGATGTCATCCAAGCCTCTTGTTAGATGCCCCCAAAGTACCAACGTTCTATGGATTCACATTGTTTATTTGAGAAAAGGCTTTAGGCTTCACAAATTTGTTATTGTTCTCCCTCTTTAGTATGACACGTTTGGGAAACACAAAAAATGTCGTATTATCGAGGTGTCGTCTTCTCGTTAATATGACAAATGGCATAAAATTGTCATATTATTGAGGGAATACAAAAACATAAGCAATATGCGCTTAAAAATATATACAACGAATTTAAGCAATATAGATTGTATGAAATAATAACTTATAACTCCAAACAAATATAAATATTCTTAAGAACTCTTGAAATAGGAGTTCAAAGATCTTTGGTGTTGCCTACCCAAGTTAGCAATTGTCATCTTATCTAAGTTCCCTATTAGCTTTTGAAAATTAATAATTTCATTAACACCAAAATGTAAAGAGTTGTCTAATAAAAAATTAGACAACAATGATGCATGACGTTTAGCATCACAGTCTAAGCTTCACTGTAGGTGGAGCAACATCATCCACATCTACTGAATGTAGATCAACATTAAGATCAAAGTCTTGTGCATAACTGATTCCCAAAGCAACATCTGCCAACTCATCAGTACTCAATTCTAGCTTAGTAATCTCTTCCCCTTCCATCTGAATGTAAGTCTCGATTGACATCTCTTCATCACCCAATCTCAACTTTGAAATCAAAGCATCAAGTTCATATGATTCTTCTTGCATTCCATTCTTCTCCCTTTCATCAACTAGGGCAAAATCAACATTCCATGTTGCAAGTAATATACATGCCATCCTCCAACAATTCATGACTATATGTGCATCCAACTCACTCCATACTTCATATCTCCACATGATAGCCTGTCTGATGTTGGGCACCACCTTCCTTAAGTCCTTCAATGTAGCATCATCATATTGTGATAAAACCCATTGTAAAAGTTTCTTCTTGTACTGAATTTTGAAAGATGCTATTATACCTTGATCCAAAGGTTGAACTATGCTTGTACCATTGGGAGGAAGGAATACCAAATTCATGTTGCTCAATTCCAAGGTTGAAAAACCACAAGACTTACCAACTTTGGCATAACTAACAACATGTGAAGATGCATTATCCAAAATCATAATCACCTTTCGATTTTGGCCTTTGAATTGATTGTTGAGCTGCAAAATCCAAACTTCAAATATATCCCCCTTCATCCAAGTTGTCTTATTTGAGTGCCACCGAACATATTCATGAGGTTGCCACCTTCCAAAACATCGTGGTTGCTTAGATGTATAAATCACAAGCAACTTCAACTTATCGGTCCTAGTTGAATTAACAGCAAGAGCAAGTGTTACACGCTCCTTCTGTAACTTCCGACCCTTCACCTTCCCTTGTGCTAATGTTTTATTAGGATGTGCTCTAAAATACAATCCACTCTCATCCATGTTGTAAACATCTTCAGGCTCATAATTTGACAAAAGAATAGGAAGTAGGCCATTCCAAGTCCATTCTACACTAGTAACCCTAATTGTCATTAAGTTCCCAATGATAAGTGAAGTTCCCAAGTGAAAATGGATGTATTTTAGATGTACATAACATAGATGAAAGGAATTTTAGCATTAATTACCTCTTTAATATGACAAAATGGAGATTCTAAATGTTGTATCGAGTGTCATAGTCATATAAAAGAGGGAGTTTTGAACTAAAAAGTTTGGTCGCGCAAAAATGTGTCGTAATATCAAGGGTGTCGTATAAACAAGTGTCGTACTAACGAGGTTAGACCGTAATAACAAAATGAGGCAACATAATGATACCATCATCATTATTGGTCAATGCAATTGTGATATTTCTTTCAGTTTTTTCCTACCATACAAGTAATGTGTGGCTAGTGCACTACTGGGTTTCAAATAATAGAAGAGCCCAATCTCATCCATATTAAAAATGTCAAAGATTTGGCACCTTGAATGATTAAGTTTGATCTCCTCCATGCGTTGCAAGGCCTCTAGAGTTGTTTGTTGATGCAGTTTCTCCGTGTCGAGTGTAGCCTTCAATCTTCAACCTCCTCTTGAATCCTTCCAACCATCCATGTGAAAATTGTAGCTCCTTATGAGATGGATCTCTTTGGCTCACGTTATATGTGGCTCCAAAAGATCATATATCATGATGGCACCATGTTCTTGCAATACTGGGTGCAATCACGGACAAGTACACAACTCCATTACCCTGCATAGGTTTAAGTGAAAGTGACTCAAAACTATATACTAACTTTGAATTTTGTGAAGGAAAAAATCATAAATATTTGAAAACACGTTGATTTACAAAGCCAAGCAATTTATGTTGACAAAAATTCAAGAAAATTTTACATATTTTAGAAGATGGTGCAAGTAGTGTGCAAGTTGATATATTGAACACGTAATTGTCTTAAACTTGTTTAAGACATGATAAAATTACATTAAATTGATTTTTTCTAGATTTTGTTGTTGTAATGGTGCCCTCAAGTTTATAATGAATTCAAGGAATATGGAAAAAATCCAACTTCAAAATATCTAAGGTCATTAAAATCTACGTCCAAAACCAAATTTAGCCATTCTCTTTTGAGCAATACTTTTAATGATAATTTTTGAAGATCTTGTATTGATATTCTAGATTTGAGTACCTAACACAACAATAAAGGGTGCCATGAAAAAAATCCAATTTAGAATACACTTTGCTACTACTTTTAGGCGTTTAACCAAAAAAATATGGTTTTAATATACCGGAGCATTTTTTCCATATACTTGACCATGCTTGCTCCCCACTATAAACTAAGAAAATGTAGCATTCTCAACCTCATGGTAGGTAACCTTGCATACTCTCTTAATAGACTAAGGCATTTCAACGCCTAACAAATCCTTTCTCTTGAGCAACTTGGAAATGGTCATTTCAAATGAAGAGGCTTGGAATTTTTCATTTGCACACAATGTTAGAGTTATGTTGCTAATACATTGCCCTAACTCAACCTAACTTTGTCAATACAACAAGATCTCTTTCTAAGGGCTAGTTAAACCCTGACGTCTCTCCCATCTATATTGCCCCTAATTTCAATTGAAAAATAGTTGTCAAATTGACCTTAAATTACAAGGTCACAAAGTGTATTTGCAAAAATTAAAACAACACCTTCAAAATTCCAGAGATAAAACTCGCAGCCGCCGCAAGAGACTTGGAATGGAGATTTCGGACAACCGCAACTCATTCATTAGATGTTGGAATCCAACAAAACTAGACCAAATATTCTCGGGGCGATCACACCCCCTTACATTTCGTAATCACGTGTGATAATGGGGTATTTAATGGGGGGATATTTATGCACCTCTCAATATTTTTTCCCTCCCTATTTGTAGATAAAAGTTGCTTTGATGTATTTTTTGAGCACCCTATATTTATTTGTAATTTCTTAGAGAGGCTAAATTTTGGCACAATTTGTTTTTAAAATAAATCATACAAGTACCAAATAGTGGACGGAATACTATAGCTTTGCGAAACTGACTATGTAAGCAACAAACATTCCATACCATTCAAATTATCTTTCATTTAGTTCAATTAGTAATACCAATCCTAAATCATTCAAAGTATCATTCAAAACACAACCAAGAGCACTTGGATACTAGTTAAAGGGTTACCAATAAACATGGAGATAACAAAATATACAAGCTGAAATAGACAAGTTGTAAACATGGATAGAACAAAATAAGAAATACAATTAGTTGTGACAAGACATGAAATTTTACACAACTACCTACTCCAAAAAAAAACAAAGTTGCATTCAAATACAAGAAAATTAAGTGTAAAAAAAATTTAAACATTTATTTTAATTGTGTTCACAAACACATTCAACTATAGTCCCATTCAAACCTTGTCACAAACATTTATAATGTGTAGGGTTAGGATACAACTCCCTAGGCACACTCTTAGGTCAGCTAAGGATTCTCCATCCTTTCCCTTCATCATTGAATGTATACACCTTGATTTTCTTCATTCCCATGCCAAACTATAACCCTAAATTCAAACCTTGCAAGATCATACCCAAAACCCCAAAAATAACTCGTAATCACAAAACCAACAAAGAAGATACGAACCATGAAAGCTAAACTCTAAACCAAATACACGCGGAAAACATTGCAAAGGAAGTGGCCACTCTGCACCATCAATTTGCATGAAAGAAACCCTTGAAAATGCTAAGAAAAAACATGAGCTTGATGATCGAGAACTGAGGTTGTGACAAAACCAAAACTGATCGCAGGAAGCAGTCGAGGGTGACAGTGGAGGTTGTCAGGTTATAAGCATCCAACGAGGTCCCACATGTTCAGCATCATTGCAAAACCCAACGGCCGTTGAGGAGTGCCAACGCATTCCTTCCCAAAAAATTCCCACGGCATTTCCCTCCATACTAATGCGTTTGATTCAAATTTGGACAAAAACTACACACTTCTTCATTCAAGTAGTCAAACCCATAATTATTTTACTAATCCTACTATACACTTTTAGGGGGATCCTATGTCTATGACCTTATTTTTTTTCTATTGATTACTAAAATGAAGGAATTATCCACCACCATGTTTTACATATAACCATGTAGGGGACATATTTCCAATGCTATAGTAGATCTAACGAAATTATAAATTTTACCCTAAACGAATTAAATGGACCTTAATTTTTTTTTATCTCATGTCGTTTTCTAAAATTCCAATAGTCACCTCCCCAAGCAAATGTTGTAATTAGTGTCACTTATTATTTGGAAGTATGCAATGCTATAATATATATATATATATATATATATATATATATATATATATATATATATATATATATATATATATATATATATATATATATTTACCAACAATGTCAAATTGGTTGTTTGGGAATTATAGAACATTAACATCTTTACATAATAGTATAGAATATAGCATTGTGTAACTCCAAATAGTAAGTGACACTCAATACAATATTTATTGTATTGTTGTTGGAATAGTCTTTTCAATAGCTTTTTAATGGTATGCAATTTGACCTACAAATCTGAAAATCAGAAGCAACATTCTCAAGAATTTGAGCATTGATACACTATGGTTCAAGTAACTAGGGCAAACTAAGTTGACAAGACTTGAGAAGGACTTGCAATCAATATCTTGGACTTCTTCATTTCTAACGGGGGGTTGATTTGAAGTTCTATATGATGTGTTATATTGTATGGTATTATAAAGTATGATAATAAGTTAACAAGTATAGAGGACAAATTACAAAGAGAGGAGTAGACATTCAGGTAACGCTTAACGTCTTTGTAGTCTCCCCAAGTTTAGTGATGGCAATTTTAGATCGACTACCTCCAAGTCATCGTAAATTACCGGGCAAAATCTTATATGGAGTGCACCATAAGACATAATCATGACTTGGAGGTAGTCGATCTAAAGTTGGAGTTGAGTGATGGCAACAGAAATGAAGATCTTCACTATGGAGGGTGATTTTGTTGAGCTTATAGCAATATGAAGGTATTTGATGAGGAAACATGTGCCTTGCTTAGACTTCAGTTGGAAGAATATTCGGCGTTAGAGTGGTTGTTTTAGTTCTGAGAAAATGTCGACAAATACTTGACGCGGCATAAAATGGAAGCTAAATGACAAGGCTCACTAGTTGCATAGTTTGTACACAATGTCGTCATTTTGAAACTGCATGCCTAAAATCAAATGTTTAAGAATTGTGAATATAGCATTTGCATAATCTACCATATAATGTGTGCCCAAGTACACTTTCTAAGGAAAGATACCGCGGTTATAAGATACTAGTGCATGTATTGCCATGGACATTTTCTTGCTCATTGTTCATAAACTACCACTTATATGGTAGCAATCCTTGAATTGTATTCACCATAATTGCACATACCACAAGTTAATTCATGCATTTAAGATTGTAGCAAAGAACCTACAAACATGGCATAATGATTGGCATGTGATTTAAAAAAACGAGAGGAGAAGGAGCGCAAGGTAGTGGAAGGAAGTACACCACCGGGAGCAACGACTAAGGATTTTTGGGACAACGTGGAGTCCTTAACACAAACATGGAAAAAAAATGAAGGAGTGAGGCAAAAACATTGTCCCTCCACCAATGATCGGGGAGAACCAGCAGTTAGTTACAAATGAACTGGTTGAAGTTCGAGATTGCAGGAAAATTACCAATCATTTTAGAGGAATTTATAGAATATGCCCCAATTTAATAAAGGAAAACCGAAGGATGTCAACATGTAACCAGTTGGACTTGCAAACACTAGGATCTCAACCGATTATACCCAAAAATCTCCCCAATCACTGCCCTCCACCTACACCTCCAATAAATACAACTAACGACACAACATGGACTACAACTAGTCCTATAGATGTGCATGCTTCGCTTCAAGCCCTCCCTTGTTCGCAGTTGGTTCTTGTGTTCGTTGAACAAACAATTGGGATGTCTTCATCGTTGGTTTGTGTTCTTTTGGAACACACGTCTATCCCGTCCCATCCTATCTTGAAGAAGACTCACAAATTTGTTATACATGTTAGAATTTGCACCCTCCACTAAAATGTTTTCCCATTTATTGTCCTTCCCTATATATTAAAGCTTCACCCGCCCACTTAACATGTTGTATGTGTTTTGTTTGTTATTTTGTGTTAGTTTGATGGTGTGCATGAAACAAACCAACCAAACCGCATGCAAACTTGCTTTGAGGTAGACGTGCCTAGTTATGTTACATGTCTTGAATGGACACCTATATTTGAATGATATGTAACTTGGTGTGACTTCAAGAACATGTGCCAAAAATATGCACCCTCCATCCCAAAATGATTGTCCTACCCCCCGGAGTTTTTTAACCCAATTTTTCGTCCTACAACATTTTGGGACATAAAACTCTAGGGGGTAGGACAATCATTTTGGGACAGAGGGAGTACGTGTTTAAGAGAGATTGGACTATGTGTTCAAAATATGAAAACCGTGTTAGGTTTAGTAGTCAACATAATTGAGTTGGGGGGGGGGGGAGAGACTTATATAGAATAACATGTTTATATGAGGAACTTCAAAAAATATGAGGAAAATGACTACAACCTTGATTTGGATTCGCTAACCATCTCAAACTAAAGTAGAGCTGCCCATAACCAATCATTTAAGAGGTTGGAGAAGTATAAGGTGGTGCAAAACTTTCCCATCTAGAAAGATACAAATCAGGGAGGACCGCAAATTTTTTTTGGTAATTTAATCCTTAAATTGAAATTACTATGAATTTTTGAAGCCATAAGTTGGTCCGAACACATTATCAATGTCTAGAGTTTGCCATAACTGCTCATTTTGAGACAAATTCCTCCTCACTTTAGCACTCAAAACCAGGGACATGTGTTATGGCACTATTAGTTCCTTGGTGATACCATAACCGAAGTTGGAGACTTACGGTTAGTTTCCATGTAGGCCGCCCACCCATCAGATTCTAGTGGAAATGTAGATTTCACATGGTGGCATCTAGATTTGCACTACAATCTGGTGGGCAAGCTGCCTACATGGAAACTAACCCTTAGACATTGTGAAATGTGGAACCTTATTTTAAACACCCACGAAAAGAAATTACGGAAATCAATCCCAACTTGATTGTAATTATGGCACCCTATAGATTCCAATGGGGGGTCTTGATCAGGAATAGGTGGTTCGACTGTAATCACATGTTTCATTTCCTAGAAGAAGAGGTTAGTAAAAAGCAATAGTAATTTAAATCCATCTAAGGTCGAGGCATCCATACTCAACCATGTCCATTTAACTCTTCACTAGGGTCATGTAATGCCAACATGGATGACATCAATATTTTTTAGGCAAACGGAGTTGAGGTGTATGTGGTGGTGGCTTGTGATTAATTACCGTCATAATTTTTTTGGCAATTGTTGTAGCCAAGCAGTAGAATTTAAATGAGTGGTTATTGGTTAACCTATAGATTGACTACGTGTTACCTTAACTTTACCACTTCGAAATTTGTAACAATTTCCATATTCATGAAAGCATTCTCCTTAGAATTTATTTCTCTTTGCAAGAAAAAAAAAACTCCCCGCTATTACACCTCCTACATAGATGGGTGCAAGCATAGTAAAGTGGACCAAAAAAGTGCTCCGGTATATGAAAGCCATGATTTTCTTGGTCAAACGCCTATAAGTAGTAGCAAAATGTTGTTTAAAATATATTATTTTTCATGATGACCTCTATTATTAAGTTAGGTACTCAAATATAGAATATCAATATGAGATCTTCAAAACCTATCATCAAAAGTGACGCGTAAAAGCAATTGACTAAATATAGTTTTGAACGTAAATTTCATGACCTTAAATATTTTGAACTTAGAATTTCTTTTCATATTCCTTGAATTCATTATAAACTTGAGGTCATCGTAATTATTTTTTCAAAAATTCATCAATTTAATGTAATGTAATTGTATTTTAAACAAGTTTTTGACAATTATCTTTTCAATGACACCCACTTGCACCACCACTTGCGCCATCTTCTAAAATACATATACGTTGTTTGAAATTGTTTTTTGTGAACATAAATTGCTTGGCTTTGTAGATTCATATGTTTTCTAAGTGTTTATGAATTTTTATTTCATAAAATTCAAAGTTAGTATATTGTTTTGGATCACTTTCACTTAAACCTGAGCAAGGATCAAGAGCTGTCCACTTTACCGTGCTTGCACCCAGATACTCCCTTATTTGATCGGTTATAGATGCATGTGGTAGTAATTTTTGAATTTTTGAATTCAATTCTGAAACAAATAGGAATAAAGACTTTAATTGTTTGGATATTATCTAAGTAGTTTAGTGTGAAAGGGCAATTGTCTTGTGAAAGTAGAAACAGTAAATGGTAAGGACAATAGTCTGTGGTGGTTGAGGAAGTTACCGAGACTTAGCCGAGCCTCGAGAACTAGGAGGGGGTTGCAGGCTCATAACTCTCTCGGGTGAATTTTGAGAAAGGCTGGGAGAGCCTAGATTGAGTGATGTGCTTTGAGATTCAAACTTTCAGAAGTTTCTCATAACTAATTTTCTTTGAATATTCTATTGTTGAATTTGTGAGGAGATCTGTAGTAATTCCAGGGGGCTCGGACTGGATTACAGTGTTATTGGAATTAACTGTGTGCTACCTTTTTGTATCAGAATAATTAATTCAGGCAATATATCGGTCATGAGATTTTGCTGTAATACGAGATTCAACTCAGAGTATGAATTAAGTCTATTGTCTGTTGTTAACGAGTGGCTGTAATATTTTAATTTGCTGGAAGTTGAAGTCTGAGTGGACTGGGAAGGAGGAAATTGTAAGAATGTCAAACCTGTGTGTGAGGCCTCGTTGACGTGAGTGTGGATTAATGCGGTAATCAATGGATTTAAGGTTGAGGCACAGATTTAATTTGAGGCAATGGCCTGATTTGTATGGACTCAATAATGGTAGATAGGTTTTTGTTCTGTAACAGGGATAATCCAGGGAATTCCATTATCTGAATTTGCTATAATGATGATGTTATGGACAATTTTTATGTTCGCATTTGTTGGTCACTTTACTTAATGTATATGTCCATTATGAGGGTGATCACAGTTTAGGTGTGAATTACGTGAGCATTATGTTGCAGAAGATTGTCTGCAATGAAGTATTTTAAGCATTTGTCAATTTGTTGTCGTCTTCATAATTTCAGTGACTCCAGGGAGACTTTACTGAAGTCGTAGGCAATTGTCTGATTGTGGAAGCAAATTGTGAGTGCCTGACGGCTTGTGCCTTAATTTGTTTCGGGTTTCGAGTTTTAATTGCATGCTGTAATTCGGAGATATTGGTTAACCGTATCAACCCACCCATTCTGTATCAGTGAGGACTAATTTAATTAAATGTCTATCGTCTGAGAGTGTGATAAATTTCCTTGCCTAAATTGGTTGCTCGGACTGTAATTTGTCCGAAGAGAGTTTGCAGTGATCGAATATTTGAATAAAATATTTTTATTCTTTAAGGAGAACGAAATCTGATATCATTGAGGCAACAAAGATTTAGGCCATGGTCTGGTATGATTATCAACTACTATCGGGTTGTAAGATTATGAATTTCAATTTAAATCACTAAATTGCGAGAGAATGATTGCTTCTGTGTGTGATTGTGAGGCACCAGAGAGGTAGTGCTGGCTGCAATATTGTTAATGATTAAGCATGGAATAAGGTCCATTGTAATTGATTTACTGACTATGGTCTGATATATATTGGATTACCATTGATACTGCGAATTATGTAATTCGCACTTGTGTAATGTCTTTCTTACAGTGTGTAGCCAGTGGGATTAATCCGCTAATCTTAACATAGATAATTACTGAATATGACTTCTTCCGTGAGAGGTTGTTTTGAGATGTACAATCTCGTAATCAAAGTTGCATGATAAGAGTGAATTGTTTAATGTCTCTCTCACATATTTGTTAGTATGACATATTAAAGAGGCTATTGTCGTTTCATAGATACCTTTACACAATTCTAACTTGTCTCTAAGGATAATTGCACCACGAATCAATTGACTTTAATAAGATTTTATTCTCCAAATCAATTTAAGTAAAGTGATCATTGTCGTTGTAATATGTGAAAGTGTTAATGAGTTGTGGCACCGGATTCCCGGGCACAATTAAGTTGAGTAAGGAATAAGACTATTGTCTTCCATGTGTAAATGGAGAAATTGTTCCTATCTTTCGATGGAAGTCGAACTGACATCTTGTTGAGACCATTGTCTACGGAAGGTTGTCCAGTGGCAAAGAAGACAAAAGGACGTGCAGATCGTTATACCGGTAAACCTTGTTTATGAATTGCAACCTTAAAGGAATTAAGGCTAATTCAGAATTTCACCATCTTTAATAATTGGATTGCTTAATATTAATTGGGTTAATGAAATGGAATGGTGAATTGAATACTTTGGAATCTAATGGTCTTGAATTGGAATCTTAACCCAATGGACTGAGCTCATGAGTGATGTGAGAAAATGTTAACGCGCATACGTGATTTTGGACTATTTGCCTTGAGAAAAGAGATTGAGATTGCCGTGGCCAAGTCTAGGTAGGAAGACAATTGTCGGACTGCCTAATTAAAGTTGAATCTAATGAAAGAAGACTGTTTATCCTGAAAGGATTACCGCACTGACTTTTCAAGTTACATTAAATGAGATTAAGGAAGGAAAGACAATTGACTACTCCGAAGTGCCCTTGACTTCGGTAAAGAGACAAAAATGGGTTACTATTGCAAGACCATTGACTATGGCTGTGCCTATGCTTTTGCACCGCACTTGGTCCAATTAAAATGAACTCACTGTCAGACTATTGCCTGGGAAATTAGTGTGAGGTGTGAGACTGTCACATTTGCATATACTGACATGGAGTGGTTTTTAGAAGTTTTTATCCCTTACCCATGAACCAATTGTCAGTCATAATCCCAATTCAAGTGAAATAACCTTGTGTTTTTCCCTAATGAACCTTATCTAAGACATCTAGATGTTATATGAATCACCTTTTGAGTCTTCCCTGATTGTTTCCCTGGGTTTGTTTGTCAACCAACAACTTACTACAATGCCTCAATCTTACCCTAACCCCTAAACACTCAAGCCTTCATTTTCTATTTTCGGGCACCTCCATAACCTATGCTGAATTTTTATATTTTGTAGCAAAATAGGCCATGTTTTCTTCAAATCCAACCACACCGATGTGAACTAGACTACCATATATGGTTCATGTGAAAAATTGAAGTCAATTGGACCACATTTGCTAGGTCAGTTTGACATATGAACATGGCCTTCATCCCGGGGGCAACTAGAGAAAACTCTGAATTTTTTCATTTCATGACCATTTCGGTCATGCCACAAATTCTAGAAAGTTGGCAACTTTGCCATAATATATTATGTGGATGACAAATGAGCTACTCCCAAAAATTTGGGTTGTTTTGAGCAAATTTAGATGAAGACCGTCACCCTCAAAGTTGGAGGGGCCACATGAGGTCATTTTGGGAGATTTCCCTTTTTTCATGGAGCAAGCGACATGTGCACTAAGTTTTTTCCAAATCTGCCAGGTCAAGTTGTGCAGAACCGTCACCTTGTCCTAAGGAAAAACCCACCTAAATTGGGCATCATATGTGAAAGATATTGGCTTCTAAATTTGGCTCCTACATTTGAGTAACACACGGAATTGTCTCCCAAAACAAGCAATGCCAACCCAACCAAAAAAACCTACGTGCTTGGAGTATGAGGTTTTTTATATGTTATTGTGGCTCACATGGCAGTGGGCGCCGCCCTACACTGGTAGATACCTTTTCATCCACATAGATTGCCACCTAGTGAACCACAAACCTAGTAGAATGTTAGGTGGCGACCCATTTCAGGTTGCTTGAGCATTTAAAAGTTAAAAAGTATCAAAAACCGGTGGTAAGTTAGAGGCTCGATTGGGGCTCCATGAGTGGGGATGATAAGTGCACTCCCCTCTTTCGTATAAATATATAAAACATAGCACTCCTACTCTATGTCAGGCTCTCATTTAAGAGGTTTCCTTCGGGAACGGGGGAAATTTGTGGGAGCATTCTGGCACCTGCAAATACCGTTCCCATTTGGGCTGGATTGCGATGCTATAAGAAGATACTATACTTCTAACTTGCGGGCTCCTCATTCAGGCAAATACCGTAACGTAACCCAACTGCCACAGCCTGCTCCATATTGGAGCAAATTCATTGCACTGATTTGAACGAACATTTTTTATTTGTTCTGTCCAAATCCTGTCAGGAGTCTGCCACAAGTGTAATTGCTCCCTCTCTGTGCTCGTGCGACACATGACACACAATAATAAGTGGCGATGATAAGGAGGACACATGAATCGCAAGCTATGGCTTAATGGCCGAATCTCTTCAATTTCCAGTGACAACCCAACAACTCTTGTCGCACTCCAGCTGCTAATTAACATGTCCGAGATTTTAGTGCAAGACAAACATTTTGTACATTCTATTGCAAGCTTAAGTCCAGTGTTGGACTGGTGTTTTTTTTAATTGGCTTTTTTTAAACCATTGGGGATTTAAATATAATGAGGATTTCATAGTTTTTGATAGTAGTAGGGTACACTCTAAACTCCGTAGTATCACACATGTGGCAACCAAAGTGCACGTGATATTACGGAGTTTTGTAGTGTTAACATGGATGCGTGATACTATGGAATTAGTGTAGCATGTGACATTGTGGAATAACACAAAGGAGATGTGAGGACAATTTCAATTCGTTCTCTTGTCACCTATGCTAGTGTGGTCCACTCCACTTGGCCTTCCTGGGAGATGTGGCAAATGCATGCACCAACATTCAACAAGTGGCATAAGAAGAAGAAGAAGAAGGTGACACTCCACATGTTGACACATGGCGCAATGCGAGGGTGTGGGTTGACTTCTTTGGTGGTTTGCATTCATGACAAAGTTCATGATATAAGGGAGAGAAATGTGACAACAAGGAGTGAGATTTGAACTACGAACATCCGTTCCCTAGGGTTTCGAGATATTAGAGAGTGTGTGACATTATGGAGGTTGATATTACGGAGTTTAGGGTGTACATGTATTTGAAGATACTTTTGTTTTCGATATCACTCAGGTTTATATACTCCCTCCGTCCCAAAATGATTGTCCTACCCCCTGAAGTTTTATGTTTCAAAATGTTTGTAGGACAAACATTTTCGGATTAAAAACTCCGGGGGGCAGGACAATCATTTCGGGACAAAGGGAGTACCATGTAAGAACCTTCGTGTGTAGGTAAAATCGTCTTAGTATCCAGATGGTTTAGAATGGTATTGACCCAAATAATAACTTGGGTATACAAAGAGTTCGTCACCTTGAGATACCCACCATATACCATTTTGCAAGCCAATTACTACACTAAATATTGTATTTAGTGCCATATGGTATTTTACGTCAACGTGGCAACTTTTCTAATGACACTTCTTATTGGTAACTTTACATTAGCTATCATGATTGATTGAAATTAGGATGAAATCCATGCCAATTATTGTAATGAAATATTGTCATGGATGATTGGCTTTTGGTTGGAAAATCACTTAGTAAGTGACAATTGCAATGACATTGTAAACCTATAATGCGCAAAAAGTATACAAGGACTGACAAATAATGTTGGGTTTACATTTAGTGTTTGTGACGCTACACGGGCGGTTTACAATTACTGTCGAGCAAGACAAATAGAATTAATGACACTACATATAATATTTAGTGTAGTGTGGGACTAGTATCGTCCTTCTTTTTTCAATAATAATACCACCCAAGTATCTATAACGAGGATCTCACAAATTTTTGACACCAGTAGGGTATGGGTATTGAAGGTATTTTTGGTTCAATACCATTCAGGTCTACATGCCATGCTAGAACCTTTGTGACTAGGTAAAGTCGCCCTGGTATCAATATGCTTCAGAAGGACACTAACCCAAATTATAACTTGGGTGCACAAAGATTCTCTCACCTTGACAACCCACCAAATATCATTATTTGTACGGTATCACAGTTTTTGATATCCACGGTAGGTTCTTTGATACCATTTATTGATGTTGATTGACGATACCATGCATTCACCAACATACTAGTCCAACATCGGTAAACACCCGAGTTCTTTATCGTTTTAGTCACTTTGCTTGCCAAAAAAATGATGTATCTTTTTATGCCAACCATTGCGTGACATGTGGCACCTCGCTCAAGAAAAAAATTAAAAAATTGTGCCAAGTTAGGAAGGTACCGAAGTAGACATTAGAGCTCTTTCAAGTCACGTGACCCCTTGCTGTCTCTTGATTTTTATCTAAGTTACTAACTTGTACTTTGTGGGCTGTTGGAGTTGGAGATAGAGATGCGTATGGACCAGGAATAGCAGGTACAGTTCCATTTAGGAGCCTATATAATTACTAACGTAGCCATTAAGTTGAGCTCAATGCACCAACTGGCAAACCAATTGGAAAGTACGTGGGCCTCACTAGGTATTCATATTCGGACAAGCATATTTTGAGTATTAGAGTGGTATATCTTATGGCAAGGCTAGTAGTTAAAGAATGGACACCAAAAAGACAAGCATCGTAATGTGAGATTGGACTATATGTTCACAAGTGTATTAGTAGTTATTCTAAGTCCAGTGGTGAAGACAGTTGGGAGTGTCTATATGATTGTTTAAGAAGAAAGAGAATCTTCATGTTGGGTTCTTGTATGTTTGGCGTGGATTTTAGTGACTTCAATTTTGAACCTTCGAAGAATCATCTTCGTGATTCTCGTGTGCTGATCAAATTAGACGATTGGGTTCCCGATTCAGTTCAACAACCCTAAATGTTTGTGGAGTTGGAAGTGCTTGTGGAAAGGGCATGCACCTTAACCCTTAAAGGTCAAGAGACCTATCTGAGCCTCAACATGCCACATGGAGGGGTTTAAGGTTTTTAAGTTAAGAGTGTTAAAAAAGTAAAAAATCTATAAATAGTACATTCAAAATACATGCATTATTCCAATTGGGGCATATTAATTATGTGTAAATCTTCCCTTATTCCCTCCACTCAAGTTTTCCTACACACAAAAGCTAAGGTAGATGGGTCTTCAATGGCTGCTTTTCCCAACGGACCCATTTCTCCTATGAAATGAAACATGCAATTAGTGCAAGATAGTTAGCAAATCCAAATGTAGGCATTGGCCACTTTCCTCATAATTTTGAAAGCTCATATGAATATCTTATCCATTATCAAAGGGAAGATTCTCGTGCTCACTAAAATCTCATATAGGTCCCCCCCAAATCATGTTGACCATTAAATCTACAATGGTTAGCATATTTTGACCTTGTAGTCCAATCTCTTTCAAACACATGTTTTTATATTTTATATTTTTTAATATATTTATATATGCATTCTTAAAGCCTCAACTAACCACATACCACTCAAGATATAGATGTCCTAATAAGAAACATAACTGAATTAGGCACATCTACATTATCTCCCCAACAAAGCACATGCTAATTGATGTCTTGTGTTGCAATGTTCAAAAGGTTTATTTTGTTACTGTATTTACCATATGAGAAATATAACAAGGTTTCTGATACAGTTGATGATGCCATTCTCCACTGGCTTATGTATCTCTGTTTTGTTGCCACTCAAAACTCAATCTAAAGAGGATTTGGCTGAAAATATTATTGAAATTTGAAGGATTATTGAGAATATAATTAACTCTAAACTAGTTTTGTGGAGATCAATGATAGTGTTGTTAGTTCTAACCACATGGATGTAAGAAAAGAAAGAAAAATAACGCCCGTATCTAGGTGCCGGCGTGAATGTGAGCCCGTGGGCCCAATGCTCATCACGGTTGTCCGTGATGCAACTTAAGGTGTTATGTCTCCTTTGGGAGGTGGGCTCTGGTGGTGTAATAGTTATCTCAAGTTTATTGAGGAGGGGGGATGGTTGCTTGTTTGTTGTCAAGTTCTCTTTTGTTTAGGACGAGGTATGCGAGGTATTTGATGGCATTCTTATGTATACTTTTCACGAGGTTTTTAATGGTTGATTTTGGGATGTTTAGATTGGCAAGTTTTTTAATGGAATGTTCATGTAACCACATGGATGTACCATAAGGTGCCTCGTGGTTCATCTTCTTAGATGTCAAGTGAGTCTTAATCAATGTAAGACTGCCACATCCGAAATTTCAAGAATACTTATTCATTTAAGCAAGAAACATTCGATGGAATGCTTCACATCTTTCGTTTGCACGCTGAGTCCAACTCAATGAATGAGGAGAATTGACCGCTAGTTACAGATGAACCGGTTGAGTTTGAGAAATAACTGGTTGAAGTTCAAGACTTTGGGATTATTACCGGTCATTTTAGAAGAATCTATAAGATGCACCTTAAATAAATAAATAAAACCGGAAGATGGAGGGATTAAATGAACTGTGGATAAGAACACTTATAAGTTCTTTGGTCACATTATAGAAAGTTTCACAATTCTCTCTACATGATTCAAGAATGTCAAACATGTGAAAGCAAACACTAAACTCAAGTTTGTGGTCCTCTTGTGGGCACTTCCAAGTTCACATACAATTTTGACCATTAAATCGGATTAGACATTGTCTTAGTTGGTTGACAATTGCAAATCACCAACATTGTCATGCCAAAATATAGAATCATAATTTCACAAAATGCAAAAGTTGGATGAGGTTAAAGTGAAGATTTTCTTTTTTCATTTACATGATCTTATAGACCCTTCCAACTGTGTTCACTATCAAACTTAGATTGGTGAACACATTTTTGAGCACATAAGGTAGGCGTGCCTATTTTAGTTACTTATCTTAATTGGACACCTATATTTGAGTGCTATGTGATTGGGTGTGGCTCCAAGAACAAACATCAAAAGGACACGTGTTTGAGAGAAATTGGACTACATGCTCAAAATATGATAACCATCCTAAGTTCAATAGTCAACATAATATTCAGAGGGGACCTACATGACTAGTTAACGAGCACAAGAATCTTCACTTCAATAATGAATAAAATATTCATGTGAGCGCTGAAATTTATGAAGAAAGAGGCTACGGCCTCCATTTGGATTTGTTAACCATCTCGTACTCATTGCGTGTTTCAGATCCTAAGAGAAGTGGGCTACTTGGAAAAAGTAACCATTTAAGACCCATCTACCTAAGTCCAATCGCATTCCAACACATGTCTTTGTGGCTTTGTAGTGCCGGTTCTTAACTACAGCTTCCCTACATACCACTCAAATTCAGGCATCTAATCAAGAGGAGTGACTGGGCCACATAGCAGGCCCACGCTCCTCATTAGATAGCTCACCCCATCCATAAATTTCGTAACAAAATCGTGCCAATACCTGCAAGTTAACTCATTAAGTTGCAGAATCACGAATCCGAGATTTGCAGCAGAAATTGGCGCCTGCTCCTGGGGTTCAATAAAGTCATGGGCTGCATGGAGGCGTGAACTAAATCAATTATGTGCAGGTAACAGTATATATAGATGCATACATATATACATACATACATAGCTTTCAAATGCAGCCACGGTAGTCTGTAGAGCACTAGCCTCATCAGCTACCCACTAGGCTACTGCTTTACATACTTGGAGGCCGCAAAGTACACTAACTTACTTAAAAGCTTCTTCTGTCTTGAAGGCTAAGCTTAACCCAAAAGGAAGTGGGATTTGATTCTGGTAAGGTCACAGCTGCGGAATGAAGGAAGTTAAGTGGGTAAAGTAGAGGGGCAATGATCACAGTTAACTTACCTTAGGAGCAGAGATCCATGGTCGAGGAGCTCATGTTGCATGATGGATCGGTGATGGAAAGAGACAAATGATTGTTAGTAGGTGTGTACAACAGACCCACTCATTTGCTTGCCTCCATGTGTGTACTTTCTTCACACCCCAAGTTTAACGCCAAGTGTTTACTTAGCCTGCAAGCCTTCAGTTGCAGAAGAGCTATTTTTGTTTTTGTTGTTTTGTAGTTTTTTGGGGGTGGCGATGGGTGCTTCTGAAGGAAAAGGCATGGTAAGATGATGACTTTTGTTTTCTGGGTTTGTTGCAAAGTTGTTGCTTTGCAAGCTACATGTAAGTGGTTGTTGCTCGTGGGCTTCCAAGTAATGGGTACCACTGAGCTTGGATGCGTTTGGGTGTTCTGGTTATGAGATCAACCCTGAAGAATAGAGGTGATGGATCCGATTCGAATTTCACATAATTGTTAGGCTGTAATTTGTTGTTGTTAATCTCTGGGTGGCTATGATTCTTGTGAAGAAGAAGACGAAGATGGTCAGTGTTGTCAATTTTCAGCTTATGTATGTATCTACCATTATGTATTTTTGTCACTTTTCATTCTGTTTTGCTGTCACTTTTGTTTTTGACTTTGTTGCAAAGTTGTTGCTCTGCAAAGCTACATGTGAGTGGTTCTTGCTCGTGGGCCTCCAAGTAATGGGTACCACCGGGTTTGGATGAGTTTATTTTGGATTTGTTGCAAAGTTGTTGCATCGCAAGCTACATGCGAAAATGAATGCGTTTCTTGCTTGCTCGTGGGCTCCCACATAATGGGTACCACTGAGCTTGGATTTTTTGGAGCGAAGTTAATCCTCAAGAATAGATGATGGATCCGATTTGAATTCAAAGTAATTGTTTAGGCTGCAATTTGTGAAGCTTTCCGCACAATTTGTATACCCACTAGTCTTTTCTTGTAGAGAAGAAAAAGAAAAAGAAGAAGATAATCATCAGTGTTGTTGAGTTTTTAGCTTATGTGCGAATGTTTCTACCATTGTGATTGTTGTAACTTTTTTGGGGGAGGTTTGTTGCGTAGTTGTTGCATCATTTCAAGCTTATACATATGTAATGAGAGTGAGTACCTTTCTTTCTCGCTTGTAGTGGGATCCCAAGTAATGGGTGCCACTGAGCTTGGATGTTCTGGAGTGAAGTTAACCCTCAAGAGTAGATGTGATGGATTTCAATTAAGATAATTATTTAGGCTGCAAATTTTGAAGCTTTCCGCACAACTTGTATACTGGAGAGAGAGAGAGAGAGAGAGAGAGAGAGAGAGAGAGAGAGAGAGAGAGTGAGAGAGAGAGAGAGAGCCGCTTTTCAGTATTGGTACCCTGTTGCTATAGACAGGGTTAGGGACAAGCATATGAGGGCGATTTATTGTCTATTGAAGGGAACTACAATTTCACTGCGGAGAGGCAGTATGTGAATTTGTGAGACCCACCATGAGCTCTTGTAGGTAGTAAGAGAAGAGAAGATAAGATCTTGTGATATGTGCCGCAACATACTCCATCACTTCAATGTCCTTCGAGTTTCTCAAAGTGTTTGGGGGGGCTCGTTTTGGCTTCCGAAATAGCTAGAATGAGGCTAACCGTAATTACCTAGTGATTAGAAACCACACATGTTACTTCCTCTTCTCCATGAATGTTTTAACGCCGTGAGTGACACCGAAGAAGCCCATGTAGTGTTGTGGGTGTTTTCTCTGTCTACCGAGAAGATTGAACTTAGACACTCAGTCATTCTAAGACATCCAATTTGGGC
This sequence comes from Polytrichum formosum, assembly GCA_964035585.1. Lineage (NCBI taxonomy): Eukaryota > Viridiplantae > Streptophyta > Polytrichopsida > Polytrichales > Polytrichaceae > Polytrichum > Polytrichum formosum. The sequence goes on along the minus strand of OZ037938.1, from coordinate 49,910,046 downwards.
AGGGTTTAACATCCTTCTCTAGAATGTTCTGACACACTGCCTTTAGCAGTTTATTGGCACAAAGTTTTCATGGACAGATAACCTATGTGGACCCGAAGGAGGCTATACATGATTTGAGAATGCACAGTGTACGATGCTGATTTGATTTATTTGCTCAACGTCTTTCTCTGGAAATTTTACTCTGAAATCAATCAGTTGAATGCATGACCACATTGCCAAATTTTCTCTGAATGTCAAATCATCAGCATGTGGATTACTTGCTGATCTGCTACTTAAGGTTCTTTAAGTTTTTTCCTTTAGAAACTTAACCAAATTTACATTAATTGCTTTGCAGGCATGGAGGAACAAGGCCATCATATCTATATACCTGATTCTGTGACTTGAGCCACTAATGGGACTCTCATATGGGAGAATTAAACTTCCAAGGAGCACTACTGCACCTGGTTTGCTGTTTCAGAAGATACTGCGAATTTGGGGTTTTGAAACATGAAACTTCGAATGCTGAAGTACGGATACTTCAGCATTCTTGATCTATTTCTTGGGCCCAGGAGGGGTTCATATAAGGGCTAGAATTTTGGCTGAGGATGGCACCTTGGATGCAGCTATTGAGGTTGCTGCTTCTAGGGTATGTGCTCCTCAGCTTTGCCTTCGTCCTTTCCATGTCCCTCTCGTATTGGCCTCCTATACAGGTGTTTCATCAAATAATTTCATGGCTTTTTGACTCACCACCCACGCCACCACAACTCGAGGAGCTTTGAACTCTCTTCAAAGGATGTTCCTACTCAAAGAATAGCCAGCGTACTTCGCCTTCACCTCCACCTCGTGTCAGGACGGACTTAAGATGTTTGTATGCCAACTTCATGAAGTCTTCCTCCAAATAGAAACCTGCAGGGGTTAACGTTAATGTGGTGTCCTACAAGTGTGTATGTTTTAAAACTTCCTATGAATTCCGTTGTCGAGAAGATGGGGGTATTTGTTTTGAATGTCTTGGCTGGGAGCAAGAACATGAAGAAGTGCTCAAGAAGAAGAGAAGTGAGGTATGGATATGGACAACTGGCACAAGATGACATTGCGAGAGCAAACTTAATTGCGATGTGATTCGCGTATTCATGTCTGATTAATGCAAATGCATCCTATAAGGTATGTGGGTGTTATTCGGTTCATTTTTCATGCTCTCCAACTTCTACCGATTAAATTTACACAACAAAACTTGTGTTGCACTAGCAAATATTTGATGAAGCATCAGCAAAACTTGGACTGAAAATCAGACCTCCCATGATTTAGTTATGGTTATTAGAGGTTTATGTTTGGTGATTCCTTAACTGAATACATAGGTCCTTGCAATTGTGTTCACTAGCTGATGTGGAGTAGTTAATAAATTTTGAAGGTGTAGTCCAATCTCTTTTAAACATGTGTTGTTTTGGTGTTTGTCCTTGGATCCTCACCTAACTACACACCAATGAAATATAGGTGTCCGCTTAAGAAAAGTAAGCGGATAACACCCGCATACCTTAATACATTGCTGAGTAATTAAACTCTGGTTGATTGACAGACAGCCTCTGGAAAAAGTCAGGTGTTGATGAGAAGGAGACCGTATTTAGGTCGTCCCTGTAACAGTAAAGGTATGGGGATATGCTTCTCCAAATCAGGTGCGCTGCAAATTAAGAATCATCATCATCACCATCATCACAACAGCACAGGAACAGAACCAGATCAAACTGGAAGTAGAAACAAATCCCCTGTGAGGAGTTTTGAGTCGCCTCGGTGGTCTGTGGAGACGGGTGACAAGGGCAAGCTGGGTGCACTTTTTTACAAGCGGTGGCCCTTCAGTACTGCTGAGACTAGCCCTGTGTTGGAGAATCTTATAGGTGGTATCCAAAATTTTCGGGTTCGACAGATTCCTCAACCGCTGGATACCCTAACTGCAACAACATCATATGCATCTTCGGCTCTGGACACATTTACATTTTCGCGAGAACCTGACAATGTGGAAGACTTATCCTCCATCCGTAAGTCGAAAACCTCTAACAGGAGGTCAGCTGATGGTGGAACAAGTGAAGAAGAAATTGTCCCAGACAAGCTGGATGGAGTGGAGGAGATCAAAGTCTTAAATATTGTGGGTGATGAGATTCTTCTGGTGAATAGCGATGAAAACAATGTGCCGGGCAATGTCAACCAGGAAATTGATTCACGTGGTGCAACATGTAAGGCAGATGTGGAGCCCTCGTTGTTGAAAGAGGTTGACAAGTGCAACCAGGATTATGTAGACTTAAATTTATCATACAAATCTGCTGGGATGCTTCAAGGTCCAGAGCAAAGGTCGTCGATGTTTGAGTTTTGCTTTCCTGTATCGGCGAGGTGGGCATCAGTTGTGAATGCAGCTAGACAATCTTCTTGTCTAAGTCCAGAAAAATCCCTATTCAGGACTGAATCAACAAATGATCCGCCGCACAGTGGTGAGTCGGAGTGTAAAATTGATGATGGTATGCAACAACAACAATCCAGGCAGCTCCAAAGTTTGCGTGTTTCAGATGACACCCGAATTTCAGTCAGCAGTGGTTGTTCATCATCAGAAGGTCATGTTTGTTTGGGCTGTTGCGGGAGAGCCAGGGTTGGGACGATGACTTCGTCGACTACCGCAAGCTGCAGTAAAAGTGTTCATCATTATTTAGAGGAGACTGATCAGAAAGCCCATCAAAATCTGGGGGCTCAAAATTCTGTGTCCTGTGAAGGTAGGAATGACATCATCAACAAGTGCCTTCAGGTTAACATATTACCTGCATGGTCGAGGAGGGAAAACCCCAATTTTTGCACCGCTGAGTGTAGCACTTCTGGATCCAACGGTGAGGGCATCCAAGACCCTAGTGATGGCGACACATTCTTTTCGTTTCCAAACTCGCCATCTGCGAAAATCCTCGAAGAAATGGGGTTGGGAAATATTATCGAGGAGATGAAATCCACAAGGATGTTGGAAGACCTAGGCCCAAGGCAACAACAGCAGCATGGGCAACTTGAGATTGATGATCAGAGTCCTCGCGGTGGGAGCACTTATACAATGATGGAAGGGGGATTTGGGTCTCCATTTCCGGTGCTTGGTGCAAGTGGAAGGAGAACTTGTCCCATTCTTGAGAAGAAGTTGAAGTTCTTCTCCTTGGAGCGCGCAACGGCAGCTGCTGTGGCCAGAAAGATTAGCACTCTCGATGCTGACAAGGATAATCCATGTCAGATTGATGGGCATCGTGATGTGGAGGATTATGGCACAGATTTGTTTGAGATTGAGGATGTTCAGTCGATGAAATCAACAGGTTTTTCAGGCCTTGACTTTCCTATGAAACAAAGCGTTAATGCGTGCAATGAGGATTGTGAGAATATTGTACCCAGCAACACTGCAGTGCCACTTTGTGATGCAGGTCAGTCAATAATCTCTTTGTGAAATATGTATGGGTGCTTTGACACATTGAATTCGTAGTGTCTTCTGAGGATAGGATAATGCTTAAGAGGAACTCGTGGTCACTGGGAAATGTTACTCTCAATAGAGTTATCCTTTAATTCAATGGGATTTTTTGTTGGGAGTTGGTCCCCTATGAGTTTGTATCGGTTGTTTGCATACAATATCATCAATTTTTTTCCACTTGTGGTGCATGTTTGGAATTTGTATTGATAGGAATCTATTTTGGTTCATTGAGGGCCAAACTCATTTTAGTACCTCTTGGCATGCCAAAATGAGTTTGACGCTCAGAGAACCAATATAGAATGTTTCCTGTTCAAACCTCCACACTGCCTCCAAGCATTCACCAAAAACGTTGAACATGGAAGGTGTTTTATGCAAAACAACCAACTCCTGACCAAAAGTTCCTTAGAATTAAAGGATGATTTTAATAGGGTTAATAGACGACTTTAGTTGGCTTTCAAAAAAAAAAATTTGGGCCAATGCCGCGTGTTCATCCCACCCACAAAGTCCATATTTGTCAACCTCGGCTTAAACCCAAGGATTTAAACCTGGATCCCATGGGACTCTGGAGTCCAAGGTTAATCTGCCTAAGGCCAGAATAGTACTTGGATGGGTGACCTTCCTAGCACTGGATTTCCTGTGCTCCCTACCACTTATGGTCCATCCAATCATAGTAGGGGGATGAGTGAATTGGATATTTTCAACCAACCATGTAGGAACAGGAGACAGGCTTGTCCGCATGCCCTTTCAAGGAGTTCACCTTTGAAAGGAGGCAATGGTCCATAATTTGACATGCTAGTGGCAACAGTGGAGTCATCTCTTCTCTTCATATATATCCTAAATCTACACTGGCCACTGATTATTGAGAGGGAGAGACAACCCTTTAAAGTGCTTGTCGATTGGTCTTCAAGGGTGGATAAGGGTTTAAGGAATTGCCTCTCTCTCAATCATCAGTGGGAGGAGTATCCAACTTTGCTCCAAACAATCCTACAAAGCTGATTATTAGAGGATAATTCTGCAGTATTTGTGGGAGACGCTCTGAGACGGACTCGGTTGCGCTTTTCTTTAAATGTGCTAAATTAGAGTCTATTTGGTTATTGTTACGCAGTGTTAACATTCCGCTTAGGAGATAATCTGTTGAAATCAAGGACACAGTACCTTGACTGGACTCATGGGGATTCATATTAGAGCAGAGCCATTTATTAATGTTTCATGTGCTGAACCTGATGCCAATCTGTTGGAACAAAACGTCCACCATAATAGTTGCAGTAAATTATTGTTCTCAATAGATTATAGTGTAAACGTCAAAGTCACATCAGTCAGGCGTTTTTATAATTTTCATCAACTAGGAAAAATATAAATTTATAAAGAAACTACGAAAAAGGTTCAACTCAATCTTATAACTTGAACCAGGAATTAGAGTGCTGGAGTCACAACTGACAATTTTCCTGACAAACAGATCTATGAAATGTTATCTGGAAATTTGCTATTTCAGATGTTCATTTGCAGATTGCAACATCGTGAAGTCAAAATCAAGAAGATGATCCTCGTACAAGAGAGAGTTCCACTGTTCTGAGTTTTCTTAATCTTGTGTTGATGCTCGAAAGAAAAAAAACATGATCAAGCCAGTTTGGGTTTAGAAAGTATGGAAAAATGATTTGTTGAAAAAATAATAATCCATATGAAAGTATTCTTTTCGCCGTCAATACAAAGACATTGCAAATCAATTTTTTTGCGGGAAGATAACTAGGGGTTGATGGATACATACTTTGAGGAGCAATGTGGTCGAAACACCACTCAAGGATTTGTGATTGTCACAAATAACACAACTGTACATGCAACAAAAATATTTTACAGCAAGAGATGCAATGCACGTCTAAGACTAGTTTCTGGTATTTCTACCAGCCTATAGGACCCACAGATAGAACTACATGTATACAATTTCATAGTGTTATGCAGCAGCCTAAATTTGCTCAAAACCTAACCAATGGCATTCTTTGTGGTGACACAGATTCTCTCAGGAACTTAATTCGTGGAGCGAAAGCAATTCGTGGAGCAAACTACCGAGTGAAGCTTCTGCAAGAGCAGGCAGCCATGAAGGTGGCGAAGTTGGAACAACTGAAACTAGTATCTCTCGATGACAGAGCCAACTGTAGTAGTCACCAAAGCAAGGGCATGACATTGATGAAGCGCGGGTTGTTAATGCGCAAACACCTTGAGGTGAAAAACACTGCCGAGAATATGCCATCAGTAAATAATTACCCTTCCATAAACAGCCGGTCGGAATCGATTATTGATCTTGAAAACAAACCACCTGAGACTACCTCAATATCTGAAGCTGTAAGATCCATAAAAGAGCTTAGCATCCAGCAAATCCTCAAAAGACATGATAAGCCAAATTGGCAAACTGGCCAGTAGATCAGGTAAAATCATGTCTGGGGGACACTGCATACAAACTCGTGATGAATTTTGGGACCCTTGTAGGGGTTGAATGAATTAAGTAGGCAATATATGGTAGGTGGCAGTTTCAATTTTCAATGCAGGAGGATGTTAAGGGCTATCATAAGCTGTTGTTGCAAACTCGAGGATTAATGCAAGGGAGGAATGTATAGAATCAAGGATGTACAGAAATACCAGATGATGAGAGATAAAGACCCTTTGACTTGAGATTCCAGCCTGGTCTGTGTAGACAAGTTTGGTGACTGAGTCTTGTCTGAAACATTTTTTTATTTCTTTCTTTCTTTATCAAGGAGACTAGGTATGTGTGTTTCTGGAATCTGGATAAGAGGTGTCAACCAATGTTGGATCAGTATATAGGTGAATGGATGGTATTGATATGTAATATCAATAATGGTATCAAAGAACCTACCCAACCAATACCAGTCAGATCAGTGTCCGGGTGATTTTGGGTTAAATTGGTCAAGATCCAAGTGTTAGTGTTACATGTTAGACATCTTTTGGTATATTAGTTTAAGGTATATTCCATAGATTCTCCTAAATGATCGGTGCCTAAAGTCTTGAACTTAAAACTGGTTATTTCTCAAACTCAGCTGACTCATCTGTAACTAGTAGTTGGATCTCAATGTTCATAGTCATATTGGTATTTGATGCATGGGTACCACAAGATGAAAGAATCTGTGTGCACTCAAGTCACTATTTGGTTTGATACCATCCAAATACCATATTGATACTAGGTAGATTGACCTAGGTAAGAAGGTACTTGGATGGTATATAGACCTGAATGGTATCCAAAATGAAAACATTCTCATACCCAAACCCTACCAGTACCAGAAAAATGCAAAAATTCTTATTATATATACCCAAGTGGTATCAAAATAAGGTGAAACCAGTCTTAACACCTTTCCAAGGCAAGAACAAATAACCTAAAGCAGAATTGTATTTCATTGATGACAAGGTGATCACTGGAATCTATGTGTGAAATGATTGAAATAGTTTCACTAATGTGATTGGTTGCCACTGATAAAGGCTGGTTGAGTAGATTGAGCATTAGTGACACTTGCAGATTTTAAAGTGTTCTTGGCTTTCTAATCAAAGATTCTAAACTTAGTTGGAAGCTTTCCTTAGTGTATATGCACATCTTCTACCTGGGTTGACATCTTGGTTTTGATTTTAAAATCACATTGTTTGTTCACTTTGACATCTTTTAATTTAAAGTTTGAATCTCAACTTGATTCTAAAAATTGAAATGATACTTTGCGTGATTTGCAATGGCTAACTTGATGAGCCAATTCTTGATTTCATCAAATGGTTAAAATTGTGTATGGAGTTGGAAGTGTCCACAATAGAGTCACATTCTTTACATGTAAGTTAAGTATTTTTCATCTCTGTTCCATATAGTTGTTCAAGGGTGAGAGGGAATTATCACATATGAGCGTACCTCTCATTCACTCAACATAAAAGCCTTGTATGTAGTCCGAAAGTTATTTTTGAAAGTTGATTTGACACCGGAATCAACTTCAAAGACCTAGAATCAACGTAGTCAAATGTGCCGTAGAGTGAGGTCTACTTCTTTTGAGTGCCGAAACCTAGTTTCCAGGTGAGATTGAGTGTGGTCTTGATCAATGTGGATACAACACATGGCAAAATTCTTCCAAAAACTAATAATTTTGTGTCGAACCATGCAGCACCCTACGGTATTTGAGATGAATGAGCCACAAACCTATAAGTAGGGGGGTCAAGTTTTTATGCTGAATGGATGAGAGGTGCACTCATATGCGACAAGTCCCTCTCCACCTGTTCAAGAATGCTTCAGTTTGCTCCGCTTTCTCATTCTCATTTCAGTAGCATTAAATCGGTCCTCCACCCTGGCTATGTCCGACTGTTGCATCGGGGATGTTGGTCCGTCCATGCTTACGAGGAACCAAATTAGCGATATTCCTCCTGAGCTTAAAGTGATGCCTGGCAGAAGGATAAGCTCCTCGTGTGCTTGACGACGAAATTCCTCACTCTGAGGAGTTGACAACACTGAGATGACGTAGGGGGCTAATTTGTGACTCGTTCTCCTACGGTGGCTGCAGAGAAAGTCGAGTGGGAGGGGAGACTTCCAGACAGCCTGGGGGAGAATTAAGGTCAAGGCATCCATAGTCGACCGGGTCCATTTACCGCTCACTAGGGTCGTGTAATGCCGACATGCATGAGATCTATACTTTTTTAGGCAAATGGAGTTAAGGCTTATGTGGTGGTGGTGGCAGCTTGTGATTGATTACAACTTTGACAATTGTTGTAGCCAAGCATTAACATGTATGGTCCGAGACGACCCTAAACTACTGGATGATGGTAGAGAGATACCCAAATCTCAAGGAAGAGGTTGGCAGTTCGATTCCTGGCTGTGAAATCTCCTCTCTACTTGACATGAACTTGTCAGGTGGTCAATTGCCTCCTATGCTTTGGCGTTGGCCTATCGGCCTTCTGTCTCAAAAAAGAATAAAAATGCATTAACATGTAGATGAGTGGTTATGAGTACCCCATAGATCGACTATGTGTTACCCTAACTTTACTGCCTCGAAATTTGTAGCAATTTCATGTTCATGGAAAAAATTAAAATTCTTACACTCTCCTTAGAATTTGTTTCTCTTCCCAAGAAAAACATTTCCCTGCTACTACTCCTCCTAAACAAATGCAACCTCTCTTACTGTATTGGTTGCAGATGCCTCAAGCTTACTTATAGATATTATTGAGCTTATTACATGCATGATCATTGATGACATTGTAGTAGTGCCATGTATAGGGTACGCATACCCCAAACCAACTCATAACCTAAAACCAACACTACATGATATAAAATCAACAATTGGTGGTGGCAGTGATCTTGACCTCACCGTTCCGGAAAGGTTCGGGGACCACGTTAAAGTGATGTGTCAAAGGGTTGGGATGGCACAAGTTCATACTAGTTTACTACAATCATATATTTGGGGATTTCAAATGTAAGTTATGAACGTGGTGCATATTGTAGCACCGATCAAACTTCCCAATTGAATTAAAGGATATCCCTAGGGGATTGTTAAATCGACCACACACTAGTTAAAACGGCCACATAAGGTGTCGACTAGGCTCTGGCTTGTCATCCAAATTGGCCAAGTTTATCAATTCTAACACAGAGCTAATACCTTGCTCCTCTTCATGTGTGCGATGAACAATCAAATTTTGGTAGATCATGTGACTGCATGACGCAGCTCTGTGGTCGTTTTAACAAACTACATGATCGATTTAACAAACTACGTGATCGATTTAACAGTTCCCTAACTCTATCGCCAACCTCATTAACTGGTGAGCAGGAGTTGAAAACGTTTCCATCAAAATAAAGAAAGTTTTTATAAATCCAGTGATGAACTAACTTAGCGTCACTCCTACTCAGTAGTGTTAGTTACAATGGTCACACAGGCTGGTTTGGGCCCTACCTGCGGTGGAGGACAGGCAAAGCTATATCCTCAATTGACGATGATCATGATGATGCTGTCGCGGGGGCGGCTGCCTTCTTTCTTCCACCACCGCCTCCCACAACTTCTGCTCCCAAGAATTATACCTAACTTAATGCTCTCAAAATCTGCACCCTGTCTGTCTGTTCACCCGGCCCATCGCTCGACATGCGCAATATACTTCACGTCGCACGTCTGTGAGACGGTCTGTGTGGGAAGTTTGACGGAAGGCTGGCCATGGGGGAAAAAAAAGCACACACAAAACAGATCATGGTCGAGGAGGGGAGTTTCATTCGATCTAGAATAGGGACCAGTCTCCAGTTTCTTCGTCAATCCCTCATTCGACACAGCATCATGTATAGGTTTCTGTTGCAGACAGACCTCAGTCCCCGCTTCAATGCATGCATGCGAGGCTGCATCGAGACTCGGGCATGGGGGTCGGTGGTGGCCGGCAGGCAACCATTCTAAGCTGTTGGATCTCCAGACTACTCTAAACATCCGATTCGGTGTGACATTAGCGTTAGAGGAGTAGTCTTCATGATTTGTCATGATGCACCAAGTGTCATATGACACCCTCTCTTTCAGTTGTTAGCCAATCGTTGCAGAAGAGTTAATGGCCTAGGTCAAAGATGAATAGCGTGGGCCACACTAAATCATGTGTTTAGTGTAGCTACGTTGATATGTGCAACTAGGCTTGCCCCATGCTAATTTATCGACGTTCCACACAATTTAGAATGTTCGATACCAAAATATCAAATTACAAGATTGATTTCTTAAAAAAAAAGCGGTTGCTATACATATGAATAAACGAAGTTATAAATTTTAATTATCTAATTGTGATCCAAGGTAATTTACATGTGTAAAGAGGCAACCTGATTGCACACTTCCGATATTTTCCAAAAGGGGGTGGAATATAACATAGGGAGGCATTTATTTTTCAAAAGTAAAGATTATAACAAAGTTACAATTAACAAAGGATGGCCTTTATACCTAATACTTAGGTTAAAGAAACTTAGCCTACTAGAGGAAATGTGGTATTTAGTGTCACCAATTCTAATTGTCCTGCTCAATACCAATTGTAAACCTTCAACTTAAAGAGTCCATCCTCATTTGATGATGGGTGGCTTAAACCCTAGGTCTTAAGCCACCTATAGTCCACTTAATCATAGTGGGGGTATATGGGTGAACGAGATATTTCAACCAACCATGTGGGAACCTAGGGCTTGCCCTTGGGGGAGATAAGTGTCAGCCTAGTTGTTTGTGCCCGTTGAAGGTGTTTACCTTTGAAAGGAGATAATCTAGTCTTCAAGGTGTCTCTAATTCTTGTAATAGCCATATAGTCTTCAGGAGTACATGTAAATGTAGACCGATTAAAAAATGAAGCAAGACCATCATTCACGCTAGTGGTAACACTAGAGTTGTTTAGGTTTCTTTCTTAAACTAGGAGTTAAGTAAATATGGACAAAAGACTTGTCCAAAATGAACACACTGCATTTGAGATAATTTTTTGCACAGTTGAGACATGCACATCGCATAACAAATTCAATGAAGGAAAAAACTAGAAGAATATGATGAATATCCCAGTTATACATACTTTGAGAAGCAATATGATCAAACATTCCCTCTAGATGTGTATTTTTTCACAAATGACACAAGGTGCATGTAACTAACACATGGTGTAACAAGAGATGCAGTCCGAATCTAGGAGTAGTTATTGTCATTTTTACAGTAGGGTCCGTTGATAGAAGTGCACATGTAAAAAAATTCCCATTTGGTCCAGGATTCATGAATAAGTCTACACTTACGTAGAATATAGATCTTTCATTCCCTCATTTGATGGCTCATTATTTAGTGCCCACACTAAAGAAAAGAAAGTGTGTTGCTACTATCGAGCGCATTGGTCGGAGGTGACAAAAATTGGTGCGCTTCACCGGCAAACCTATTGTTGGGGATGGGCCCTTTGCTCCCTCTTTCCTAGGCCCCTAAGCTCGGCTTTGTCGGCCACCGCGTGCGGGGAAAACATCACATTGCGCAAAAACACGACACAACAACAATTGGGCAGGCGTTTGCTTGGAGTCCCCCAAAAGTGCCGTGGGTTTATGCCACGGACCCCATGATCTCCGTTTAACCGGTCCCTTTGATCGGAAATTTAAAAAACCACGGGCCTCAATAATATATGCCCGCATCAAATGGCCACTTTTTGCCGAGTGGAATGAAGGGCTCGCCACGCTTCCACGTCACGTATATTGAGGCTTCTCTGGCTCCATATGAAGCTCGTCCGGATATACCAAGTTACGTTACGTCATGGGACTTTGAGCTCACGGAAATCCACTCGACTTCAAAAGCATAGTGGACCAGGGCTAATGCGTTCGAATTGGGGGCAAACCAAAAAAATAAAAATAAATAAATAAAATAAAAATTTCGGAGTACTTCAAGCGTGGCCAGGGCGAACCGACCCATACATTGGTACCTTACCGGATGTCTAGTGGTGTCACATTTGAATGAATCGGCCCTCAACCCCATAGGGGGTCTTTTTTTGTATTGGAGCCACTTCATCCACGATATGTAGGATGGTTGATTTTAAGTAAGTGCCACGAATCCCCAGCCGTTCGCCCTCCCCGGTAAGGTACCAATATATGGGTTGGTTCGCCCCAACCTTCAAGCGTAGTATGATGCATCTGGGTGCAAGCATGGTAAAGTGGACCATAATATTAGTGTTGCATTATCTTAAAGCCATATTTTTGGGGTCAAAGGCTGAAAAGTAGTAGTAAAGTGATGTTTAAATTGGATTTTTTTTCCACGATGACCTCTATCGTTGTGTTAAATATTCAAATGTAGCATATCAAGTTGAGATCTTCAAAACTTATCATGAAAAGTGATGCTCAAAAAGCAAATGGTTGAATTTGGTTTTGGGCGTAGATTTCATGACCTTAAATATTTTGAGGTTGGAATTTTTCTTTGTATTCCTTGAATTCATTATCCACTTGAGGGCATCATCACAAAACTTTGTATAAAACCATCAATTGAATGTTATTTTATCATATTTGAAACAAATTTTAGACAATTGCTTCTTCAATATCACCTACTTTGCACACCACTTGCACACCACTTGCATCGTCTTCTAAAATATGTAGACTTTTCTTGGAACTGATTTTTATCATAAAAATGCTTGGCTTTGTAGATCAATATGTTTTTAAATATGTCTATGATGTTTCTTCATAAAATTCAAAGTTAGGGTAAAGTTTTGAATCACTTTCACTTAACACTAGACAAGGATCAGGAGTTGTCCACTTTACTGTGCTTGCACCCACCCCTACAGTCCTACTCCACTTTTTAAAATTTAAAATTTTAATATATATAAAAACTTTGAATGTTTCTATACATTTGATAGAGCTGATTTGTGAACAAGTGGGGTCATATTCAGTTTGAGGCTTTTTTTGTAACAAGTTTCTCAAACTGTCACCACTCTTTGGTACTATGTACCCAGTATATTGTTCCTTTCAATACAGGGGGAGGACCGACAGCTAGTTACAGATGAACTGATTGAGTTTGAGAAATAAATGGTTGAAGTTCAAGACTTCAGGAAAATTTCTGATCATTTCATAGAATGAAAATCTCAAAGATTAAAATTTCACAGGAAATAGTTAGTGCCTAGGGTAAGTGGGCATCAATTGGACACATTAAGCTTTGCACCCACTTCTTGTAGGATATGAAACACACAATTAGTGCGAGATGATTAGCAAATCCAAATTGGGCCCGAAGCCATTTTCCTCATAATTTTAAAAGTTCACATGAATGTCTTCTCCATTGTCAAAGTAAAGATTCTATTCCTTACTAAATGATCAATAAGTCCCCCAATTATGTTGATTACTGAGTCTATAATGGTTATCAAAATTTGAACATGTAGTCCAATCTCTTTCAAAAACGTGTCTTTGGGGTGTCTGTTCATAGAACCTCACTTAAATACACATCACTCAAATATGAGTGTCCGTTTAAGATGTTAACCAAATTAGACATGCTTACCTTATTGCAAGATATTGCCTTGATGTGTGGTTGCAAACAAAGTTTATGGTCGACAATCTCATAATTGAGTAATTTCTAGAGTAACCGGTTTATCTTTCCCTCCTAGGCACTCAGCTTCTTGCAAGTCTAGGTATGGCCCTGAGGAGCTATCAAGAGGCATCCACCTCCTTGATCAACCCGACTTGGACCTAACTAATTTGAAGAACAAGTTTGCACTTTGGGAGATTCAATGGCTTCATTGGGTACACATGTACTTCAATGATTTATTGCATTCCCTAGTTTGTCTTGTTGATGAGCGTGTGAAAGGGAATATGAAATTCATGTACATACCACCATCAAAAGCTTCCCCATAAAACAGTCAGCAATAGAACTTGCATGGACACAAACCGCAAGATACGCCCTCGTCTCCCCAGACCAACAACAAACCACTAGAAGATACCTCAACAAGCTACACACGTACAACATCACTACCCTCAACCAAATCCAAAACCCAAACACCCACCAAATACTATCCCCCAAGGAATTCAAACAAAAATTCAAAGCTGCCCCAAAGCTAATCAAAGAAGCCTTGGCACAAGCCCCATTGCTATTCCCACATAACCCACCCACAACCCACAACCCTCCCCCACAACAAGTACCAACACACACCCCACCCACAAACACCAATAACCAAGTGGACCCCACAAGCGGAAAACCAATACAAGCCATAATAAACACCAAAACCACAACATATAAAGATAAATGGGGAGCAAAAGCCATAAAACAACACTACCTATGCCAATGAAACACCCACCCAATTAGCACAACAAAGTGGGTAGAAGCCTTACTACTCCTCCACCATGACAATATCACCTTAGACCACAACATATTTATACTCCACAAATTCCTATAAAACCAACATAAAACCAACACCCTAACCACATACAACTCATTCATAAACTTTCTACAATAAATTTTATTGGAGAGGCAATGGCCTAGCCCACCCCCAAACCTTAAAACTACTATGACATCAATCTACTGGGCCCACATAGCAGCCCAAACAAACCATAACACCACAACCATCATCATAGTCATTCAAAAAGAGAACACCCTCCCCATCGCCCATGCAAAAATACACATAATAGCAACCATCCCACCTAACACCATACAATACAACGCCACACGGGAATGGCCAAAATATCTACACCAATTAGAAAACCAATATACCACCATAATAAGCATCCACAAACATAGTCCCCCCCAGGTAACCCACAAACACCCAACGCAATCACATCCAACATACTTGGATTATATAATATTAAAATCAAAATTAACCCAACCCAAACTACCCCCCTCATGAAAAAAGTAAAATACTCCCACACATGACATAAAGCCCCACAATACAACCACGCAGAAATCAACCACTCAATGCACCCCTTACCAACATATCTATACAATATCCACCCCCTTAAATTCAAACCCCAACAATGCATATACACCGGTGGCTCATTCATACCCCTTGATGAAAATGGCATAGACAATATAGCCGGATCAGGTGTCTACTCCCCCGCCAGCAACTTTTGGATTGCGGAGAGACTCCCATGCTTACAAAACATCCTCAGAGCCGAATTAAACGCCATCCTAATAGCAATCCAAGGTACACAACACCACACGCAAGATACCCACATCTTTACAGACAACCTTAATAGTATATACCTAATAAATAACCACATACGACACCCATCATCCCAACACAACCACCCGGATAAATTACTCATCACCGCTATAGTCAACCATATAACCTGGTCCACACACATGCATAATAGGCAATGAAATTGTAGATCAACTAACAAATGATGGAGCCCTCCTAGACAAACCTGCCAATACCCCAAGATACATATGGCCCATACTATGCCATACTAGCTCAATGGGGTCCCAACAGGTACCCACACGGGTGCTATATGCAACCTACAAACATACATCAACAAGGAAGACATGAACCAAGAACTAAGATTGGCCCGATCTAAATTCACATACATAAACAAATGGACATCCAATGACCAAATCAACCACAAACTCTCCAACCAATTTTGGAAAAACCCCGGGACCACATATGCCCAAATCACACAAACTCTAAAATTCCGATATGCCCAATATATGGGTAATCACAGTAAAAATATCATTTGGCCTAACTTATACCCAAATCCGAACTGTACACTATGCCCAAATAATACCATAGACACATGGCCACACCTACTCTCTATAGGCCGGGGATTCGTGGCACTCAAGTATAATCATCCATGCGGATGAAAAAATGCAGGAATCATCTAAATGACTATTTTTAGGCAATTTGATTCCGGAAATAGAGTCAAAGGCCCCGAATTAGTCTAGTGACGTCACATTCGAATGAATCGGCCCTCAACCCCATAGGGGGGCTTTTTTTATTGGAGCCACTTCATCCACGATATCTTGGATGGATGTTCCTTAGTGAGTGCCACGAATCCCCAGCCCTCTCTATATGCTCAAACCCACACATAAAGGGACTGCGTATAGCACGCCATAATGAAGCAGTCCACCAAATCGCATATATATGCTCCAATCAAATAAACCCACGAGATATTATACACTCATAAATGCAAGTAACCAAAACTCTAGACCACAAGACAACACGGTCCCACAATGGCCACTCCAATGCACATGCCCCATTACACCATGCACATGCCTAGCCAGACTTAGACCGGACATACTATGTGTACGACTGGGGCGAACCAATCCCTATATTCATACCTTACCGGGGAGGGTGAACGGCTAGGGATTCGTGGCACTCACTTAAAATCAACCATCCTACATATCGTGGATGAAGTGGCTCCAATACAAAAATACCCCCTATGAGGTTGAGGGCCGATTCATTCAAATGTGACATCACTAGACATCCGGTAAGGTACCAATGTATGGGTCGGTTTGCCCTGGCCCTATGTGTACTAGGCGCTCCCAAAGACAGCCAACCCGCCCTAACGCCAACCTCAACAAATACCATACAATTCATTGAATTCACCTATTGCCACGACATATTCCCAAATACCGCACACAGTGCCAAAGCCACTAAATACAACCCACTCATACAAACACTTAGAATAGCCGGTTGGCAAGTCAACCCTCTCATCACCATGACAGCAGGTGTTAGAGGGGCTATTCACGAACAACCAATTAAAGACTTACAGAAACTCAAAATACCCAAAACTGAGATCAAAACACTTATGAAACATCTACACCAAATTGTTATCAAATACCTCACATACCTAATACTAAACAAAAGGAAGCTAGTTGCAACGCTTGATGTGTGCAGGTTGGTTGTCCGCCAAGTTGAGGCTAATGATGGACATGACCTTCTTGACGCATCTTTGGGTATTCCTTCGACACTTTGGGATCCGCATCGGATCCATTAACAATGTCCTAAAGATCCATGGATGCCAACGATATTTTGATTTTGAACTTCCAAAGGTTGAAATTCCCTTCATTGAATTTGTCAATAACTCTAACGGCCTTGCTCTCAAATGATGTCATCGTACGCTCGGATTTACTTTCAAAACACTCAAATTAGTTTTTCTTGACCTACAATCAACCTAACTCAAATTTAAAAATAATATTTTATACTCAAAATATGCGCTTGCACCTCAATGTAGTGGAAACATGCCCATATGCTCTCAAATGGGCCTTTTGGTCTCCAAAATGTGCCTTTTAATCTTGAGCCACTCAAATCATTCAATTTTTTCAAATAAAATCTCTTTCACCTCAAACATCTTAAGTTAGTTCTTCTACATCTCAAGAGAAGTCTTAAGATATTTATAACACTCAAACTAGATCTCTTTCACCTCAAATGTGCCTTACACTCTCAAATACCTGAAGTCAAATTTTCTACACCTCAAAACATTCAAACAACATTTCCTTCAATTCAAAACACCTTGAATGGTTTCAAACGAATCTTACAACACTCAAGCATCACAAATAGACCTTAAACCACTTAAAATACTCAAGTCAAATGCTTTTGAAGTCTAAATACCTCCAAACCTCTTAAATAAACTTCTCAAAATTCAAGCCTATCAAGTCATATGCTTTTGGAGTCTAAACACCTTCAAAGCTCTCAAATGAGCCCATGAACGCTCAAAACACTCAAGTCAAATGCTTTTGAAGTCTAAACACCTCCAAACTTCTCAAAGAAGCCTCTCAACACTCAAGACACTCAAGTCACATGTCTTGCATCAAACATACATTCAAACAAAAGTAAAAGCAAAAGACAAAGAAACACTTACAACAACCAAATGCGTCTTCGAACACCTCCAATGCTTTGAAGCGCCAACCCCTCAAGATCCACTCTGCAACCTCAAAGCAATCAAATCTCTAGGCACTTCACTTATGGTATCCTAGCCTATTACCGACACCTGACCTTAAACCGAGCTCTAGGGAACAAATTAGACAATAATGTTCCCTAGGTTGACTCATTCCCGAGGAGGAGGAGGAGGAAGAGGGGGAAGGGGGAAGGAGGTCTCGGTCATAGGCACATGAGAGGTGTGGTGGGAGAGAGGAAGGTTGTCATTGAGGCCCATAGGTCTCGGTTCAAGGCACATGAGACCTTGCCACAACGTGTTGGATGAGATTAGTTGTTCGTTTAGGATGTCTCTTGACATAGTCTCCTTTAGGTCTATCATAAGATACCCTAGGGAACATCTTTAAAAAATCATATGTAATTCAAAATCAATTTTAAAAATTTCCAAATTTTTGAAATAGACAAATATTTCATTTTACCTTGCATGAAAAATTTTAAATCGTTCATTACCATAGAAGAGGACATCAAGAAAATTCACCAATGTGTAGCTCTCGGTCATAGGCTAGGATACCATACATGGTGGGCCCATAACCTATTAGAAGTCAATAGGACTAGAGATTAGATTGTACAAAGGCATATGAACAATGCTTGGAGTGAGATGGTCTCATGCTCGACTTGCTTTGACTTTTATTGTTTTTCTTCTTTTCTTTGGTTCATACAAACAATATGGGATAACTCTTATCACTCTTCGGACTAGCGTTGTGGCCTTATTCTAACCTTATTATTTCTCATGCCTCTTCCATTACATTTCTATTGACTACGAGCAATCTAATGCTCTACCTTCTACAATCAACACCATAGCCACTTTCCTCATAATTTTTGAAGTTCATGTGAATATCTTAATCTCCATCAAAGTAAAGAATCTCATTCTCCTTAAGTGGTCATGTACGTCCCCCCCCCAAATTAATATAAACTTTTGAATCTAGAACGGATATCATGTTTGAACACGTAGTCTAATCTTTTTCAAGCACATATCCTCTTGGTATTTGTTCTTGGAGCCTCATCTAACCACATACTGCTCAAATATAGGTGCCCGATTAAGATTAGTAACTAAATTGGGCAAGTCTACTTTAATTAATTTGGTGTGACAATGGTTACTTCACTTACACAACATGAAATCCACATACTTGATGTAGTTGGTACCAAAGGACGGCTCGGGGTTCGTGATGTTTATATAATCTCCTCCATCGTGGGTAAAGGGGCTCTAGTCCCTTATAAGGTTGAGGGTCGATTCGTTCTAACTTCACTAATGTGGGGTCCTTGGTGCTATTTTGGGTGTCAAATGGTCTAAAATAGTACTTTCAAAATATAAAATAGTTGTCACCTTGCTAACGGACAAGTTTACATAGATACCACAAATTCTTAGCCCGAGGACAGGGCACTTGAAATTTGACCCTCTCACTGGACAATATCATAAATACAAACCTCTTTCCCTCAAGTGAAATTTTTAGCTTGCAAAAATTGACGCAAGGGAGTAAACTAATGCCATGACCATACTTACTGGTGGGCATAGCCAGTGGATAGTTCCCTCCAGTATGGAACACTTTCAGACCTTGTACAGCCGCTAGCCCACAGACTTTTTGGGCTAACAGTTGGTCCAATAGCTAAGAGTTATGGCTAAAAACGGTACCTGAAAAAAATAGGCTAGCCCAGCTATAGATAGATCGAGGCCTGAAAATATGGGCTAGTCCATCTAGCTAAAGATAGGTCAGGTAGCTCAATCGGCTCAAGCTAAGGCCCAACCCCACCTGACTTTAGGGTGTTGTGGTTTTAAATGCTAAAACATGGCCCACTTGTAGGGTTGGGCCCGTTCACACATACTGTGGTTCGGTTCGGGCTATTTTTTAGCCCCGGTACTTAATGATTGGTTTTAATTTTATATGTATTCCTACTTGTGGGTCGTTTTAGCTGAGGAATTGCCACGTCACCCTTAACACTGCCGTCTTCTCCCTACCTTCTAAACCTCTCCTAGTTATTGCTAAACTAGTCTCCTAGTTTTGGTATCACTCCCTCCACCACCGAAGTGGTTCTCTTTGTTGCAGAGTTTTTCTTCTACTTCATATACACTGCAAATACCACTAGCCGTTATGAAGATGGCCTCCCCCGAAACCACATTTTTGCAGGACTTTAGTAGCAGTTGGGATAAGTTAGCATTTGGTGGGGAAAGCTTTAAGCTCAGCAATTCGACTGAGCCAAGATCAACTTCTTCATCTGCACGGAAGAGGATCCAATTGGGTTTAGGGTGACCCAACACACAGTGAGGCACTTGATGAAACGATGCCTCCTTGAATTCAACTTATGAGCTAGTTGAGCTAGCTTTTTAGGTCAACTTAGCCCAACTATATGGCTAGATCGAGGGCCTGAAAAATATGGGCTAGCCCAACTAGCTAATGGGTTGTAAAAGGTTTGAACACTTTTACATTTGCTTTTAGCCACCAAACGCTAAGTAAGATGAGGAGGATATTACCCAAAAGCAGTGTACTTGTTCTCAGTTGGCCACACCAAAAGTGGGCCAAATGAGGAGTCTAGAGGTGGTCCTCAAGGACAAATAGAACCACTTTTGATCTTTTTGGTATTAGATTTTGTCCTTTGGAAGTTCAGAAAGTTATTCTATTTTGTACCTTCTATGAAGTTGGTGTTGGGAAGTAGCAACCAAAAGATTTAGGATCTACCCTAAATGGAAGAAAAGTAGATGATCCCATGTGAGTCCTCAAGTGGGGGTCCTCACAGACATCATGATGTGCAAATGATGGATAGTATTTGTTGTTTGTTGTAGAGTTCAATCATCACACTATATCTCATGGGTTTCAAATGTTGCATTTCCATTATGCATGTGTATTGTTCGATTCTCACTTATACAAAGGAAATGTAGCTCTCCACAACTTCGCATCCATCAAATTTCACCTAGTTATTTAAACACATCAAGTGTCCAAAGCCCTAAACATTGTCATGTCCCAGGCGTGCAACTTTCATAATACGTATGGGTATACGTGAGTGCACAAAAGGGGCATTGATATGAACTTTGCAGTATTACATATACATATGCTACAAAAATTGTAGCTTGTAGTTATGTACATGTATGAAGGACTTTTAAAAAATATACAACATTTGTACTTGTATGGTAGTGTCACTAGGCTTTATGGGATAAATATCTAATATTGGATGAAACTAGGATAAATAAATTTTTCATTTTCTTATCTCATTCATGCATGTATGGAAGAGGCAGTATTAGGGTTTTGGAAGGGGTCGTTAGGTTGAATACAATGCCACTTCTTGCTTAGGGTTGCAAGAGGAACGTGCCACGCTTCTTTGTGGAGGATGATCAAAGGGGATGGGGATGGTCAATGTGATGGTTGACGCAGGTAGTGTGTGGAAGCAACGATAGGTTTTTATGGATAAATTATTGGTTTTGAATAGAGAGCAGAATGCTTGTCTTGTCTCCAAATTAAGCTATGGCTACTATTAACGTGTGCATTGTAGACACTAATCAACAAGTGGAATAAAATGGAACAAGTAGCTTTTTTTTGTTCAAGATACTTTGAGTTTTGATTGGTATTAGAACTACAATATGCAAGCAAGGAATTCAAGACAATAACACACATGAAGCTAGAATTGTCAAAAATGTGGTAGACCAAAAATTAGCTCCAATTAAGGTTTGGTTTCCTAGGAAGGTTTATAGGATGCGTAGAAAATTTGGTAATCATTGGGTGGAGCATAGGGATCCAATTCACTTGATGGACCGTCCATCAAACATGGAGATTGGCTCATGTTGGTATCGAAAAGGCCAACAACAAGTGAACTTACGATTTTACTAATCTTTGGAAAGAATAATTGCATTAGTTTCTATGACGTGTATTGTAAACTTAGATGCTTATGAGTTACATCTGGGGGATGAAAAGGTCCTCAACAACTTTATGATGAATGCTAGGGTTTTTCATTTTACATATGATAGGGGTTGATTGTTATTCAAAAGTATATTTGTATACTTATGTAATGACTCTATATAAATGTCATTTTTATCATTGAAATTGTACGTGTATTACTTGATTTTACAAAAAATACTTGTATGTAGGGTTTTTTTTTAAGTATGTTGCGAACACATGTGGTTCTTGGTTTTAATGAAAGGTGCACCCCCTTGGTTATCATGTGGACTTCACAATCAAGGTGTAGCCATGTGATATGAATACTTGAGTTTTCTTAACCATTTAGGAGATTCAAGTCTTGGATATATCATGTCCAACTCATGCAAGTCCACCTATTGAAAATAAGCAGTAAGTCACTTTTGCACCCTCCGTGCCCTTGTGGGCATGGATAGAAGGTGGTGATCATACATCGTTGGTCAATGTACACCCTAAACTCCGTGATATCAACCTCCATAATGTCACTCACTCTCTACTATCCCAAAACCCTAGGGAACGGATGTTCATAGTTCAAATCTCACTCTTTATTGTCACATTTCTCTCCCTTATATCACGAATTTTGTCATTAATGCAAACCACCAAAGAAGTCAACCCACACCCTCACATTGCGCCATGTGTCAATATGTGGAGTGTCACCTTCTTCTTCTTCTTCTTATGCCACTTGTTGAATGTTGGTGCATGCAGATGCCACATCGCCCGGGAAGGCCAAGTGGAGTGGACCGCACCACACCATTAAAATGTTGCACTTTGTGTTATTTCATAGTGTCACATGCTACACTAATTCTATAGTATCACGCATCCATGTTAACACTACAAAACTCTGTAATATCACGTGCACTTTGGTTACCACATGTGTGATACTACGGAGTTTAGAGTGTATTACACTGACACTTTCTTTTCTTTTTCCTTATGTCCACCTCATAATGTTTTCAAAACCCTTGTGCAAAAGACTAGGTAATTTGGGATTGTTGCAATTATGCGCATATTTTACTACTGGGAAAAATCAATTCTGAAACTACATAGATGTGATGAAAATTGCTTGAACCCAAATATGTAGCACAAAGTTGTTGGATTAATATTATCTGGCATTTCCTTTCATTCATCCGTTTACCAAAGTAAGATAGTACATCGGTAAGAATAAACATAGCTCCTCATCGCCGGCATTCATTCCCGGACACACCGACCACACCAACCACTCCACCACCCTAGCACAACATCCGGGAAGCGGTAAAGTACTTTCAACCTCACCACACACCAAACGCACATGTTGGTTGTGTACCTCCCGTTCAATCAAGTTTAAGCTCGTATAAGAACTATCTTCCAAGATTTGCTAACTAATCTCTTCACATGCAATGTAGATTGGGCCGAGATGGCCCCAAACTACCGGATGCAATGTTCAAGATCGAAGTCCTCATATGAGTTTCATTTTGAAGGGCTATCAAATTTCAGCCCTTCAGTTGAAGGGTTGGTTCAAATCCAAGACGTCAATCCATGAATATAGAAATGATATACAAAACTCGTATTAAACTTGTACATGAATTATATGGTACATGTTTCCAGTACAATGTGAAGAATTAAGAATCAACCATCTAACTTCATTTCTTGTAGTGACAATGTCCTACGCTTGTTGGTTCTTGTGGCGGGCATATTATATTGAGGACTTCAAGTGATGTCTTCATTTTCAAATTGGGGTTGTGTTTTGAAGGGTTTTTTTTGAGAGAGGTATATTTTGAAAGGCCAAATCGCGTTTGAAGGGCATTGAAGACTTCAATCTTGAACTCTGACCGGATGGTAGTGGAGAGGTACCCAAAACTGAATGGAGTGGTTGGCGGTTTGATTCCCAACTGTGAAATCTTCTCTTTACTTGATGGGAAAACTAGCTAGGTGGTTATGCGCCTCCTATGTTCCAGAAAAGAAAAGAAAAAACATTCAATGTAGACTTACCTAAATCCAAGAATCTATTGAATCTTCGAATGATAATAGTAATTGAAATTTCGTTTCACAATAAAGTCTCCCCGCTCAACTCCTAAAGTGATGGTATTGGCATCATCTACCTTATGCATCATCTCTTCATAGAAAGTATCGCTCCAAAAGTGAAGGGATGCAAGATTTCCAAATACAAGCATTGGTCAAGGGCCTTATCCCAATTGCCACTATGTCTCGCATATACTACAACAAACTTATCAATCTCTCTTACAATTTGTACACTCCCATGGTTGGCCAATGGACCCTTTCATCGTCCGTATTGCCGGTCAAAGCGGAGGTGTACATAGTCGTACTAACCTTTCTCGAACGGCTATCTAATTTCCCATTTTATAACCTCGTCCAACTAGTAGGTTTAAAACACCATCAAGGCATAAAAAATTACGTATTTAGCACCCATACTTCTGAGCCATCCAAATAATATCTGGCTCCATTGAGGTGAATTTTTAGAGAAGGTGGGGGTTGGATGGTTTAGGTTTAAAGGCAAGAGGGAATTATTGCATACGAGTGTACTTCTCATTCGTCCAACATAAAAGCCCTGAAATAATATGCAGTTTGGAGGTTTTTATTGGATTGATTTGATGTCATAATTATTTGTAAGATCCTGATTTAGTTTAGTCCAAGTCATTTGAGATGAATGTCACAAACACATAGGGTGTCAAGTTTTTATGTTGGATGAATGAGAAGTACTTTCAAATATGATAATTTCCTCTCACTGGTTTCGAAGGCCTTCTTGACACCCAAGTTGAATGCATTCTTGGTTGTAATTTGTGCACAAACAAATTTTGTTGAGGAAACTACCTAGTGTGCATCACACCATTGTGACAATATTTGTGGTATTTAGCGTCAATTGCTATTTTAAATTACATGATGTTATATAAAATTTCTACAATAGATGACATTAACACAAAAATGAACAAAAATACAAACTACACACATACACCAAGCAAAAGTTCTATGAGTAACTCCAAATGGTAAGTGACACTAAATACCATAATCAATGTACTTGAGTTGGTGATATCTTGGCATGCCACATCATAAAACTTGTTGATATAGTGATGGGATATCGCACCAATTTTGACAAATCTAAAATTTAGTATATTACAATCTATTTAAAATCCAATCTATTTAACAAGTACAATTTCCAAGTGGGTCTTATAGTCTAGTTGCTAGGATTGCAAACACTACAATCATATGTGCCTTGAGCAATTGACATGTGTAATTGACAATTTATTTTGCATCACCACATGTTAACCCACCATAATGGCAGATTTGCATGTTTCTTTCAATGATGCATGTCGACTGTCTATGACTCATGTATTGGTAATGAAATGGATAATAACCAAGTGCTTCTTGGACATTTAGCCTGCATAATTACAAGGTATGTGGCATATAGTGAGCCCATCCAACCCCACAAATGATTTTGATTGTTGGATGTACTCGGGGAATTGCCTTATCCGTTAGCAATTGCGAATCACGTAAATTGCCATTCAAGATTCATAATTGGAGTTGAGATACATAACTTCTAGGGGGCCAAACAAAATATTGTTTTTCATGTCTAAGTGATCACATAGGCCCTTCCAATTGTTTTAACAATTGCACCTAGAATGGTTAATATTTTTAGGCACATGGTCCAATCTCAATGGAATACGTGTATGTTTGACATCCATCCTTAGGAACAAGTAGATTGCCAGATGCCACTCAAATATAGGTGCATGATAAAGAAGAATGACCACGTGACGTCCACATGCCTTGGGTGACATTGATAGGCATTTGGTGCATGTAGTTCCTTTCCAGTGTCCGTAACACTTAATAGGTACCATAATTATTCCAGTGCACAAGATTATATGGTTGGAGGGGTCTAAGGGTTGCTTTACACTATGTCATGGTTCCTAAGTCCCACAAAACCTAGGCATTGTGATTGGTGGAAAGCAAAGTCCCACCGCTTTTTGGCTTTACACTAGGTTTTGGTTCTAAGTCCAAGTATCCTTCATGGCGGCAAATTTGGAGCCAATAAGTTGGGACTTACCCTTGATGGTGGGTCAGCCATAAGTGGCGACCCAACTCCAAGGGTATGTACCGACTCGGGTTCTATTACAAAGTCTCATTAGAAGAATTGAGAACTTTTAGCCTTTAATGACAAAACGTCCTAAAATGAGGCTTTCAACTTCAAATGGATATTTTTTTTCTCAAAAGAGGTGTTTCTTAATGGATGACTTTTTCACATGTAGCTATTGAACTTGTCTATCAATTCAAAAACTTGATCACCAAAAAACATCAATGTTTATCCTCAATGCCTCATGAAATCTTTACATTTAACAACATAAAATTGACAATTATACCACTTGAAGAACATATAATGTAACGACCCAACAATCCATATATTGATTATGAGTCCAACCATAAATAATGTTCATGCCAAGTTTTTTTTATAGATAATAATAATAAATAATAACCAATACAATGAGATTTGTGCTTAAGATGATTTCTGAAGTAAGTACATCAAATATAATATGGAATGATTTATATATCATTTCTAACCATATGAATGTGATGTTTTGTGACAACTCTCAAAAGTAATTACTTTTGTAACACATCTTAGAATGTGCATTACCCCCAAGTGTCCTTGAAAAGATTCAATGTTGATGGACTCATTGTCACATATGCTAAAACATATCATCTAAATATGAGCCCAAAGCAACCAATTCACAAGTCCCTTATTCTTGGAAGTTGTCATGTTATTCTTGCTTTGTTTCTCCTACAACTTGAACAATCAAAACAACACCATAAATTTAGCATTTTGTTAATAATATAATCACTCGGTACAAGGATAAATTGCCAATGTTGAGATGTCTCACAACCATGAAGAGG
The DNA here is from genome assembly GCA_964035585.1 of Polytrichum formosum. Taxonomy (NCBI): domain Eukaryota; kingdom Viridiplantae; phylum Streptophyta; class Polytrichopsida; order Polytrichales; family Polytrichaceae; genus Polytrichum; species Polytrichum formosum. The sequence goes on along the minus strand of OZ037938.1, from coordinate 49,883,499 downwards.
CCAAGAACAAAAAGAATGTGTTGTCTTCTCATAAGGCAGGGATTGGAAATTGAGACTTTGAAAAATGCATGGGACTTGAAACTTGCTTGGGAATTTGCCCTTTACACATGAACAACCCAAGTCCCATGTAATACATTTCCCCCTGTTTTTAATTCACTTGCAAGGCCCAAGAAGTCAGGACACATGGTCCGAGATGACTCTAAACTATTGGATGATAGTGGAGAGGTACCCAAACCGAACGGAGTGGTTGGCGGTTCGATTCCTGGCTGTGGAATCGTCTCTCTCCTTGACGGAAAAACTAGCCAGGTGGTCAAGTGCCTCGTGTTCAAAAAAACAAAAAAGGTCGGGACTTACGCCTCTCATAATATTGATTAGTGGCCATTGTTTTCTCACAATCTAAACCTAGTCATGGCTGACAATTCACTGTTCATTGTGGTCTATTCACATAAATACTAGCTCCATCCAAACACTGTGCACTATTAGGTTTTTTTAATATATTTTAATCATAAATACATGCCTTCCTCAAATAACAATACCAAGGGCCACTTCACAGACGAGACTGAGAGCCCATGATGACCCTTACACTTCAAGCACTCTCATTGGTGGAAAAGGCGGAGCCGGTCCAAGTTCGCTTCACACTACGCTTGAGGGACCAACGGAGCATGAGAATGCAAGATGGATGTAAAGTCTACATGGATTCCTACATGGCATCAAATGGATCATGTTTCATATTCACTTGGACTATTTTCAAAAACCACCTCTTGGAGGTAGGCCTAACACAAAATTGGGAGACCATGGCACTGCAAATGCTCACAACCATTGGTTTATTCTATTTTTATCATTTGTGAAGACCCACATGAGTAGAAATTCATTGAAATAGCATTTGGTTGAGGGCCCAGTCACATATGACTTCACACTACACTTGAGGGTCCATGACCACACTACATGATTTTGAAGGTGTATTGGGACGGCCTTTGGACACTTTCTTTTGGGCTCTCACAATTTCATGGTCACGGCTCTTGGCCCATGTGTGAAGTGGCCCTAAGCACCTACATGACGGTTTCTTTCAAAAGAAAGAGGCCACAGTTTAAAAACTTTGATAATTTGCAACTGTTGGTCAAAGAGCTCATAGTACACAACTTGAGTGCTCTTCATAAACGGATAATCCCGGAATTTAAGAAGAATTATGGTCATGTGAAATATGATCCCACAGAAGGTAGCCAAGGCGATGTGTAAAGTTATGTTTTTGGAATTAGTCCAAACTTTAAAAATATTTGAATACTAATTAAGTTAAATTCAAGGATCTGAGGGCCTAGGTGTTGGCCACACCAAATCCAAACCCCCAACTAAAGAATGTTATTCTTTGTGGGATTTAGCAAAGTGGGACTTGAGATGGGCTTGAGACGTAGTGTAAAGTGGCCCTAGGGGCCACTTCGCACACAAGTCTGAGAGCCCGTGACCATTACACTTCAAGCACTTTCATTGGTGGAAGAGGCCGAGCCGGTCCAAGTTCGCTTCACACTACACTTGAGGAACCAACGAAGTATGTGAATGTAAGATGGATGTAGAGTCTACATGGATTCCTACATGGCATCGAATGGATCATGATTCATGGTCACTTGGACTATTTTCAAAAACCACCTCTTGAAGGTAGGCCTAACACAAAACCAGGAGACCATGGCACTCCGAACGTTCACAACCGTTGATTTATTTTATTTTATCATGCATGAGGACCCGCATGAATAGAAATTCATTAAAATAGCATTTGGTTGAGGGCCTAGTCACATATGACTTCACACTACACTTGAGGGTCCGTGACCACCTAACATGATTTTGGAGGTGTCTTGGGACGGTCTTTAACACTTTCTTTTGGGCTCTCACAATTTCATGGTCACGGCTCTTGGCTCGTGTGTGAAGTGGCCCTAAGGATTGGAAGACTAGCCACCAAATGGGTCATGGCTATGAGCCCAAAATGGTTGCTCATATTTGTTTTATGTTTAGGATCTACTTAGAATTGCAATTGGAGTGTTATTGAAACAATCAAAAGTATAAAAAGAGTGAGGCTTAGTGTGGATTTAGGTTTAGGCCTTAAGCCATTTTGTGTGGTTAAGTAGAGGATTAGTGGCATTAGGGAGTGTTTTGATTAGAGGAGTAGTGTTTGATGAGGCAAGGGGAAGGGCCTTGGGTTTAAATGTTTGAATTAGAACATGCTCTTGTTGGTTTAGAGGGTGAGGAGTTAGTGGATAGGATAAGGTCCTACTAAGTAGGAGAAAGTTTAAAGGGTTGTGGTTGGATGCCCTCTCCTCCCCTCCTCTCCTATCCTCTTTCTCTCCTTCTTCTCTCATATATCTTCCCTCTCTCTCTCTCTCTCTCCTTCCCCCGTTTGAATTAGGATCTATGTTGTTGGTTTAAGAGTTGAAGGTTTAAAGGATAGGATGAGAGCCTACAAAGTAGGAGAGGATCGAGGGGCTTATCTTGAGCTTTGAGGGGTGCTCACCCCTTCCCTCCCCCTATATATTCCTCTCTCTCACCTTCTTCACTCACTTGTGTTCCTATTCATTCTCTCTTTCCTTCGTGCTCCTTTGGCACCCCTTCCCTCCCCCTATATATTCCTCTCTCTCACCTTCTTCACTCACTCGTGTTACTATTCACTCTCTCTTTCCTTTGTGCTCCTTGGCACCCGGCCAGGGCGAACCGACCCATACATTGGTACCTTACCGGATGTCTAGTAATGTCACATTTGAATGAATCGGCCCTCAACCTCATAGGGGGTCTTTTTGTATTGGAGCCACTTCATCCACGATATGTAGGATGGTTGATTTTAAGTGAGTGCCACGAATCCCTAGCCATTCGCCCTCCCCGGTAAGGTACGAATATAGGGGTTGGTTCGCCCCAGCCTTGGCACCCCATGTGTTATAAGTGTGGGTGTGTGGGAAGCAAGAGAGGAGCACGTGTGTGTGCAAGGTTTTAAGGTGAAGAGCCAAGGTCAATTAGTTTTGAAGTTAGCTTTGCATTGTTAGATGTAGTGTTAGATTAAAAACATTTAGAAACAAGTGCATAGCTCTAGTATTTAGACTTCTAGAAATTAGACTTCTAGTGTTGGGAATTATAGTATTTAGACTTATAGTACTTACTCTTATAGTATTTACTCTCATAGTATTTAGACTTGCGATATTTAGATTCATAGTGTTTGGATTTATATTAGATTGGAACACTTAATTTTGTTGGTTTAGTACTTGGACGAGGCTGCTGGGTTAGTAGCTGCATTAAGGTGTGAACTTGGGAAGTTGTTGTGAGGGACTTGTGGAAGAGGAGGCGATGATAGGTTATATAAGTGTTTTTTAACACTTGTATTAAAGACTTATGTGCCTCATGGAATCAACAAGCCATAGCCTCAGCGAGGTGTCATGCACTAGTGAAGAATCGTCAGCCAGGACCAAGTTTGCAAGAGGGAAATCTTTGAGGGCATGCGTGGCAAAGGCGGTGGGGTGGACTCTTGAGAAAGCCAAGGATGTACCTATGCAAGAGAGTCACACTAATAAAATGTCATGACTTGAAGTAAGTTGTAAGTCCATCAAGGTAGAACGTACATTCCATGTTACTACAAGTTTTTATGTTACACATGTGATCTCCAAACCCATGACCCGGACTAGGACGCTTAAGGGTGGTGGGTTTGGCCTCACAATGGCATATGGTGAACACTGCTCAATCAGTTGGTGCTTTTAAATAGAACACCTTCACTTAAATTGATGAATGGTTCAATTCTACTGTATTGGTCTCCTCATGCCAGGATTTGCTGGAGGCTGAGTTTTTTTTGTTTTGTTTGTGTAAATTTTTGGTCTTGCATAAAATTCATTATATGCACATATCTTTTGAGTACAACCAATCAAGGACTAGTTTATTATGTGCAGTTTATAAATTCATATAGAATAATGCACTACACTAAATATGATATTGAATGTCACCAATTCTAATTGTCTTGTTCAATACTAATTGTAAATCACAGTGTAGTGCAAATCACATTTTTCACCAATGGATGAACTCATCCATCATCCATGACAATATTTGTTCACTTATTCGTAAGAAGTGTCATCCAAAAAACTACCATGGTGACATAAAATACCATATGACACTAAATATGATATTTAGTGTAGCCCGGTCGTCCCTTTTACATGGAATTGGCTTGCAAGAATACGAGCCCAAGATCTATTATGTGGAATACACTTGATCCCATACAAACTATACAAGAGAATGCTTGGACATATCTACATAACATAAAATTAAATTTAGTTGAGAGAATGTATATACATATCCATGAAAAGTGAGCATGGAATACATACTCTTTATAAACAACACAATGTACATGCAACAACAAGGTGTTGCAACAAAAGTTGTAGTTCACATTTTATGGCTAGTCTCTACCACAGTCATCATTGTACCCATCAATAGAATTCCATGTATGCACCTTCGTTATGCTTAAAGTTCAAGCATAAGTCTAGCATTACTTGATACAAATTGGTGAGACCCAAGCCACATCAATTTGTGTAGAGCAAGCAATGCCTTTTCATATTGTTAATGTCATGCTTTCAATCAAGTGGCATGTTGGGTCTAATTATGTGGGACCCAGCCATCTAGGTTGCCACCATAGCCATGTCCTATATTGATGTTTGAGGACTTGTGGGGGGACATGTGAGACCCATGGTGGTAACCCGAGTTACCAAATTTATAAAGTACGTGAACACAATTAATTAATTAACTTTCCAAAGAAGCCGCTGAAGAGGAAAGTCGTGCTTGGTGCAGAGGCGCTGGAGTCCAAAGCTTGCGTCGGTTGCCTAAAGCATAAGGCGACAATTGACTCTAGGCAGCCGTCCATCTTGAGTTTCTTCTCAAAGAAATAGTCCCCCATCGCTGGGCCTCAAACACTCCTCATGCCCCGTGCTCATGCCCAAGTGCACTAACCAATCGCGCACTCTCAGAATAAAAACTGAAGTCTCAAAAATTGTTGTCGTTCTGAGAGCGACAATCTAAGTCATTTTTCTTCTGATTGGACCAATTTTGAGGTAGCTATCGTAATCCGCACACACCCGGGTTACCGCCATAGGTCTCATGTATCCTCTCTTAGGTTGCTTGTCCTTAAACAAAGGTTGCAACAACAACTCTTGCGTGATCTTACCAATGTTTCTCGTCCACTATATGGTTTGGTTTTGGATTTTGAATCTACCATCTAATGGAAGAGAACACATGGTAAAGACCACATGATCCATGTGGTGATAACGCATCAATCAATCACGACCTCAAAGCTTGACTTTTAGAATGGCCATGATTAAGAACTATGATATTTAAACTTGAATTTTAATTTCCATGTCATATTGTTACCATTGTCAAAAATTGGTTTAAAACACCAGTATATCAATCAATGCATGAATATAAAAATGCAAGCTTTCAATAATTGTTACATACATGTCACCATTTGGTATTGAATTTTTTCCATTAACAAAATCATACCACTACTGCCGGGGGGTGGACTCTTCATACCATGTTTGAACTAACGTGAATGTAAGAAGGGGTATAATTTGACACCTTAGCTTACATAGTATACATAAGGGAGAGGTATTATTTTTCTTTAGTTTGCACATTTTAAAAGGCTATTAAGAATTATGAAGTAAAAGGTAGATGTACAAAAGGGGTCCCCTAAGGTTTAGAGGAGAAATAGAGAAAATAGTGTTAGTTTAATCCAATCCACGTCATCCATTGTCGTCATATGGTAATAGTCATCAGTGATTACCTTGTCCATTCTTGTTAGGGTTTGCATTGGGGTCCTAGGTTTTTACAAACTTGAGTTTTTTTCTCCAAATTTGTGGCTAAATTATCGTGCTCTCGTCTTTGTTAGTTTCATGCAATCATTGAGTTCCATGCTATGGATGGAAAATGTTCAATGACTTTCTCACTAGAAAATGAGAATGGATTTTATATGTAATAAAGACCTATTTGATTAATGATTTATATTTCTACATGTAGTGGATGCATTTATCATATTGAAACTGAAAAGCTTAGTATAAATACATGACGTCATTTTCAACATGCCATTAATATGTATACACTTATTTTTATGTATAACTTCTTGTATATAAGGGGTTTAATTTCAGAGCGACTCACGCACATCATTTAGGTTTCCAATCCGGGGGTGGGGGAGGGGTGGACTCTTCATACCATGCACGAACTAACGTGAGTGTTAAGGGGTATTATTTGGGACTTTAACGTACACAATATACATAAGTGGATTAGGATCCACAAGGATATAGGTCTATCCACAAATATCTATATTGGTATATGCTACTTCCCACCTTCTAGCACCAAAAGCTACAACTACAGACCCTTACACCCTTCATTTCACCGAATTTATTTATAATCACTCTTTGAAGGAGTTTTTTTCTTCTTCTTTTTTCTTCTTTTTTCTAGTAGATGATTTCAATGCTCGAACTAGCTCTCACCAAAGACAAGAATCTCAATCTTGATGTTAACGACATCAATTTGCTAGAGGTCCATAGACCACACTAGCTAAGAGAGTCCGAAGACATTGGCCATTAGTTTTTGGTGGATTTTTAGTAGAAAAGATGTCCTTCACTGGCTCTATGATATTTAATGGAGTTGATAAACTATATCAAAATTTCACTTCTTTCTCTAATATGGGTGGAGCTAGTGTAGTTGAATATCTCATAGGTGATCCCAACTCCCTTTACAACTCTATCTTTGATTTCTCCATCAGCAGTAAATAACATGATTTAGACCACTGCCCTCTCTTCTTTAACATTTGTTAGAGTATAGGATTGAGGCTTCCAGCCTTGTCTAGTGGACGTGAAGTTTTGCATCTCAATCCTAAGAAGGAAAACAAATATGTTTCAAATGTCAAATACGAACTCACTTATAATATGCAAGATGGGACCTACACTTCATTAGACGAACATGCTCAAGCTTGGTAATACGCACAACTCAATCAATCTCTCTCTAAGAAAAAAGGTGACAAACAAATGGGTAGACCATCCAACACATGGTTTGATAGTGATTGTTGAGAGGCTCAACAAAACTACCATATTGTATTAAACTCTAGTCACTCGGTCAATACTTCACAAATAGCTTTCAAAGAATACCACATGATGATCTGGCATAAGAAATGCTCTTACTTGGAGCAAACACAAGGAAGTACATCTTTTGCTAAAAAGGGACCCCAAAGTTGTTTTGGAAGAGCTTTGAAGAAAAAAAACGATCCAACCTCCCATTTACGCCATAAGAAGTAGTATACTATTGCCCAAAACTATACACCTTGGAACATAGTATCAATGATTATTTTATTCCAAACGTACAGGATCTAGCAAATCACAAGGTAGGAGATATTCATGGGTTAAAAGCTAAGTTTCTAAAGTGGGTTGCAAATGATATATGTGAGCCAATCAAAAATCCATTTAATTTAGTGGCTAGTGAAGGATTCCCAACTTCATGGACCACCAACATTATTCAAATGATCTTCAAATCTAGCAAAAGAAGCACCTTGGGAAGTTACATAACAATAATGTTAGGCACAATCTTTGGCAAGCTCTATGGCTCTGTTTTAGAAAAAAAACAATTAGCCAATGGGTGAAATTAATAGGGCTTAGAGCAAAGGGGACAAGCAAGTTTAGGGAAGGTAGATTTACTTTGGACCACATTCTTACATTATGTACTTTAGTTGAACAAGAAGTATTTGCAGATGGATGTGTCTTTTTTATGTTTTGTTGATTTCAAAAAGGTTTTGACACGGTTCCACATGACAAGCTTTGGGAACACCTCTAGCATTTGGGTGCACCAATATATTTACAACAAATTGTACAAGCAATGTATACCATAGTCTATGCAAAAGTAGGAATCAACAAGGATACACATGGTGAAGTAATGTCTGACATCGGGATTAAACATGGATGTCCCCTTCCCCCTAAACTATTTGGCTTATACATTGATGAACTTAAAACATATCTGGATGAGACAGTCAGAGATTCTCCATGTTTATTTAATGTGGTGGTTGCCATTCTTCTCTATGTTGACAAGTATTGTTTGGCTCTCTAAATTAGCATCATGATTACAAAGATTTATGAACAAACAATATGAGTTTTGCATTTTTTTGGGTCTTGATGTCAATTTATCTAAGACCAAGATCATGCTCTTTGGCTATAACAAAAGGAATTTAAACCAAGAAACATTTTACCTAGGCAAAAACCAATTTGAGATAACCCATGAATATAAATACCTTCGGATTGATTCCTACTCACATGGCCACTTTATATCATCAAGTAAAAGGCAAAGAATCGCATGTATGAAAGTTGTGATGTGCACTTTAAGGAAAGAAACAATAGTCGGATTCACATGTTGGGGACTCAAATCCCAACTATTGCAGGCTTTGGTGCTCCAACTTTCACATATGGCATTGAAAGTTGGTAGGATGACTTGAAAAACTCTTGTTGGAAGGTTTTTGAGAAGGCCACGAAGATGCATATGATGTCTTACGTCAAAGTGCATTCTCCGACAACCTATCATATTCTATTGGCCAAATTTGGGAAACTTCCCATGGAATTACATGCTCTTAAGCTAACTATGAGCTTTCAACAATGGATCGCCCACCTACCTTCCTCTTGGTTAGTCAGTCAAGCAACATCACTCTCCCAACACCTTGCCGAACAAGGGGCTAACACTTGGCACAAATCGACAACCATGTGGAAGGCATCATGGGGCCTATCTCATTGGGAAACCCATGCCAACCCAACATCAAAAATTACATTAGATGATATCAAAGAGGCTTTTCTTGCTTAAGATTGGAACTCCTTCCACCTCTCGGGGAAGGAACTAGATGACCCCCACCTCAAGGATTTTCTTAAATACGAATGTGAGTTTTACTTGAAGAAACCATTGACACCACCACAATGCAAGATCGTTGTTGCTTACCACACATCGAATCTTAGACTTGTCATCGAAACTAGACGGTGGTCAACTATCCCTATCTCTAGAGATAATAGATTACGCCACTTTTTCTCTTATAATTTAGTTGAAAATGAGGTGCACTTTGTGTTGGAGTGTCCCCTATATAACTCCATTGGAGATAAGTTTCAATCACTAGTTGAGAAGGTAGTATTAGGGAGTCTCAAGTCTTTCTTTCAATTGGACCATGAAGTTGCAATTAGCCTCTACCTCATGAAGGTTACCGCACTATGCCACTTTAGGGAATTAGGCAGTCTGACACCATCCAGATGTACTTTTAGTCCCATAAGCCTTTCGGCTTTTTGGACTCTAAAATCAATTTTATTTTATTTCGTAAGGGAGAGGTGTTATAAATCTCCAATGTGTACATTAAAAAGAGGCTATTAAGAATTTTGAAGTAAAGGTAGATGTACAAAAAGGGGCCCTAAGGTTTAGAGGAAAAATTGACAATACATGTGTTAGTTTCATCTAATTTATGTTTTCATCCATTAATGACATATGATAATAGTCCTCAAAGACTACCATGTCATTCTTGTTATGATTTGCATTAAGGTTCTAGGTTTTTATAAACTGGAGTCACTTGAAGTGCTCATGGGCTCCTTTGAGATTTGCTCTTTGCATTATGCTCTTGTCTTTGTTTCTTTGATGCAATCGTTGAGTTACATGCTAGGATTAGAAAATGTTCAATGACTCTCATTGGAAAATGAAAATGGATTTTATATGTAAAAAAATCCAATTTAATTCATGATTTCTTTTTCGTATATGTAGTGGAGGCATTTATGACATTGAAACTAAAAAGCTTAGTATAAATACATGAGTCCATTTTCTTGCATGCCGTTAATACGTATATAATTGTTTTTCTTTATAAACTTCTTGTATATATGGGGATTTATTTCATAGTGACCCACGCACATCATTTAGGATTCTAGTGAAGAGTCCACCCCCCATGTCACTACTACTATGGTGTCAAATAAAACCAGGTACTAGTACAACATTGGTTGGAACCAATATTGAGCTAGTAAGTAGGCCGTGAATGCATGATGTGATTATACAATGAAAAACTTACCCTACCAATATTTGATTTGTTATACCAATCCAATATTAATAATTGATGGATATCACAAGATCGTAGATGGCAAAAAAAAATTGCACATCCAAGTCATTGTTTGAGTTGACACCATCCTAATAACACATAGATACTAGGATAGTTTTACCTAGAGATGGGGAGATATTTTATTTTATTTTGATTATGTAGTGATTTTTGTTGACTTGGATGCCATATACTCACACTAGCATGGGAAATCTCTCTCTTTAACTACTTGAGGCTTCTCCGGGCCTTCATTTAGATTTTCCACCTTCCCTTTCCCCCTAAGTTTCAAATGCCCCGATATCCCACAATGATAATGACAAGTTGCCATTAAGTTATCCTTCACCCTCTATGCCGGAGGTTTCTCTTAGGGACAACATGGATGCCCTAGAAATAATGCAAGGAATAATCTTGGCTTTGATTAGTAGTGGGTGAACATCCAATGAGTGCCAAAGAATGTTCATATACGTACGAATTGAATTCGGGTTGCCTAGTAATATTGAAGATATCCATTTGTAGTAGGAGGAGAGTCACGACAACCCACGATCACTTGTCGTGCAATCGAGGCCGCACATAGTAATTGATGCATGGAGTTGGACTTGATCTTTCCTTCCATATATCTAGCATTGATCCACTAGTGCACATACCAATGAAGTTCATGGGGGAGCCAACTCTATTGACAAACATGCTCCAAACATGATGACAAGGGGGGTGTTGAACCCTAGGATGCAATCCTAGATTCAACCAAGTAGTTTCCCATAAGTTAATCCTACTTGATATTATTATTTAGCTTCATTCAAGACCGCCCACAAAGAAATATCAAGAAAAGTATCATGGGCACAAAGATATTGCTTAAGGCTCTCATGTCAAACATGTTCACTTATCCGACTCCTCAATTTGTGGATGCCGTTCCTTGGGAAGAAGAAGAAATATATGTCAACATGGCAACCCTTGAATGTAGTTTGACTTATTGGGTTTTCAACCAATTTTTTTGCTAAGTTCAACACCCTCGGGGTCTTCTCATCTTGGGAGAAACCAACTTACAACCTTGCCTTGCCTTGCACTGCTTATTGAAATATACAATCCTAAGAGTCTCAACAATAGGTTCATGGAAGTTTCGTCAAATTCATTTTGAGAAATGAGGAGAAAGAGAGCAAGAAAGGAAAAGAAAAGAAAAAAGAAAGATGATTTTGATGTTGCCACCATAATGAATTATGGTGTTGCTGCATTTTTGAGTTGGTGTAAATCTATATGTGATATCGAAATGGACAATGTAGTTTAGATTTTGGTTACAACAATCCTAGGGAAACACTCAAGGAAGACTTAAAAGGTGATTTTTGTATCATCTAGGTGTCTCAAATAAGTTTTATTAGGGAATACATAGGGTTATTTCATATTATTCCACTTTTGAATTGACAATTAGGTGATGTTTAAGGGGATAAAGTCTTTAAACTCTCACAATGTCAGTACATGCAATTGTGGTAGTCTCTCACCTTACTCCAATTACCTAGGCAATTGTCTAGCAGTGAGTTCATTTTAATTGGACCAAGTGCGGTGCACAATCATAGGCACAACCATCGTCAATTGTCTTGCATAAAGTGTCCCATTTTGATCTCTTTACCAAAGCCAAGGGCACTTTGATGTTGTCAATGGTCTTGTATTGATTAATCCTCTTTAGTGTAACTTGAAATTGCAGTGCAGTCGTCCTTTCAGGATATTCCGTTTTCTTTGATTAAATATTATTTTAATTTTGCGATCCGACAATAGTCTCTTACCTAGTCTTGGCCAAGGTAATCATAATTTCTTTAATTATGACAATAAGCCATACCACATATGCGCGTTAACATTTTCTCACATAATTCATGAATTTATCTTATTTATTTGGTGTTGCAATTTCACACTCTTAGTTCTTAAAGCAATGAATTTACCGATTCATTTCATTTAATATTCTCAAAAATATTTCTTAATATTTTCAATTCTTAATGTTGATGAAATTCCAAGTTATTCTTAATTTAAACCGAGATTGTACCTAGCAACCAATAGTTACCGATTTTGCGATCAACACGTCCTTTGGTCTTCTCGGCGTCCTGATAGCCTTTCGTTGTCAATAGTCTTAATAGGCTGACAATTCACTTTTTGTCAAAGGTTAGAATATAACAATATCTCCATTTACACTATCAAGACCATAGTTTTTAATATTTGCTCAATACGATATTTCAATTCATTGATTGTTCAAGCCTCTTTGCTTTGAAATTGTTATCATGCGAAATCAAACTTATTTGTATGCAATTAATTCACTCTCTCGTGAAAAGTTGTATTTGCTTTGAACTCGTTTAATTCAAGTATGAATCAATATGCCATTGACGTTGATGACTTGCTTGAGTTACACACTTAAGACATTGATTATTAACAAATTGTACTTGAGCAAATTAGTCAATTGTCTGTAAATTTGTTATTTCAAGTCTATTCAAATTTGCACTTTCTGATTTCCTCACAAATTTCTTTTCCCTTTCAGAGTAGGCTATCTGGACATGTGAATCACTCACAATACTTACAAAGCAATAGACTTACCAATCCTAACTCTCTGGTTTAATTCTCGATAATTATTACCGGGTTCCAAGCCTCTTCTATCAGATCATATCTCTCGCAGACAATGGTCCTGCAATCATTCACCTTGGCTTGACAACTACTTTCATGATATCTTGAGGCGATAGCGTGCGGTAATATTATTTCAAGTTTTTTATATACTGCAGATTTAATCATTCAAAACTCCTTACTTGCTCCTTCCATGGAACAAAACCCTATTTACATCTGAGAATCCAAATTAAGTCAAGACCATAGTCTCATAATAAACGTGAGTCCCCTTGATTGACTCCCTGATTTCTCCAATAAACATCAACCACACGAACATAGGCAATTCATACTTATTGATATCACAATTCTCTCAGATAAATTCAAATTTAGATTCCTACAAGACTTACTTACTCCAACAACTTACAATCCCGAGACTGTAGACTTGAAATACAGATCTTGATTTATTTCTTTATTACTATAATCTCCAATTCTGACTTACTTTGCCTCACGCAATAATTCTGAATCAAAGATGATACACAAAAGCAACTCAAATTCAAATATACTCTAGTTCATTCACCCTAGAGTTATATCAAATTACTTCACAATTCCAACAAGTGCATTTGAGGAAAAAAATAACTATATGTAATTTTAGAAATTTTTGGTATCAATAAAAAATAGTTTTTATATCTCTTGGCTCTCCCAGCCTCTTTCACTCTTCTCTCTGAGAGCTCTCCTTCTGTTTCTTAACTCCTATATATCTAACTGAGAGCCTCCTAGATATCAATAACTACCATAGTTGATATCAAACTATTGTCCTTACTAATCTCTCTTTCTGATATCTCAAGACTATTGTTTGTTCTCACTGGTCTTTTAGGTAATTTTTAGTTCATTAAAGACTCTATTTCCACATTTTTAAAAATTGAGTCGAAAAGTCAAAATTTTACTATTATAGGCAATGTGAGAATTAGAGGGCCTTGACGAATACTGCCTCCTCCTTTCAAATGTGAATATCTTGAATGGGCGTGGACAAGCCAGCCGGCACCTATCTCCCCCAAGGGCAAGCCCCTATGTTCCCACATGGTTGGTTGTAAATATCCGGGATACCCCCACTATGATTGCATAACACTATTTAGTGCCCTTGGATTGACCTTCTCAAAAGAACATCAAACTAGTTTGATGCGCCAGTTTGATGCTCTTTTGAGAGCAAAGGTAGCGCTACCTTTGAATATTACTTAGCCTATTTTTAATCAATTTAGATAGTTACTTTCACTATTTAGCATTTATTATAAAAGTTCCAAGGACAAAACCTTGATTGCACTTTGTGTAAGACACTAAATTTGTGCATTTCACCTTTACATAGCTTAGCCTTTATCCACATTAAGGAGTAATATTTTCACTTTATGCTCATTTACCTTGCACCCGCCCACGCCCCCAAAAGGTACCCTCGTAGCATTGCTACTTAATGGTATGTGGGTGGATCATAGGTGGTAGGGTGCACCATAAATCAATCGTTAGGAAGGTCACCCATCTAAGTATTGTTCTGGCCTTAGACAACTTAACCTCGGAGTTCACATGGGATTCGATTAAACCCTTGGGTTTAAGCCACCCTAAGAAATGAGGAGAACGATACTCCAATGTGAGCGGAGTTTGTCAAAGGTCACCTTGTTGGTTTGAGGGTGGAAAGAAGCTTGCTTGATAATGATTATCACCCACCATGAGAATAAGCTACCTTTACCATATTGGGCAGCACCCAAGCCAAACAGCCTTCAAACATGGGGAATGCTATTATGTGAGCCATGAGCATTAACTTGTGAGCAATGAGGGAGGCAAAACACTTGGATATATACCCACTAGTATCCTATAACCGTGGTATATTGGCATAAATAATAACATCTTTGTTTATATTAATACTAGTGGAAAATTTATACAAAGTGTAATCAACAACCGCAAGCTTAGCATGGGGGTTTGGATATAATTTTTTATATTGTCATTAGATTCAACATTCAATTCTTAAAAAGAAAGAAAGAAGGGGAAAACACATTCCAAGTATTTGAGCATGCTCTAAAACTATAATTTTGGAATTTATGTAGGTTTGAGAAATGAATTGATTGAGGCATTGTAGAAAATTTAAATCTTAAGTTTATGAGCATAGATGGTAGTATAAGAGGAAATTGCTTACACATATCAATGTCCACAAAGTAATGAGAACGTTCAACGTAGAACCATGCATAGAACTCCATAACCACCCTTATCATCTTCCATTCCCTCCTCCTCTTTGTCACTAACAAGTTTAATACACTCCTCCACCTCAACATCTAAGAATGCTTGGATGTGATGATCATGACCCAACAATCTATTGTGATGTGATAGTGTTGAGGTTGAAACCACAACCTTTGTGACAACCTCTACATGTAATGGGAGAATTATGCAAGTGGGAGGTAACATCACATTTTTCATTTTTTAAAAAACAAAAACTCAAAACCGTTAGCATTCATTATTGGGAACTAACATCTTGAATGACTTCAAAATTAAACAAATGGCAAACTTACATACTCCATTGGGATTTTGTGAGAACTTTTCAAATAGGTTCCTCATCATCATCAAGGGAGATCATCTTCATCATTGAGCCACCACTATGAGGTGAGGGTGCAATATTGTAAAATGTTGCCAATACAACATTGAATATGGCAAAGCCTCTCTTGAATGCAATGAAGCAGCATTACCGTACCAACAAGCATGAAAAGATAAAAATGCAATCCACATAGACATAGAGATTATATTCAGTGTTGAAAATCCTTAGTTACATTAAAAAAATTCCACATGTAGATGCATAAGCATCAATAATTGATCCTAGTTTTGTCAACACCTGTATTAAGGATTGTGAAGACTTTGAATCTTTTTATTGTCCACCGCTCCATGACACATTTACTTTTATAAATTGCATCTATGCAGTATTGCAATCGAAGAAGGCCAATAGATCAACTAGAATTCTCTCTACTACCCGTGATAGCTATCCTACTACCTAGACCTTATTGCTACCATGTTAACAATGGTACTATCCTTGAAGGTTGTACCGGTGTTGTGGTGAGATGGAATGCTATGGAAAAACATGGGTTCTCAGTTGCAACTAGTCTATGCCCAAGCTATGGGAAAAATCATAATGCACATAGTTGCTTATGCCATTTGAAAACTCCAAATTTATGTGCACAATGCAAAAAAAACAAGCCGTGTAGAGGTTTGAATCCTTCAAAGTTACTATTAGCATTCAAATGTGTGTCACATGTGCATTACTAATCCAAATAACATGTATAATAGCTTTTTGGAAAGCCAACATAAAGACATACATATAATAAAAATTTCAAAAAATAATCTACCGTTTCATAGATATGGCATGCCAAAGATGAGGCTTTAGTTTTTTTATGGCAGCTATACATCTCTCCGCTTAAGAAGCCATAACTTTTTCATAAAAACTCCAAATGATGTGAGCCATGACTTTTTTAAATTCCAACTCTATTATCTTTGCTACCTAGAATGTTGAACTTCAAATTCAACACTATCCATTTTTTATGGTTTCTTAAATACAGACTTCCTAAATTCAATGGCAAATTTACACCTTCACGCTTTTAAGATTATAACTTCTACATCATATGTTCAAATTGAGAGTTTAATAGCTTTTCGAAAAGTTTGAGACATGAATTAAACACTTAAAATCTGAAAACAAACAAAAAATGTGTTACATTTTTACATGCGTTCAAAGCACCTACTCTTGGATTCTGATGGCAATAAAATTACCTTTACTCTAAAATCCATAATTTTTCATAATTCCAAATAGAGGATTCCGATGGCAATAAAATTGCCTTCATTCTAAAATCTATGATTTTTCATAAAAACTCCAAATGGAGTAGTCTACACATCATTGGAATCACTAAAGTTAAATAAATATGCTCACAAATTTTATTAAAATCCATGTTATATAAAATATATAGTTTTTTTTAAGTTCCGAAAAACTAAAATTTTAAGTTTGAAAATTGAAGAAAGTCCCATAGGGAAAAGAAAACCGCCATTCTTATCCAAGCTACATGGGGAATACATTTGCCCATGATGGGCCCGGGGACACCTATATAACCATTGGGTGATCCATATTATTCCCCCTTAATCATATCTATTCATATTTTTCAAACATAAAACCACAAAAGTCAACAATGGCAAAATAATCTTCACATTTCTTTTCAACAACAACTAACTTGAAATCAAATCAAACTTAATTATAATGATATAAGGTCTTCAAAGTCAACAAAAGTTATAAAAATAATCACGATTTTTCCAAACCTTCTCTATTACTTTATTCTCTATGAAAGTCAATGAAAACTAATAAAAATAATAATACTATATATTTTTTATATCATGTAAGAGTTTGCTTCACGACACCGGTTTTGCCCATCCCTTGATATTGGCCGAGATTCATAGGTGTACTACCTCATAATTGGACATATTATAAAAATATATCTCCATACTAGTTATATGATATATCTATTAATATAATTCCTCTTATACCGGTAGCATTATAATCCTCCAACATGTGATTATACATTTTTGCCCTTATTGATCTACCACATTACTCCTAGTTTTCTAACTTAGATCATTAAGACAAAAACTACCACAATATAATATAGATGGTGGGTTCCTAGCCGCTAATGATATTGAGGTGTTGACCAACTTTGTCCTCTTAACTCTAAGAGCATGCGCTTTACAGGCATTCAAACCAAGCAGTAGTGTCAAGCTGGTGTGGTTTTGTGGTGCTTTTGGGCACCCCCCTCCGAGGGAGCCTAAAAGTACCGCACAAGCCCTTCGGTGAGGGTGGCCTGCTTTAGCAGGTGCCCAAGCCGAACCCGGATGTTATGATTTTTTTTATGGATATTTAGATTTGTGGAGGGATTTGTCAATCGCGTCGTGTCATTTCGGTAGGTTGTGCCTAGATTAATAAGTGCTTAAGTGAATTATCTATTTTTTTCTAACCTAATGCCTAGTCTATCCTAGTCTACGCGCAGACGCACCAGCCTTGGAATCAAGGCAACCTAACCCTAATGAATAAAATAACCTTACCTTTTGCTTTGGCCACACCTAATTCCTTACTTCTTATGAATTAAATTCTTTAAACGGGGGGACCTTGATTAAGTCCCACCCTCTCAATCTTCCTTCTTAGTTTAAGGTTGATTACACAAAGTCTATATTACTAAGTTCATAAATTATGGCATCACCACCTACCTGTTTGGTGCACGCCTTAACTCGAACCCTTCAAGGCCCTGTGCGGGTCTCTTGAAGGTTGATTGATACCCTAACCCTCCGATCTTTGCCGCCGGAGGGGTTGGGATCAATCCTTCGAGTTAAGTTCCCGGTTGGTTTTTTGCCCACGGGGGTTGTACAAATTACGTTGGTTATTAGTTAGTTTGAAATGGTTTGACCACGAAAACTCAACTTGATGGGACCGGAGAATAGGGCAACCTGTGTGTTCAATCTGTTGCACAATTTTCAAAGGTTGGGGCCATCACCTCCAACCCTTGGGGCCAACAACATGATAATGGATTCGTGGGCCATTAACCCCACCTTTCCATCAACAACATTCATAGTGGTCGTGTCGGTGATTAACCCGACTTCACCACATACGGAACTTGCTAATAAATGAAGCTACTACCACAAAACATACCAAGGGGCCCCAAAAACAATGGAGTTGGGTACCCCCTTGGCGGTCAAGTGGTCAAACCACTTGACCTTACGAGATAGGTGAGTGGGTTAGAAATGCGTACCTTCGCCGCGCTCCCTCCAACCCTAAATGGAAAGCTAGGATTAATTAATTTACCTCAATTCTCCTCGGTTGATTTGGGCTCGATGTAGGCCGAGCCGCTACTTCTTTCCTTGCTCCACTTCGAGCGTCGACCTTGCCTCCCTTGTAACTAGTTTGATAGGAAGCGTACCTTAGTTAACAATAAAAATATAAAGTATTTTTTTTCACTGTAATTTAGACCTAAGCATAATATATCTACTTAGTGCACTTAATTATCTTTCTAACGCTCTAAAAATCACCTTAATCGGATAAGAAATGCAAAAGTTATGAGGGTTGGAAATGCGAGGTCGATTCAACCGATCCTTCCCACCCACCTATCTAACTTCTAACTTCAAAAATTCATATCTAATTCAAATTATGCTCAAATCAAACATTCTATATGACCATGGAAAGATATTGAAAAGATCTATCTGATAAAAATCTGCAATTAACAAGTTAAGCCAAAATGAATTCAGCAGACCCTCAGTAATGCAGCAGTCAACCAAGAACTCTCAAACTATGTATCCCGTCTTCAAAAATTCATATCTAATTCAAATTATGCTCAAATCAAACATTCTATATGACCATGGAAAGATATTGAAAAGATCTATCTGATAAAAATCTGAAATTAACAAGTTAAGCCAAAATGAATTCAGCAGACCCTCTGTAATGCAGCAGTCAACCAAGAACTCTCAAAATATGTATCCCGTCTTCAAAAATTCATATCTAATTCAAATCTTGTTCAAATCAGACGTTCTAAGCAATTCTAAAAAGCTAAACAAAATTTCTACTTGGAAAAAATATAATTTTTTAGAATTTAAATTCTGATTGGGCTGGCAGGTCTGATCCAGCAGCCGCTACCCACAGAACCACCCGGTTTTTTGCTCCATCTTTGAAAATCCATAACTAATTGTCATCTTGACCAAATCATAAATGGGAAACAGCTATAGATAGCTTTAGGAAATCTCTCTTAGAGAAAAATAATAAGTATTTTGTTTTAGCTTCTGAACTAAGCCTCCAAGGCATTGGCAGCTGAGGTCTACAATGCCTTCACTCGAAATTCTACAATCCAACCTACCTCTACAAAAGAAATGAAGAATTTTGTTGGTATGTTAATAAATACACATTCTAACTAGGAGAGAGAGTTGAAGAGTTTCTCAAGCCTTTCTCTTAGGCCATTGAGAATGGATGCTAAAGGATTTTTTCCTAACTATTTTAAAGTAGGGCTTCGCCCGCTAATCAAATTGAGAGGGAGTTTTGTCTAACTATCTTGAACTAGAATGTGAGGCCAAACCCCCCACCCTTAAGCGTCCGTAGTCCGAGTAGTGGGTTTGGGCTCACATTCCTCCGTGGTATTGGATTTGGACTTGGATGAGTCCATAGTGCAAGGTTCACCCTTCAAGTGGTCTTGGATTTAACTGGAATTTCACTTTTAACAACTCAATGTACGATTTCAATACGTATGTGGAGAATGCACAAGTTAACTATGTTATTTTAACCTCCTTATGCTCGGGTGCTATTTTGTCTTTGTTTGCTTCTAACGTCCATCCGGCCGCTTTAGCTACACAAGCCCTTAAGGATATCCCTCTCCTAAATGGAGTCCGTGCTGTTGACTCTATACTACCACTTGAACTATCACTTGTGTATTCCGTATCGCTACTATAAGAGGTCTCACTTGGTGTCTCCATACCGTACATAAGCCTTTAAGTATTAAGAAATACTTATGTGACTTATGTCAATCTCTCCCTCGCACCTTTGGTCTTTGCTTCCTTTGTCTTGCCATCGCGAGAGTGCTCCACATTCTCCATTAATTTGTGCACGTGGTTTATTTTTAAAGAGAGGATGCAAGTGTTAAAAAATACTATTCTCTATAGTCAATCTCAAATACATTTACTTGTGAAAGCCACACATAACACTAACTAGCATAATGTAACTAACTACTTGTCTATGAGCTAATTAAGTAGGCTATCTACTAAGCTCCTTCATAAACCCAGCTCCTTCATAAACCCAGCTTCTTAGCTTCTAACTAAACAAACCCAGCTCCTTTATAAACCCAGCTCCTTCATGAACCCAGCTCCTTAGCTTCTAACTAAACAAACCCAGGTCCTTCATAAACCCAGCTCTTTACTTTCTAACTAAACAAACCCAGCTCCTTCATAAACCCAGCTCCTTCATGAACCCACAACTTTGTAGTTGTAATCCCCAACTACCTCACTAATTATTCAAGCCCTTAACTAATCTTCCTACCTAATTTTCCTAATTCTACTAACAACCCCTTTCTAATCACACAATTCTTCTCTAATCCTAAAATCCTAAAATCCTAGAGAGGAGAGGGGGAGAGAGAATTTCTTAACTTCACTAAGACTAACTAATCCACACAAGTATATTTTTGCACTCATCACAACATCAAGTGCTCAACTCTTAAACATGGAACTTGCAACCACGTGTATTCAAAACATGAACTTTAAGTACCACAAATTGGAATCATGAATTAACTTTAAAATCCTTCACGTCAACACTAATTCTACCAAGAGGTCAAGCCCTCTTCAAGGCTAACAAGCCTTGGCTCTCAAACTAAAAACTAAGCACACACATGTGCTCCAATATGGCTTCCCACACCCACACTTATAACTCGTGGGGTGCCTTGGAGCACAAAGGAAAGAGAGGATGAGTGAGGGAAGAATGAGGGATTATATAGTAAGCTTGAGGGGGTGAGCACCCTCAAGGCTCACGATAAGCCCTTGAGATTTCCTCCTACTTAGTAGGCGCCAATCCTATCTTCTAAGCCTTCCTCCCTCAAATGATCAACAAGGATCCTAATTCGAACATTTAACTAGCCTTGGCTTTCTACCTACCACACTTTACCAAACTTGGGATGCTTCAACCCAAACTTAGCCTCCTTCGCTTTCCGCCGCCATAACTTTCTCCCCTTACTTTCCCAAATCGTCGCTCACCACTTAATTCAAACCACGATGCTTAACTCGTGATTTGATTGGTGCTTTGAGAATTTGCTTATCCTCCACCTTGCATTCTTCCTTGGACCTTCCCCATTAAGTGGCCATGATGAGGTGGTCCACTTGTGCGCTCCATGTGATCCTCCATTCATCCCAATTCGAATGCACTTGCCTCTTGAGTCACTTTGGTTGTCTCCATCCATTTGTACTAGCCTACTCACTAACTACTCAATCCAAGTTCTCCTTACCTATCCTCATTCACTCAAATCCTTCCGAAGGTAAAAACACAATAACAACTCACATCCTAGCCTCTTACAACATGGTACTTCTAAGACTAACATTTCACTCTTTTTATATTTTTGTGAAGTAACATGCTACTTCAAAGTGCATCAACTAACGTTTCAAGGGTCTAAGACTAAATGTGGGCACCCTTTTGGGCTCACATAGAGCTTCGCCCAAATTCTAAAGGGAAGAGGGAGTTTTCAAGGTGGAAGGAGGGGGTTTTTAAACCCTTTCACAAAAGGGTTGGACCCCTCCACCACCGGTTCCATTTTTCCGACCCCCTCCCGAAATTTTGGCTCGGGGGTTTTTCCGGTCAAGGTTGCCACCCCGTCGCCGAGGTGGCTCCGACGGGAATCTTCCACATTTGTTCTAATTTTTTATAGCAAGTTGGCAAGGGGGCAAGTGGCCCCCTTGCTATTTTCCTTAAAGTCTTCGCGCTAATTTTTCCTCACGCCGAGCTCCTCCACTTGTCTTGCGTGACTCATACTAAGTACTAAACTAACCCTTGCCTAGCTAGCTCTACTAATTTAGTCCTCTTTGCTAGTTGCTTTCACTAACTACGTTTTTTCCCCGCTAACTAGGTCTTGCCTAGATAGCTATTTTTCCTAACTTAGCTAATTTCTATCTCTAGTTAGTTTTCATTTTTACTAACTCTACCTAAAACTAGATTTTTCCCTTCACGGGTGAAGGTCCGAAGTCCTCGGTAATTTTCCTTCCCTTTTTTGAACTAAACGCTAAATGAACTAATTTTTCTTTTAATTCGCTATCAATCCTAACTTTTAATACTAAAATCCTAACTAAAGTGACCCCACGGAGTGGTGGACCACTTTGGTGGTTCACATATGTCGGCCATCAGGGGGGCTGCTCGTTCGAGCGCCGCGAACTCCAACTCTTGCTCGCCAATCCTGGGCACACGGTCACCTGCACGTACATACACACACACATACACACATTTTTCTTCCTTTTTTTTCTTACATTTTTCCCGTTGGTTAACTTCCAAAGAGTTGAAGAGAGAGGGGTAAAAGAGAGGACACAATGATAAAGCCAAAAAACCATTCAAAGCCGCCACACTCTCCCACCGGACTGGGTTCATGTCTACCTAAGACACCCCCTCCGCCTTGCGGGAGCAACTTGGAGCTATAGACAAAAAAAATTTCAAAACCACCTTCCTCCCTCTTCGGAGAGAGTTCGGACTACGAGAGCAATTCCCAGGCGCTGAAGAAAGAGGGTCCCCCTAGTGGTTTCCCTTGAAATAATGACCATGGAGGGCCGACCTCTAACCTAGCACCTATTGCAAGAATTGGAAACCCTCCGCCTCTGCTTTGGGTCTAAAGGTATCGAGTCACATTTAATTCGCATGTCGCACCTGTCACACGTTGTATAACTTGTACCAACCCCCGTTAGTTTGCATAGGGAAATAAGTGCCATCAAGCGTAGCCAATTGAACGGAATTGTTGTCATACAGATTTGTGACCAAAAGGGGGCCTAACCACAAGGCGTCAACCTTGCTTCGGAACTCCATTTTCCGCGTATCTTGGAGCATTACCAACGTCCCTGGGTGCAAGGTTCGCACCTTGTGTCGTTTGTTGAAGACGGTCTTGTGCCTCCGTTGCGTCGCCTCGAGATGTTGCACCCTAGCCCGTCGTCGCTCGCTACGTGACGTGTCCCTGGTGGCGGTAATCGCATACACTTGGGTGTGGTTGGGAATTTCTTCTGGGTTGAGTTCCATCCATGCCGCGAACTCACCCGTGTCCTCCCAGCCATAGGGGCCGGGACCCATGTCCTTTACTGGGCCTAGATGGGTCTTAGTGCCTAACACCTGGTTGGCTAAATCTACCGAAGTGATTTTGGGCTCCGGCTTCGACTTGGGTAGGTCGGATTCTGTGAATTCTGTCGAAGGCTTGCGGAGGGCGATTTTTGTTGTTGTTCGGTTGTGAGGGGGCCCAAATGATATTTGGGAGGTGCCCATAGACCACTCGGTGATGGCATTGGCCCTACGAAGCCAATCTCTTCCTAGGAGTATTGGGTAACTTTTGGACGTTACCGGAAGCCTCAAGACTTGAACGTGATCGTATAGACTTCTCCCCCTACCTTCATCAAGCAATCTTTTACCTGTCCAAGGGGGGTGACTTGCCTTTGATCCGCCAAGTTTATAACAAAGGGCGAAGGGCCGGTAAACTCGAGGCCGAGTTTTTCCAATGTCGAGAGTGGCATGATGTTAATTCCACTACCCCCATCAACTAAGGCGTGTGGGATTATCTTGTCCATAATCTCGACCTCCACCTCAATCGGTCCTTCGTCCCCTAAGGGGGTTCTATGGACCTCAACCACCATCGTTGGGATTTTTGGCTTCCTAACCTGGGTAGCTCCCTCTTTGAATTCCTTCCTCAGGGCAGGGGCTACTTGAATTAGTTGAGCCAAGGAAATATTCGCTCGGATGCTACAAAGGTCTGTCCAAAGATCATATTCTTCTGCCGGGTTAAAGGCGCGGCTAGGTCGGGGTTTTGGTGGGAAATTGGCTGGCAATCCATTCCCCCAAGTATCTCTTCTGTCCACGAACCGGAAGAGGTCCTCCTCTTCTTCCGGTAATGGATCCTCTACCGGCTCGTGATCAGAGTTAGGCCCTAAGGAGGTTGCGGGAACCTTGGCCTTGAGGGCTGCATTTTGCAAGAACTCTGGGAGTTCTGCAAACTTTGGTGATTCTTCGGACTCATTGGACTTCTCGGAACCTTCACCCATCACGGTTTGTGCCCTCTTTTGGGCCCTAGTGACCACTGCCACGTCTATTTTTTGCTTGAATTTCCCCATGGGAACTAGGATAGACCGTAAAGAAGAATCGGCTAGCTCATGAGAGATGAAGTTGCTCTGACTAGTGTTTGGATTAGAAAACATTGGGGCCGAGAAACTTGTGCTCGCCTCATTGTTTTCAATGAACCTAGCGTCTTGGGTTTGTGCTTGACCAAGGTTAGGGGGACCTTGGGACATTGGAGGTCCATTTCCGTTTTGTATCCACTGTTGGTTAGTATCATGCCCACTCCCCATACTTTGTTGAGGAGGGTTGTAGTTGTACTGACCGTTAGGACCCTGACCGTTAGGTTCCATCTAATCATCTCCCACCGCCAGCCCTCCAACTACAAACCGGAACCAACTGAACCCAAAATTTTGAAAGGATCATTGGAAAACCTTGAGATTCTGCACAAGCATTACTACGGCCCTCAAATCAATGGGGGTGTCTCAATGGGCCACGTTTGTCGCACACCTCTCCATGAGGAGTTTTCGAAACACCATGGACCCCAGAGTGACACCCGGGATTGTGGCGCCACTGGTGAGAGGGCCCAACTGATCCTAGTGTGGGTGAGGGCCCCGGGCGTTGGGAACGCCTCCCACCCACGGAGACTAGGAGTCACGAGGTAAAGGTCATGAGCTATAAGTAGCTTATGGTGTCCGGATTCTAGAATGCTCAAGAACACCTCAATCGGAGGTGTGAGTTAGGAGATATGGCAATTTGAGTGGGACGCTGCCTACGAACAGCGCCCTGGGACAACAGTAACCTGGGAGTGGCGCTCGAGACTAATGAAGTTAAAACAACCATAACTTCCTCAATACTTGTCTGAATGGGGTAAGCCAGGGGTCTATTGGAATCTACGTCAAGCATAGACAACAATGGAATGTTGATTTATGGCATCAAAGATCATACAAAGAAGTTATGATAGTCTGAAGCTGCTAGGGGCTTCTAGTCCCAGCGGTTAAAAAAAAAGTCTACTTGGCCCCAAGTCTTGGGAGAGAGACAAAATGTTACATAACGGTGGGGTAGGGGCTTTATCCAAAGTCCTAGAGGTTTATATGGGTGAGGCGGCGTGGCCGGCCGAATCCACCCGAGGCCGAACGTCACGGCCTCCATGGGTGTTGGCCCATCATGGGGCATAATTGCCTAGTATGGTTTGGGTTGTTATAGTGTTGCTCCGGCAACACGATGATCAACTAAAAATTGGACTTCCATGAATGGAAGTCTACATCTAACCATTGGCTACCGACTAATGCAAATGTAGGAGGGTTGTTTCCCCACCTATGAGCTAAGAGGTCCGCAGTATGGAGAGCTAACCATTAGCATGCGGAAAATGCGAAGGGTTAGCGCTCATGACCCTTGCTAGAATTGAGAAATGGTCAAGATAGTTAAGGGACACTAGCAAGGGTTGCGACAATGTTATTCAATATGTTTGGCTAATATTTTTCCAATGAGTTCTCATCGAGACCCTCTAGTGTTATTGCTATAATCTGTTGGTTCAAACTATTGCACCTTCGTCATGCACCTCCAAACTCTTCAATGTTTAATAAATACAAGAAAAATGATCATAGTTGTGAATGCATAGGTGAATTGTAATTTCAGCGTGGAAGTAGTAATTAAGGAGGTCTTGGACAGCTAAGGGTAGTGAAGAATCGATGGTGGCCATTGAGGAGGGAACTTCACTTGTCACAACCCTTGTTAGCGCCCCTTAACTATCTTGACCATTTCTCAATTCTAGCAAGGGTCATGAACACTAACCCTTCGCATTTCACCCATGCAAATGATTGGCTTTCTATACCTTGGACCTCTTAGTTCATAGGTGGGGGACCAACCCTCCTACACTTGCATTTGGGACTCTCCCCTTAATCGGTAGCCAACGGTTAGATGTAGACTTCCATCCATGGAAGTCTAATATTTAGTTGATCATTGTGTTGCCATAGCAACTACTATAACAACCCGAATGTGGTGCTTTTGGGCACTTCCCTCCGAGGGAGCCTAAAAGTACCGCACAAACCCTTCGGTGAAGGTGGCTTGCCTTAGCAGGTGCCCGATCCGAACCCGGATGTTATGATTTTTTATAAGTGTTTTGGGTTGTGAAGGGATTTGTTAATCGCGTCGTGTCCTTTCGGTAAGTTGTGCCTAGATTATAAGTGCTTAAGGTAATTATCTATTTCCCTAACCTAATGCCTAATCTATCCTAGTTTACGCGCAGACGCACCAACCTTGGAATCAAGGCAACCTAACCATAATGAATGAAATCAATTTACCTTTTACCTTGGGCACATCTAATTCTTTACCTCTTATATATTAAATTCTTTAACGGGAAGACTTTGATTAAGTTCCACCCTATCAACCTTCATTCTTAATTTATTAGTTGATTAAATAAAGCCTATCTTACTAAGTTTACATATTATGGCATCATCACCTACCTGGTTGGTGTACACTCTAACCCGAACCCTTCAAGACCCTGTGTGGGTCTCTTGAAGGTTGATTGATACCCTAACCCTCCGATCTTTGCCGCCGGAGGAGTTAGGATCAATCCTCCGAGTTAAGTTTCTGGTTGGTTTTTGTCCACGGGGGTTGTGAAAATTATATTGGTTATTAATTAGTTTAACATGGTTTAACCACGAAAATTCAACTTGATGGGACCGGGGAATAAGGCAACCTATGTGTTCAACCTGTTGCACAATCTTCAAGGGTTGGGGCCATCACCTCCAACCCTTGGGACCAACAACATGATAATGGATTCGTGGGCCATTAACCCCACCTTTCCATCAACAACATTCAGAGTGGTCGTGTCGGTGATTAACCCGACTTCACCACATACGAAACTTTCTAATAATCAAAGTTACTATCACAACATACCAAGGGGCCTAAAAAATAATGGAGTTGGGTACCCCCTTGGCGGTCAAGTGGTCAAACCACTTGACCTTACAAGATTGGCGAGTGGGTGTAGAATTGTGTACCTTAGCCGCGCTCCCTCCAATCCTAAATGGAAGGCTAGGGTTAGTGGCTTACCTCAATTCTCCTCGTTCGATAGGGCTTGATGTGGGCCGAACCGCCATCTCCTCGTCTTGCTACACCTTCCGGACGTCGATCTCGTCTCCGTCCTTGAAGCTAACTTGGTTGCGGTTAAACTTCAATTTAGTGTATTGTAATCTTAGCCATATTATAATTAATTCATTTAGTTCACCTTATTAGCTTTCTAGGGACCTAAAATTCACTTAAATCGGATAAGATTTGCAAAAGTTATAAGGTTTGGAAGTGCGGTGTCTATTCAATCTATCTTTCAACTTCAGAAATTCATATTTAATTCATTACTTACTCAAATCAAGAGTTTTAAACATCTCTGGAGAGCTATCAAAAAGAACTATAAGAAAAAAATATGAAATTTGCAGAATAAGCCAAGATACATCTACCAGCCTCCTTGAAATGCAGTAGTCCACTAGACTTGCTCAAACTATGTACTACACATTTGGAAATTCATAACTAAATCATAACTCACTCAAATGAAGAGTTCTAAACATTTTTGGAAAGCTGTTAGAAAAAGCTATAAGAGAAAAATATGATATTTTCAGAGTAAGCCCAGATCAATCCAGCAGACTCTCTGTAATGCAGCAATCAACTAGAAATGCTCAAACTATGTACCTCACCTTTGAAAATTCATAACTAATTCATAACTCACTCAAATCACATGTTCTAAAAAGCCCTGGATTTCAAAACAAAAGGTCTACTTGGAATTTTTTTTTAGAATGACTTTCTGATAAGGTCAGCAGGTCTGATCCAGCAGCCGCTGCCTAAGTGAACATCCTAGTTTTTGCCTTAACTTTGGAAAATCATAACTAATTACTATTTTAACCAATTTGCAAATGGAAACCGGATATGGATAACTATTAAAAATCTTTACAAGAGAAAAAATACTAAATCTTGGTTCTAAGCGTTAGCCTAAGCATTCAGGCCATTAGCGACCAGGGTCTACAAGGCCTCAATAGTTGATTTGCATTTTAACTTACTTTTATGGAAGAAGGAAATTTTTTGTGTGTTCACAAACACACATTCTAACTAAGAGAAGGTAAGGAGGTATTTTCCTCAAGCTTTACTACTAGAGATATGCAAAATAAAGATTCTTCCTAACTACATTGAAGTAGGGCTTCGCCCAAATTCTAGAGGGAAGAGGGATTTTTTTCTAACTACTTAGAGGTATGGTTTCGCCCATCTATGGAAGAGAAGAGAGATTTGTCTACCTACATTGAGCTAGGACTTCGTCCATCTATCGGGAAGTGAAGGGAGGTTTCAAGGTGGAAGGAGGGGATTTTTAAACCATTTTACAAAAGCGTTGGACTCCTCCGCCACCGGTTCCATTTTTCGACCCCCTCCCGAAATTTTGGCTCAGGGTTTTTTTCGGTCGAGGTTGCCACCCCGTCGCCGAGGTGGCTCCGACGGAAATCTTCGGAATTCGTTCTAATTTTTTATAGCAAGTTGGCAAAAGGGCAAGGGGGCAAGTGGCCCCCTTGCTATTTTTCTTCAAAGTCTTCGCGCTAATTTTTCCTTCTCACGCCGAGCACCTCCACTCGTCTTGCGTGACCCATACTAAGTACTAAACTAACCCTTGCCTAGCTAGCTCTACTAATTTAATGCTCTTAGCTAGTTGCTTTCACTAATTACGTTTTTTCCCCGCTAACTAGGCTCTTACCTAGTTAGCTATTTTTCTTAATTTAGCTAATTTCTATCTCTAGAGAGTTTTCATTTTTACTAACTCTACCTAGAACTAGATTTTTTCCTTCACGGGCGAAGGTCCGAAGTCCTCATCCATTAGTTGATTTTTCTTAGTTGTGTAGTGAAAATAAACATCATCTTCGCCAATACATTCATTTTGTTTTTTAAACTCAATATTTTTATTTAATGATATTTTTATATGCGCATTCTTCTCACGGCAATAAAACAAGATTCGGAATTTGCGTCACTGCCACAAACAAACAATGTACACATATAGATAAAAACTACATAATTTTTTATGCATAAATTCAAATTGTATTGAAAATGTTGAGGAAAAAAACTATACTTACTATGGCAATACTATCAATACTAGAGCACAATTTCATGTCATTCACATCCCACCAATCCCTTAATAAAGTAAAGCCGTAAATAGCCGAATATGTACGAACATCTTGACGTACATCTTTGTGTGAACAAAAGAATGAACGCATAATCGTGAAAGAATGAAAATGCAAATTCAAATATTGCTTCAAGTTTTGTGATATTATGCTTGTTCTATTTTGGAACGACCAAGGGAGGAGAAAAAATATGTGGCAAATAAAAACCTTCACATAAGTCTGCAATCCACAAATCAAAACCTCGGTGCGGAAATGTGTTGCTGGACACATATGTGGATCTCAAACTGTCAAACTATTGCATACAACAACAAATAATCAATATCGCTTGTAATTGAACTTCAATCAAAAGTCTTTCAAGAAAGATAATGTGAAAAAAATATAAATGATGGCAAAATACTTACTTGTTCGACAAATTCATTTATGGTTAATAATATTGCATGAGAGGCTCTAGCGACGACGTTGAAAATAGAAGTATTTTTCAACATAACTTAAGCAGAGGTATGGCACAATACTTCCTTTGTGGATATCCCAATCATTTGCACACAATTATCATGTTGCGCGAGGTCCACATGATCCTCAATTGCACATGTTTTTTAAACCGCGTGTTCTTGTGTTCCACATGTTTCTGAGACAACATTTTCTTGAGAAAGAATAATAATTATTTTTGAACCACGTTTGCGTTTTTCACCAAATTCTGGAACTACTAGAAATAATTTTTGAAAGAGTTAATTTTAGAAGGGAATATCATTGCCAATATTTTTTTTCCCTCTTCTGTAGTACAAAATGAGAGCGGATAGTCCAAAAACCAAGGGCACAACTGCAAAATTCTTAGTGGCCATGTTTCCATATTGGATGCTTTGAAGGCACAAAAATTACTAGATTTGTCAACTTACGTCGCCAAATATTGAGGCAAATTTTGTTCAAGAATTGCACCCTTCTTCACCAATTCTTATCATAAATATTTACAATCAATTTCAATCAAGAAGATTAAAAATCATTTGAAAATAAATAACTACAAACAAAGTGAAAGAACTTAAGTAATTAAACAACACCAAAAATAAACCAT
Source organism: Polytrichum formosum (assembly GCA_964035585.1). Taxonomy (NCBI): domain Eukaryota; kingdom Viridiplantae; phylum Streptophyta; class Polytrichopsida; order Polytrichales; family Polytrichaceae; genus Polytrichum; species Polytrichum formosum. The sequence continues at coordinate 49,852,813 of OZ037938.1, read as the reverse complement.
TGTGATAAATATAATAACAACCAAATTGTATCACAATATTCAATATATAAAGAATATGCTTAATGACTGAATCTGCTTCAAAAATTATCATGAGTTTGATAAATTTTATAAATGATAGAATTTTGTTCATTATTGTCAAACATATTTTTTTTCATAGTAATTTTTTTTATATAATCCGGAAGTGATAGCATGCCAATGTTCAATGCAATACTTCCCATCTTATCGTGCATTTACTCAAAGTCATTAACAACGGCTGCTTCCACACACACATGAACATATCAACATAGAAAATCATGCGTTTTAAAAAATAATTACTTATTATTAATAAAAATAAATATATTTGAGTCCAAAATGATGTTTTCGACAACCATGCATCTAGTTCAAAGTCTTTGGTATCATTTGAAATCAAATGTAGAAAAACTTGAGATATAAGACTAGAATTCCACCATTTAAGCCATTTGGCTTTGAATTGGCTAGGTGTATGAATAGTGGCTATTTTTTTTGAAGCCTCTCCAACATCAATTCTGGTTTAGAGTTGCATGTCCAATACTTATTAATCTGCATCTAAAAATATTCAAAAATTAAAAAAAATTAAAAAAAAAAATTACAATGATTTTAGGAATGCTTATATAAGAACATACATCCACCATAAAAACATCTCCATTTGCGGGATCCGATACTGCAAGCAGCTTATCAAAAAATTTCTAACTAATCTAACAATTGTAGTTGTAGTATTGGTCATTTTCTCCCACTATTTTTTTGCATATTATTTTTTTATTGGAGTCTTTTATTTGTACAACCTAGATGCCTCATTCGCAGCAACCACCACTTTTTTTTTTATAGATAAGAGCCATAAATCAACAACAATTATATTTAAAATTTCTTTGAATCAAACATAAAAGCAAACAAAAATTGAAATTTATACCTTATAAACCAAGGTAGCAAACACATCGATTGTCAAAGAATACCACATAGTTATCGATTTTTTTTCACACAATTTGCGTAGTCTTCAGAAAAAATAAACTCTTTAGATTGAAAAAATTTCAAAATCCTTATATTGCGTATACAATGGATCTTGTGGGATAAATTGGTTTTCACGCGATTGTGCTCAGGGATGTACAAATGGACGTGACGCGGCCTAAACGCGTCACGTCGCGTCACGTCCAGGGTGTGACGCCAAACGGACGTTACTGTAGTAAAAAAAAATTACTAATGGGATTTTTTTTTTTGGATAAGTAATTATTTCGACATCAATACAGGCAGTCGTCTAC